>OX940981.1:12721479-13921479 GCA_954871275.1 Leptopterna dolabrata | reverse complement strand
CCGTTAAAAGAAAGGCCCTCGATGACTTTTCCAACCCGCCTGCTAAAATTGTTCGCACGGAAATCATCAACGCGGATGCTGTTCGGTCATTTGCCGAAAGTGACGTGATGAATGTGAGAAGATGCGTGTACCGTTCCCGAAGAAAAGTCGTTCCACGGTTACCGAAGAACTTGGAAGAGACGATGGAATCCATAATCGATCTAGAGTTCGACGACATAATGATGGTGAGCGGTGAAAAATTTCTCTTGTTTCATGACAAAGGGGCAAACATATTATGCTTTTCTACTCCCACCAACCTCAAGGAGCTGTTCGTCACCAAGTATGTTTGTTGATGGCACTTTTTCGTACTGCGCTAAATTTTGCACTCAACTATTCACCATACACGTCACGAAAACGGACATTATATCCCCCTTGTTTTTTTTCTCCTCCCAGATAAGAAAGCAACCACGTACACAGCCTCCCTAACACAGTTGGTAAATAAATGTACAGAAATGGGTCTACGATTCGTCCCTGAACACATTGTAGCAGATTTCGAAGAGGGAATCCATACTGCTGCTAGCATCGTTTTCCCTGATATTGCAGTGGTTGGTTGCAGATTCCACTTGACGCAATCATGGTGGAGGAGAATCCAAAAGTTGGGACTTTCGTGTGACTACAAGGAGAAGGGGGAAGTGGGGGATTGGTTGCGATGGACATTTGGGCTCCCATTGTTACCCGACAACGAAGTAGAGGAGTCGTTCGTTGAGGACCTGATGTCAATCATGCCGCGAGATCATCGAGTTGAACAGTATGCAGATTATTTGGTCGAAAACTACATAGAAGAAAATGCCAAATTTCCTCCACGCTTATGGGCTCGAGACGAGGTGACGTCCGCGAGAACAACTAATATGTGTGAATCTTTCCACCGTAAATTTAATGCTTTGTTTTGCAGTGCTCATCCCAATATTTTTGTTTTTTTAGATGCATTAAAAAAAATGGAAATTGACTCAATAACTATAATAAATGGATCCGACGTACCGAAACTTTCTTCAAACTATGCTTTTCGACAACAAAAAAAGATACTTGACCAATTGATTCTTGAATCGACCAATTGATACTTGAATGTAGATATACCGTAAATTGACGTGATCTCTTTGGATTATATACTCACATTTGAGATTCGATTTTTGACATTTTTATCGTTATATTTTACATCGTTACGCATTTTATAAGTGAAAAGATTTTATATGTCATGTTGAGGGAGGTGAATCTTTTTTCAATTATAATTTTTGGTACGAATCTTCTTAGACTTTCACTTTCCCTGGCGGAGTTGAACACTGGCGGAGTTGGTAATGCGATTAGAAGGGGGAGATTTTAACACTGGCGGAGTTGGCCATGCGTCTGGCGGAGTTGGTCAAACCCCTAATTCCCACGTCGTCAGCAAATAGGTATTTAAAATTACGGTTTAAGTGCTATATGTATAGTGTACCTACTAATGTCTCAGATGTTTCAGAGGGTAAATTTTTAGCATCTACTATGAGTTTTTTTTTCAAACAAGCGAACTGGAGCAATTTTCAAATAATAATCATCATCGTCGCAAAAACATGGGAGATGCTTTCCAACAATTCATTAAAAATTAAAAGAATGAACTTAACATGATTGAATCCCCTCCCTGCACTAAACCAGCCAATATACAGCCTGCCATTGGCTGAAGGAACTTTATTATGCCAGTTAGAAAGCAACTGAGTCAGTAAAATTGATGAGTTATAATTATAGTAGGAAGTTTCATTAATTATAGTCAGATTTCACCGAAACACGTAATGCCTGCTATACTGTCTTCATGCTCCGCCAATAAAATTAGCATTAACGATAAAATCCATAGTTTTCAGGAAAGATCGTTGTTCCCAAAAGGTGGAAGCTATTGTTAAGGGCTGACAGGGCCCCGCATCGGCGATATTTATAGTACTTAACATTGAAAAGGGTTTCCCATACCGGCTTACTCGTAAGTTCTCCCAACTCAACAAAAAAGACCGAACGCCCCACCCTTGGAAACTTCGGTTTTTCGTGGTCCACAAGCAAATGAATGGATTAATGTTTCATTCAATCCTTCCCCGGTAGGACCCTCCTTTTCATAGTTTATTACACCGTAAATTTGTCATATCTGTATGAAAACTGAGCACGCCCCCATCCCACTCAGTGCCTCATAAATTCCCCAATAAATTTCGCCTTTTCACCGACTCCTGAAAGGCGCTTTCTAGGACCAGATGGGGACATTCGGATGCCCCCTCCGGCTCTACCAACCGCGTCCAACTTTACTACTGTCCCATTAATATTCCACCTCATTGTTTCCTGGTAGTTGGACAAAATAGGGTGAGACTAATTGTAAAGTGGAAGACCCTCTTTGTTCCAAGTGGTTGCCAAGAATGTACATAGGTATGATCAAATAGCATGCACCATGACCATATAAGCGACTTTTCGAAGAAATGTTCGTATTAATGTGTTATTTAAATATGTTTGACTTATTATGTAGGTACCGCTATATTTGGAGTGGTAGCTGTTCTGTTAGGTAATTACCAGAGATGAATGAGAATATTTCGATTAGCTTTATGCATTATGGTATTTCTATAGTGAAGTGTAGAATAATAACATGTTGTTGATAAATACCTTACTAGTCAGATGTTAACAACTGATTATAACAATTGATTTTATCTAGAGTCACCATTCCATCTATTTTTGGTGGTTTTATATTAATTGTTGGTGAATTTAACAATTTTTGTGATTTTTGACCCCTACAAATTCAAATTCGAACCCCATAGTATTTTTGAAAATCGCTCATCCTCTCATGAAGTCTGATCTCTTTTTTAAGTCATCCTCTCATTTACCAATACGAACATTTTGGCCAAATTTGCAACTTTTTGTCATGCAGCCAATGTCCGATACTGTCCGGAAGTATGTGTCAACCGCAAGGGATGAATTCAGAACGCTCTAAAACGGATTTGGCTATAAAAATTTTTTATATTTTTTTCCGAAAATTTGGTAAAACCCTCAACCTTATTTCGTATGCGTCACTATGTTAGTCAAGTACGTACCACAACATGAATGTAGTTTAGTGAATCTTAACGGATTTGGTGAACCTTTTGAAAGACGATTGAGAAGAGCCCACCAAGAGCCCAAGAGCCTTTAAATTGAGAATGGAGAAGGTGCACTGTGCAAGTTTATTTTGAAACTGAACTATGATATTGAGGGTTTCCCAAAATGGCGTGGTATGAAAAGAATCGAATTAGCGTAAATTACCAACTACGGGCCTTGAGGTCAAACTATGACGTCGCATGTTCTCTTCCCACTCACTTTCCGGCAAACTAAACGAAATTTGAAATCGAGTACCTACCTAGTCAAAGTTCCAACAAATAGTACAAGTTTCCCCATGCCAGCTTGAGTTGCCATTCATCATTTTTCATCTCAAGTTTCTCAATGAAAATTCCACGTTTAACATTATAATACCTAATGCCTGAGGGAATATCGAAATTAAGAAAACTTCGCCACACGAGACATGGATATTGACATTTTTATTCGAATCTCTCCGTCACTGCAAAATAAATAATCCTGCAGCAAACCCCAAGTCTCTGTTAAAATAAAATTGGAATATTATGAATAAATGAAAGACATCTGAATCGATACTATCTAACTACATCTCATGCACGAGCAAGTCAAGGTAAAATTTCGAGAATTTTTATTAATTCAGTAAACTGTTATGAGTGAAATACGGCCCTATGAACACTCAACTAGGGAAGGAATGATTTTTTTTTTTTTAACTTCAAAAGTCTTTCCACGAACTTCCCTTGACCTATTAATTGTCCGCAATTTGCGATGAAACTTCGGATGATAAAATGTTATTTAATTCAACGTCACGGCAGTTTATGGCACCTACTTTAATCACGGTGGGACCCAAGTAGAAATTCCCCTTGATGAAAAATGTGTCTTCTTTCATACCCTTACCAAATAGGTAGCGTGGAATTCCCACGAAAAAAATTTATTAAGTTATTAAAACTTTTATATTGCGAGAGAAAAAGAAGAATTTTAGGATGCGACCCCCCCCCCCCACCCCTTCCATAGTTGACTCCAAATCGAGACGATTGGGTATAAAAATGAGCGGCGAGCTGCCCGAGATGGGTTAATCCTCACTCCACCAACACAGGAGATTTTTTTTTCACGTTGCCACAGTCTTGTGAATCAGCCTCATTTCTATTCCACATTTACTTTTACCGTTCTCAACTTCCAACGCAACTTTTTCCCCTCCTGTTATAATGGAAAATCGCCCTGTTTTTCTCACATTTGTATACCAATAGGAAGGAGGTGAGGTGCATTGTGGAAAAAAAAAACGCCACCCGACGTTGCAATAAAGGCTCCGATGTCTCCTTTAGCGAAAGCTAGGATATTGTTTTCTTATTCATATTTCCGAGGTTGCAGAGACGAGATTTTCTCGTTACATCTACACGTCGGGGTACAAAAGGATTTGCGGTCATACAAATGGGCTTGCATGGAACTGGTAGGTTTGAATAAAATATGAACATCAAGCGACCACAACGAATAATTTTCCAGGTATATAGCCCGACGTCAGTGCTTTTGGACATTGATACTTCCCAAATCTTTTCAATTCCCAAGTGTACTGCCATTGCCAGAAAATTTCGGAAGAAGAATGCTTGTCGAAACCAACGATGTTGGAAAAACATTAAAATAGAGGAGGCAAAACGCCGTTGTCGAGAAAGCGCCAGAATAACCATTACAATTGAACAGGTATATTGAAATCGATCGTTCTCACAAAAACAAACCAGAGTTGTTTTTATTAGGGTTTCCTCATTTTCTAGGTGAAATGCTTAAGATCAACTGTACAGTAGATTGATGTATTTTAAGCATCATGATTGATACGGATTACGCGTATCCAAAAATGGAAAAATGGCAAAACGAGGTAGTCAGATAAGAAGAAAAGATAATAAAAATAATATTGTCGTTCCAACAAATGGGGACAGGTGGTCAACTAAACTACCAGATGGTGGTACTGCAGTGGTGCAGTGGCTGAGAAGGGTCCATGTTTAAGAAGAAAGTGGTGTGGAAATATTAGGCTCTAGGCTAAAGTCGATCTTTTTCAAAACATATAAAAAAAAAATCAGTCATGCAGCATGACTTAATGAGCGAATTTTCAAAGAAATATTCGAATTAATGGCTATGGTTTTGAATAAAGGAAAACTTCGGTCTAAAATTTGGTTTTCTATGTATATTCTCTTCGTATTTATTTTAATTTGTACGTTTTGTCCATCCTGATTCTACCGTTTGTTTATTACGTAATTGTACTAAGTGCTTATTTATTTGATCGCTGTGGGTAAATTCAAGGAGTTGTACTAATCGTTTGCCTCCCCCTTTTTTGCTTCGAACTCTCGTCTTCAATTAATACTTCTCACATTTTTCAATCTGACCACTCTAAGGGGGTGGGGGTAAGAGTTTAAAGATTATCCTAGTTTTGGGTAATTTTTGCGCACTTTAAATGCTCTAATTTAAGAACGGATTTAGATATCTAAAATCCGATTTCACTATCGTGTTCAGCGTGCAAAAACCTTTAAAATGAGGGGTCACTTGTTAGAAAATAACATTTTGGGGATTTTTGGGTAATTTTTGCGCACTTTAAATGCTCTAATTTGAGAACGGATCAAGATATCTAAAATCCGATTCCACCATCGTGTTCAGCGTGCAAAAACCTTTAAAATGAGGGGTCACTTGTTGGAAAATAACATTTTGGGGATTTTTGGGTAATTTTTGCGCACTTTAAATGCTCTAATTTGAGAACGGATCAAGATATCTAAAATCCGATTCCACCATCGTGTTCAGCGTGCAAAAACCTTTAAAATGAGGGGTCACTTGTTAGAAAATAACATTTTGGGGATTTTTAGGTAATTTTTGCGCACTTTAAATGCTCTAATTTGAGAACGGATCAAGATATCTAAAATCCGATTCCACCATCGTGTTCAGCGTGCAAAAACCTTTAAAATGAGGGGTCACTTGTTGGAAAATAACATTTTGGGGATTTTTGGGTAATTTTTGCGCACTTTAAATGCGCCAAAACCCTCCTTAGAGTAGGCCAATTTCGCCCATCTTCGAACTTAGCCTTTCGATTGCCAAGATAGATTTTTTGTGCAAATTTGAGCTGTTTATCTCAATTCTATCGAGAGTTATCGTCTGGAGTGACACATATATAAATAAATATATATATAAATATATATATATATATATATATACATATAAAAAAGTGTTAAATTTCAGGAATCGTTTTAGAATGGTCTGAAACGGATTTCTATGAAGAAAATTTCCAAAAATTTATATTATTTAAATTTCGAAGCCATTGCAATAGCTTCATTTTCTTTGAAAATTCGCTAACACGTAAACGCCTTGCTCACCAAATGATCAGCATGGCCCAACACTTTGAGATTACCCGATATGTTCAAAATAGAGGGCGGCGACGGCTCTTCGACTATACTAGAACTTCATAAGGTTCTAGTGTACGAGGAGATGAACCGCCAACCCTATTTGTGACAAAATTACTGTGTAATTCATATTTATGCATATTCGTAAAACAAAACCGCCCAGCAAAACCTGAAATTTGTTGATGGTTATTGATATATCGAGAACGTGTTGAACGTTCCAACTATACGACTGAAATTAGGGTTTATTCCAACAAATACGTTCAGTGCTGGCCTGAGGACAGTGTCAGGTTTTCGCAAACACGCGAATTGTAGAATGGCATTTGCAGAATTAATGGTAGAGGTGTACATTAGCAGTCATTGTCAGTCGTGAGAACAGTCAAGGCTGCAGCTGTGAAAAGCCCTCCGTTCCCAGCCCTCAGGCACAGCAGGAAGTAAACATTGATATCCACTTAGCCAATTTCTCGTTCCTCACCCACGATTCTAACACTGAGCCCATTGTTTAAATGTCTTAAATCCCTCGTAATGCCTTTTAAGCAACTGCATGGGGTTCCAGGAACCTACAAGAAGAAGACCCCACCAACAAGAAGTACCCACTACAACCAGATTACCGGAATTATCTTCAATATTTTAAAAGTACATTAGTACATGGGAGCAAAACCGCTTCCCTCAAGCATCGGAATTATGCATAATTTCAACATCGAAAATATCATAGACGGTAGACGAATCAAGAAGATGGGTGGGGGGGTGGAGGTGAAAAATGAAAATTCCTCTCGTCCTCTGGGGGGGTCTGAGGAGTGAATATTACCTTCTTATGAACAGAGGGGAAAGATGAAATCCTGAGATTCTTCTTCTCATGCATACAAAAGAGAATGAGTGCCTCTGTCAACCGACAGTAACACACAGTACCCCACGCGCCTCAGAGGGATTTTTTAATTCCATTCATTCTGCATCCAAGGAAGTGCATCAACATTCAGTGCGTCTTGCAGTTGGTTTCGGGATAATTTAGAAAGAGGAACAGTTAAGTAGGATATTCGAAGGGAGAAGGTCCGTACTAAGGTAAACATAGAGTTGATACCTACTCAAAACTACTCAAGACTCTAAAATACTCAAGAACATAACAGTAATAATAATATGAAAATTGAATTATTAATTATTGGTTTTGTTCAATAACCGGCAAGGAGCACTAAAATGGCAGGGTATGTAGAGATGACGCCAATGCAAATAGAAATTCTCCCCAAAAATAATTTACCATTACTTAGCGCCGTTGACGAAATGTGTTAACAAAACGCCCGTATTCTTCTCGGAATTCAGTGAATTGAAGGTTTTCAGGAAAATGAACATGGTTCATATTCCACGAATGTTTTCAAAAAACCTGAGTTCAGAGAACTAAATAAACATAAACAGTCATTGTCACATTTTGGACACAATGGCGTAGTACTGAGCATAAATCAGGTCAGATTTAAATACGCTGCTCATTTGATACATAACAAAACTCACAGCTCAGGTCGTCCCAAAAATTTTGAACTGGACGAACATCCAACAAGACCATAATATCACATTTTAACATGGATGTGTTTTCTCCAGGGGGTCGAATTTCGTTGAAGATTGTGTGTTAGTCGTATTTCTAATAATTTTAATGTACATACCTACAACCACTCCGTAGCTAGTTAACATCCCAAGAAAATCGTTATCCACTCGTTGGAAAGCTCTCAATTTATCGTGGAATCTCACGTGCCAAAATCTAGCCTCAAATCCGCGGTTCAATGTTTTTCGTGAGCGGAAAATTTATCATAGATACACATAACAAACGGAACTGAAAGAATTTACGCCTATTTAGTTTATCAAAACTGGCAATATACCCTAAAAGATGCTAAAGGAAGAAAAATTATTTCTGTCGCGCCAAGCCCCCCTCACCCCTTCTGAATTTTTGGCTAGCGATTAGGCGGAGTGGGGTTTGAAGTCAACGGGTTACAACTGCAAGTTACGCCGGAATTGGCTGCGAGTTAAAAGGGAATAAAATTTTTATGTATCTGCAGTTTCCAATGCCTGTCATTCACATTGGATGGACCTTGTCCAACATATGGCATAACAGTAATAGTTTCTGGTAAATTTATTTACATCTTGGTTTCCGATGTCTCGCGATTGGAGTCGGATCCCCGGTGCTGGTAAAAGTTTTTATATACGCGTCGTTAGGAACGGAGAGGAAATGAGGATTACATGAGATGCTGCTGCGGTCAACAGCCTGGTCGTCGCTCATGTGTGCAGACGCTCAGGCTCAGGTGGCGTGACCAACCGACCGCCCACGAAAACAACGATCTCTTTCGCATTGTTGAGCAACTACAAGCCTACCAATCCAGTTCGTTAATTAGAAGTTATAACAACTATTTAACAACGGGATTATTACACTACGTCTACCAACATGTCACTGGGGACAAGATTCGGATTCCCACAGCCCTACAATGGTCCTTTCCAACTAAGAACAACCTAAATAGAGGGTACTAATTGCGACCTTCAAAATATCAACATGCTGCAAGCGCAACGCTGTATGATCTAGAAGAGTCTAGAGGAACCAAGTTGTTACAGAAATGAACACAATAAGGAGAAAAATTTACAGGAATTACGTCATTCAAAGATTTACCCAACCCATCACTAATAATAATTTCGAATTTTTCAAGAACATCCAACATACGCCCTTCCCTTCCGGGCAGAAATTAAGATACTCAACAAACTGTCTACCTGAAAGATCAAAATTGAAGCTATGTCTGAATTCAAGTGACGTGCAAAGGCCGAATCACCCTTATTATCTCTGAAATCTTTTTCATGTTCCTTTATCCTTATATTTGAGGAACGTGAAACAGATTTCTTGAACAAGATTCAAAACAGTTTTCAAGAACAAGACTGGAAACAGTTTTTTTTAAATTTTTTTATTCCTCGTTTGGAAAGTCTTAAGAACCACGGAAACTGATGAAGCCGGTTTATAACCCAAATGACCTGAACATATTTTGGAGTTTCAGTTGATGTTTCGGATATACCTTATTATAATATACCTGAAAATTTGAACGTAGAATGGCACAACGTAATGAAGAAAAACTCTATATACCTTCCATACTGGGTTCTCTCGTAGTAAAACAAAACAAGTAATGTCGGGAAGTAGGTACAATCATCAAATTCAAGGTTTGAATTCAAGTATTGCAAAGCTTCCTAAGTTTTGCTAACTAATGTGGAATCGTACCGTTCTCAGTCAAAATTTTTCTTACTTCTTTATTTATTTGTCGAAGTTTTCGGGCATCAAATCGCACGAACTAAATCACTCGCGAAAAAATCGGGGAAACCCATTTCGAAGAAAGAAAAAAGGAGGTATTGAAACGTTGTCTATTTACGCAAATATCCTTAAACATATGTACAAACCAGGCTCTACAGAAATGAATCCACATGCACCTAGGTTGTTTTGTCTGCCAACAATTCATAAAGTAGGAGCACCAGTGCGACCAGTTGTATCATACATTGGTGCTTCTGCTTATATAAGTTGGCGAAAAAGTTAGTTAGTTTGTTTAGAAGCAAAATTCAATTTCGTCCACTAGTTAGTAAAATTAAGGATATTCAAGTGCCTCAAAATGCTAAACTTGCATCTTTTGACGTGGTCAGCCTCTTTACCAAGATTAATGTTGATAAATAATGTAAAGATGTTGTTAACAGGTTGATCCATGGTTGACGAAGCTTTTCGGTGCAAACGAACGGCTGGTCCTCCGGGTGGTCTCCAAAAATTCTTTAGTTCAAGATCAATTTAAAAACGTAAAAAAACCATACCCTTTTATTGAAAGTTTTCGAGCTATGGCGTTCTGAAAATGTCAACCCCTATTTTTCACCCCTTAAAGATGAATGACAGTAACACCAAGCTTCGAGGGACCAACTAGACCCCAAACGGGACCTATAAACCAAATGTCATCCATTTTGGTTCATGGTAACTAAGAAAAGTGCAAAGAACGGAGTACGGCGGACAGACAGAAATTTTTGTATTGCATTTTCGGATTCTACATACCTTGAAACTTGAACCATCCAATTTTGAGGGGGGTTAGAATTTTTTTTCCATGCCCCGATTCCGAAGGTTCATTATTGAAAACAATAAACTAAAAGATGAATTGTGTACATGCGAATGTCTGTCTGTATGAATCAGAATTATTTGTTGTTCGATGGGAAATACTATAATCAACCAGGGGTTGTAATGTCACCTCTCCAATATGCGTTCAGTTATTGTTTGTTACCTACGACGGTTTGATCACCGAAACCGGTATAACAGTGTTTCGCGTTTTTTCGAGTATTAGTGGAAATAGACAACGTTTCAATAACTCTGTTTTTCTCTCATCAAACCATTGTGAATCCTTAGCTGCCATCATATTGTGTAGGTGCAAGTGCAAACTGTCCTCAATAGTGTCCTGAGCAATGGTGGACCTTTGAACGTGACCACTTCTCAACATATTTTACGCTTCCAAGGGACTTCAAATGAAGTACTCCCCGTTTTCAACAAGAGTTTAGCAACATGGCGCAAGAGACCGCAATTCCACCCTCGACCAAACCGAGCATTACAAAGAACCGAATCGCTCACTGGGGACCAATTGAAGTAATGAACATGCTGGTTGGTACAGGATTGGGGGTCGCACAGCTTAAAGTACAAGCAGGTGAAAATGCAATAGATCAGAGTCTGTGGAGAAACGGGGGTCCGATTCCCGCGGGTACCATACGTTACTCCGGCACGCCTCTCACCTTTCTACAACACTCCGACAATGGAATAATCTAAACGAGAATTTCTGTTGAATACTGGAGGCTGTAAGTCCACTTCCTGGTCCTTCGACATACGACGTCACATAAACAGGAAGGGGGCTATTCAAGTAGATAGGGGAAAGGAGGGTTTAATTAATGTCAACAGCCATTAACTACGCCAAGAGCAGCTTCACCAAAAGAGCGCATCAGTACGTTTCCGGGTGAGACCAGTTTATGAGTTCGAGCGTCATTTTTATTCTCGTATAAATACAAATTTGTAATGACACGAGAAAATTGGCCAGATTTTGATAGGTACTGGGGGGTACTCCTCCGTAGTAAGAGACGTCCATAAATGTATAATTGACCTGGTCAGAAGAAGACAACACAACCGAGAATGAAAAGTAACATCGTACAGCGTCAGCTGTGACATGGCATACTACTGCACTGTGTGTGCATCATGCAGGAAGAAGTAGTAGCAATGCAGGAGCGGCGCTACCAACACTTACTGGGTGAGGGGGGGGGGGGGGGGGGACACAATATCTGGTTCTCTTTAGGAATGACTAATCTTTAAATTTAACTGCAGCTCTCAGCAAGTTAGCATCATAACATGAACCAGTAACCAGGACTTGCCACGTAGAGGCGGCTGTATCAGTACCTTCCCATTCAACCCAAATAATGGGCAATTCCAGTGTGAGAATCTTTTATTTTTGATCTCAGAATCGGATTTAGCACCCTTGAAAACCTCCCACTGCAATTTTCCTCTCAACTCCGTGCAGCTTGGCCAAAAACGGATAGAAAGAAAACGAAATGACGTCATAAGTTGGTTGTGCTCAGCCCCCCCCCCCCCCCCCAGTCGGACGCGGGTGTGGATTTATTGCCCACTGTCGATCATCGGATACCCCTCATGTAGCACCTTTTCGGAAAGCGATCGCAGAGATCTTTTACTTGAGAAAATAAAAGAAAACAGGGTAAATTGCCCATTCAATTGATGACCTCAATCCTTCTCTCTTCCAGCTCGCTCCATTTTCTCACTCGCTCATTGAGTCTAAATCAATGTTGGCTGTCAACTGCCTGTTGCATTTAAAGCAGTAAAAGGTTATTCAGCCGTTCGTCTGTCATAGTAGATCATAGAAAGCTCTTGACGATTTTCAACTGGCTTACTGGCTAAATGACCTTTCATTTGATGCAATTCCATATTCAGTTGCTTTTGTCAGCTGAGTAATTTTAAAGGCCTGCTTCAACACATTCTTTTCGTCCATTTTGCATCTTCAAGTCAGACAGATTAGCGGTCAAAAACCAATCAAATACCTAATATGATCGTATATAAAATATGGTATTCCGGCAAACTGATTCGATTTTCCCTATCAACAAACAACACCAAAAGCAAATTTATTTAAAAATAAAAATAAATAAATAAAAATCATCAAAATCCAGAAACCCCATTAGGTACCTACTCGATGACTTGACAACGCACAGAAGAGTGCATCAAACCTAGTAGGTAGGTATAGTAGGTAGGTATTTTAGCGAACTGAAACTCATCCACATTTATCACAATAATGTGGATTGCACGGAAAAAACGACTTCTCGAGGAGGGCAAACCATACCTGTTAGTTTTAGTTAGTATTTTAGTTAGTTTTAGTTAACTAAAATGTTATATTAGTCCGACGACCAAAGAACATAACTTATATCACCTATGGTACGTATAATATTATGTATCCCTAAAACTCAAGGTGGGTACATAGGCACTCTGAAAGATTCCAGATGATAATCCCGGAATGTTGTGAAGAAGCAAAAAAAAAAAACAATACTTAATAGTGAGTAGGTACCAACCTACTAGAAATTACATGAATCTACTTCATTCCGGTACAAAAAATTAAAGACCCGAAAAATATGGATAGTGGAAATAGCTAAATGATTAATGAAATCACCTAATGAACGTCTGTTGTGCCCCACTTTCCCTTAAGAAAGTGCCGCTTCTTCTAATCATGTGAAGGAACTTGGTGGTCGTTAGAGAATAATTATTATTGCTGCATCGTAATTAAATAAATGGTACAGGAGTCAAGGGTTAAAAACACTCCGGGAATGACAGGTATAAAATTTCCTGTTAGGGATGTTTACCTGCAAACATCTACACTGAGGCAGGTTATGAGGAAAATCTATGGGCATCGAGGATTGTGGCCACAGTAACATTCATGACTCCTGCCAACTTATACACCACCTATTGTGCGCTATATTGTACAAAATCACGTGCCATGTGTCAAAATTGTTAGTTGTAAGAGAGCAGGAGGTTGCATCAAGAGGATGCATTAGAAATAGGAAAGCAACAGGTGTATGAACTCACAGGATAAAATCAGGTGAACGTCCCGCTTCTCAGCCTTCTCATCAAGTTGTTCGTAATCCTTGTTTTGGCAACACCAGCACAATTCACAAACCCGTTAAGAATCGCCACACCTGTTTACCGAAGCTAATCATAAGAAAATCTGTCCGAAATGGGTACCTAGTGAACGGTCACTTCATTGTAGTTCCGCCAGCGGTTACAACACAAAAAGAAGACGTATCGAGGGACAGTCTGATTCGCGGTGACAGAAAGTTGAAATCGCCACAAAAATCCGGCAAATCACCAGGACAATGACCCGCGGACGTACAAAAGAAGGGAAAAATGACATTCAAACAAACAAACCAACGATAATGTAAACAGTAGAAGAAAACCAAGTGAACAGCTGCTGGCAAGAAGGTTAGATTGGGCTGCGATAGTCGTTTTGCTCGAGAGGGGAGCGGACAATGGTGGGCGGTAGTAGTTTGCAGAGCATCTGTTAGATCGCGCTACATGTACAAGAACAAGAATTTTACCGGGAAGACTCTCCGGACTCCAAGGTAGAGTTCAGCTATAATAATTATTTAATGGGCAATTTCAGTCTATTTTCGGTTTTAAACAATCGTTATTTTGTTCACAGGCTCCATTTGGGCCGTAGTTGTGCCCCGACACTTTGCAGCCTGATCGGAACATACTCAAGGGTGAAAAATGGGTGTTTTAGTAACATGAGCTTGTGAGGTATCGTTTTTCGTGTTTTTGAAGGCGAGGAGACAGAATATGAAGTCGATTTTGACGAAGAGTGGAAAATTGAGGTTTTAACGAAGTTTCAGCCTTAAATTTGTTCTAAAATAGTCATTCATCCGCACACAGTTTGGTTCTCAATTTGGGAACATAGGTACCTAATATACCTATGTGGGTTCCAACTATGCTCCGAAGTTCGGCAGCCCGATCGGAAGACTCCCCGGGTATGTTATAGGGGAAAACGGGCGTAAAAATAGGGTTTTTTGAGATTTTAGCGGACATGAGCATGTGAGGTATAATTGTTTCCCATGTTTTTTAGGGCGAGAAGACCGAATATGGAACTTACTTTGACCAAATAGGGAAGAATTGAGGTTGTAACGAAGGTTTAGCTCTTTAGAAAAGTATAATCATGCTAGAAGTAGTATCAGCAGGTGAATCAAGACAATTAAATGGCACTAACAATGAGCAAAGAGAATTTTAAAAAATGGGAGCCTAATTCGTGTTGTTGGGGGCCAAAATTGGTGGAAACCATCAAAAATAGCTATTTTATTTATTGCCCATGAAAGAAACAATTAATGAACAGCCAACATTTTAGATATGTCCTTAGAATAATAAACCCATGTGACAAGGACCTTGCAGCGTTTTTAAATTGATCTCGAACTAAAGAATCTGTTGAGACCACCCGGAGCACTGAACGTTCAGCCGTTTATTGCACCGATAAGCTTCGTCAAAATCCGACACAGATATCATTGCTAGGGAACACCTGATTATTACGGATGGCTGGCTGTATGAAGTCGGGTTGGTTGTTCTGTGACATTATTTAATTTGATAGTGGATTTCATGATGGATGATGGCTCTTTTGGTTATTTTTGATAGGTAATTCTGTAACTTGAACAAACGTTATGCTTCATGAATAACAACAAATAGTTAATTATTGAATTATTGAATCCCACGCACGTGTATGAAACTGTAATTCCCGGGCCGGCTCCAGTACACCATTTAGGGCTTTCCTGGAGGGAGCTCGAGGGTATTGACCACAGAAAACAGTGGTCTACGCAGAAGGGGCATCTATGCTGGTAAGCAATAAAACGTTGTGTAATCATTTGCAGCGTTCTTTCCTAGTACGTAACTGTACCTACATAACTGTAATTGTTCTTCCATAAATATGCCAGGTCGGTTTTTGCGGTGGATATCTACGTACCCACGCACACAAGCACACTCACACGCTCACACACACACACACCAAAAACGCTGCAAAGTCCTTGTCACATGGGTTTATTATTCTATTGGACATACCTACAGAAATGTTGGCTGTTCATTTATTGTTTCTTTCATGCGTAATAATCGAAATAGCTACTTCTGATGGTTTCCATTAATTTTGGCCCCCAAAACACAAATTAGGTACGCTCTTTTGGTTTATTATTCTGTGAATAATACACCTGTGTATTCGCTCAGCAAAAAATTTTTATAACACCCCCTCAAAATTTTTTCTTTTCCGTTTCAAGGTGCGTAGATTCCAAAAATGCAATGTCCGTCCGCCGTCCGCCGTACGCCGTATCACGTGTACAGGCTTCATTTTCGGTCTAAAAAAGTCGTTCTTTCGCACACATGCTCCATTTGGGCCCTAGTTGTGTCCCGAAACTTTTCAGCCCGATCGGAATATACCCAGGGGTGTTATGAGTGAAAATGTGTATAAAAATAGGTACTTTTTGCGTTTTAACAACATGTTAGTAACATGAGCTTTTGAGGTATCTTTTTCCATGTTTTTGAGGACGAGAAGACCGAATATGAAGTCGATTTTGACCAAAGACGCGGAAATTGAGGTTTTACCAAAGGTTCAGCTCCCAAAATTGGTTTTTTATGAGTCAAAAACCTGGAAAACTGTCTGAAATCACCATCAATGTGTACAATAACATTGGAAAAAGTGTAAACAGGTGAATCAAGACCATTAAATGCCACTACCAATGATCAAAGATGATCTTTAAAAAAAAAAAAAAAGCGTACCTATTTCATGTTTTGGGGGCCAAAATTGGTGGAAATCATCAGAAATAGCTATTTCAATCATTCCACATGAAAGAAACAATACATTCAACAGCCAACAAAAATCTCTAGAACTCCAATAGAATAATAAACCCATGTGACAAGGACTTTGCAGCGTTTTTTTTCTTTTTTTTTAAACTATCTTTGATCATTGGTAGTGCCATTTAATCGTCCTGAACCACGTCTTGCTCGAGGGTATTGACCACAGAAAACAGTGGTCTACGCAGAAGGGGCATCTATGCTGGTAAGCAATAAAACGTTGTGTAATCATTTGCAGCGTTCTTTCCTAGTACGTAACTGTACCTACATAACTGTAATTGTTCTTCCATAAATATGCCAGGTCGGTTTTTGCGGTGGATATCTACGTACCCACGCACACAAGCACACTCACACGCTCACACACACACACACCAAAAACGCTGCAAAGTCCTTGTCACATGGGTTTATTATTCTATTGGACATACCTACAGAAAGGTTGGCTGTTCATTTATTGTTTCTTTCATGCGTAATAATCGAAATAGCTACTTCTGATGGTTTCCATTAATTTTGGCCCCCAAAACACAAATTAGGTACGCTCTTTTTTTTCTTTTTTTTTAAACTATCTTTGATCATTGGTAGTGCCATTTAATCGTCCTGAACCACGTCTTGACACTTTTTCCAGTGTTATTATACAAACTGATGGTGATTTCAGACGATTTCCCAGGTTTTTCACTCATAAAAAATCAATTCTGGGAGCTGAACATTTGGTAGAACTCAATTTTCCACTCTTTGGTCAAAATCGACTTCATATTCGGTCTTCTCGTCCCCAAAAACATAGAAAACGATATCTCAGAAGCTCATGTTACCAATATGTTGCTAAAACGTAAAAAGTACCTATTTTTACACACATTTTCACTCATAACACCCCTGGGTATATTCCGATCGGGCTGAAAAGTTTCGGGACACAACTAGGGCCCAAATGGAGCATGTGTGCGAAAGAACGATTTTTTTAGACCGAAAATGAAGCCTGTACACGTGATACGGCGGACGGCGGACGGACATTGCATTTTTGGAATCTACGCACCTTGAAACGTAAAAGAAAAAAGTTTGAGGGGGTGTTATAAAAATTTTTTGCTGAGCGAATACATAGGTGTATTATTCACAGAATAATAAACCAAAAACGCTGCAAAGTCCTTGTCACATGGGTTTATTATTCTATTGGACATACCTACAGAAATGTTGGCTGTTCATTAATTGTTTCTTTCATGCGTAATAATCGAAATAGCTACTTCTGATGGTTTCCATTAATTTTGGCCCCCAAAACACAAATTAGGTACGCTCTTTTGGTTTATTATTCTGTGAATAATACACCTGTGTATTCGCTCAGCAAAAAATTTTTATAACACCCCCTCAAAATTTTTTCTTTTCCGTTTCAAGGTGCGTAGATTCCAAAAATGCAATGTCCGTCCGCCGTCCGCCGTACGCCGTATCACGTGTACAGGCTTCATTTTCGGTCTAAAAAAGTCGTTCTTTCGCACACATGCTCCATTTGGGCCCTAGTTGTGTCCCGAAACTTTTCAGCCCGATCGGAATATACCCAGGGGTGTTATGAGTGAAAATGTGTATAAAAATAGGTACTTTTTGCGTTTTAACAACATGTTAGTAACATGAGCTTTTGAGGTATCTTTTTCCATGTTTTTGAGGACGAGAAGACCGAATATGAAGTCGATTTTGACCAAAGACAAGGAAATTGAGGTTTTACCAAAGGTTCAGCTCCCAAAATTGGTTTTTTATGAGTCAAAAACCTGGAAAACTGTCTGAAATCACCATCAATGTGTACAATAACATTGGAAAAAGTGTAAACAGGTGAATCAAGACCATTAAATGCCACTACCAATGATCAAAGATGATCTTATAAAAAAAAAAAAAAAGCGTACCTATTTCATGTTTTGTGGGGGCCAAAATTGGTGGAAATCATCAGAAAATAGCTATTTCAATCATATCCACATGAAAGAAACAATACATTCAACAGCCAACAAAAATCTCTAGAACTCCAATAGAATAATAAACCCATGTGACAAGGACTTTGCAGCGTTTTTTTTCTTTTTTTTTAAACTATCTTTGATCATTGGTAGTGCCATTTAATCGTCCTGAACCACGTCTTGACACTTTTTCCAGTGTTATTATACAAACTAACGAGATTTAACTAACTCGTGATTTCAGACGATTTCCCAGGTTTTTCACTCATAAAAAATCAATTCTGGGAGCTGAACATTTGGTAGAACTCAATTTTCCACTCTTTGGTCAAAATCGACTTCATATTCGGTCTTCTCGTCCCCCAAAAAACGTAGAAAACGATATCTCAGAAGCTCATGTTACCAATATGTTGCTAAAACGTAAAAAGTACCTATTTTTACACACATTTTACACTCATAACACCCCTGGGTATATTCCGATCGGCTGAAAAGTTTCGGGACACAACTAGGGCCCAAATGGAGCATGTGTGCGAAAGAACGATTTTTTTAGACCGAAAATGAAGCCTGTACACGTGATACGGCGGACGGCGGACGGCGTACGGCGGACGGCGTACGGCGGACGGACATTGCATTTTTGGAATCTATGCACCTTGAAACGTAAAAGAAAAAAGTTTGAGGGGGTGTTATAAAAATTTTTTGCTGAGCGAATACATAGGTGTATTATTCACAGAATAATAAACCAAAATGGGTGTAGAAATAGGGTTTTTCGGGTTTTAGTGAACATGAGCTTGTGAGGTATTGTTTTTCATGTTTTTTAGGGTGAAAAGACCGAATATGAAGTCGATTTTGACCAAAGAGTGAAGAATTGAGGTTGTTTCGAAGGTTTAGCTCCCAAAATTCATTTTTTATGAATCGTAAATCTGGGAAATTGCCTGAAATTACCATAATTTTGTATAATGTCACTACAATTGGTGTAAACAGGTGAATCAAGAAAATTAAAAAATATCTATTTTCATTACCTATTGCACATGAAAGAAACAATAAATGAACAGCCCACATTTCTGTAGGTATGTCCAACAGAATGTGACAAGGACTTCGCAGCGTTTTTAGTAATCCCATTTTCGGATTCTACTTACCTATCTTGAAGCGGAAACCATCAAGTTTTTAAAGGGGGTGGGGGTTAAAATACATTATTGAAAATAGCAATAAATAAAAATGTCTGTCCGTCCGCCGTACTTTTGCTTAGTTACCATGAACCAAAATTAAATTACGTTTGTAGGCTCCTATTTGGGGACTAGTTGGTCCTCGAAGCTATAATGTTTATAGGCGAGTCACTGTTGTCTAATAATTTGCAGCGTTTCTAGGCTAGTGGAGGATCGACATTATTAATCCAGCTTTTCTAGGCTTGTGGGGAATCGATATTATTAATCCAGTTTATACTATTAGAATTATTGGTATAATAATAGGGTTAGAATTTTTTATGTTTTCTCCTAATAATCTTATTCCTTATATCTTATTAGAAGATGTCCTGAAATCATATTTGCAGTTAATCGTTAAGGACCCACACATATGGAGGCATATTATGTAGGTAAGTACCTATATGAATGTATGCAAATGTGCAAGACGCCAAGTTATGACGTTTATTGAAAGGCCTCAACTGTATTACAAAGCTCAGAAGCAACTGAGGATTCATATTTTTTGTAGTAAGATGCAACTATATTTGTGGAAAGTTAGTCCTAGGTGTATTCTGAATCTTAACGACTTCTTCGATCCCTCATTTTCCGGGCTCTCTGCATCCTCCTCTCTCGCAGCATCCTAACTTTTGTTTCCAGAGCCCTTGATACAACGTCAGTCAGAGGTTTCAGAGAGTCTTTGACTTTTTCTTCATATTTTTCAATAATATCTGTTTTTACTGGAACTGAGCTCATGTTTATTGAGAGTGCTGCCCCGCTTTGAAGACACTGCTTGTACGCCTGATGCGTTGTAGCCACTCTCCCAACAAAACCTGTGGATGATCATGTGTGATAACTTTTACATATTCAGACATTAATACCTAGTGGTACAGGAGGTATACCACATTAATAATATATTACAGCTGCAACAGTGTAACAATCCTGCAGTATTGTATGAGTGTGTGGTACCAGAGTCTGGTAATAGTAGCCGTGATGCAAAAATACGACCAGAACAATTTGTTATAAATTTCACTTCAACACGGGAGGCATAACAAACTACTATCAATGTGTTACTAATCTCGCACTATCCAATGCAAAAAAAACCATTAGCAATTGTTATTTTTAAATAATGAATAATGAAAATAATGATAATAATATTTATTGCTTTATAATTTAGAATGTTTTAGCTATGCGTCTCCCGTGAGTACATTAATATATAATTAGGTTGTTAATTTACCTACTGCTTTTAAATAGTCAACTTCCCGAGTAGGCATAAGAGGAGTAAGAAAAACGGCAGAAACGGTAGAAATTCAGCTGGTTCCGTCATTCGAACCAAAAACTTTCATCGGCAGGCCCTCGAAAGCCCCTCTGAATGTGCTGTCAAACTTGTTATTAAATTTCTAGCATGTGTTCGGACTGGGTTTCCGTGTTTACCTCTTTCTATGCTAGGTCGAACAATTTTCAGTGTGAATCGTGGGTTGCCTATTACGGTCATGGTGTATTGTACTTCAGTTTTCGACAGATTATGGAGATCTGGTAACTCTACAAATGTATGCGTTGTACTAACCAAAACCATAGTCTGTACCCAATGAGCTTTTAATAAATAACGTTATTTATCATCTCTCATTGAAGTGGATGGCCGACTGTAATAATGTTTATTATTATAATTATATAGTTTTATGTTCTCGACTGGTGAAGAAATAAGTATAAGGCTTTTGTATACCTCTAACTTGGGTAGTGATCGTAGTACCGATGACGCGCATGAAGCTGATCACTTGCATCCCCATCTCGATCATCGTTAGCATCCCCTTGCATAGCGTCGCTTCTTCGTCTTTGTTTCGGCAACTTTCAACGCCTTTCCCGGACTTGACGCAAACTACGAGTTTGTCCAAGTAAGCTGCTGAGTTCCCGGCAAACGTTTTTATCACCGCCAAGTAACCTTTAATATAACCTGGGGCCTGTTGGAGTATAATTATAATCAATATCCGTATTTAACTATTTTTATCAATCCTTTTAACGATAAATCCATAGTCCAATCCATAGTCACTGGAGAGGTGGATGGTTTCTTTTCGTGATCTGGATGGTGATAAGTCTACATTGATTAAATGATTTTGTCAGTCTTTAAATCGATCAAAATCATGAAGTTGTGTACTAAGAAGCTGCCACCACCTTGTGCTTCAAAATGCTTCAAATAAATTTTCAAAAATTTTTGGTCGATTTTAATTTGGAAAACAGCAATTTATTCATTGAGAATATAGAATTTAATAAACAATTTTAAATTTTAAAATGTGATTTATACCTTATTAAAATTCATTTAAAAATACACCAATGACTTTTTGGGTCAAACGGGTTATAGCGCCATTCTGCTGGCCTGTACGAGCACCGCGGGATTTTCAGAATTGAAATCGGTTGAAGAGAATGATCGTAATGCTTCGAAACCCGTAAACAGTAGGTACTGTACGGTGAGGTTTGAGGGGAAGGTAGTCACTGAGCAGTGGCCGAGGGGTCTTCACCTCACCGACCCAGCCGAGCTGCTGGGTTCAATACGAAAATGATAAACCAAAACGAAGTAGGTACGGCGGACGGCGTACAGTGGTTCCAAAAGGTCGAAAAACCATGTAAACACCTAGGGAAAACGGCTGCATGAAATCAAGTTTGTTGTACCGATTTATTATTATTCATTGAAGAATGATGATTATTTTTGATTTTGTTGATGGGTACCTACTTTTTGGTTTATTAATTTCCATAATGAATCTTTGGAATCGTGCATGAAAAAAACATTTTAACCCCCTCAAAATATGATGGTATCTGTTTCAAGGTGTCAACCACCATTTTTCACCCCTTAGAGATGACTGTAATAAAGTTTCATTTACTTTGGTTCATGGTAACTAAGGATAGTGCGAAGTACGGCGGACGGACAGAAAACGTACCTGCGTACCTTGAAACGGAAAACATCAAATTTGGGGGGGTTAAAAAATGTCATATTTTTTCGATTTCAAAGGTTCATTATTGAAAATAATAAACTCCAAGTTCTGTTCGTCCGCCGTAAACGTTTACCCTACCCGATATCGACTTTGTCCAACGTACTTTTAGGGTTACCTCAAATCGAAGGTAACGAGAGGGTTACCATACCCACAGGGTTACTCATTATTCTTAGGGCTTTCAGGCCATAGGGCATAGGGTCCTTAGCCTTTCAGACCCTTAGGCCCTTAGGAGCAAGAGGGTAGGTATTGACCACAGAAAACAGTGAATACGCAGAAGGGGCATCTATACAGGTGAATAATAAACCGTTGTGTAATAATTTGCAGCGTGGTTTTTCCCCAATACCAAAAAAAGTTATTCCACCCGAAAGGCTTGACCCTGGGTTGCGATGTAGGTCTATGCCCATACGAGAGCCAGAGTTGGAATAGCAACGTATTTTGGTTTATTATATTCATTAATGAACCTTTGGAATCGAGCTTGAAAAAATTAATTTTAACCCCCCCCCCCCCCCCCCTCAAAATTTGATGGTTTCCGTTTCAACCTACGTAGAATCCGAGAATACAATTAAAAAATATCTGTCTGTCCGCCGAACGCCGTACGCCATACTTCGCACTTTCCTTAGTTACCATGAACCAAAATTGATGACATTTTGTTTGTAGGTCCCATTTGGGACCTAGTTGGTTCGTGAAGGTCGGCGTTAATGTCATTCATATCCAAGGGGTGAAAAATAGGAGTTGAAATCTTCAGGACGCCGTTCCTCGAATTTTTTTAACGTTTACAAATTAATAGTTCTCGAACTTGGGAGTTTTTTTAGACCAGCCGGAGCATTGTACGTCCATCCGTTCGTTCACAATAGGCCTCGAAGGTTGAACCGACAGCCTTCGTCAACAAGAGGGTGAATCAAATTTTATACATTCAGCCCAGATATTATCATTGCTAGGGAGCACCTGATTATAATAACGGGTGGCTGTATGAAGTCGAGTTGGTTTTCCGTGATATTATTCCATTTGAAAAATGATGGCTCTTTTGGATTTTGTTGATAGGTACTTTAGCAACGTGAACAAACATGAAGTATTATTGGGTAAATTATTACACAACGGTTTATTATACTATCTACGCAGAAGGAGCATCTATACAGGTAAATTATTACACAGCGGTTTATTATTTACCTTATGCTTCATGAATAACTACAAATAAATAATGATTTAATTATTGAATCCCGCGCGTTTGTATGAAACTTTAATTCCCAGGCTGGCTCCAGTACGCCATTTACGGCTTTCCTGGAGGGAGCTCGAGGGTACTGACCACAGAAAACAGTGATCTACGCAGAAGGGGCTTCTATACCGGTAAGTAATAAACCGTTGTCTAATAATTTGCGGCGTTTTTTCGCTTTGATTCGTACCCTACGATGTCGACAATTTTATTTTAATTCCATTGTTGGTTGTTCGTATTCTTGATAAAAATTATAAACTGAAATGAACGGGACTAATACGTGCTATAGCTATAACTCCCTGGACTCCTTACGTTGAAAACGTGGTCTAATTTATGGCGTAATATCTACCCGAAAATGTTCGTGTACCAACCTTCAGCACCAATGAGTCGTGCGATATAAAAACATTTGTACATAAAGTGACTCAAAACCAAATGTGGAAGATATGAAATTCGTGGACACACACACTCACAGACTGAGAGACACGACTCCAAATTTGTGCAGCGAGGTATAAAATGTAAAACGCGAGCGGAATTTTTATTGTGGACGAGAAAAATTTGCACTTCCCAAAAGTTAACACATCGCTCCCGCTACATTGCTAGACACGGAAACCAAATTATGCACAACCGAACCGGTGAGCTTACTGAGATGTACTCGTACACCTATCCACCTGTTTGCAAGAAATTATTTCGGCAAGCAGACGCTACCTACCGACGTAGGACCAATCCTTGATGGTTCATGAAAATAGTTATGCACTTACCTATCTCCTTTTTTTGCGAGTTACAAGAAAAGTTTACAGACACGCAATGAAAATAAATTGCCCGTCAATCAAAATTTGATTTGATATATTTATTAATAAAGTACCTAGCTATAACAGCTATATCAATAAAACCCTGTTGGTTTCTATAGCTACCCATCATAAGCAAAAAGAGATAGATTTGTAATCTACGACTAATCTCGTACCCATATCCATAAAAACTAGAGACAATGGAATTACACTAGTAGGCACCTAATTCTATTGTCTTTAGTATAGAAAGGTCACTCCAAGTCAACTATTGAGTAGTTTCCACATTTTAAACTGGAATAGGTAAGTTTAGGACCCAGTAAGTTTAGGAGGGACAATTCAGAAATCAAGAAAAAACAGTGACATATGTGCCATTGGTGAGTTGTAGTAGGTCAGGGGTCCCTTGCCCAGCTATGGTGAACGGTGACCTCCTCATCCGCGGCGCCTAACTTCCCCTCCCACCGCACCATCCGATTTGAATTCCGAAAATTCCACCGTACAGTTCTGCAGAATGGCGCTATAACCCATTTGACCCCAAAAGATTACCGGGCGTATTTTTTAATGATTTTTAAAATTTTAAGTTGAACTACGTTCTCTGCGAGTTCATTTCTGTTTTCCGAATCAAAATCGACTGTGAATTTCGAGAGAATTATTTGAAATACTTTTGCCTCGTTGGTGGTGCCATCTGTTGAAAACATTTCTTAGTAAAATCCTTAGTAAATAGTTCCAAAAACGCCACCACCTTGTGCTTCAAAATGAGCTACTTTTATATTACTTATTCCTTTTATATAGCCATGCTGGGTAATTAGTTGTACAAGCAAAAAATATCTAATGAGCAATTTCAGGTAATGTTTGAAGGGCAGGTACCTACCTTCTTAAGCGTAGGTACCTACTACAGAGATTAGGTGCCTATCTAATCTCTGCCCGTTAGTATCTTCAGTACCTTCTATATAGACGCAATGAAATTCTGCCTTATCAATTGGAATTAGATTACCAGACTCCCTAGTGTGTACCTACCTTCTTTGTCAAAGCCTCCGTGAGAGAATCCGACATCTTTTCAGCAGTGTGGCGATCCAAAAAGTCGGGAATCATATTTTGACAGATTTGACATTGTTCGCGTGAGAATTTCTTCAGCGTAGCCGTGACGACGCACGCCAACTTTTTGTCTCCTGACAGGACGACTTCCTCAATCCCCTTCATCATCTTCTTCGATTGGGATATCCTATTCAACACACGTTTGAATGCTGAGTCGTACGCCTTTTGCGATTTGCCACACGCGTCTAACGCAATAATTACGGCGTTCATGAGAGTGTCTCCTATCTTTTTGTCGGTCTGAAAAAGTCAGGACAGAATAGCATGTGGTTTAATAGCATATTGGTACATGAAATGCATCTTTAGTACCCAATCCTTTATACTCACACAATACGTAGTAGAGTTAGTTGAATTACCAAAGTTGATTGATATTGAATCATGCTAGACTTGGGTTGTAAGAAAGCAAGGAGGAATATTATCAAGCGTTAAAAAGTTTCACCAAGATATATTTGATCAACTAAATATTTATTAATTATTATCACCACTGAATTTCGCAACAACGGGTAAAGTAGGGAATGGGATCTTCTAACTCGTTTCATTAGAGACAACCCATCTTCAAGACAGAGAATAGATTGTTCAAACCCAATACTTTATGTAAATAGGTACACAAATGAAGAATGCCGATGTTTCAATACGATGCGATTTTGTGTGGATCAAGGTATAATTACGCGTAACATTTGATGAATCTATTATACTGCTGCAGTCGAAGCAGTTCGAAAATCCTAGAAACAGCGAGTTTTTTTGTTGTGTGCCTCTTGTATCGAACGGATACCTATACAAATATTTTCAAGTAACTTATTGAGGCCATAGTAACTATTGGGTCCGCTGACCAGACGCTTCACGCAGTTCTGAAAATAGGCTCAAATTCTACATAAGTACCTACCACGCTCAATAACAGCTATTTTTCGTAACGTTTTATGGTTAAATCAGCGTTCAGAGTTATTCCAGGCGATTGAGCGTGTGCTGGAAAAATGGGAAGGAAAACATACCAAACACATTTTTCTCACGGATGGCACCACTGATGGCACCAAAAACTATACAGCAAATTATGGAAGCCTAAGGAGTACTGTCAACATTTTAACTCAAAATACCCAAAATTGTGGTAGCGTGGTACAGACATGTAGGTACCCTACATAGGTACCGGTTAGATATCCGCAAATGTCGCTCGACTCAATAAGAGCCTCACTAACGTTCGGCAACAAGTGCTAGAAGAGTAGAAGGGTATGTATTTGTATACCTACTTATTAGGTGTTTTATTTATTTATTTATTTATTTATTTATTTATTTATAAACGGGCGAACCCAATACATGGAAAAAACATGTTTACAAATAGGCTCAAATATTGCCTAATTGACTAAACTTACTTTTTTAGTCTGCTGCTCCATAAGAACGACAATCTTAACTGGTACTTCCGCTTCTTTGATCAAACTCTTAGGAAACTCGCCAAGCTCCAGAGCCTTGACTTTCGGAACGATGCAGTTACTCAAATCCTTACAGTCCGCTACGTTCTTGATCACAGCTTTTATAAAGTCTTCAGGTCCTTGTAATGAACTTTTGGTGTTCAACTGATGTAAAATAGTAATAAGAGATAAATCCGTAGTACTATTTTATTTTAAAGCACCTATCACCACAACTCTATAAAAATCAGATAATGAATACTTATGTGGTAGATATCCACCATACGACTATTATGTTATAATACTCGTGATGTTGTCCAGGTTGCCATAGGTGAGAAGTTACACGAGTTTTTGTATGCAGTGTACCATTGCTGTTTCAATGAACATGATGACAATTCCACAACTCTTTTTTGCAATAAAAGTTACAGTTTTATGCCACCGAAATGAATGTTGCTCGAAGAGTGCGGGGCTCAGTGAATCGCGAACTTTTACATACATGAATCTTGCCTACGCATTATTGCATACTACTTTCATTAAAAAATAATGTAATAGTTTACCAGAAACAGGAGGATTGCAAACACGCAGTTCATGTCGAGCGTAGATCTATTAAAAGTTGAAGGTGGATACAGACAGAACGTAGGTACATAAAATGAAACTGAGTTAGGTACACTTCCTTTGTTATGTAAAAAGCAGTTAAACTAATTCTTTTAACAAAATGAGCCGTGGTGTGACGGTATCCATCATAATTTGATAGGATGTTTTGCAACTAATTTATAGCATTCTGCTGAACAAAGGAAACTGCCATTACTGAAACGAACTAGCCACTAAAATCTATCGAATTCATATCTAAATGTTCTCTATTTCAACTGGAACCAAAAATATAAATAAAAGTTACATTAAAGTTAAATACAAGTTAAAATAAAAGTTACGGCAATCAGACGGGTACCAGCTCCAACGTGTTGTTTATAATCAGGAGGCTAATATATCTCCTCAACAGCTCCAAAACATTAGTTCCACCTACTTATATCGAGTTGACTCGTACAGCTAGCGAAGCCAGGGAACCTAAGATGCAAATTATTCAACTGTAGACGTATGAAGCCGTAGAGCGTAGACGATAATATTTTTATAGACGATATGTAACTAGCATTAATGCCAATATAAATAAATTTTGTCTACTGGCTACCTACGTAGGAGATGAAAAGGTTAAATGGGGTACCTACTTGAGGTTATGAGGATTTTCCCTATTTGAAATGTTCGGGATAAACTCTTAACGGAATTATTGTAAAAATAGTGAAGTTAAAGTTTGTTCACAGCATTGAAGTTTTTATTGTAGCAGTAATGGAATTCATGGTTAGTTCCACCCTACGTCTACTTCGGACAAACCTCATCAGAATCAATGGGCAATTTCCTTGTGTAGGAATTTTTTATTTTTGATCTCAGAATCGGATCTAGCACCCTTGAAAAAACCCCACTCCCAATTTTCATCTCAAAACTACGTGTAGCTTGGGCAACAAACGGATGGAAAGAAAACAAAATTACTTCATAAGTGGATGGTGCTGAGGGTTCCCCCCAGGCGAACGCGGAGGTGATGGCCTTTACCTATGACGTTATTTCGCTTTCTTTCCACTGGTTTATCCCCCCCCCCCCCCCGTTTAAGCCCACTTTCGATCATCGGATACCCCTCATACAGCACCTTTTCGGAAAGCACTCGCCGAGATCTTTTACTTGAGAAAATAAAATAAAACAGGTGAAATTACCCATTATCGATTACACCACTGATTACTTTCTCAGGACCTTCCGAAGCCCATTAAAGTTGTATAAATCCAATTGATTTACCAGCCCACCGCCATTTTCGGCTCCTTACAATGTAGGGTAAACTGCAGACAGTTTTGCCACGTTTTCCAGTTGTACCTGTCAAGTAATAACTTCGGCCATTATTGTCATTAATGAGTCCAAAATTCAGCAATATGTTATATTACACTCGTTTATTGATGAAAAAATATAAAGGCCTTGGTCAGGCATTGGTTTCTGTCGTGGTCATACTTTCTGGGGGAGACATTGGCTTTCCGTAACCCTGGTCCGTGTAACGTTTTTCTCGAAGAGCTCGGAACTGCAACACGTTACAGATATAGGTAATGGGCGCTTCGTTGACCAAGAGATAGATTTATACATAGATTTATCCAATATAGAAGATGAAATAGAGTCATATTGTACACCTTTTCGTAAGGATGTAATTCCATGAGTTAATGACCGGTCTAATACACAGTAAAGGATTTTATTATCAATATTACTATTATTGTTATTATTACTAAAATACTTGCAACGGCATTTGGGGCTTCAAACTATTGCTATGCCAAAACAGTTATAACTAACAGAAGAAAACACGCAAATAAATAATCAACAATTAGCTCTACCTTCATGAGAGTTGCTTCGAATTCGCTCTTCACATGGGCCGCATCCATTTCTACTGGCTTTTCCTCAGGGATACCTTCCGCTTCTTGACGAGCTTTCAGTCGCAACTCCCTTAGTTTGGCTTCAATCAATTTCTCTCTATGGGTTTCCCTCTCGAATCTCTACACGTAACAAACAAACTAGAATCAAATAAGCGAATACTTCTCGTTATTTTATATAACAGAAATTAAGTAGCCTGATCAAGGTATATCATCATCATTGTCGGATGCAACAAGGATTGATAGCTCTTGATCACCAAGCAGGTTGCGGAGTGTAAAGTAAGAGGCGAGTTTTCTGGTTTCTAAAGTTGAGATATATAACTTAACACTATAGGAGCTGGAAGGAGTCAAGAAAACAATTGGATCGCTGCACTTCTAGTGGGTATGACAGACTAAAGGCTCATCTGGAATGGGTACCTACGTTGCTAGATTAGTAAGTATAAATATATAGACCTATTTCATATAGTTTTCATGCATAGGTTAATATATATATTATAGTTATTAGATATGACACTAGCAAGATTTGTACAAAATTGGTGGGCACATTTACAGACCAAATGGATAGAATGGACAGTGTGGGTTTGGCTCAGTTGGGGGTTTTCACAAAAAATTCTGATTCGTATAGCTTCTGTGACAAAGTGGAACAGATTGACCATGTGCTCCTTCGATTCTGTGAATAGCAGCCGGAAATAGTCTCCATCGTAATGGCTGGTGTAGAGGCGGTGAAAGACAGTGTCTGGTTTGGCGGCATTACAGATGAGGCAGCTCGAGTCTACAGTCAGTGCGATGGATTTCTTGCCCCAACTCAGGATTGTGAAGAACCCAGACAGCCGCAGCTGAGATACCAGTCTGAGCTTGGGAAGCCCCACGGTGAGAGTTGTTGTTAGACACGAATGGGTGGAGGTTCGAGAAGGAGGTCTCTGTGATAGCCCTCTCATCCTCAGAGGCCAGCCGCTTTTGGTACTGGGAGGTATCTTTAATCCACTCAGCTGTGATGTTGGTAGGCATTATTTGAAAACCGAAGCTATGCAGGACTGAACATACTTGGGATAACAAATTAAAGTTCAAGGCTGGTCCGAATGACTCAGTAGGCAATTCCATTTTAAGGCATTTGTTCCACGACAGCAGAGCAGACCTCAGGACACTGACGGCTAGGTGGCTGTAGTCGACCTCTCTCCTTATAAAGTGTGGGATTCTCGAATGACATCCGAGCAGGCAGCCGAAGAACCTGGCTCGCGCTGAATCGAGCATGCTCACAAACCTGATACCCCAAATATTTGAGGAATAAAGGAGGGTGGGATCCACAATAGCATTGAATCATTTTGTTGCTACTTTCGAGAAGTCTGGTTTTGCATCTATGACAGTGTCCCTCACCCGAGCCAGGGCAGCTGTTCCCTTTGTAGTAGCATCATTGGGTGCTTTAGCGAATTTATCTGAGGACGAAAACCTCAATCCTAGGTAGGAGTGTTGAGGTACTGACTCATTCCCCGTGCACGTAGAATTTAGGCTTTAAATCTTCGGCTTTTATGAAAGATGACTATTTTCGTTTTTGTTTTTGATGTATTTAGCGTGAGGCCGTTTATGGAGTAATATTAATCCAGGAAGTACTAATAAGCAAAGAAAAGGCCCGCGTACTCCAAGAGTAACCGCCAATGGACTCGTACTCCTGCAAAACGCCCTTCGTAAGATCGAAAGGTTCCGACGTCGTACCACCTTCACCTATCACCACCGCCTTGAAACCTTCGTACATTGATCTAATAAGGACCTGGATAAGTTTGTGGGAAATACCCAGCTTAGCAAGCTTTGGCCACAGTAGGTGATTTCTTAAGGAGTCGAAGCCCCGACTTACGTCAGCAATTGAAAGTGTTTGTTCCGGCATCTTCCTTCCAAAATTCAATCTTCCTTCAGTTATTTCAATTTATCTGAACCATTTGGTCAATAAACTCATTGATGATGAATTAATGACAGTATAAACATATAAATATGTTTAATATAATAACACATCCTTGTTACACTGTGCCTTACGTTTAGCATAACTTGTTTATCGACTTTTTCAATCCTTTGATAGTGGTGTGATGTTTCCATTATCGTTGCCGTCCCTTCGTCGTCTCCTACAGCAGTCAGTAACCCATCATCGTGACAAGAAATTACAGATAGGGGGGCCTTTGTTATCTAGAAATTAAAAATCCCATTGAACTGATTCATCAACAGAGTTCTTTCAGTTGACGGCACCTAGCAGTTGCCACTATTACCAGGTATTCTCGAGTAGGTCCTACCTGGTTCATTTAATTATTATTTAGCTTCTGGGGTACTACCTACCCCATATATACCTACCGTGTATATGACAAAATATTAATATACGTAAGCCATTTCTTATATCAGATATTGATGGAGTAAATGAGTGTTTTGTGAGTAAATCCAGAAATTTGAAAAAATTCAAATAGGTACGTGATGGCTATGAACAGGCTGGTCAGCTCTAAGCAGGAGATCCCATATGTCAAGGGTTCCGTCTTTTCTCGAAATGTAGAACACTGACGTTCTGTGTGGGTTCCAAGCTGCAGCGGCGATTTCGCAAGTTCCTAGCCTGCAAAAGATAAATTGCTGACAATATTTAACTATTTCACTAACGTGATTTTGTAGCTTTTATTTTTGCATGCTATGTGATTTTACTTTTGCTTATTGGTAGGCTCCGCTCGATAGGCCTAGGTACATGGTGTTACAGGAAGAAAATTTACCCAGAAGAAAGAATACAAGATTCCTTGGAATCTTCTGACCATATCCTCCAAGACCAGTCACCAGCTGTTAAAAAAACTTTCAACAGGCTCGGGTTCCTTTCGATGGATCGCACAGGTGTCAGGTGGCAGTTGAAGATAGTTCCGATTTTTTCGTTCATCGTCCTTGCTTTTCTATTCACAGCGACAACTGTGCCTTTCTCAGTACCAGCCTACAATATAAAACGCCACGTTTGTGTCGAGGAAGTTGAAGAATAATTCTGCATAATAGGTAAGTGCAAGTACCTATATACGCTAGGTCTACTAAACCTATACCTATGACAAGCATAAATGCTACTGTTTATAATCTTTAGTTCATGTTTTAAAAACATAGATACACTCACCATGAATTTATTCGGAATTGTTGGTTGGTATTCGAGTGAAGTGATTCCGATTGCAGCGGGGAAACTCGGTGTTTCTGTTTTGTTCAGATCCATCAACATACTCTCAATCGGCGACTCCCAGTTCCGAACGTCCCACCAAAGTATCTATCTGAGTAAACTCGAATTGTAGTCTGTATATGAAAATTCCTCCCCATATTGTTTGGAACATGTAGGAACAATATACATACGCATCATACGTATAGTGAAGCAGACATACTTGCTTGTATATAACAATTTCTGATAAAGCTTCTTGTAGATTCAAATTCAAGGAGTATTTCGGATTTTTAGATCCATTCATTGATTTTTTTTTCTTTTCAAATAAGTATACATATCTATCTTTCCTGACCGTAAAGTTTCCTTACCTGACCGTCAGGTGATGCGGACATACACTCGTTGCCAGTTTTGGAAGCTATCCACAAAACTCTGGATGGGATATCTCTGAAGGATTCGTAATAACCACTGAACGACACGGGCTTCGAACCTTTTCTCGTATCCCAGTAGCACATCTTTGACAAAAAATTACTTTAGCTAAGTAGGTATCTACTACTTGGATCATACAGGATAGGCAGTGAGAAGGCCGACACATATTCACCGCTACCGGTAAGTAGTTAATTTATTATACTATGTTCCCTGTGAAATAAGTTATTGAGAATCAAGTTTATTACCTGTCCGTTCGTGACTCCAGCCACGAGCATTCTTTTCTCCCTTGGATTATAGGCAATCGAAGATATTTGGTAGCCAGCATCAAGTACCAGCTCTGGTTTGCTAGGATCCACTAGTGCAAACAAGTATCAAGTATTAATCGAATATTGGCGTTTAACCTAGATCAAAGAAAGCAGTTACCGAGGTTGATTGGACTTGCCTGCACTTACTCAAGCTCCAGATATAAGAATATGTGTTTTTCGTGTGGTCGGTGATGTGGAAGTCCAGTTTGGCGTGAGCAACTGCAATTCTTGAATAATCTGAAGGCTCCCAGCTTATAGCTACTACTGGACGTTTTACCTGCAAAATTGAAGAGACCGTTTTACGATACGGATTGGAAATCATAATTTCATAAAAGGTAGAGAAACATTTTAGCATACGGTGACTAAAACGTTACCTAAGTTCTATATTTTGTTAGACGTTCTAAATGACCTTAACTACATAGGGTGTTTTGATGAACAATTATTGCATGGTGAATTGAATAATAAACATAGTATCGTCATATAGTATCCCACACACACACATAGGTATATAGTACATAAATGTAGTATCCTCACGCGTTTTTGTCTCTCACCTTCCATATATCACGGTATGAGTTCACCGTCCGTACAAAAGGAGTCTCCTGAGGAGCGACGTCCTGGAAGTCGGGCGCTTCGAAATAGCTCGTGTAAATGTCTGTCATGCTGTTTTGCGCCAACACCCTGTCAACCCGCTATAGAAAAGAGTAAAGGCCGTGTGTATTTTTTATCAACAAGGCTGGTGTGTAAAACGAAATAGCGGCTCCAGCGGAGCTGTTACGTTGTATTACGTTCAACCGGATGACTACCTACATTCAACGCGAAAGAAGGCGTGATCAGAAATGTTCTCAAGAGTTGCAGGAAGATTCCTGGAAAGCTGTTATATCCAAGGACTATGTGGGAACCTTAAAACTACTGTCATTTACTGGAAGTGGCATAATGGTTTTAAGTCTTTAATTGTCAGCCGATTGACATGATTCAATTGTGGGAACCACGTGGGTACTGATATAATATAGTGATCGTAGAAAAACGTTTTGTTTCGAATGCACTAACAATTACTGTAAGTAAGTTCCGTGTTTCTCGATCCCGTATTTAAAGGGGTTTAACTGTGAACTGAAATCTCGACTATGAAACTCGACATGAAACTTCAACGAATAATCCTATTTAGTCTGATGACGTTACCGCGTGAAGAACAGGGAGAAGGCGCAGCAGCATGTCGTCCTTTTCTAATTTCTTCTTGTACCTCACCATCATGTCCACATCCGCTCTGTTTACCTCTGCTGGAAAACCGCCTTCAACGTGGCTTTGATTTCTTCGGCCGTATGGTATTTTGTCTGTTATAACCTAAACAAGGAATCGATCATTTTTGTAAGTGTGTGAATAGCTGTATTTACAGAATATCACATTTCCGATGGATGTTGTTATCAGTATTCCCCTTTCCAAATTGATATTGAAATCTACCATCCTATATAGGTATAACTTCTGTATATAAGTATTTCATTGTTTTATATTCCTCCCGTATCTAACTCACCTCGTGATGGGACCATGGTAGTGAAAACTGCGTACTGATCGACGGATTTTTCCTCTGGTGCCGCCGCCCTATTTTCGGGTTTGGCAAAATATTGACGAACAGCCGAGGAGCTGACCCCTAAATGACATCATATCGTTCATCAAATAATTATTTTTATTGTAAAATGTTATGAATGTTTTAAGTAGCTATCGTCATTTTTGGTTTCGTAAACTACTATCAGAAATGATTTCCTTCTTTTGGTGATTTTTATGAACCAAATTTTAAAATAAATCGATGGTATAGCACACTCTCAAGAACCCTATTTACTTATCGTTGTAAATAAACGTCCTCGTCACCATCGAGGACCGAGGGCTGCGATAAGTACTCGCGGGGTGCGTAGTACTTATCCTAGTACTTAGAAGTACCTAAAACATAATAACTATACTTATTTTAGACCTTAGATTCAAGAAAATACCATACATTTTATGACGACCAGAAATTAAGACTTGAGGGTGAAAAGTGATGAATAATTTTCCTAAACAATCAAATCAAATTTACCTCAAGCCTCATGGGCTTCCCGAATTCTTTTCTCAGCCGCGTGTAAACAAAGTTTGCGGTAAGTCGAAAAGCTTTCTCTCTCTCTTGTATTTCAATTTCGCCCTCTTCCACTTCTTCTTCCTCGACAGATTCCTCTTCCCCTTCATCATCACCTTCTTCTCCTCCTTCATCGCCTTCTGTACCTATTTAGATGCATAAGTTACAAGCAGTGTCATAACAAATAACGCCGACAAGTGGTGGTAGGTGTTCAACATGGTTTTTGTCAGAAGCATCCAGTAGGAGTGCAGGGATATTCTGCATTGAGCCCAGGGAAGTAGCAAGAACTACTTCAACATTGCCACCATCGGATGAGGCCGAGTTTACAGCATAGAATTGAATCGAAATGGTTGATTTCGAAGAGAGGAAGGTGCGGAAGCGAAACGTGACGCGGAACAACGAACGTCGAAAAAACCCGAGTTCACAATGGTTTAGGCCAGAACCTCTAGGAACTAAACGACACCATTACAGTAGTTATATCTCCTATCAACACTAGCTTGGAAATTATTAGTACCTACTACCTACTTAGTACCTACTCAGTACTACATTATTCAGTACCTTCTCAGTACTACGTTACTTAGTACCTCCTCAGTAACCGACTTAATACCATCACAGTACTAAATAATTATTAAGTACTGACTACTACAAAGGTAGTACCTACTCAGTTCTACCTACTGAGTACCTACTCAATACTGCATTAACTTATACCGACTCAGTACTACCTACTTAGTACCTACTCAGTACTACCTACATACCTACTCATTACTACCTACTTATTAGTTAGTACCTACTCTATAACTACTTACTAGTAAACATTTATCCCAATACCTACCTAAACATTTTTCTCAATACCTACCTGCTTACCTAAAGTTTTCCAAAATTGGGGGGTGGGGGACAAATTGCACAAAATGCACTTCCTTGGAGCATAACGAATGTGTGCGTAAATTTTCAGCTCAATCTGTTATGTCTGTTATGTAGCCCTGTCAAAGTACAACTACATCGACAAAGACAAGTAGAAAAACGTGAAAAATATCGATTTTGAAACTTCCATAACTCGATATAAACTTCCATAGATAGGTTGGTACCTGTGCAGGTTTTCGGTTTTCTTGGCGGGCTGGACGCTTCCGTACCTACCTACGCTGCTGGGACGACTACAAAAAACGCTGCAAAGTCCTTGTCACATGGGTTTATTATTCTATTGGAGTTCTAGAGATTTTTGTTGGCTGTTAAATGTATTGTTTCTTTCATGTGGAATGATTGAAATAGCTATTTCTGATGATTTCCACCAATTTTGGCCCCCAAAACATGAAATAGGTACGCTTTTTTTTTTTTTTTAATATCATCTTTGATCATTGGTAGTGGCATTTAATGGTCTTGATTCACCTGTTTACACTTTTTCCAATGTTATTGTACACATTGATGGTGATTTCAGACAGTTTTCCAGGTTTTTGACTCATAAAAAACCAATTTTGGGAGCTGAACCTTTGGTAAAACCTCAATTTCCGCGTCTTTGGTCAAAATCGACTTCATATTCGGTCTTCTCGTCCTCAAAAACATGGAAAAAGATACCTCAAAAGCTCATGTTACTAACATGTTGTTAAAACGCAAAAAGTACCTTTTTTATACACATTTTCACTCATAACACCCCTGGGTATATTCCGATCGGGCTGAAAAGTTTCGGGACACAACTAGGGCCCAAATGGAGCATGTGTGCGAAAGAACGACTTTTTTAGACCGAAAATGAAGCCTGTACACGTGATACGGCGTACGGCGGACGGCGGACGGACATTGCATTTTTGGAATCTACGCACCTTGAAACGGAAAAGAAAAAATTTTGAGGGGGTGTTATAAAAATTTTTTGCTGAGCGAATACATAGGTGTATTATTCACAGAATAATAAACCAAAACGCTAACCAACCCACATTCTTATTTCATATTAAAATTTACCTACAATCTTCGTTATCGTACAACTTCCCCGCCACTTCGCAGAGCTTGTCATCAGTGGTTACCCGGTGTGTCGAGAAAAATTGAAATCATCTGAAGGTTCGCCGGATGAGAAATGGCCACCGATACCGATGTCCAAACAACTATCCCACATATAAGGTACGTGAACTCGGTAAGTACGTAATTATACGTTAATATTTTAGGAATTTTGATCATTTTTGATAACAGTAATTTCATCATTTACCTCCCTCTGTTTCTTCACCTTCAGCAGCCTCACCGCCTTCTCCCTCTTCACCAGAGTTCTTCCTTTTCTTTTTCTTTTTTCTCTTCTTCTTTTTCTCCTCGCCCTCCTCGCCCTCTCCTTTGGGCTTCTTCTCTCCGTCTTCTTCACCTTCTGTAGCGTCAGCGTCACCGACTTCATCGGTACTTTCCACCACTTCCGGTCCTTGGAGTGACTCAACGGCCAGAGGGTTTACAGGGGCGTCGGCCATTCTAATAAACCGTTTGGTTTAGAGAACCGAATATATTATAGTAGGGTGAAATTGATAGTGGGTATTTTCGTCGCCGGAAATAGCCCAAAATAGTTCTTCGAATCAAATGGTTTTGTTGAATAAGAAGTTTCAAATCATATCGCTCGGTATCTGCAAAACACAAAAAGTTAATTAGTAACTTCAATTTATAGATGAATGAAGTGGCGTTAGTGTAATCACTAACTTGTGAATGTCCTGAATGGGTAGGTTGAATTCTTTTATTCAATTCCTTTGTTGATAACGTGAATTTTAATTTTATTTATTTTTAATATTAAACTATTTAAGTAATAGTAAAGTATTTAATATTAAAGTAATAGACTTGCTTGATATCTCCGAGTAGGTACCTATACCTCTTATAATACATTTCGTTGGTTTAAAACACCGGGTACAAGGAAATAAGCAAGTTCACGGATCCTGGATAGAAGGTGTTATCGAGCTATAACATTTTCATTATTACTATGTACCTGCGTGCTAGCACTCCCTGATAAATGCGTATGTCTTGATAATCTTCCAAAGCAGAGGGTATTATAATACAAAATGAAATATAAACGTCCTCAAATCTCATCATTTGTCGTCAAGATCGTATAACTTCTCAGTTTGTGTCAATATATTGAGTAGGGCTAAGGTTAACGATTCAAAAATTCAGTGTTCTCTCCTATTAGGTAACGATTCAAGTGAAGCAAAAAGTCTGAAGCCCAAGTTTGTAAGCCTGAAAAGCGAAAGAGTTGTACCTACTCCTAAACCCGGTTGGGCACCCACAATCCAATACCTATGTGTTCATAAGTAGTCATGAGTTGTGTTAAAATGGTTGAATAATAACCTATGGGTCATTACAACAGATACCTACCATATTGTGACTGAGCAGTTATCACCTTACAACATTCCCATATTGTGAAGAGTCTTAAAAGTACCAGAGCCGTCACACTAAGTGGATTTATTTATTTTTTATTGTTACAAATCGTGAAAGTAGAGAAACTTAATACTTGAACGAGGGAATTTTTATTGGACACATTCGCTATACGACCGTCAGTTTCTACTAGAAAACCATAAAAATACCGACCCAATATTCTGACGTGCTCTATCAATAGTTTTTCTCCCACTGGGGAAATAGAATAAATTGAAAAATCGAAAGCCATTACCCCCTGATGATAGCTCTGGCTGTTCGTGATCGTTTCCCCCAACGAATAAGAATGGTGTTGAAGCTTTTGTGAGTTCAAATTGTAGTGTTCTGCTAAACGACACTTCCCCTTTTTAGAACGATAACGATTTCCTACCCTACATTTTTTCTGAGGGACGTACATAGCATTCAGCGCTATGCCAATCCGGATCGGAACGGGATAGCCAAATCACCGGGTATTCAATTAAACCGCTCTTTTGTGTCCGCCTGTTCACAAATCCGTGAACTTAACTGTGCGGACTCGCCATTCACTGGTTTAATTATTATGGGACATCCAGCTATACTCCGTGGAGGATTTAGCCGTCCGCCACCGCACCGGTAGCGTCCTTGGTAGTGGGTTTTTGATGTCAGTTATTTGTCGAGAAGCAATTCACGTTGGATAAGCTCCATATAAGAAGAGCGACCGACTCTGTACGTTCAGTATGGACTTGGGAACCAACGCGAAGAAATGGTGATAAAGATGAACTTGCTTTTGGTGGTTTTTGTGACGACGCAGGTCTTCTTCAGTGCCACGGAAGCTGTAAGTGTTGAACGAAAAATAGAACGAGCTAAAAAATTAACAAACCGTTAACTAGAACGGTTCCTCAATACTAGTCAAATAAAATAGGTAGTTCAGTACATCAGTGATTAAGCCAGTGTTCAAAAATACTGCACGGAATTCGCGTGTGAATGGTGACAACGTGGTTTTTGCGTCTCTCAGTAATAACTAGAGTACGTCACACTTTCGGATTTTGCTCAAAGATTAGTTGTTCATGCGAACATCTAGAACATCATATTCAGGTATGTAGGTACTACCTAGGTACTATAATTCTCTGGAGTGTCACTGTGATTATCGTCCATGAAAGGCTCCGTCTCGTACCTAAGTGACGGTAGTTATTGTATTCCAAATGGCTAGTGTCTGCCCGTTATAAAACCATCCGTAGCTAGTCTAAGAAACTCGATTTCACGAAGCCACGATAAAATGTGAATCGGCTATGTCTCTGTGCATTAATTGGACCAGGATATGCTGTTGAATTCATCCCCTAGTAATTAATTATTCTTCTCTTGCTTAAGGGTAGTGGAAATTTTCTGGGATCGTAGAAATTTCACTTTTCTTTATCAATAACGGAGTTGTTTTTGAAAAGAATTATTAGGTTACCTACCTAAATCCGTCGCTACGTCCGTGTGTACCTACACAGTTGGGCGTTGTGCGCGGGATCGTTTGATGTATTTAAATGTTTCAATCTTCCACATAGCATGGTTTTTCCAGGATGCTGTAGAAGAATATTTATGTGCACATTGTTAGCTGATGAAGCATCAAAAGTATGAGTATGAATCCAACGGCGAAAATTCATCTTATTTTTCCATAGTGGGGAATAGCTGAGTCAGATCACTAATAGTCTTAGGAAATCAAGGCTTTCGTTCTGAAATGTCTACGGTCTGAGATGACTACGGTTTGGTACCTACGATATTTTTTGGTTTACTATTTTCAATAATGAACCATTGGAATCGGGCATGAAAAAAAAATTCTAACACCCCCCCCCCCCCCCCTCAAATTTTGATGGTTTACGTTTCAAGGTATGTAGAATCCGAAAATGCAATAAAAAAATTTCTATCTGTCCGCCGTACGCCGTATCCGTACTGGCCACTTTTCTTAGTTACCATGAAAAAAAAAATTGATGAAATTCGGGTTATAGGTTCCGTTCGGGGTCTAGTTGGTCCTCGAAGCTCGGCGTTACTGTCAGTTATCCCTAAGGGGTTAAAAATAGGGGTTGCAATTTTCAGAACGCCGTAGCTCGAAAACTTTCGATAGAAGGGTATGGTTTTTTTACGTTAAATTTGTCTTGAGCTAAACAATTTTTTGAGACCACCCGGAGCATTGTACGTCCAGCCGTTCGTGTGCACCATTCGTCAACACGATCGTGAATCAAACGGTTCAAACGGTATAAATCCGGCCCGGATATCATCACTAGGAATCACCTATTATAACCAAGGATGGCTGTATGAAGTCGAGTTGGTTGCTGTGCGATATTATTTCATTTGATAAGTGATGGGTCTACTGGATTTTGTTGGTAGGTACTTCTGAAACTTGAACAAACTTTAAAGTATTATTGATGGGTAAATTGTTACACAATGATAAATTATTACACAACGGTAAATTATCACACAACGGCAAATTATTACACAACGGTAAATTATTACACAACCAAGAAGGGGCTGGATTTTGTTGATCGGTACTTTTGCAACTTGACCAACCGTTGAAGTATTATTGATGGGCAAGTCATTACACAACGGTTCATTATACTTGACCGCGAGGGTAGGTAGGTACTGACCACAGAAAACAATTTTCCTTCAGAACTTCATCATTTTTATTTGCGTTTCTTTTTGCCATTTTAGTTACTGTTTGTCATCGACAGAAATATTTTCGCAACATTTAACTCGTGATTTAGGTAGGTACCTATTAACGAGTACGGGGTCAGGTACTAACCTACGGAGGTTCTGCGATCTACATAATATGTATAGACTAGTACATATTATATAGACGGGTTATCTATACAGAGAGCTGTGATCTGTAACAGAAGGATATTCTGTACAAAATAATAAACCGTTGTGCAGGGATTTGCAGCGTTTTTGTCATTAAATTACACTGCCTACTTGTTGATAAAGATCGTTGATGTGTGCTGGTACCTACTTGATTTTCGGTACCACGAATATCATTATTTGTTCTACACATTACATGGTTCGGCCTGCCGCTTAGTGACGATTAATGAAACACTCACTTACTGGTTCTGAACTAACCTCTAAATTTTGGTACAAAGCATAGGTTTTTACAAGCGCGATTTTGATTAAATTTATATAGGACTATCTAGAAGCTACCCCGAATAATCCCTGTATTCAGATGAACAGTACCGAAGTTGTGAACAATGCAAACATTTCACGTTTGCGCATCCAACAGTTGAAAAAATTCATAAGAGATCATTATATAGGAACTAACCCTTAAACATACCTACACTCTAAATGTAACCTTATCTTGACCATTTCATAACTGGTAGTTTTATATATTATATAATCGGATAGTCAGACGCGGAACCAAATTTGCTTAGGAAGGTAGGAATCTAAATATCTGAAAGGCTCAAGGCCAGGGGGAATGTGGAATGGCCATTCTTATTCAAATACCCACATTCTCAAAAGTTATCACAATCCTCCTGCTTCTTCGGTTGACTCCGAACCTAGTGGAGATGAATGATGAACCCCTCTCTGTGACTCAGGTCATTTTCGTAACATTTCTCCGGTCCTATTTTTCCTAAACCTGTATCATCGTGCTAGATATGTTTATATATATGAATGTAAGTGTTTTTATCATAATGCGTATAAATTTGTCTCATTTCATTATAAATGTAGTTAGGTTTGACCATCTTCATAATTATAAAATTGCAGATCACGGCAGTCAATTAAACTCATGATGGCTTTACCAATGCACCTCCCCAACAATCTTCGTCATGTTCTCGATATGTCAGTCTAAACTGCTCTCATTCATTGACCCTTATAACCTTTGTTGTGTTCTGATTCTCAACATTGTAATCTTTAGGTTCTATCGCCATTCCAATTCTCTGTTCCAGTACATGTCACAAGCTCAAATGAAGCAAGCCATGAAAACAGTTCGTAACATGTGTATACCCAAGAGCGGCGTCGAAAAAGGTAAGCAAGCATCCATCAGCATCATATCATTATGTACATGCTGTAACTAGTAACTACTGCTGCTTATCGCAACAAGCTACCGAATCGCTATCGGTTCTGTACATGAAAAAGTTGATGATTCAAATTCTAATAATAGGTAGGTACACATTCAAACAATAATCTAGATATACTATATTCATTTCTTATGTGTTTTCCATTTCAGAGGCGTTAGCAAAAATGGTCGAAGGAGAATTTGATGATAGTAATCAGAAACTAAAGGTATGAGGCATAATTACACCTACTCTTTTGAAAAATGCTGTATTTATTTTTCACAATTATTACAGGGCCAGTATGTTTATAATAATAGTATATTTATAATATCACAGTAGACCTATTATTTTTGCTGCATTTGTTTAAGTTATTCGTGTCATGTTTCAGTGTTACCTAGGATGCGTACTCGGCATGATGCAAGCTGTAAGTTACCACATTGTAATACTGCGTAGGTTATAAAAATGCATTATAAACTCTACCACCGGTGTCAAAATGTTCAGATATTTCATACATTTATTGACGTCGCAGGTGAAAAACAACAAGATTAACTTGACTATGGTGAAGAATCAAATCTCAAAGATGTTGGCACCGGAACAAGGACAGCGGATCGTAACAGCTTTTGAAAGTTGCGCCTCCATCAGTAAGTATCGTGATCGGTACCTGACTGTTTCTATCCTTATATCCATCTTACTCCTTTAACCCCCTTTCTACTCGTACTTAGCGACATTATACTGTAATTCCAATCCAAAGAGAAGAACGAAACCGTTGTACAGCTACGAAATGCACAATTGGACAAGTAATTAAGACCTTGTAAAAACACACCACAACACGCAGACATCATTACCGCCGAGATCAAAAGCTGAACAAAATCAATAGTTCTTGTTTAAGCCACTTGACACGCCCTGAGCAGAAACATTATAAATAATACTAGTCTAGAATAGGTAGATGGAATAGCTGCATAATGTTGATTTCGCAGTGATGGTAGGCTAGAATTAGGTCGGGCACCTGGCACAGCATCGGTGACTGACTCTCTTTACAGATGTATGAAATTGTGGATGCTATACTTAGTTACCCCGTCAAATTATTAGGCCGCGCTATCGTCGCCCACCTGAGTCGATACAACCCATTGCAACCATCCATCCAGCCTTTCCCTTAATGAAATTTCTGCTCCCGTTTTTGCATAACATACACGGTTTTCAAATTTCAAAAAGAAGGCTACATCCTCAGGCCCTTTGCTACATACCTACTCATTAAACGACAAGTTATGCGGAGGAGGGTAACTCATTCAACATAAGCTGTAAAAAAGAAAAAATAAGTACCCTGAAATGCACGTAAGATGTGTACTTACCCCCCAAAGAAGCAGTTTGAGTACTACAGTACAGTACTGAGCTGGTCATAATGGTCGGTTCGTCCATTACTGAGCTGTCATCGCCGTAAAATGGGGCACAGGTTGAGTGAAATAAGTACAGCTACACATGCAGAGTTATTTCACCCCACCTATACTATTTTCACGACATTTCACAGTTCTAATTGTATAATCAACCATAACATCCTTATGGTTTTATTACATAATATATAGTCAATATTTATTTCAAATGTTTCCAGCTGGAGAGGACAACTGCGATTTAGCTTTCAAGTTCGCCAAGTGTGTCTACGACACTGACAAAGAGGTAATCATTCGAATATAATTATATGCTCAAATCATGTTACGTATCTATTTGTCAAGCTTATAATTTAACGTGTTACAGTTGCTTTTTCAGGCCTTCATTGTTCCTTGAAAAACTGAGTCAAAATAGGATTCGACCTTGATGCAGGAGGTTCAGCTCGTGGTATTGCGTTCATAGCTGTAAGGATCCGGTGTAAATAAAACTATTTGAAGATCGACATGGTTTTAGTTTGCCCTAACACTCCAGCCTTCATTAGTGGCGTTCTATGAAGTAGGTAGGGAATTTCGATTTGGTTCTTGTGCGTGACATGGTAGGGATACCTCGATATTCGTATTTTTGCCTACAGATAGTCAAATTCGTGGTGGAAAGGAACTGAATTTGTTATCACTCACGTAATATCTACTTCGTAATATCTCAATGTATAGTAGGTTTCCTATTGTGGCATAACGTAAATGAACCTTTATTATTAATTAATTAATTAATTATTCATTAATTCGAATCAGTTCCATTCAAGTTAACATCCAGTTCCAACATGTTGGCATATGACATAAAATTAGTCAGGTATTAACACATAGGTAATTATTCATTCAACTGAAGTAAACTGAATATTTTAAACGAACCAACCGAATCGAATGATGGACGAAGAATAGCTCTATATAGGTAGTGTGTCTTTATACCGTCACGGATGCTAAGCGCGGGAAGTAATTTTCAGTCAGTCAGGCTACCGTTGCCACCTAAGTGCCACTCAGTCTTCTCACTAATCATAGGTTTCAATTAATTGTCGTTTATAAGCACTTTAGAACGCTAAAACAAGATACTAGGTATGACAAATCAAATGATTAACCACTGATTGTTGATAATTTTAAGGTAAGTGTGGTACTTACCTATAAATTACATCAGCCATATCTTTCCCTTCTTGCAGTGAGGTTCCTTCGAGTTTAAGCAGTCTATACGAAAAATGTCGCTGAATTTCGGTGGCTGATTTTATTAGAAACTAGCTGTGTACCCGCGCTTCGCAACGGTAGAACAGACACCCCCTGTATCCCCCCCTCCTCAACTGATCAGAAACCTTCCCCAATGCCAACCCTAACTGCCTTTAACCCCCCCCCCCCCCCGTATCCTATGAACCCTCCCTACCTGGTTAGAAACATTCCTCAATGTTCAGACAACAAATTCCCAAAGTTGCACTCCAATTGGTCAAGTAGTTTTGAAATTTCTGTAGACCCCCCCCCCCCCCCTCTCATAACCTGTACCCCCCTCCCACTAACATCCTGATTGAAGTACCACTTGAATGTACTCGTCGAGCTGAATCCAGAATCTAATTACAATCGGATTTACGTCCAACCGTTCAAAGTTATTATAAGCATAAACGTCCTCATAGAAGTGATTATAACACGTTTTTTAGTAGAATTTCATTCATAGCGTTTCAACGGATGGACAGATTCAAATGCGGATTTTTCATAAACCTTCCCAGATAAATTCTGCGTCAAATGGTACCAGCCGCAACTTTCTACAATCGGATTTACGTCCAACCGTTCAAAGTTATTATAAGCATAAAGTCCTCATAGAAGTGATTATAACACGTTTTTTAGTAGTATTTCATTCATAGCGTTTCAACGGATGGACAGATTCAAATGCGGATTTTTCATAAACCTTCCCAGATAAATTCTGCGTCAAATGGTACCAGCCGCAACTTTCTACAATCGGATTTACGTCCAACCGTTCAATGTTATTATAAGCATAAACGTCCTCATAGAAGTGATTATAACACGTTTCTTAGTAGTATTTCATTCATAGCGTTTCAATGGATGGACAGATTCAAATGCGGATTTTTCATAAACCTTCCCAGATAAATTCTGCGTCAAATGGTACCAGCCGCAACTTTCTACGTTCAGCCGTTCTCAATTGATGCCGAGACAAACAAACAGACAGACAAACAGACACTGTTTTATTATATGTATAGATGTAAAAAAATATTTCTGGAGATTGTAGATAAATAATTAATTTGAAATGGTCATCGCCATCACCGAGATAATCAATATTCATGCATACGACAAGAGAACAAGTAGATACCTGCGTCAGTCACAACTTCTGGCATATTGACTAAGTAGACATTAACAGCATGATGGTTGTTTTAGATGTAAGTAGGTACAAATCTACGAAGTACCCTACGAAACATCATGCTCAAGAATCGACATAGAATTAGGTAGCTACGACGACACTGGAACGATGTTGTAGGGACCTACTAGGTTTAATTAAGTGGGCTGATGCATGTGCTCGTGTCTCAATGACTCAGAAAAACAGGTTACATATTACGTAATTTTTAGTGCCAGTGTTTATAGATAAGGTAGGGGGTTACGTGGTATGTGTTTACAAGAATGTTACCAGCCCATGTAGGTAAGGCTGCAAACATTGGTGTTGGCGTTTCGTTTTACAACGAAACTTGCATTTTATTCATGAATCTAGAAAAATCAACTTTTTACATCGGTGCAAAAGATGAAACTTCACAAACCAGCGTGGATATGCTTTTCAGCGTCTCACTCTATCTACTGGTGCAGAAAACATAGGTTTCCCCTACCTACTACGTAGTGACAGCATTGTCTCACAATACAGACATATTTACAAAGACAGGTAATGAATTCATACAGACAGGATCAAATTGTTCGATTTTAAACCTCCTTACTTTGGGATATTTGTAAGGGAAAACGTAGAAAAACTTGCCAAGCTTTCGTTCAGCTGACGATATACGGACACTGCTAACAAAGTTAACCTATATACCTTCTATACCTACGTTGGCTTTTTCCCAACCACTGTTGCCTGCCAAATATGGTCATTGTAGCAGAACGTCTGAACCACATCATTTCCAGTCTATCAAGAAGAAAACTCCCTTATTCTAAACTGGCATTGATGTTACTATGTCAACACCTCGATCACAGTTTTTGAACACTGACACAACTTGAAGTCAGTAGTAATCTTGGTTCTGGTAACATAATTTCTTCAGGCAGAACGTACCCTTCGATTTGTTACTTAGAAATGTCAAGACTCGTAGCGAAGTTCGTGCTTGATGATCACCACCTCGTCCGCGAGATGTTTTGTCTACAAATGAGAAAATCATATATTAGCTTGTAATATAGTTGGTAAGTGTATTTGTTTAAAATTCCAACCTATGCCTTGAATGTCCTTAAGCGATAATAATTTCAGAGTCCATGACTGTATGAATAAGAACGAGCGCCTATTAAAATTGTGATTTAGTTCGTAGAATGGTGATAATTATTTGACAATATTATATGAACAATTTCTCTACACAAAACAAATTTCTGAACAATGGAGGTGGTTGAAAACGAGTTTATATTGTTCGGAAAAAACGAGTTAAATTCAACCTAATTGCATTACATGGTACATGATCCCTCAGTAGGATTTACTAACGTCGTCAATGGCGAATTCTTGTATTTGAAGATGCGTCGTGTTGATGATGTTCATCGTCGAGTACCCGTGGAAACTCAGCCTCTTGGCTGACCACGGCGGAGCGTTTTCGCCGAAGTCGGACAACGACTCCCAACAACCCTGTGGGGGGGAGATAATTGTTTTTAGTGGTGTTATTTGTTTTATAAATTAGATTTATGGGAAACACAAGCATTGGCTGAGACAAGGTAAAATATAAATGAATGCATTGGCACACAAAACTACAGATCTATATTACTGTGTTCGGAAGGAACTCCGGGTGCCTCATCTCCAGATACTAACATACCCCTCTAAACTAGATTACAGTGATGGGAATTCGCCATTTGCTTGGTTACGTTTAGGTTTAAAATTTAAAACCATCCCGGAGTTGATGCCATTTTTATAGATTATTAAACTGCAATTTAGCAACAGGTATACCTACAACAAATTTTGTTTATTATTTGGTTTATAGGTACTATTAACGGATATATAAATTTACAGATATAAATTTCATTTATAGGTACTATTAACGGATAACTTTTTACCGCTGATCCTGTGGTAATGTGTACCGGGGCCGCTGGATTGACATACGGATCTCTCGCGTCAGCAATTTTAATCGTATTGTTATACACCGGCCATAGACGCTCGTAAGAGTGCTCGTGGCCCCAAACTGAAACATCTACACCATATTTGTAGAACAAATCTTCCAGTCCAAACCTAGGAAAACATCACATTGCGTTAAAGTATAAAACCAGCCCGATCAGCAAGCCTACTATAAATTAACGTACTTGAGATAATTATCACGAGGTGATAATATAATTATTTTACAAGCCTGAATATGTGCGCATGAAATAAGTCCACTTCACAATTGAAATCAATAACTAGAAATAATTAGGAATTTCAGATTCAATTAAAATATTTATATTAGGCTTACCATCTGTCATCCAATCCTGTTCGAACACGGGAGTCTTCCGTCAAACAACCATGGTTTGTGTTGGAACAATACATGGGCCGATGGCCGTAAGTTATTATCCAAGGCCGGACCCTTCTATTTTCTGGCAAATTTGCATTCTACACCAAAAAATAAGGAAATCATCTTGAATTAGATGAATATGATACCGCAGTCGTACAGACTGGCTGAATCATGAATGTTATCCTCCGTAGCACACTGCTAAAAAGGCAATAAAAATCCCTTCAAACGGCAGATGTACAAAAATAATGCTACAGATACTTATGCATCGCTTACTTTCAAATCATTTTCCAGCCATTCGTACATTCGAAGAATTGGCATTACTCCAAATTCCAAATAATAATAGAATTCCGTGTCTATACTGATGAAATGCGCAGGACCTAGATTGAAACTGTAGTACAAGCTTTCTTCTGTTCCTGGCATCGTGAACCTTTCCTTGAAATGACTGAAATTACTGTAATAATAAAAAAAAGAAGAATAACGTAAGTTTACAGAAGGCTGATTCCATTTGTTTTACTGATGCTCTTTTTTCAGGTACTTGATGATAGAATCGATGACTGAATACACACATCTACCGCAATCGAACGTAACCATACTTCTTAGAAATTCGTTGAAGTAACTTACTAATGATGTTCATGGTTTCCGGGGCAGACCATATATGGCACGTTAGCAGCTATTGGCTCAATCAAATTCATGAATGCATCTCCTTTTCTCCCATTTCTCTGGAAAATGTTATAGTTTCCTTTGAGGAAGGTGTTTTGACAACATTTATGTGATTCGGTTCGTAAGTGTTAATGGGCTCTTGCAGTAACGGAGTTTCAAGGTTGAGACAGTTTGAGTGGAAAGAACTATTACAGAATTGTCGCAACCAAAAATTGACGATCGGGAGAGTACCTACGTAAACGGAAGTGTTATACGTTCGAGACGCAAGTTTTCGCGTTCTCAAGACTAGCGTTGTCCAGCACTACGTAACTATTGGAACGATGCGTGTCGCGCATTTCAGTGTACGTACTACGTAATTAAGTAAACTTCTTCGCGGATAACCAAATTCGATCTCTGGCTATGGTATCGCGCCAACCCGAATTTAGCAGAAACATAGGAGGAGCGGGCGCACATCCTTTCGACAAAGGGATTGTCGAAGTGAAACCAATGCTAGAATTCTTTTCGACACAGCCTTCGGCGGCTGTACGATTCGATTCGACAATTCGACGAATCATTTTGTCGAAACGACGTGCGCGTGGATGAATCGGAGATCCATTGGAGACTCGGCCCGAGGTTTCTTGTTTACTGCGGGTTCTTGTTTCTTGTGAACAAACCGAAGGTGACAATCACAAATCAGTCTCGAGTATCGTTCCTAGTGAGCCTTGTCAGTGTGTCCCGGGTCCGCGAGTTTTGTGTGATTTTTGTGAAAATGAATACCAAAATCGATAGTAAATTCACCAGTAGGAGGGGGAAGTGCTGCATTATAGTCAATAATTACAAGTTTAACGAGTTCAGGGTTTGTAGGTAAAGACGGGGAAATAACGTTCCGTTTCAATAATCGTAAATGCCACGCTCGCATAGTGACTGATCCTCAAGTCCAGCGAATTATCTCTACCGCGAATGACCACACACACGAAAAAAACGCTGCAAAGTCCTTGTCACATGGGTTTATTATTCTATTGGACATACGTACAGAAATGTTGGCTGCATGCGTAATAATCGAAATAGCTATTTCTGATGGTTTCCATTAATTTTGGCCCCTAAAACACAAATTAGATAGGTACCACGCTCCTTTTATTTCTTTTTTTCTTTCTTTTTTTAAAATAACTATCTTTGATCGTTGGTAGTGCCATTTAATCGTCTTGATCCACCTGTTGACACATTTTCCAGTGTTATTCTACAAATTGATGGTGATTTCAGACGATTTCCCAGGTTTTTGACTCATAAAAAATCAATTTCGGGAGCTGAACATCTGGTACAACCTCATTTTCTATTCTTTGGTCAAAATCGACTTCATATTCGGTCTTCTCGTCCCCAAAAACATGAAAAACGATACCTCAAAAGCTCATGTTACCAACATGTTGCTAAAACGCAAAAAGTACCTATTTTTACACACATTTTCACTCATAACACCCCTGGGTATATTCCGATCGGGCTGCAAAGTTTCGGGACACAACTAGAGCCCAAATGGAGCATGTGTGCGAAAGAGCGATTTTTTTAGACCGAAAATGAAGCCTGTACACGTGATACGGCGGACGGCGGACGGAGATTCAAAAAATGCAATGTCCGTCCGCCGTATCACGTGTACAGGCTTCATTTTCGATCTAAAAAAGTCGTTCTTTCGCACACATGCTCCATTTGGGCCCTAGTTGTGTCCCGAAACTTTTCAGCCCGATCGGAATATACCCAGGGGTGTTATGAGTGAAAATGTGTGTGAAAATAGGTACTTTTTGCGTTTTAGCAATATTTTGGTAACATGAGCTTTTGAGGTATCGTTTTCCATGTTTTTGGGGACGAGAAGATCGAATATGAAGTCGATTTTGGCCAAGGAGTGGAAAATTGAGGTTGTACCAGATGTTCTGCTCCCAAAATTGATTTTTTATGAGTCAAATACCTGCGAAATCACCATCAATTTGTAGAATAACACTAGAAAAAGTGTCAACACGTGGATCAAGACGATTAAATGATGGCACTACCAATGATCAAAGATAATTTGAAAAAAAAAAAGATCGTACCTACCTAATTTGTGTTTTGGGGGCCAAAATTGGTGGAAACCATCAGAAATAGCTATTTCAATTATTTCACATGAAACAAACAATAAATGTACAGCCAACATTTCTGTAGAATAATAAACCCATGTGACAAGGACTTTGCAGCGTTTTTCCCACTGTAGTCGCTGGAGTTTTTCACCCCTTTCCCAAAGATAAAAGCAGTACCTTTATTTTGGTTTATTATTCTGTGAATAATACACCTATGTATTCGCTCAGCAAAAAATTTTTATAACACCCCCTCAAAATTTTTTCTTTTCCGTTTCAAGGTGCGTAGATTCCAAAAATGCAATGTCCGTCCGCCGTCCGCCGTATCACGTGTACAGGCTTCATTTTCGGTCTAAAAAAATCGTTCTTTCGCACACATGCTCCATTTGGGCTCTAGTTGTGTCCCGAAACTTTTCAGCCCGATCGGAATATACCCAGGGGTGTTATGAGTGAAAATGTGTGTAAAAATAGGTAGTTTTTGCGTTTTAGCAACATGTTGGTAACATGAGCTTTTAAGGTATCGTTTTTCATGTTTTTGGGGACGAGATGACCGAATATGAACTCGATTTTGACCAAAGAATAGAAAATTGAGGTTCTACCAGATGTTCAGCTCCCGAAATTGATTTTTTATGAGTCAAAAACCTGGGAAATTGTCTGAAATCATCATCAATTTGGAGAATAACACTGGAAAAAGTGTCAACAGGTGGATCAAGACGATAAAATGGTACTATCAATGATCAGAGATAATTTATTTAAAAAAAAAAAAAGCGTAGGTACCTTATTCGTGTTTTGGGGGCCAAAATTGGTGGAAACCACCAGAGATAGCTATTTCAATTATTTTATATGAAAGAAACAATAAATAAACAGCCAACATCTCTGTAGGTATGTCCAGTAGAATAATAAACCCATGTGACAAGGACTTTGCAGCGTTTTCCTTGTAAAATACGACTTACCGCGATGTGGAAGCCACCTACGGTCGATTGCTCGAAGCTTTTGGCGCTCATCACAAAACTGAAAAACGGCACCGCTTGACGAATTCAGAAAACTATGAGAGAGGTACAACAGTGAAAATCAGTACTGCCCTGATGACCAATAATTAAATTCACTGTTCCAATGAATTAACACCGTATGTCTGGGATCTACTGTTTTTATTTGTTGGAAGAACTACTAACGCGTTTAATCGTTGGAAAACTATCAAAAACTCGAAAAACCGTAGACGTTTTCCTTGGATAACTTTTTCGGGGAAATTTTCCCAACTTTTACAACTAGATGAAACAGAAACCATAGACAACAAACAAATGGTCATGTGATAAAATTTCGAAAATGCTCTCAAATCAGACGGAACACAATTAAAAGAACAACAGGAAGCAGCAAGGACAAACGTAATACGCCTAATGGAATATTCTATAAATATATATTCACTCATAAATTCAAAAAACCAATGGTTTCAATGACATTTTCACTAATATGAACTCAAAAAAATTAATGTTTTCAGTGTAATACAATCTACCTTTTTTGCCGGATAGGCTGTATGAAGTAGAGTTGGTTGTTCTATGATATTATTTCATTTGATGAATGATGGCTCTATTGGATTTAGGTACTTTTGTAACTTGAATACACGTTATGATTCATGAATAAAACAAATAATTAATTACCTACTGAATTAATCCTGTGCATTTTCATGAAACTGCAATTCCCGCCGGCTTCGGTACTCGATTTAGGGCTTTCCTGGGTAGGTATTGACCACACAAAACACTCATCTACGCAGAAGGGGCATCTATACAGGTAAATAATAAACCGTTGTGTAATAACTTGCAGCGTTTTTATTCCATTTTCGGATTGTACGTACCTTGAAACGGAAACCAAAAAAATTTTGAGGGGGGGGGGGGGGGGGGGGTTAATTTTAATTTTTTTTTCTCACGCTCGATTCCAAAGGTTCATTACTGAAAATATTAAACAAACGCTGCAAATCCCTGCACAACGGTTTATTATTTTGTACAGAATACCCTCCTGTTACAGATCACAGGTCTCCGTATCGATAACCCTTCTATATAACATATGTACTATTCTACACATATTATGTAGATCGCGGACCTCCGTAGGTTAGTACCTAACCCCGTACTCGTTACTAGGTACCTCCCTAAACCGTTGTGTAATAATTTGTCGTTGTGTAATAATTTGCCATTATGTAATAATTTGCCCATCAATAATACTTCAATGGTTGTTCAAGTTGCAAAAGTACCTATCAACAAAATCCAGCCCCTTCTGGGTAGATGAGCCGTTGTGTAATAATTTGCCATTGTGTAATAATTTACCCATCAATAATACTTCATCGGTTGTTCAAGTTGCAAAAGTACCTATCAACAAAATCCAGCTGGATCGCACACCCTCCGTAGGTTAATACCTAACCCCGTACTCGTTACTAGGTACCTACCTAAATCACGAGGTAAATGTTGCTAAAATAAATCTGTCGATTGCAAACAGTACCTAACAAAAAGAAACGCACATCATTTTGCAAATGAAATAATATCACAGAACAACCAACTCGACTTCATAGGTACCCCACCAATAAAATCGGTTTCACTACCTATCAATATCAACAAACTCCAAATTGGAATCGAGCATGAAAAAAAAATTCTTACCCCCCCTCAAAATTTGATGGTTTACGTTTCAAGGTATGTAGAATCCAAAACTGCAATAAAAATATTTCTGTCTGTCCGCCGTACGCCGTACGCGGTACGCCGTACGGGCCACTTTTCTTAGTTACCATGAAAAAAAATTGATGAAATTCGGGTTATAGGTTCCGTTCGGCGTCTAGTTGGTCCTCGAAGCTCGACGTTACTGTGAGTCATCTCTAAGGGGTTCAAAATAGGGGTTGAAATTTTCAAAACGCCTATACCATTTTTTTACGTAAATATTTGTACGGTTTTAAATAGTTCTTGAACTTGCGAGTTTTTTAAGACCATCCGGAGCATCGTACGTCCAGCCGTTCGTTCACAGTAAGGTCCCGACGTTTGCACCGACAGGCATTTTCGACTCCAGTGTGAATGAAATTGTATACAATCCAAACCAAATCTCGTAACCAGAGACGCGCCCACAATAGGAATTTGTGAATACGGCCAATCATTGGTAGGGATCACCTGATTATATTGGCGGAGTATGAAGTCGAGTTGGTTGTTCTGTGATTTTATTTAATTTGAAAAATGATGGCTCTTTTGGAGTTTGTTGGTAGGTAGTGAAACTTGAACAAACGTTTAAGTATTATTGATGGGTAAATTATTACTACGGTAAATCATTACTCAACGGTAAATTATTACACAACGGTTCATTACACCATCTACGTAGAAGGGGCTGGAGTTTGTAGGTAGGTACTTTTGCAACTTTTTTCACTCCTCATCAACAATTTCTTTTCAGAACTTCATTATGTGTGTTTCTTTTTGTTAGGTACCTACTGTTTGTCATCGGCAGAATTATTTTAGCAACATTTAACTCGTGATTTAGGTAGGTACCTAGTAACGAGTACGGGGTTAGGTACTAACCTACGGAGGTTCTGCGATCTACATAATATGTATAGACTAGTACATATTATATAGACGGGTTATCTATACATAGAGCTGTGATCTGTAACAGAAGGGTATTCTATACAAAATAATAAACCGTTGTGCAGGGATTTGCAGCGTTTTTCCAATGAAATAATATCACAGAACAACCAACTCGACCTCTTAGGTACCCCACCATTAAAATCGGCGCGTCCCTGGTGACGAGATTTCGTCTGTTGTATACAATTTCATTCACACTGGAGTCGAAAATGCCTGTCGGTGCAAACTTCGGGGCCTTACTGTGAACGAACGGCTGGACGTACGGTGCTCCGGGTGGTCTTAAAAAACTCGTAAGTTCAAGAACTATTTAAAACCGTAAAAACATTCACGTAAAAAAAAGGTACAGGCGTTTTGAAAATTTCAACCCCTATTTTGAACCGCTTAGAGATGACTGACAGTAACGTCGAGCTTCGAGGACCAACTAGACCCCGAACGGAACCTATAACCCGAATTTCATCAATTTTTTTTCATGGTAACTAAGAAAAGTGGCCCGTACGGCGTACGGCGGACATACAGAAATATTAGCGAATTTTCAAAGAAAATGAATTTTTATTGCAGTTTTGGATTCTAGCTACATATACCTTGAAACGTAAACCATCAAATTTTGAGGGGGGTAAGAATTTTTTTTTTCATGCTCGATTCCAATGGTTCATTATTGAAAATAATAAACCAAAAATTGGCCTGTTTTTAACACGCGCCTGCGGCGTTATGGATTGTCCAAACTTAAAAGTTGGTACACGAATTTTGAAGGAAATTTAGTGTTCTTTCATTTGGAACTGCTGAGAAACCTTGACATAAATTTTTTTCCCATAAAAAAAACCCTTATTTACTGAAGTAGGACCGTTTCTATGTGACGGAAGACAGCTTTACGCCCTCTGTAATGACAACTAACTCCTACGGACACACTGCGGACGGCGTTCCTTTGACGGGAGCCACGTTTATACCCCTCCGTTATAACAACAGTCAACCACGGGCGCGCCATGGACGGCGCTCCTTTGACGGGAGACAACTTCAAGCCCGTCCATGACAAGTGGCTCTTACGGACGGCGTTCCTACGAAGGGAGCCACGTTTATACCCCTCCGTTATAACAACGGTCAACCACGGAAGCGCTATGGACGACTCTCCTTTGACGGGAGACACCTTCATGCCCACCCCTGAGGATACGCCGTCTATGGGCACTGTACGGACAGTGTTCCCACAACGGAAGCCACATTTTTATACCCCTCCTTCATAACAACTGTCAACCACGGACACACAACACCGGACGGCATTCCACGACGGAAGCCACAATTACACCCCTCCGTAATGACGACGATTCATTCCGGACGGATTACGGACGATAGTCCAACGACGGACGCCACCTTCATCCGCCTCCCTAATGACAACAAGATCCTACTGACACGCTACGGCCGACGAACAAACAACGGATGCTCCTCATACCCGTCGTACGGAATAACCGTTGGTTTACGGAACGACGACGCTCCGCAGATGAGTGGCTCCGTGATCCTGACGGATAGTTCTTCGTTACGGAACCCACCACGGAGTACATCCGTCGTGTTCACTGGGGATCACGGAACGTCATCATTTCACGGACACCCAGGTGCCTCCGTGAAAGCCGACGTCCCGTTAAACCATGACCTTAACTGATGGTCACGGGTCGCTACAGATGGTCAAAATGCCGGCCAAGGACGGTCATTTTTGAAAGAACGTCTACGGATGGACGACCATCAGTGATGGTATCCGTCCTTCCGTCACCACTTTTGGTTTATTATTCAGTGAATCATACACCTGGTATGTACTCGCTCAGCAAACAATTTTTGTAACACCCCCTCAAATTTTTTTCTTTTCCGTTTCAAGATGCATAGATTCCAAAAATGCTGCAAAGTCCTTGTCATATGGGTTTATTATTCTATTGGATATACCTACAGAAATGGTGGCTGTTCATTTATTGTTTCTTTCATGTGAAAAAATTGAAATAGCCATTTCAGATGGTTTCCACCAATTTTGGCCCCCAAAACAAGAATTAGGTACGCTCCTTTTCTTTCTTTTTTTTCAAATTATCTTTGATCATTGGTAGTGCCATTTAATCGTCTTGATCCACGTGTTGACACTTTTTCTAGTGTACAAATTGATGGTGATTTCAAGGGATTTTCCAGATTTTAGACTCATAAAAAATCAATTTTGGGAGCTGAACATCATGTAGAACCTCAGTTTTCCACTCTTTGGTCAAAATCGACTAAATATACGGTCTTCTCGTCCCCAAAAACATGGAAAACGATAACTCAAAAGCTCATTTTACTAACATGTTACTAAAACACAAAAAGTAGGTACCTATTTTTATAGGTAATATATTCCGATCGGGCTGCAGTTTCGGGACTCAACTAGGGCCCAAATGGAGCATGTGTGCGGAAGAATGACTTTATTAGACCGAAAATGAAGCCGGTACACGTGATACGGCAGACGGATTTTTGGAATCTACGCACCTTGAAACGGAAAAGAAAAAATTTTGAGGGGGTGTTATAAAAAATTTTTGCTGAGCGAATACATAGGTGTATTATTCGCAGAATAATAAACCAAAAGCAGGTACCGTCCGTCCGCCGTCCGCCGTACGCCGTATCACGTGTACCGGCTTCATTTTCGGTCTAAAAAAATCGCTCTTTCGCACACATGCTCCATTTGGGCCCTAGTTGTGTCCCGAAACTTTTCAGCCCGATCGGAATATACCCTGGGGTATTATGAGTGCAAATGTGTGTAAAAATAGGTACTTTTTTGTGTTTTAGTAACATGTTAGTAAAATGAGCTTTTGAGGTATCGTTTTCCATGTTTTTTGGGGCGAGAAGACCGAATATGAAGTCGATTTAGACCAAAGCGTGGTGAATTTAGGTTCTACCTAAGGTTCAGCTGCCAAAATTGATTTTTTATGAGTCAGAAACCTGGAAAATCGTCTGAAACAACCATCAATTTGTATAATAACACTAGAAAAAGTGTCAACACGTGGATCAAGACGATTAAATGGCAATACCAACGATCAAAGATAATTTGACAAAAAAAAGAAAAAAGGAGCGTACCTAATTCAAGTTTTGGGGGCCAAAACTGGTGGAAACCACGAGAAATAGATATTTCAATTATTTCAAATGAAAGAAACAATAAATGAACAGCCAACATTTCTGTAGGTACTATGTCCAATACAATAATACACCCATGTGACAAGGACTTTGCAGCGTTTTTGGTTTATTATTCTGTGAATAATACACCTATATATTCGCTCAGCAAAAAATTTTTGTAAGTTGTAAGTTTTGTAAATTATTACACAACGGTAAATTATTACACCACGGTAAATTATTACACAACGGTAAATTATTACACAACAGCTCATCTACCCAGAAGGGGCTGGATTTTGTTGATAGGTACTTTTGCAACTTGAACAACCGTTGAAGTATTATTGATGGGTAAATTATTACACAATGGCAAATTATTACACAACGGTAAATTATTACACAACGGTACATTATTACACAACGGTAAATCACGGGGTTAGGTACTAACCTACGGAGGGTCTGCGATCTACATAATATGTGTAGAATAGTACATAATTATTATGTTATATAGAAGGGTTATCTATACAGAGAGCTGTGATCTGTAACAGAAGGGTATTCTGTACAAAATAATAAACCGTTGTGCAGGGATTTGCAGCGTTTTTGGAATCTACGCACCTTGAAACGGAAAAGAAAAAATTTTGAGGGGGTGTTATAAAAATTTTTTGCTGAGTGAATACATAGGTGTATTATTCGCAGAAAAATAAACCAAAATTGGGAAAAAATTATCTCTACACTCAAAAGGAAGGCCGTCGAACAGTTATCCGTCAAGCCAAATAAATTAATTCGGCAGGAGTTCAGAGTACATCATTCTGATTTTGAACATGCCGATGTGGAATTGAAGAGACAAAGCATGTGCTTGTGCCGGAGAAAACTAATCCCAACAATCCTAACTTCCATGGAGGAATGTGTGAATGTATTGTTTGAAAGATAGGTTACCTATCGATTTTAGCTAATGGGGGACAGTTTTGTTTCGTGAAAAAAGCGTGCAATATCCCGGTATTCACAACTTCGACCAATTTACCACGCTGATTACAGCAAGCACTTTTACTTGCCCCATCCTAATGTATTCCAAGTTGTCAGTGTCCCAACTGAAATCCAACAAGAAAGCGATTTAAAAATAAGGAGCATCAAACGAGAAGCTATCAATCCCCTTGACCATTTGTATTCATGTTGGGGCAATTTCTCACAAACCAATGAAGATGTCATGCAGTACATCACCCAAGTGGCCAACACTACAACCCAGTCACCGATCAAAATTAACCACATCTCCAAATCGACGCGGCCAAACTTCAAGGCCAAGGAGGTGAGTGCGTTTGTCGAAATCCCTTTTCCCCTAATTTTGTTAGTCGAAATGTATTGCGCGCGGCGTGTCGAAACCAGTCGAATTGCATTGTTCAAACGAATTGCATTTGCTTCCCCATTCGTCGAAACGTATTACGCCCCTGAACTTCATTTGGTTCGTGTACCTACCACTTGAGCATTGCCATCCGAAAGCCATGAGCACGGTAAGTGAGTTGCCTTACATTCTACAACTATTGTGGGTGTAAAACTGTACACAGGACCCAAGGTCTCACCGGGCCCTGTTCACGGTTGTACAGTAAAGGCACCATTGTTCTAGAAATTGTTCAGAACTCATAGAAAACCGTGAAAATGGAATAATAAAGAAAAGAGGTTAACAGACAAGTTATTACGTTAACGTCACTTCAACATTTATGTCTGGAGTTACGTGAACACCGACAGAACTTACGCTTACGCTTACTTGCGCTTGTTGCTTGGGTCTCTGTTGTGTTTGAGAAAAATTCTGGAATCTTGAGTCGAAATCAACTTGTAGAGTTTTGTTGATATTAACCATGAGAATTTCAAACTTCGAGAGCGTTTTCAGAGGAAGAAAAAACCGACTAAGCACCTCCATACTTATCTTGAAAATAACATGCGAAGTTCACGTTGTAAACTATATTAAGTAATTCTTGGTAGTTGGCGTTCTTTTCTAGCTTCTACTTGAATTCTACCAGTTAATAACATGATTGTGAAAATTCAACGATAACTTGATTACTGCACTCCACCAATTTTCTTCACTTATCAACATAGAAACATTTAAAAAAACGCTGCAAATCCCTGCACAACGGTTTATTATTTTGTATAGAATACCCTCCTGTTACAGATCACAGCTCTATGTATAGATAACCCTTACCCTTCTATATAATATGATATGTACTATTCTATTATATACATATTATGTAGATCGCAGACCCTAGGTTAGTACCTAACCCCGTACTCGTTACTAGGTACCTACCTAAATCACGAGTTAAATGTTGCTAAAATAATTCTGCCGATGACAAACAGTACCTAACAAAAAGAAACACACATATTGAAGTTCTGAAAAGAAATTGTTGATGAGGAGTGAAAAAAGTTGCAAAAGTACCTACCAACAAACTCCAGCCCCTTCTACGTAGATGGTATAATGAACCGTTGTGTAATAATTTACCGTTGAGTAATGATTTACCGTAGTAATAATTTACCCATCAATAATACTTCAACGTTTGTTCAAGTTTCACTACCTACCAACAAACTCCAAAAGAGCCATCATTTTTCAAGCGAAATAATATCACAGAACAACCAACTCGACTTCATACTCCGCCAATATAATCAGGTGATCCCTACCAATGATTGGCCGTATTCACAAATTCCTATTGTGTGCGCGTCTCTGGTTACGAGATTTGGTTTGAATTGTATACAATTTCATTCACACTGGAGTCGAAAATGCCTGTCGGTGCAAACTTTGGGGCCTTACTGTGAACGAACGGCTGGACGTACGGTGCTCCGGATGGTCTTAAAAAACTCGCAAGTTCAAGAACTATTTAAAACCGTAAAAATATTTACGTAAAAAAATGGTATAGGCGTTTTGAAAATTTCAACCCCTATTTTGAACCCCTTAGAGATGACTCACAGTAACGTCGAGCTTCGAGGACCAACTAGACAGCGAACGGAACCTATAACCCGAATTTCATCAATTTTTTTTCATGGTAACTAAGAAAAGTGGCCCGTAAGGCGGACAGACAGAAATATTTTTATTGCAGTTTTGGATTCTACATACCTTGAAAAGTAAACCATCAAATTTTGAGGGGGGGTAAGAATTTTTTTTTTTCATGCTCGATTCCAATGGTTCATTATTGAAAATAATAAACCAAAAATTATATATATAGGTACATAATTATTAATTAGGTACCTATTAAGCAAATTCCAGGGCAATATATAATCTAACGAAGTTCTTACATCTTTCATGTCATAAGCGAAGTCACCAACGTGGATGAACGCGTCAAACTTTTCGGTTTGTGCTTCCTCCAACAGAAATGGTAGCGAGACGGCTTTTTTCTCACCCATATCCCCGAATATCGCTATTCTGGGAGACCAGATGGTATCATTGGGGACGGTTCTGAACGAAAACTCTTTGGAGACACCAATACTGCTTCCGCAAATGTACACTGAAACGCAAAATATTAGCTACAGTAATTATCGTGGACATTCAACGAAGGAATTACTGTTCAAATGCTATTGATTTTCTCAATGAATGAAAAGGTATCTTCAACATGGGAAGAGATTAGTTTATTGCTCTTTTGTAAATATTGACGGTTGGAGTTGAGTACCCACAAATAGCTAGCTGTATAAGTATACAGTATAACACTCATCCCGACGACGTCCGTTGAAACCTTGAAAGTATTATGAAGGTTGTTAGTGGTTGAATGAGTAGAAGGGGGATTATGGTTTCATAATGTGAAGCAATGTACAACAACACAAATTTCTCATATTTTTGTTGCCGAGTACTATGGTCTGTACTATGGTTGAGAGAAAACTCGTAAGGGGGAAAGCCAAAAAGGCATGTTCCTACGTCTTCAGCTCAACTTCCATTTCAATTTGTAAAGGCAGGGGCACAGCGCAGTGGTGTAAAGTACACCTACGACATTAGATGCGACGTGAAAAACACATTCGCACTTTCAGCGCAGGCGTAATTAGTAGAAGTAGGAGTGCAATTTCCAATCGCATTTATTTTGCGTTTCACAGCTTCCTGCCAGCAGTCTGTGTCGTTCCGTCACCATTCCTTCCGATTCCGGTGGAAGAGAGGGAAACAAATTTAGAATAAGTACGTGAGAGTAATAAAAGTCAGTACGTGAGATTCGTTCTATAACGATATGTAAACTGAGCAAGCAACGCAAGAAATTTGTTACTGTAATCCATCGTTACTGGAAAACATTAAACTGATCTAAGGGCTAAAGGGATAATTAGTTGACTCCACCATTAAAGATTAGTAGAAGATTCACTATTTTGTTTCAGTTCTAATCTTGACATGTCAATAAGATTGGGGTAGTAAATTTTAATCGTTAAGATCTATAATTAAGTATCTTTCGAAATCTCCTTTTAGGCCCCGATTTTCTGAGTTCAAGTTGGATTTAATTTAGTAAAGGAATTGCACGAATTTAGTAGGCAGGAAGCGTTCGGGATAGATAAGCCACACGAAGCATACAACGTTCAAAAGTTTCTTCCATACTTGTTCTAACACTCAATGACATAGGTAACTATAGTACAGTCCTACTTTAGCGGTTTCAACCATTCAGATTCAATACCTTAATTCACAAGCTATTCAAAGTTACCATAGCGCGCCGAAGGCAGAAGGTTCTTCAAGTGAACTCTATGGACATACTGTTTCCTTTTAAGTCTCCCTCCATCAATGAATTCTTTCGTGCCCCCATTCACTTTCTGTTTTACGAGCATAGATCCTGTTCTGTATTCCACATAAGCGTTTGGTGTTCCAGCTCGAGTGTTCCAAGTGATGACCATTTCAGACGGAGTGTCTGAAAATGTATCAAGTCTCCCATAAAGTAGAGAAATTCTTCCTTCACATTATTATTAAAGACGCTTAAACCATACTTTATAGTATAGCGGCGGTAAAATACGTTTTAATATCATTGTGCCCCATCAAGATGAACATATTAAATGTTTCAAGAAATCGCCTGCTACAATCCCAAGATAGTAGCACACAAACAAAGAAAACCGATGTTTCCAAGATTTTCGATGTAGAACACTTTCGATTTATCAAAAGTTCCGACCCAGTTACAAATAATATCTCGGTAGTTACATAGGTACTACGTTTACGCGTGATTATATCGTGATCGAGTCATTGTGTTTCTATACTGGGATTGTACCAGTCACCATTCACCACGTTATTTTGACAAATCCGGATCAAACTGCAGAAATTAGACAGAAAATTTCGGATTCAATGGCATCGTCAAGTTTGTGGTGGAACTGTGTGATGATGGGGTTTTGTGAGCAAAAATTTGTAAAGTATTGGACCTCATTCTGGGGGCCTATTCACTAAGCAAATAGATATCTCTTTTCCGTCCAACTATCTCTTTTGGCAAAAGAGATTTTTGTAGTATCCCTGACTGGGTTATTCAGTAACTTTTAAAGAGATAGTTGGCGGCCACCTTGACATTTTCCATATCTTTCAAAAGTGATGGAAAAAGAGAAATGAGAAAGAAAGACTATCTCTTGAAAGAGATAGTTTTTCTTTCCCATTTGTTCGATAGTGATATCGTGTATCGTGCTTCGTTCATCCGCTACTAAATCGGTCATTCTGATCATTCATCGTTCATTTCGATCGTGTATTTTTTTTCATCTCATAAAGGTAAGTAGGTTGTCCATTAAAAATATTATATACGTGGGAGCTATTCAGTAAAATAGACGAACCCGGGAGACATCTGGAAGAGACTGTCTGCCGAGGGAGACTATCTCTCCCGGGAGATTTTAGAAAGAACACTTTCCACTATCTCTTTTAGTGAATAGGCCCCAGGTCTAGTTATTCCAGAATCCTGGTGTGTTCAGTTTTCAAAACTATAATTTCATATTGTTAGTTGGCTCGGCGGTACCACCCCATCCCACGCCTTGTATTATGGTGCTGTGAATCTGGGAATTAGGTTTTTAATTATGTAGGTGACTAAGTGTTTATAAAAATTTAACACCTTAAACTTTCCAGAATACAGAAATTTTGCGAAGTTTGAAATGGGATTCAGTTCGTTGACTGTTGATTAGGTAGGGTTCAGCTGATTTCCCTGGTTCCAGACTGTATAGTTCTCTCCACATGAATGATTAAGTTCTTGGTCAAATTGATAAAATGATGGTAAAATGATTTTACACTCTACAAAACCATACAGAAATGCCCTACAAGGTAACGTTTGTTGAGGGCTACAGGGGTAAGTTAGGTGAACTTACCTCCGAAAGCGATGTGAATTTGTTCCGGCTGAACATCGAGATTGGCTTCGCTGAAGAAATACAAGTAGTACTGCAAAAAGAATACTGCTAAGAGTAGTTGCACCATATTCCCTACGCTGATGTTCAGAAGCTTCCTGATATAAGAATGACACATGGGAGTACGGCTAACGCTGATCAGAATCCTTGTCCCTTCCCCTTATCTTTCCGCAGACACTTTGTACTATTTCATTGTTTGAATATAGACTAGATAGGAAATCTATATTTGTTTTGTCCCATTCCAGGACCTATGATAAATCAGCAGAAATTGACCACGAGTTGGACGCTTATCAGTCAATCATGGTAGGTACTACCTACTTCGTTAAATATACTAGATACACTTCAACTAAAGGAAAAATGATATTTATCAATTTGACTTACTGAACTTATTTAGCTAATTATTATATTTGATTTTCACCTCCTCCGACAATGAATTAATTGTGACCTATGAGGCTCAAAGTCCAAATTAACATAAATAGGTAACCGAGTTATGTGAAAATACTGCACCAAAAAACTTAAATAAACAATGTTTTAACAAGAAAATACATTTCCCCCCTATTTTAAGAACAAATCGTGGTCCCTTTCGCTCTGTTCTGACGCAAGGAACTATACATATATATATTCTGTAATCAACATTGATATAATAAATTATGATTTACCATATAAACATAAAAAGAGGATACCGGGGGGGGGGGGGGGGGGTGGCTAGGTATTCGGCTTAGGGGGCACAATCGAAATTGGGTTAGGAACCACTGCAAATATATAAAGTACCTATGGGGTCCCGTAAAGTGAGTCCCGTCGTCCGAAAAAAGTGAAAGGTGAGTCCACCCACTTGTCAGCCGCCGCCCCTACGAATTGACAAGTGAGTCCCCCAACTGGTAGACGCCTCGGAATGAAAGCGGTAAACTGGATCCCCCTGTTCTATTACTAGGAAAGACCAAAAATGCATAAAAGAGCATAGCATGAAATACTATTTATTCATATAAATTCATTTCGCGGTAGCATGCATCGTCAAAAAATCTCTGCTTGAGTTGGAGTTCATCATCCGCTAGTTAGCTATTTAATTATTGTCCGTGGTATTTATGGTCCGTGTTCGGTATTTATATGAAATTTGTTTTATATATTGCAATATCTTCAGCTCACAGAGGTCGTTCCGACGGATGGCGTTGGTTGCACATTGTTCCTTCCTCAGAACTTGCGCTTTCCTAAATTGCCGGGTTGTAGCTATTGAGTTAATTTTACTGAGTGTAACACAATGAAAGCCGTTAGACACGTAGTATGTATAAATACCTTGCTTGAATATTTCCACCACGAATATCACAAATTTCACCTTCCTCCGGGTTCCACATTTCCACCGATCCACATCATTCACCAAGTGCTTGTGAAACACGAACCAACAACCCTCAAAAAACATTGTGCAACGTCCTCTTTGCGAAGTACATTTGAGTAAAACTGGTTCATACTGCCCCGAAGCCATGGTGCCACTGATACCTATGCCGGGCTCGATAACCAATAAGATTGGGTGACGGTCTCACCTTACACTCCCGGCCAAAGGGCATGTTCCACCGAGGGGAGTGAGTTTACATTTTGTCACCGCCAGGTCCTCACTTTCCCTTGGGACTCACCCTGCCGTCGCCCGTACCTATGTGTACCCTTCATTTGAACGACTTTTTCTAGTGTTCTTTATCTTTCATTCTGAATAAACAGTAGGTTTCGAAAATCACCCGTTGAAATTATAATCGTCAAAGGTGACAGAACTAAGAAGAAAATGCGATTCCCCAGACTCATAGAACCGGAAAATCATAACGGATATAGGTAATTTTTAATCATTCCCGCGTGACTTCAGTTATCGTTCCCGACAGTCCATTCCACTGGCTCGCCCTTTAAAGATCTCGAAATCAACATCTATAAACTTGTAGGTAAGTTGTAGGTAAGGTACTTCATGGCAAGAACACAATTTTATCCGTAAAATGACTGAAACATGGGTTAAAGGAATACACAAACACTGATTTATCCCAAAAACCAAAATATATTCTTCATCTTCACTTAATTGGGCTAAGAAATTGTGATGAGACTGGCATGAATCATGAACGAATCCTGGAACGTAAATTTGGATCATATCGTATAATCGTGGGGTTATTGCTTCGTGGGACCCGTAATCGTAACCCAAATAATGCCTCCACCTACTCTTCGGAGTTGGTTTAATCATTTGGTATTTTCAATCTGTTGTTATAATTATTGAATATTTCCCTCAAATCTCACTGTTGATCACTGTTCTCGCTGTAGTGGTCATACCAGTAGCGATCATTAACATGCGTTGATGATTCACAGTTACATGAATGACTATAACCTCAGAATCAGAATCTATCTCATTAATATTAATACTTGATGACAAAAACACACATCTATCTCAAACCCTGAAATAGGTGTCCAACTCCTATTTTATATTAATACTAGCTGTACCTGGCTTGCGCCACCCGAAGAAAGAAAGTGTTTGTGTTTTCATTCTGTTTATTGAAGTGATTTTGGATAGCTACTCTTACCTACTTGTATTTTTTGTTTTTCCGTCTGACACGGGTAAATAGTTTTCCGACATGTTAGCAGGCCACATGCCGAGCTGTCGATGTGTGAAGATGTTTCCAAATTTAATCCGCACACTTGTGGTGATTGTCCCTGTGCTTTGTAGATGGTTATTGCAAATGCGAGTCGCACCGGAAACTGCAAACGTTTGAATTCGAATGGTAAATCTGTTGGAATCATTGGGTTACTGTCCATTTAAAGTTGTGCTAGCTTCATAATATTGGTCATAATCTTTTCACTGAAAGCGTGCTACCTTTGAAAAGTCGTGGTGGATTGGGAGAAATGATATAGGCACGCCAATGTCAAGGAAACGTGCGGCGGTACGCCTGGCAAATCAAGTGAATTCAAGAACCAGCCTATTAAGTAAACCTCCACCAAAGTCAAATACCAGCCATCCACGGAGAAAATAATTATACCCCATACAACACCTAATGGATGTCCCTAGAAGTTCTTAGAATGGACCTCTTAAAATACGCGAGATACCTACTCGATTAGGTCCCTCATACTTCAAAAGCCCCGATCAGCTATATTTTCGACGACTACTTTCAAGATTTCTAATTTCTATGGATTTTCACATTACAATTAGCCCGCACAGGGGAGTATTTTCTTTGCACTTTATTCTACTGCTTTGTGTAATTACCTGTAGGTACTTGTTTCGAATGAAAATAACAAATAGAAACCTTCGTGGGCGTGCGCAAAACCAAAGTTTCATCGCAATCGGATGAATGGTACATAAGATCGCATACGGGACAAAGAAACATTAATTTTTATATCAATATATAGATAACGATAAGAATAAAGTAAAAACCATAAACGGCTTTCCAGCAACTGGATGAAGGTACTTCCTTTCTCCAAAAATGTGTGAACTTATAGTACCTACATACTATGAAAACCACTACCAAAGTAAAATGCCTGCCATACATGGAGAAGATATGATTATGCTGATTTAAGCAACCCATATAATACCTGCTATAATATGTTGAATGTGCGAGATACCTACTCGATTAGGTACCTCATTCCTCACACCAGCCCCAATCAGCTTCATGTTTGACGGCTACTTTCAAGATTTCTAAAAGGGCGATTGGATTTCCGCAGCCAACACATATTATGTATACGTAGGTACTTGTTTTGGATGGGGGGGGGGGGGGGGGAGAGCAACCCTTTGTGCTCGTGCGCACAACTCACCGAAGTTTCATTGTAATCAGATGAATGGTATAGGATCGCATATGGGACAAAAAAAGAAACATTCATATTTTTATATTTATATAGAATGAGTTAAAGTGTGTAAACCACTACCAAAGTAAAATGCCAGCCATCCACGGAGAAGTTATCATTATACTGATTTAAGCAACCCATACAATACCTACTGGATGTCCCTAGAAGCTCTTAGAATGAACCTCGTAAAATACGCGAGATACCTACTCGATTAGGTATCTCATACTCCAACAGCCCCAATCAGCTATATTTTCGACGACTATTTCCAACATTTCTAAAAGGGCAATTGTATTTTCACAATACACAACACCATTTGTTTTGTCACACACGAACTGCTGCTAAACTATTTGACATAGCCTCATTTGTTTTAATTAATCGCACGCCAGATATTTTAAAATGGTTCTACTAATTATTATTTGAATTTAAAAAAATTGTATTATTATCAGGGATCTGGCTTTTTTTTTGGGTTGATTTTTGTTTTTGTTAAAACATAGTTAGATAGCGGAACTCTTCTCCTTAACTCGGGCCTTAGCCCGCATAGTATTTTCCTTTGCACTTTCTTCTACTGCTTTCTGTAATTACCTATAGGTACTTGCTTCGAAAAAAATAACAAACAGAAACCTTCGTGAGCGTGCGCAAAACCAAAGTTTCATCGCAATCGGATGAATGGTATATAGGATCGCATACGGGACAAAGAAACATTCATTTTCACTTGAAGCCTCTTTGAACGTACCTACTACATACCTCCTCGATTAGGTAGGTATAACAATCAGCTTAATTTTTGACGACTGCGTATTTTCAAGATTTCTAAAAGGGCGATTTTCACAGTCAACACCACTTATGTCTCACAAGAACTGCCGCTAAACTAAGATGAAATACATTCATTTGTTTAAAACTAAATATGAAATGAAAATACTCGCGTGCCATACACTATAAAAGTTCTACTAATATTTTCATTTTTTTAAAGTTTAGTTTTTATTATCCGGAGTTTTAAATGTAATCATAACCAAGCCGTCGAGAGATACTGTGTCTGATGATATATTTACCTACATAATATGTCATTATCATTACATCTAATACACTCGCCTCCAATTAATTATAGGTAATTGACTTCCTAGTGTCGTCGGACTCCTTCGAGAGATGTTCGGATATTAATTTATTGTAGGTAGGTACTTCTACTGCCAAATTAGTTATCATCAACAATTACCATACCAATAGACTCCGATTCACTTACTTTCTAATCATTCCACCAATAGGTATGGAATTGATAACAACAGCAAATAATAAGGAACAGCCAATCATTCTCAACACAACATGCGAGTTCTCCATTCATCACGTAAGTGCAACAACCATGAACCTAATTTCATGGCCCATTGGGAGTTCGGGCTGAAAAGAACATCGCAATATTACTGTTTTACCGTTATGCGAGAATGCCAGTCTCATCGGAAATTAACGCTCTCCCCAACGGCACCATAATTATCGCAATTACAAAACTGTTCATTTATTACGAGCAATTACTTGACCAAAAAAAATTATTAAGAGAAGAAATGTGAAAAATCAAGAGGACATTGCAATAAGACTTTTTTTTGTCGGAAATTTGTTTTAGAATCGATTTGAATTTTGTTGTTTGCGGAAAGACACTTTGGTATATTAGCGGTGAGTCATGATCGATAGATTTGTGATCAAACGCATGCATATATAGATAGAATGGAATTTTGGTACACCATTTTTTTATTGGTGGATATCGCATTCATGTTTGGGCTTGGTGCCTCCTTTTACCTTTAGCTCTATTGAATCTGAGCCAAATCTAGTGAGTTCTTGAAGAAGATTTTCATATTTCACCATAATGAGCCTGTGTGTCGAATTTCAACTCTGGATTACATAGCTATAATAGTTCGCGATCCATTTGTAACAAACTTGCGAATAGGCAGTGATGTACGCAGAAAGCGGTGTTTTCCGCCAGCCATCAATAATGCAATATAATTACATCAAGGTCTAAAATGATCCCAACGTGTAGTTACTTCTGTACTTATACGAATCTACGTTACCATTCTGAAGCGCCCCTACTCAGCCACTCCCAGCGCAACCTACCTATCATAGTAAGTATCATAGTAGAGTTTGAAATACGAATTGTTTAGTCACAGAGTCACATATATATTATGTATGTATTTTGATGAAAGTATAAAAGGGCGGTAAACAATGAGCAATCAGTGTGCACCTACACAATTGAACGCCGACCAAGCAGCATCATTACGACGTGATTATCCCATTTGGAAACCGAGGACGACCAATTGTAAATGCAGAGTTTATTGACTATGTACTATTACGTTCTCTCGTGACTTTCTCCTTTTCCCTTTCCTATCAAGCTCGGGTTCATAAAAAAGTCTAAGCGCTCTAACTTTCACCGTAATTGACTTGGAATACGGATTCAAATAAGATTAATTTACATAAAATGACCGTTCTACCTACTGAGCATTTTAGGTCGTTTTGTTTGGTATCCCGGATCAACCCGTCATTCAGGGGGGGATCAGGTCTCTCCTGTAGTTGATTAGAACAGTCGTCTCCGCGCCTCGGCTCCGAACACACTGAATATTATTAATTCTATAATAATTTATTCTATAACACATTATTGGACTATTACAAATCGAAAACTCCTCTTGTAGACAAAAATTAATACCCTTGTCATTCATTCACAACTAAAAATTAAACTCACTTCCCAAATGTACATAACGTAATGTTAGTCGCAGTGATAATAATTTATTAGTCTCTAATTCATTTTCCCGTCAGAAAAATGGATCAACTCTCGAGAAGTTTGAGCAAATTATTCATTCTCATCATTTTTGGAACCGTTTACGTACTGGCATCAAACGATAAACTATTCAGGTATGTTTTATATACTTAAAACCGTAATTTATCGCACACATAAATAACCCATGCCCCTTTTGAACATGCAATGGGTCATTTTGTGTGTAGGAACTTGTTGGTTTATGCTTAGATCTTTTCTACTAGTGATTCATGCAGTTTTGTAGTTACGAAACCGTATGATTGGGAAATCAGAGGCTCGTAGACTTTTGTTCGCCATTTAATTTTCAATCCAAGAAGAGGGAAACGGGTCATTATAGACAACCCTGCTGTAAATTACTACATAATGGTTTGTTAGCTATAGATAACTTAATCTGCTGTCCAGATCACTGCATTCCTTTTGTCGAGCAGATTTTTTCATCACTTTTAGTTGTACGTCTTTCTTTTTTTTTAAGTTAATGGGTCGCGACTTTAGTTTTGTTATGACGGTCAATATTATTTTCCGTGGAATTTTTCTAAGAAAAACTGAAAACTCAAACGTCGAACGGCGGTGAACGGCTTGGTACGTAAACAACGGAACCTCTAGTATTAAAAAAAAAAATACTTTTGTAACATAGACTTTTGTTCTTGGCAATCTCAGATGCTTTTTTTAAGTTTTGTCATGACGCCGAATTATTTGATATGATTTTTTACTCTTGAGTATCTTTTATAAGCGTAATTAATGGAGCTTTAAACTGAGTTTTGACAAATGTAACATAGACTTCGGCCGAACCGTCTTCAGTCGTAGTGAAGTAAAAACTTCACATCTCCTAAGTGAGGCAAGAAATAATAGGTTGATGATAATGATGTAGATAGGAACGGATAGATACGGAACTATAGGTTCCATAATATTATTATGTAGGTGTTAGATAGACGGTAGAGGTCATCAGTGAAACATAATGATTTGAATATCACATTTGCGTAATGTACACATGCAACACGATTAGGTGTTGGGCGTTGCGAAGAGCAGTGTTATAAGTTGCCGTTATTGATTACAGGATTCCACTTCATCGAATTACCCAAGGACTGAGGGATCTCGGGGAAATAAACAAGGAAGTTCACGAATACGCGAAAGGTATGAGGCTCAGGTTCGAACAGCCCGACTTGGAAAAAGATAATGCCACGACTCACAGCTACGTTTTGTCACTCAGCAATTACCTAAACGTAAGTGCATATCCAAGATTCTACTTCTGGACATTCAAGGATAATTTCAATGCTTCGGCTGTAACATACCTATTCGCCTTTGTTTGCTGTAATTCTAACGGAATTACTCTTACTTCTTGGTGGGCAGCTTGGGATACTTACTTGATTAGATGGGTGGGGTACTTAATGAAATGCCCGTTTTCGTCTGGTTGCACCAGCTGACTGTAAAAATTCTCGTTCTACATGGTAGTTTACTGCGAGTTTTCTCGTTTCAGTGTTTTCAGAATTGGTAGGTAGAACTGGAATTCATATGCAAGAATGTATATTATGGTAACTCACGAGGATACATGGGATCTGATTAATGAGTCGTACTATAATTTTAACATTCATTTCGTGAATTATGTCATTATTTCAATTTAGAAAATAACTATACGTACTACATGTAACGCCTTTTGATCAAGATTTCATTGATTTACACTGCAGGCTGAGTACTACGGAGAGATTACTCTCGGAACTCCCCCGCAAAAATTTCGCGTCATCTTCGACACGGGTTCTTCGAACTTCTGGGTGACGTCACAAAGATGCAGTTGGTTCAACTTAGCGTGTTGTAAGTATACTTCTGTTACTCTATGTCAAATGGACAATGGACCTTCTTTCTTCTTCATTCTGTAAAATCATATGATATTTGATATTTTCCGATTCTATCATTTTTATTCACCTTCCCAAAAGTCGATGGTTTGCTTCAGAATATCTGAACGTTAAATTAAAAATGTATAGCCTCCCTTTGGATTAGATGAATTCTATATAAATTCCCTCCTAGATTCCAAGACACAGTCCCAATATAGATACCGACACAAACAAAGAAATCCGAAGATTTGTGAACTAACATCGATTAAAGCTTGTTACGACCCGATTACGTTATATCTCATATCGCATCGTCTCAAAATATCGAAAGGTATTTTTTGTTTGTTAAAGTAGGTAATTATGTACCTACCTTTGTTGGGACTGAACTGATTCCATGCATGAGCTACTTTCAATGCTGGATGGTTTTCAAGGGCTTCACAATACGTACAAAAGCAAGCTGTCATCAACTTATCAAAAGAATGGAACGGCAATAGAGCTGCGCTACGTTTCTGGCTCAATGAAAGGCTTCCTATCGACTGACGCTCTCAACGTAAGTTTCGCTTGATTGGTTCGGTAGATATGTATGTTTTTTTACATGGGCCCCCACACTGGGTTTTAACTCAGTGTACTTTCCTTTTATCAAATTCAAGATTTTGGACATAATCGGCAACTATGACATAATTACGTTAATCACGACGCTTTAAAGCTGTACCATTTCTGCTTAGAATAATTATGGATTGAAAGTTGTCAAATAGCATCTTTTAATGAGGCCTGTACAAATTGGCTCCCACCTTTATTTAAAAAAAAAACCTCGAAAAATTGTAAGAAAGGGGTGTAAATAATATGCCAATGAAAATAGCTCAGAATGTCGGCTTTTTGAAAGTGGCAATGTACCTTTACTGAATTCAAAATAGGATTGTAAAATAGTAGGTACTAGGTAATTTTTCGGAACTGTCAAACTGGTTTAGTTTCTACGGAGGCACAAAAAACGGTAGTATAGGTAATGCGCAAGGATTTCACGTTCGCATATATGTGCGTTTTGATGATTTACCACCGAGAATTCGACCCACACTTGCTCTCCCCATTGCTCATTGCGACCATTGTTTCTTCCTACGTCGTTATGCGCTTGGCAAGGACTTGCGGACTCAGAGACAAGGAACCTATTCCTCTACGATTAATGTCATTCTGCTTCTTTATGTTCAGATGGGAGGTGTGGAAATACAGAATCAAACATTCGCAGAAGCAGTGCGGGAGCCAGGGCTCGCATTTGTGTTCGCCAGATTCGACGGTGTCTTGGGCCTCGCTTTCCCTCGTCTGGCTGTCCTCAACGTTACGCCCCCTTTTTTCAATATGCTCGAGCAGAATGACGTTCCTGGCATATTTTCGTTTTACCTCAACAGGTGAAATGTAACCCTTAAAATATAGTCAAAGCTGCTTCCTTGACACAAACCATAGGCCTATTATTATCGACTTACCTAATATTATTATTACATATATACTATCGACTTTCTCCAGCAATGGATTGTTGAAACTTATAAAACGGCCTATGCTTACTTCTAAAACTACGAGTTCATCTACATTAACGTCTTTCTTAACATTAATATTTACCAAAAGTACTTCTTTTCGCGCAGGGACACAAAAGATGCAAGAGGGGGTGAGATCGTATTTGGAGGATATGACAAAAAGTTGATTGATGAAGATGAACTCCACTACATCAAATTATCAAACGACAGCTACTGGCAATTCAAAATGGACAAGTAAGCTGAAAATAATCGCACTATAATATATACATAGATTGAATTTCAACTCCAACAGTGCAAAAGCTTAAGATTTTGAAGTATCCAGTGCGGGGATGGAAGATGATGAAGACCAGAATATTTAGAAAGAATGTACACGAGCGGAATCAGCAATCCCAGAATACGTTTACCTGAAAAATGGTCTGGGAATTAATATGATTATTTGTGTGTGAAAATATCCAATACCGTATCTGTTGAATCAGTAATTGCGAATCGTATTTTTATTCGTCTTTTTGATCATCTGATCTCGTGTTTCTGTCAAATTCAAGGATTTTAACAAATGCCAAGCATGATGTCGGTTGTGCGAAAGGGTGCCAAGCATTCGCCGACACAGGTACCTCACTAATCATAGGGCCGACCAAAGAGGTTGATAAAATAAATGCTGCGATTGGAGGGATCAACATCGCTGGACTATCAATTGTAAGTTATCTTCAAGTATATACAATATATACATATGTCAATACCGGTTTGGCGTTTAGCTTATTTATTACGACAAGGAACGTATGGTGATGCTTTAAACTATTAATGAGGGTATGGAATGGATGATCACAGGTGGAATGTGATCGAGTTGATTACCTGCCGCCTGTCACCTTCGTAATAGATGGAAAAGAATATGTCCTCAATGGGCCAGACTACATCTTAAAAGTAAGTAACTGACCATAATTGTACCATATTATTTACCTACGGTAAATCGCGTTCCTCTAAACACTCTATGTGTTCTTGGTGTTGTTTTTATTGTCCTGATTACCTACATACCTATCTATTGTGGCTCAGGATCGTCGTTAGGGACGAATTTGCTGGAACTTCGTAAGCAATAATGAATAATTATTACCTATTTTTATCTATGTTTTACTTGATATAAACACTCAACTTTATTAGGTGTGCGTAAAAAAACAAATTCCTGAGGGTTTGAAAATACTTTGTTCTCGTATCGTTGAAATTTGCTCAACTAGGTAACCGTCTTCTTGTAGGCGTCAAAGAACGATCCATTCTGATAGTGACATGTGGAAATATAATTTAATAGGCTCATATTTTATTTCTTGTGGTATTTCTATAGCAGATAATTTGTTTTGTATTTTTCATGGAACAACCTTCGTATTGAGTTAATTTACCATCTTTGCTTGCGAACTATGCCACAGGTGTCATCGTTTCTCCAGACTGTTTGCATTTCTGGCTTTATGGGTATCAATCTGCCAATGACATCGTGGATCCTAGGTGACGTTTTCCTCGGGAAATACTACTCGGTATTTGACGTCGATAACAAGAGGATCGGGTTCGCACCTATTAAAACAAGCAAGATAACAAATAAAATGAAACGTGGTTGAAAACGAGATGCATTGTTTCATTTTCCCGAATATTCAACCCTTGCATTATGAGCACTTGGTTGTGGCATAGGTGCAGCCGCATCTTCATCCCGCCCTCATTGCCATGAGTAATATCTTCTTCATGGGGTCGATTCCATGATTCAGTCTTTCAGTTTCAGTTGTATGTTTGCCGTTGGTTGTTATTGTACATTACAGTTATCTGCACATACGGTTTATCTGTTATTGTGTTCTTGAGTTTCGGTCGGGTGTAGATGAATATTTTCCTAGGCCAACTTTTCTGTATATTTGTATAGGTTTACCATCTTTAGGGCTTACCGTTCCTCAAGGTTTTATCCGTTCCATACAGCAAGGTAGTTTGACAGAGTCATGTCACCCACATTGTCAAATGACCACACATTAACAGTTAAATATAAGCGCTCAATATGTAAGTAGCATGTAAGTGGAACCTCTGTGTAATTATTATAAATAAGTAATGCATGGTGGGCATATCAGCTGGTGCTTTTACAGAAAAATTAGGTAGATTTAGGATTTTGGATTAGGTAGTTAAGGATCAATAATTATAAGATGGTCGCTGGATCATTCCTTAAAATTGAAATATCAACACAGGGAAGAGTTCAATCAACACAATCCTGTAATTTAAGATGGAAAAAAAGATCTGTCCAGGATTATTTCCCTGTTCGACGAAGTTTATTGGGTCTTATGGCAGAACTTCCAGTAGTGTTTTGGATCTTCCTCAGAACAATAATATACAACCTTCCCACCCCTACATGTTAAGTGCGTGGCATCCCTACAGGTATACGACCTTTGATTATAAATAACAATGTTATACTTCGTGATAAAGCACGTTCATTATAATCACGTAGGTAGTACCTAAAAGGTGTGAAATGTTCACCAATCTTCTCCACACCTGCCTGCACCATATTTGCGTTTTAACAATGTGCTGATAACATTATCATTTTTATTGATTTTTTTTTTTTGCGCAGAGAAACGATAAAAGCGTGGCATATACTCTCTTCACTCCACTTCATTAACAATGATTCGCTTCTAGTTATTTGTCACTCCTGTAGTATTATAGTACTGATAAACTAAACTGGTGTTGTCCTCAATGTAGTATTGATATTGAAGTCGACGAATTGAAAAAAATTATTTGGGACTAGAGTAATTTGACCAAGTCAGTATACCTATAACTCTACCACGATCTCGGTATTTTACATCTCATTTTTACCGTACTCTTTACATTCTCGAATTATTTGATAATCTGGCAGTGTTTGAGGAAAAATGAATTTATTTAGTAACCTGTACTTACTTTTATTAGTGATCCAATTTTTCTGCTCCTCTGTGAATTCTATCGCAAGGTAAGTTGACATGTAATGTTTATTCGTCTTTGTAGGTACCTAACTACTATTTTATTTAGGTAGGTACCTAAATAGTACCTACTTCATACGTTAGGTAAGTCGTACACGCGAACTACATACAAACCAAAATCTAATGAATAATCTGATCAATGGCATGCAACTTTCATTCCTAATTCAAATTTTATTATTGTAAAAATGTTCATGCACCCATGGTCTTTTGATAGACACGACCTAGGTATTTGATAAATGTTTCGTGTTTTAGGATTCCATTGAAGCTACGAAAACGAGACCATGCAAAATATAGTGGAGAGAGCCTAATAGAAACGAAATTTGAGGTTGCTCAAATTCAGTTAATCAGAAACTCCAATCAGATAGTGCGACTGATCAACGAAAATGATGTAAGTTCATGCTTTCAGTAATTTACCAAACGATTTTCATCACTGGTAACGAAGAGAGTATTATGACAGATGGTTATTATAGGTATAACACAACAAAATTATTAGGATTTGCGTTTCTTATTTCAAAACGAAGGCAGATTAAACTCAATCATTGATCAGTTCAATTCAATAATATATTTCTTAAACAATCCGTAGGCAGTTTATTTTGGAGAAATTGGAATCGGAACACCTCCGCAAACCTTTGAAGTTGTGTTCGACACGGGATCCTCTGATTTGTGGATACCCTCTGTCTACTGCATCAGTGAATCATGCAGTAAGATAATTTTACAATATGCAGTACCTAGTTATTTATAATCATCATCGTTTAATTAGAATACTGTCTATGAAATGGCGTTCACCTTGCACTTGCTCATAAAATAACGTTCATAACCAAGTCCCATCATAGTCACTGCGTTTTTATGCATGATGACGAAGAAAATATAAGTTTAGCTCCCGACTTTGGACTCCAAATCATGATCCTACCTACATTATATAACCACCACACATGATTTATTGGTAGTATTGCTCGGTAACTAGTTTATATTGTATAACTGGAATTTCAATCAACATATTTCCTCCACCGTAGAATTGCACAACAAATACAAAAGCGCAAATTCGTCGACTTATTCAGCTGATGGAAAATACATCAATCTTGACTACGGTATGGGCAGTATCTACGGGGCCAAGGCCAAGGACGACGTAACGGTTAGTTGAAACCATCTTCATGTTCATCCTGGTATCCCGATCATACATAGATATAGGTAGATAATCAATCCACATTAGGATAAGTAGGATCCACATTATATCCAGATGATGATAGCATTCGAACACAAATAATAATGGGACTCAACATGAAAATAAGGAGGAAATTGAACAAAAATTGCACTGAGATTTATAATGCATTTTTTGTTTACAAATTGCACTACGTTTTTCATTTCCGTAAATAATTACCTTTTATTCCAAAAAAGAACAATACCTACTTAAAGGTTGTAGGAAAAATAAAAAAATTAATCAAAAGTGCCTATTTGACGGATTTGACCTATTAATTATTCAAAATATGTGCTACCTAAATACTAAAACGCCTTAAAATTGCCAAAAATTAGGACAGACGATTTCGATTTATGATACATTCATTTTACAGCTCTTGGGGACGTCAGTAATAACATAGATTCTACATTCTTTAGTTCACAGAACGACGCAAAATGCAAAAATGATCATAGTAATAAATTATATCCATTGTCTTTTGTTTGCCAGATAGGACCTCTGGTGGTTCGCCAGCAAGCATTCGCGGAGGCTTTGATGTTCCCAACCTCGGCGTTCGATCCTTACAGGTTCGATGGCGTACTCGGTTTGGCGTTCCCATTTTTGGCCGTAATAGACGAAAACACCGTGTACGAGAACATGATAGGACAAGGACTTCTAGCGAACAACTTGTTTTCTTTCTACATGAAGAGGTGAACATCTACAGTCACTTATTGTCTACCGAGCGGTAGGAATGCACTGAGTCACTTTAATGGCAGGTCAGCTTTAGTAGTTTCATAATGAGTTCATTAACCTCTGCTTATCGGGTTCAATGATATAAAGCCAAGAGGACAAATAGGTACACTAATCAGACTTTCGTCAAAACTTGGTCCAAACAGGTTTTTTTAAGGGCATACTAATTAATCTAACGTAGTACTTCATGCACAGTACCTACCTTACCTATATAAGGACACGTGGGAATGGAATTTTCATTCTTTTGGTTTATTATTCTGTGAATAATACACCTATGTAATCGCTCAGCAAAAAATTTTTATAACACCCCCTCAAAATTTTTTCTTTTCCGTTTCAAGGTACGTAGATTCCAAAAATGCAATGTCCGTCCGCCGTACGCCGTCCGCCGTATCACGTGTACAGGCTTCATTTTCGGTCTAAAAAAATCGTTCTTTCGCACACATGCTCCATTTGGGCCCTAGTTGTGTCCCGAAACTTTTCAGCCCGATCGGAATATACCCAGGGGTGTTATGAGTGAAAATGTGTATAAAAATAGGTACTTTTTGCGTTTTAGCAACATGTTGGCAACATGACCTTTTAAGGTATCGTTTTCCATGTTTTTGGGGACGAGAAGACCGAATATGAAGTCGATTTTGACCAAAGACGCGGAAATTGAGGTTTTACCAAAGGTTCAGCTCCCAAAATGGTTTTTTATGAGTCAAAAACCTGGAAAACTGTCTGAAATCACCATCAATGTGTATAATAACATTAGAAAATGTGTAAACATGTGAATCAAGACAATTAAATGGCACTACCAATGATCAAAGATGATCTGGAAAAAAAAGCGTACCTATTTCATGTTTTGGGGGCCAAAATTGGTGGAAATCATCATAAATAGCTATTTCAATCATTCCACATGAAAGAAACAATAAATTTAACAGCCAACAAGAATCTCTAGAACTCCAATAGAATAATAAACCCATGTGACAAGGACTTTGCAGCGTTTTTCTACTCTGATTGCCCTAACATGCATTCACGTTAACGTTTAAATCTTTTAACAAATCGCAATACGATCGTCAAATGTTAGTTAATACTCGCGATAAAGTGCATAGTAATTATTTAAGATGAAAATAATATGAAGCATCTCTTCACATGGATCTCGACGCTACAATCTCAATAGGTAGGTACCAGTTCTATTCTAAATATTTTGATTGAATTTTGGTCCCATATAAATGTAGCTAGGACCGGAGCCACAGTTACGTCTGAGAGTGAGTGAACGAGAAATGTCTTATCCGTGATTCTTTTCAACCAATGTCGATGGAATTTTCAGTTGTTGAGCATAGTACCTACCCATTAATACTAATGTTATGAATTAGCAGACGTGTTTAATACCTAAATGGTTTTTTCTCAAGATTCGGATTTTTCTCTGAATAGGAATCGTGATAGCGAGGATGGAGGTGAAGTGATATTTGGAGGATGGGACGACACCAAATTTCACGCGGACGAGCTAGACTTCATTCCATTAAGCCAAGAAACGTATTGGACCTTCGTCGTAGACAAGTACGGCATCTAGAAATAAGTCCATGCATTGACACTGTCTTATTCAGTGAATTACTGTTGTATTCAGTGAATTTTCAAGAAAACTTGCAAACCAGTATACTCATCACTAACTTGGTTCGCCAGTACGTCGTAATTTTGTGAGATTTCATCTTTTTCAGTTCTTCGGAATAACCAACCGAGGAATAACTTTTCTGAGAACAACATACAACATACCCAATGGCCATGGTTATGGATCATCTACTCGCTTGTTTCCTAGCAATAATCCTTCGTACTGTTTCGTGCTAGATATTACAAGTAAAATTGTACGGCCGCTGTGCGAAGCGCCTATATAATCGCTTGATCAGGCTGACTACTTCCGGTTGCAGGATATCAGCTGGTGGAGTGATTGCCGAGTCTACTGGTGCGTTTGCCGATACTGGTTCATCATTCATATACCTTGAGGAAGAAGTAACCAAACAGTTTTATATCGCAATAGGGGCGTCGGAGAAAGAAAAAGTCAAAACAGGCGTCCTCGTAAGTATTGGCGTTCCGTTTCCTTACCCAACCCAATGAGTACTGGCATTTTTTGGGAACACAGTTCGGCCTTTACTTAATTCGATACGCAATCTAATATATATCCATGAAATTCCCACGAATTACTCGTACCTACCTACATTTTAGTTTCAAATTTGATCTCATACTCGACGTGCTCAGAAAGGGAGGATACCAACTGGGTAAATGGTGAGTAGCAGGATTTTCTTGTAGAAGCTCGGAATGTTGTTCGGTTTCTGGATTGGCCACGAAATATTTGCTCCACGTCTTGTGAGCTTTAATTTTTGAGAATGCAGCCTTAGGTTTTCAAGGGATTGCATGTTAGCAAGGAAATTCTTAAAGTTAACGGAAAAGAGTACCTATAGTTTTGGCTATAAATGAAAAAGAATTATGGGGTCACAAAGAGTATAAAAGAGATACTCTTTTATACTTTTTCTGACCCCAGATGTGTTCGCCATCAAATAGCGAGATTATCGAAAGAAATAATTTTACGAGCCACAGCCGACACAACATCCATCTAATTTTACATGCTAAAACAAATAATTTTAAATTTTAAATATTTAAATGTAAATAATTAAATGTAAATCATTTTCAATCTTTTATTCAATAATCATTTTACATATGTAATAATTTTAAATGTAAATAATTTTACATGCCGCAACATACATTTAGTGATCTAGTCTCTTTCACAAATACAGAGGGAAACAAACAGTGCAAGTCAGCCAACGGGGAATAGTACCTTATTGTACATAATAACGTAAACGGCTCATTTTTATCCGTTTTGTCTGTCGCATGCCTAAAAAACATGTAGTTGGACCGTAGTTTTTTACGCAGCTTGACCATCGCATCCCCTTTATTTACCCATTGCGTCTATCCCCCTCAGAAAAACACCAGGGCCTTTTATTACTCTTCGTCCAGGAAATGTTTAAATACCTAACTATCGATATACTTGTTGGTAGGTACAAATCGGAGGAAATAAAAAATCCCATCAAGCCTCCATGATCAAGATTAATATACTCGTATATCACTTGATCTTTCGTCATAGAAGAACTTGGAATACAAATAAAAACGTTGATTTTGGAGGTCTACATTATAATCGGGGGTTAGTTATTCTGGTTTCCTAAATTTTCAGGTAGACTGTTCTAAATTGGACAACATGCCATCTTTAGTGTTCACCATCAAAGGGCGAGACTATGAACTCAAGCCACGCGACTACACTTATCAGGTAATTATGGAACGAACCACTGGTACAAATATCCTACCTACCGACCTACCCAACCGCTTACCCAAAACGTTTTCTTCACGGTACGAGACACTTGTATTCCGAAATTCTCCGTGTACGGACACGTGTAATACAACAGTCCAAAAGCATAAATGATAACATAGATAATTATACAGTCGATGCTCATTTTATAATATTCCATCCATGTACGCAATCAGGGAACAAAAGTTCCTACGTACATTTTAAGAAATAAATAAATTAAATAAATATTTCCTTTCCACACATGGGTCCAACCTACTTACCTTTCACCGTGTTGTCCCTTTTTTAGTTTATTATTTTCAGTAATGAATCTCTGGAATCGAGCATGAAAATCACATTTTCAAGTCCCCTTCAAAATTTGATGTACGTGTACGTAGAATCCTAAAATGGAATACATAAATTTTTGTCCATCCGCCGAACCTACTTGTCACATTCCTCAGTTACCATGAACCAAAATTTGGTTTGTAGATCCCATTTAGGATCTAGTTGGTCCTCGAAGCTCGGCGTTACTGTCAGTCGTCTGTAAGTGAAAAACGCTGCCAAGTCCTTGTAACATGGGTTTATTATTCTATTGAACTTCTTCTATCGAAGCTATTTCTGATGGTTCCCACCAATTTTGGCCCCCAAAAACACTAATTATGCTCATTTTCATTTTCAATAATGAACCTTTGGAATCGAGCATGAAAAAAAAGTTCTAACCCCCCTCAAAATTTGATGGTTTACGTTTCAAGGTACCTATGTAGAATCCGAAAATGCAATAAAAAAAAGTTTTGTCTGTCCGCGAACGCCGTAAGCCGTACTTAGCACTTTTCTTAGTTACCATGAAAAAAATTGATGAAATTCGGGTTATAGGTTCCGTTCGGGGTCTAGTTGGTCCTCGAAGCTCGGCGTTACTGTCAGTCATCTCTAAGGGGTTCAAAATAGGGGTTGAAATTTTCAGAACGCCGTAGCTCGAAAACTTTCAATAGAAGGGTATGGTTTTTTTGTTGAACTAAAGAATTTTTTGAGACCACCCGAAGCATTGTACGACCAGCCGTTCGTTTGCACCAAAAAGCTTCGTCAACACGATCGTGAATCAAACGGTATAAATCCGGCCCAGATATCATCACTAGGGAGCACCTGATTATAATCAAGGATGGCTGTATGAAGTCGACTTGGTTGTTCTGCGATATTAATTCATTTGATAAGTGATGGATCTATTGGATTTTGTTGGTAGGTACTTCTGAAACTTGAAGAAACGTTGAAGTATTATTGATGGGTAAATTATTACACAACCGTAAATTATTACACAACGGCAAATTATTAAATAACGGTAAATTATTACACAACGTAAATTATTACACAACGGTTCATTATACCACCTACGTAGAAGGGGCTGGAGTTTGTTGGTAGGCACTTTTGCAACTTGAACAACCGTTGAAGTGTTATTGATGGGCACACTATTACACAACGGTAAATTATTACACAACGGTTCATTATACTATTATACGTAGAAGGGGCACCTATACAAAGTAAATTATTTCCCAACGGTTTATTATTTGCCTTATGCTTCATGAATAACTAAAAATAATTAATGATTGAATTATTGAATCCCGCGCATTTGTAGGAAACTTTAATTCTGGAGCCGGCTACAGTACTCGAATTAGGGCTTTCCTGGGGGGAGCTCGAGGTACAGAAAACCGCGATCTACGCTTTTCACTCCACATCAACAATTTCCCTTCAGAACTTCATTATTTGCGTTTCTTTTTGCCATTTTGGGTACTGTTTGTCATCTACAGAGTTATTTTAGCAACATTTAACTCGTGATTTAAGTAGGTACCTAATAACGAGTACGGGGTTAGGTACGAACCTAAGGAAGTCTGCGACCTACATAACATGTAGGTATAGAATAGTGCATATATTTATAGAAGGGTTATCTATACGGAGAGCTGTGATCTGTAACAGAAGGGATCTGTGATCTGTATAAAATAATAAACCTCTTCTGTATAAATAATTTGTTGCGTTTTTCAATTATCTTTGATCATTTATAGTGCTATTTATTGTCTTGATTCTCCTGCTGACACTTTTTCTAGTGCTATTATACGAATGATGGTGATTTCAGACAATTTCCTAGGTGTTTGACTCATAAAAAATGAATTTTGGAACTGAAACTTCGTTACAACCACAATTCTTCACTCTTTTGTCAAAATCGACTTCATATTCGGTCTTCTCGCCCTAAAAAACATGGAATAAGATACCTCAAAAGCTCATTTTACTAATACACCAAAAACCCCTATTTTTACACCTATTTTCACCCATATCACCCCTGGGTATATTCCGATCGGGCTGCAAAGTTTCGGGACACAACTAGGGCCCAAATGGAGCCTGTGTGCGAAAGAACGAATTTTTTGGACCGAAAATGAAGTAGTTATGCATGGTACGGCGCACGGCGGACGGTGTACAGTGGACAGCGGACGGACATTGCATTTTTGGAATCTGCGCACCTTGAAACGTAAAAGAAAAAATTTGGAGGGGGTTTTATAAAAAAATTTTGCTGAGCGAATACATCTAGGGGTATTATTCACAGAATAATAAACCAAAATACGGGTTGACATTTTCAAAACGCCGCGCCGTAGCTCAACAACTTTCAGAAGAAAGTTTTTCGAGATTTTTCTGACGTTTTAAATAGATCCCGAAGCGCAAAAACGACACTGCGCTAATAGGAATTCAGTGATCTAAGCAGAAGGGGGCAAATAATATACCTTTGCCGTTGCGTAACAATTTACAGCATTTTTTTCATTCATGAATCATCGCGTTGTAAGCAACTCATACTAACCAAAGCATTTTCACCTGCTTAATGAATTTGATTCGTTGCAGTACGAGGACAACACTGGTAGCATCTGCCTCGCTCATGTGGTTACCAGTCGTCAAAATATGTTGGGTGCGACGTTTTTATCCAAGTTCTACACGATTTTCAACGTCAGGGACTCGTCAATAGCGTTTGGGCGTCTCAAATAACCAGAGTCACATTACCAGTAGATATTCAATTTGTAAAGATTGGTCTTCAAAAATTTAAAACGTAATATACGCCTATGTTGTTTATTAATCCTTCAACGCCCTTTGGTACACACAACAAGGTTTATGGAGATATGAAAATCAAACAAAATCTAACTATTTTATCTTATTGTTCAAATTTTTCATCAGCTCAATAATTATTGTACTAGCCCAGTAAACAGATATAGACGTACGTCTCAATAGCTTGGGGATAAGGTTCATCTAGCATTAGGGGCGTTATTCACAAACCGCACTTGTCGAACTTTACTAAGTTCAGCTTTTACCCAAGTCAACAAAAAATATTAGGTATTTCACAACTAAAGTATTGCTTTTCCTTAGAGAAGTTCTCAAGAGTTTTACGATTAATTATTATTAATCATATTAATGAAGAATTTGATTAATTATCCATACAACATTTTCCAGTTCAAATTTTCAGTTCATAAGAGACAAGGGCCTTACGTAGGTTCCTTAGCGCTCTCGTTCTTATACATCTACCTCTAACTCTACAACTACTTACCTTTAGCCATTTGAGCTCGCACCTTTTATGAACATAAATTAACTATACGATAAGGAGAGCTGTTTGGAAAGCTGTCCCTTCGATCGGAGTTCCTTCAATCAGACACATCCAACCTTGAAAAATGACTTTTCACTCAATTCTCTTTGCCGTGTTCAAACCTCGAAGAAATAGATGATCATGATAGGCAACAGACGCACCAGGGAGAAGTAAACTGATAACAGAAGGGGGGTGGAGGTGGATGAAGCGATCCTTGTACACACATAAGAGATAAACACACAGGTACAACAGTTTGGCTACAGCCGAGAAATTTCAAAATTACACTCATTCAGTTTCCAATTAACCTTATCCAATTCAAATAATACCGACCATTTAATTTTAATTTGATTCAAGTGTGATTAATTTTAAGTTACATGTGTGGGTGAGCGTCATCAGGTTAAAGGCTACAGTTGACAAAATCGGGGGGAGAATATCTTCTACGGGATTTTTAAGTAGTCCCTACTTCCGTAGGGCTCAAGTAGTCCGTTATAGCCTAACCGTTATTTTACGGCTGTATCTATAAACAATTTTTAAAATCTAGGGATGGTTCCAGAATGGTTCGAACGGATTTGCATTTGAATAAAATCATAAATTCACATAGGCATACCTACCTATACATAAGCAACATAATTTAGGGTAGGTAGGTACCTATATAAATAAGAATATGTACCTACCTAGTTCAAGATTTTGGTTTATTATTTTCAATAATGAACCTTTGGAATCGAGCATGAAAAAATAATAACTACCCCCCCCCCCCCCACCTCAAAATTTGATAGTTTCCGTTTCAAGGTATGTAGAATCCGAAAATGCAATAACAAAATTTCTGTCCGTCCGCCGTACTGAGCACTTTTCTTGGTTACCATGAACCAAAATTGACGAAATTCGATTTATAGGTCCCATTTGGGGTCTAGTTGGTCCTCATCAGTTTGTCAGTCATCCCTAAGGGGTTCAAAATAAGGGTTGAAGTCTCCAGGACGCCATTTTCTCGATTTTTTTACGGTTTTAAATAGTTCTCGAACTTGGGACCACCCGGAGCATTGTACGTCCAGCCGTTCGTTCACAGTAATGCCCAGATGTTTGCACCGACAGGATGGTGAATGAAATTGTATACATTCAGCCCAAATATCATCACTAGGGACGCGCTAACAATCGGGAACTGGCCCGAGATCATCATTGCTAGGGATCGCATGATTATATTCACGGAGTATGAAGTCGGGTTGGTTGTTCCGTGATATTATTTCATTTGAAAAATGATGGCTCTTTTGGAGTTTGTTGATAGGTAGTGAAACTTGAACAAACGTTGAAGTATTATTGATGGGTAAATAATTACACAACGGTTCATTATACCATCTACGTAGAAGGGGCTGGAGTTTGTTGGTAGGTACTTTTACAACTTTGTTCACTCACATCAACAATTTCAGGTATGTAGGTACCTGATTTTCTCGCATGAACCACTTCTATTTCTCTCGATTTGAGCATTCGATATGAGTAGGTATCTCACAATAGGTTATTCTTGATGAATCAGTCAACTTCAAATAAAATGGTCAGATCGAAAACAATCTAACAGATAGGCAAAAAACCTTGTGAAATGATATTATGAAGTGCTAGGTAGGTATCTTGTGGAAATTCAACCACTCATCGTGTGCGCTATCGATCAGATGAGTGGACTAGTCCATTTCAGCCCTCCTAACGTAACAGTGGCACCTTCAAAATTTATTTCAATTCCCTTATTACACACACATTGAAATGCCAGCTTTTCACAGCTTCCTTGTTTTCTATGCAGTGTTACAATGCGTACTGTGCATAGTACTCGGTGCGCAGTATTCGATTATAAGGTAAGTTAACAGCTGACCTCTTCTCAAACCACTTAACTACCAATAACTCAACCAATAACGTACCTACCTTGAAATACCTCACCTTGATGAATAAATATAAATATTATAGCTGTGTAAATATTACATAGGTGGACCTGTCTACGCCAAAATTGGAGAGTCAGCGTTGATTATACCAAATTAATACCTATGCTTTTCCGCGTAATAGTTTATTGCGACTATAAATTATACCTACTTAGTCAGTAAATCATGTTGCTGGGTTGAACCCACAACAGCCTTACCCAGAAGGTAGGCATGTTTCTTGTAGTAGGTAAACGTGCCTACGATCTATGTAACCTATTGTAATGTCTCGTGCTGTGCACGAACACGTGGATGTTGACGTCACAGTTGGAAATCAGCGTTGACTCAGGCGTCTTCAAGTTTTCGTTCACTTCCGATTGTCGGTTACCCATCACACTGATGTATAAGTATGTAAATCCATACTTTCTGGAAGGCTATCCATCTAAAACGTATCACTGAAACCTTTGCTAAAACCAGAGTTCGCCTATTCTGTTAGTTTTTAAACCTGAAAACGACTGGTAAAAGGTATGTTGCTACTCACAATTCCCCTTCAACAACACTTACATACAAAACCTAGGTACTCTAGGTACAGACTCATGTTCACATTAATGTGTGCCAGTCTGCTAAGACGTCAGCTTATTGCACTTCGCATGTTGTGCAGTAATGGATTATGGCTGAAACTGAAGCATCAGCATCATAACATTCATCAGCTCTTCAAACTTGAGATTTCAATGGGCAATGTTAAGCACTGAGTAGGTGCCACTGACTCCATCAAGAGTTGAAAGGATTGGGGAGGTAGGTAACTACTCTTATCAACAACTCCATTTCTCGAGCAGGTAAGTACCTACTATCCAGCCTTTGGTCTACCTCGTGCCTTGGGCACCAGTATTTCATCAGAGTATGAGATTCTTGATTCTTCAACTATAATATCTGAATAAGGTCATTTTTCGTAGGTACAGATTAGATAAGGATTTCCATTCAAAAAAATTCATGGGTACGTACCTACTCAATGAATGAAATACGAGTGAGTCAGTACAGAGAAGGATCGATGAGATTTGATCATAATACAATTTAGAATTATCATGAGAATTAGACTGACAATAGAGAAGATTCAACACTTTTGATTGGGTACCTATACCTACCAAGATAGTCCAACAGAATATGCGATGAATGCATCAGGTCGGCCCGTTTCATGAAAAACTAAAGATGAAAACTGATGAATCATTAAAAGGAACTTACCAAAAATAATCATACCTACATGATCAGTACCTAATTGTGATTTTTATTTCTTAGGATTCCGTTGATTTCAAGACGCAGCGGTGTAAGTATCCAGATCAACATTCATCCATCGTACCTACCTATCCAGTTCATAGATTTGATATATACACCTTAACTGCAGACCTGATAAATCTAAAACTAGGTGGGTAGATAGGTATTCAGGTTGCCAGATCCGAAAACATAAAAGGAGTATATTAAGTATGTACCTGCTAGTAGGTAGGTAACATCGTAGAGCAGGTGGTAGTGATATGCATTAGAGGGGTTATCAGTTCAGCTGTGAAGGAAAGAACTTGGTGAGAATTCCTGCGTTGGTCATCTTTTTCAAGGTTTTTAAAAAAAATCAAGAATTACCTAAATTTATAGCGGCCCGCCTCGGAACTCAGTTTCCCCAGTAGGTACAGCAGTTATTTGATCCAAATGGGAGCGAAAGTACCTACATATTATATAAGTAGGTGTGTCCACACCTATATTTTTAGAGAGAAAAGTTACAGTCGGACTTGGATGAATTTCAAACGGGGCCAGATTGGATCATTCTTTGATAATTTCACTGTTACAAGCGTTAGGTGCCTACAGTAATTTGCAGATGTAAGTAGGTACCTACGAACTAAATCACTCGCGAAAAAATCGAGGAAACCCATTTCAAAGAAAAACGGTGTTACTGAAGAATAGTATATTTCCACTATACACGAAAAAACGCGAAAAATACACTGTTATACCGATTTTGGTGATCAGACCATCGTCAGTAACTAACAATAACTGAAGGCACATTGGAGAGGTGACCTTATAGTAAAAAAGTGAACACGATCGCGATGTCTGAACAAAAACTGCCCGTTTCCATTGAGCAACGAATTACCATAAAATTTCTTGCCCTAGAAAGAGTCGAACCTTCGGAAATTTTTCAAAGGTTGACCGCCCAGTTCGAGGACCAAACCCTCTCTAGGACCCGTGTGTTCGCCTGGCACAAAGAGTTTCAGGAGGGAAGAGAACGAGTAGAGAATGAGGAACACGATCGTCGTCCCTAGAGCAGCATTACGGATGAGAACATTCAAGCGGTTCGTGACATTCTTGAAGGTGATCGACGTTTGACTGTCTCCGAAATTGCTGAGCAGGTAGGGATAAGTTATGGGAGCTGCCAAACGATCATTACAGAGCATCTAGGATTCCGTAAAGTGTGTGCCAGATGGGTCCCTTGCCTTTTGACTGCAGATCAGAAGTTGAGACGTTTGGAGGTCTGTCAGAGGCTTTTTGCAAGGTCTAACTGTTCAAAAATTGGAAGAAATGCATTGGACTCCTCTTGATCATCCTCCCTATAGCCCTGACCTATCGCCCTGTGATTTTCACTTGTTTGGGCCGCTTAAAGAAGCGCTAGGCGGACAACGATTCGAGGATGATGAGGGGTTCGTGCGCAATTGGCTTCAGATGCAACCTTCTTCGTTTTTTGATGCTGGGATTAAAAAACTTCCTACTCGCTGGGAAAAATGCGTCACGAAAGCAGGAGACTATGTAGAAAAGTTACATACATATATAGGTACCTGGTTTTTGTTTTCTAACGAATACAATTTTTTTTTAAAGTCCCGTTTATATTTGATCCACCCTCGTACTCGTAATTACCTATATAATTATGATTTTTATCATAATCAATATTACTGCTAGCCAATACTGTTACATGAATATAATTTTTTTACCTTCTCTCAATGTATGTACCTATTTATTTGTTTTTTCGAAGGGCATTTACTTTGGGGAAATCGGGATTGGCACACCACCACAGAAATTTAATGTGTCATTTCACACCGGATCATCCGACTTGTGGATGCAATCTACTAACTGTGAATATTGTGGTAAGAACCTACATTTACCAAAAACCTACTAAAGGTGATCCAAATTCATAAATGAACTGCACATTCTGCAAAATTCACTGGGTAACTTTATCAGGAATCTACCCCTAACAGTTGGCAAGGGGTGGGGGTTAGAACACTGCCATTTAGTGGTTAGGGTCGGTTCGAATCCCAACGTCCCTTATCCCCTACCTACGGCAGTGTTCTTAGCATTGAGCAAAACAATCAGAACGAATTCTGATAGCCCTGAGAGGACAACTGATCTGTCCATAGTCGCTAGGGCAGTCTGAAATGTCCATTCACATGCATTAGGTACAGCTAGTAGGTACCTAAACATTGACTCCCTGAAAACAGATGAAGACTATCCTCAAAGTTTGAGCTAAAGCAGTTCGTGACAATGATGCTTGTCACAGATACACGGATATACAGCAGCATGACGCCTCATGCTGCTGAAGCTGTCCCCTGTTGCCAGACAGCGCAAGGTAATGGCTAGTCTGTCTTGCACTGGGGCTTTCCTGTCGATTGCTGATGAGAAAAATCAAATCGGTTCGCTGGAATAGCATAATTATATTTGTTTATATGTGTATTGAAAACACAACTAATAAATCGCTATTATTATATTATTCATAATGAATTCAAACACATCAGGATTTATCAAAATCACATAGTTGCTACTTGCTAGTTCAGTCTTCGACTTCACGCGCACAGCTGAAAACCAGGGAACTTGGAGACCAATAAAACACTAGTACTGGAGTGGAGGTCCATCGTGATAGTAGGTGGGGTCAACTCCTTCCCATTCAGATTACATTTTTAATCTTGATCCACATCTTGGTGATGTATCCTTACAGTTGATAGGACATCAATGATTCTCCTATGAAGGATTCCTGTGTTCCTCTTTCACTTCATACATTCTGGATCCAATCTTCTTTGTAACAGTTGCATTTAAATATTTCGCTCTGACCGATCTTCATACGAACTTTATTTCCTATTTCCAACTGTCGAACTTTTCCTACCTCTCCTTCCAACCCATTTTGTTTTTCTTTTGGTCGGAGCACGTCTAATGGAGTTCTCAATTTTCTACCAAACATTAATTCAACAGAGGTTTTTTTACATTCACTAAGAAAACCACATTAGAAAACGGGAGACCTTGATTTCCCAATCATCTGCAGTTAATTTCTTCAAAGCGTGATTAGTAGTCTCAACCATTCGCTCGGCTTGACCATTTTTGATGACGGGTGATAGGGTGCAATGTAAGTGGTCTTGATTCCGTTTCTCCCTAAAAATTCCTTCATTTCAATAGATTTGAACGCAGTATCATTATCAGAAACTATGCAGTCTGGAATTCCGAATGCCGCAAAGATTTGAAGAAGTTATTACTAAATTAGATGTCATGTTCGGGACTCTTTAACCTCCAGCCATTCGAAGAAAGCATCTGCCACTAGAAGAAATGTTTGACCCATGAAAGGACCAACAAAATCAATGTGTAACCTTTGCCATGGGCCATCCTGTGTTTTCCATCCACTTGTCGCAGCTTTAGCTGGATTTCTTGGAACTTCTTGACATTTGTCGCAGTCTTTCACCCAATTTTCGATGTGATGACCGACCATCGAGTGGACGCTAAACACTAGTTTAGTTTCCAAGATTATGCGGAAAGTGCAATGACGCCATTGCCGCTACTTCCTCCTCCATGTACAGCATAGAAGAACTGACTTCTCGGGCAGTACTCTGGCTTGGTCAACATAGATGTGCTCACCTCAACGTCATGGCTTATATAAAACCAACTGTATCCTAGGGATGTGTAAGATCCGTTCAATTCCGGGAGTTAACTCCCACCAGTTCACTCTTTTCTGGGATCAGTTCTTTGGGGTCCGTTCACCGTTCTTCAGTTCTTCACTCTCAAGTTTGACGCTCCAAAGCCCGTTCAGGTAGAAGGTAGGTGAAGGGAGGGTGATGTGAACGGTAAGGGGTGTAGGGAGGGGTGATGTGAACGGTAAGGGGTGTAGGGAGGGGTGAAGAGAACGTGAAGAGTGAAGAAGGGAAGGGAAGGAGTTGAACTTGCAGTTCTGCAGTTTCTCAAGGATCATAAGTAGCCAAATAACTTTCTCTCCTCTTCCTTTCTTTCCCCTTCTCTCTCTTTTTTTTCTCTCGTTCTAATCCCTCATTATTGTCTCCTGTGACAAGTCTATAAACGACAAGAAAAACGATGTCTATTCTTTAAGTAACAACTTTTTGTATCCGTTTTTGCCTTTTTTTAATGTGTTTAAAAAAAAGTAATTATATTAGCGCCATCAGCAATTTGTATTTGTAATTGTGTTGTACAGTATCTAAGTGGGGCCTTGAGCCCTGAAACTGTGAAAATTAATAATAAATAAATTCGCAATTCTCAATTCTCAACTTGATTCTGTTATTCCGTGGAGTTGATGAACTGGTCAGTCAACTCTCAGCTCAAGGGATAAGGGAAGGGAGGAAAGAACGGTAAGGGTTGAAGGTAAGGGCAGAAAGAGTGGAGCGGCGAGGGGAAGGGTAAAGGAGTTGAGAACGGGTGGCGACAAGGAGAAGGAGTGGGATCGGAGGAAGGAGTGAGGACGTCACAAGAGAGAGTTCATGAACTGGTGAACGGCAACTCTTTGGGAACCCGTTCAGTTGGGATACGTTCAACTGAAAGATCCGTTCAGTGCTGAACGCCACATCCCTACTGTATCCATAGAAAGGTGGCCATGACGTCATCATAATGTCCACATTTAATTGAAAATTAACCACTTACGTCTCGTCAAAATGAGAAGTATGTTCCATCTCATCTCAGTGTCTACTTTCAAATGAAAAAATAGGTGGGTATCCCCCTTTGTTATTAGTAAATAGCTAATAACAGTGTACTAACAATGTTAATGCAGTTTGCTAATAACAGTGCCCCTGCGGATCTTTTTGTCAGCAGCATTTATACTATTAACAATGTTTTGCTAGTAACAATGTTTGATACTAACATTTGGAGTGTAAACACCTTATCATAATAAACTAGTGGAATGTGAATTCATTCTAAAATCACATTATGTTTTAATAAGCAACATGTTATTAAACTCGTACTTGAATTTTGCTTGGGAAATAATTGATCAAATCTGCGGTTCCAGTTGCACCAAACAAATACGACAAAGGAAACTCCACAACGTACAAGTCTGATGGAACACAGGTGACAATACAACAAGGAAGTAACAACATATGGTCATTGAAAATACAGGACGCTGTAAAGGTTAGTTAACTGTGCCTACTTCCTAATGTAAAATGCTGTACAGCCACTATTTAATAGTAAAAATAATAGCATAGATCGATTTCAAAAATCACTGTTGAGCGCTAGGTAACTTCAGGTAGGTATTAAAACTAACCTAACTAACTTAGTCCACGAATGGTTGGTTGGGTTTGGTGTGGTGACACTGTTACCCGTTTACCAACTGATCACAAATTTACAATTTGTTGTATACAGATAGGACCACTGAATATAAGTCAGCAACCAATGGCAGAAGCAATCATCTACCCCAATGGGATGTCAAACCCTGACCAGGTGGATGGCATACTTGGTTTGGCGGCTCCATCTAAGGCGAGAGTAGATAACAACACCCTCTACACCAATATGCTGGCACAAGGGCTTTTGGCCAACAACTTATTCACTTTTTACTTCAAGAGGTAAAAAAAATCTGCAGTTATTTATAAACTACAATCTCAGAACCACTGGTGAAGTAGGGTCAATTATGAGTTCCACTGTGTTCGATAATTTAGAAAAGTATGTACCTATATGGTACATTATGCATTATATTTTGCACAGATAGCTATTTTATTGTTCAAGGAACGATTTACGCCCCCGTCTTTCCTACTCAGTTCATTACCACTCAAGGCAGATGAGTTTTTTACACTTCTTAATTATATATGCAGCGGAAAAAGACCCACCATAGCCACAACTACTAGGCGTAAACTAATCATCACAGCTAGTTGTTCCACTGAAGAACTTCCACAATCAAATTATTAATCAACCTCATGACTTCGTCATTCACATACAAACCTAAAAAGTTCGCAGATTAGAAATTATAACGTCCATTATATTTTTATGCTACAGAACCATTTACAATGGCGACGGCGGAGAAGTGGTGTTTGGAGGTTGGGATGAAACCAAATTCTACTCCAACGAACTGGATTTCATTCCACTTACCGGCACAGACAAGTGGGCCTTCCACATTGATGAGTAAGGAGTCGATTTCTAGTTCCTCCATATTTTCAAAAATGCATACCTCCACCTCATTGATTGTCACTTCACATTTCAACACGAATAAAATATATTTTAAATGCCCCATTACAAAGGATATCAGCCGGCAGTTCTATTTCTGGATCAACTCAGTTCAGAGCCGAAACTGGATCACCAGCCATTCACCTCCGTAAGGACATAGCAAGTTCATTTTATTCTGCGATCGGCGTTTCAAGTGAAGATATTTTAACGGCAGGGGCCGTGGTAAGTACGAACTTGATGCTAATTCAGTCAGCCTTAAGTAGGTTGAAATTAATTATTGTATCATCTTTTCTGTGTCAACAGATTGACTGCATGAAGTTGGATTCCATGCCGTCTCTAACATTTACAATTAAAGGACGGAAATATGAACTCAAACCCAGGGACTACACTATACTGGTAAACGCAATACATTGTATCTACCTAACTAGGTATTCAATAGTAATGACCAAGCAATAGGAAGAAGGGCTATTAGTTGCTTAAAATGAAAAGGTACCCTGTCATTCGTCGAATCGAAGCCCCATACTTGAGAATAATAACTCGTTGAAAGTTTCAACTAAGAGATAGGTAAAGTAATTTAACTTCACCTAAAAAAGAAAAACGGAGTTATTGAAAAATAGTCTATTTCCACTAACGCATTAAAAAACGAGGAAAATATACTATTATACCGGTTTCGGTGTCAAACCATCGTCAGTAACAAACAATAACTGAAGGCACATTGGAGAGGTGACCTTATAAATAGTCAAAAAGTGAAATGTGGTCGATTGGGATTGGTTGTGAAGAAGAATGGTGAAGGGTACAAAGGAAGGGGGGTAAATTCTGATTGGCCCTGGGAGAGAATGCAAAAAAGTGAAAGGAAGGTAAGGATGAAAAGGAGGGGTGGGGAGGAACCAAGCTGTTACAGAAATGAATGCAATAATGGAGAAAAACTTAAAGGAATTACATCATTCAAAGATTTACCCAACCTAATTTCGACTTTTTCAAGTGCATCAAACATGCCTTTTTGGAAAGAAATGAAGATATTCAACAAACTCTCTGTCAGTAAGATCAAAATTGAAGCCATAACTGGATTCTTTCAAGTTACGTGCAAAGGCCGAATCACCCATATTATCCCAGAAATCTTTTTCATGTTTAATTTTATTCTTTCTCTAAACTTCCTACCAGTTTGTGGACAATAGTCAAGTCCACAACAACACCGTAATTTATCACCACTTTTATCTTGAACATTAATTTTATCTTTAACTGAACTTAATGAAGAGCTGAGATTATTTTTAGTTTTACATCCTACTTTGAACCCTTACCCTTACAAAAGTTAATATTTTACCAATCATCCGAAATTGAAATTTTTCAGTAATACGGTATACTGATCCGAATCATTTCCTCAGTCGATCGTAGCTTCCCTAACTAGGTTTGAAACTCCTTCCATACTCTTTCTTCTAACTACTCTTTTTTCCCTACTCTTTCTTTGGTTCAGTTAGATCAGGATGGAAAAATTTCGGATAAAATTGGTAAAATATTAACTTCTAAAGGGTTCAAAGTAGGATATAAAACTAAAAATGATCTCAGATCTTCATTATGTTCAGTTAAAGATAAAATTAATGTTCAAGATAAAAGTGGTGTTTATAAATTATTCTTGTGGACTTAACTATAGTGGTCAAACTGTTAGGAAGTTTAGAGATGGAATAAAGGAACATGAAAAAGATTTCAGGGATAACAAGGGTGATTCGGTCTTTGCACGTCACTTGAAAGAATCCAGTCATGGCTTCAATTTTGATCTTAAAAACAGACAGTTTGTTGAACATCTTCATTTCTGTCCAAAAGGGAGCATGTTTGATGTACTTGAAAAATGTTTTTTAAGAGTGATAGGTTGGGTAAATCTTTGAATGATGTAATTCTTTTAAGTTTTTCTCCATTATTGCGTTAATTTCTGTAACAGCATGGTTCCTCCCCTCCCCGCCTTTTCTTCCTTCCACTTTTTGGCTTTCTCTTTCAGGGCCAATCAGAATCGACCCCCCTTCCTTTGTTCCCTTCACCATTCTTCTTCACAACCAATCCCAATCGACCATATTTCACTTTTTGACTACCTATAAGGTCACCTCTCCAATGTGCCTCGATTATTGTTGGTTACTGACGATGGTTTGATCACCGAAACCTGTATAACAGTGTATTTTTTGCATTTTTTCGTGTATTTGTGGAAATAATTTTTCAATAACTCAATTTTTCTTTGAAATGGGTTTCCACGATTTCTTCGCAAGCCATTTAGTTTGTAACTTTACCTATTTAATTCGCATAATTATACACAGGTGCGAGGGACCACACCACTCTCTGGCTGAATACTTTGGGTCGTATCCTTAATTGAAAGGAATTAAGAGGGCGTTCTGATAGAGATGAATAGTAATGCTTGATTTTTTCCTGTTACAGCAAGTGGACAATGTAAGAAGCATTTGCGTTTCCCTGGTGTTGCCAGACAGCGAGAACATACTTGGCACTTCCTTTTTATCCAAGTTTTACACCGTTTTCAACGTCAGAGACTCTTCAATCGCTTTCGGTCGACTAAGAGAGAATTAAACATTTTGTAAAACTCACTGATATCGTAACATACTGTTTTACGTAATGTTTGAATTAGACGGCCTCATGACTGTGAAGGTCCTATGCTCTGATCCTGGACTTCATATGCTTCATACTTCATAAACGGACCTTGCATACTAAATAAAATCGGGCTAAAGAAAATTGAGCATAGGCTTGAAAAACAAGATTAATAAATGGAACTTAATCCTAAAAACTAGCTACTCGCTAAAATACCCACCTAATTTATAAGAGTGGCGTCTAACTGCACACATGAAATATTGCTTGTGCTTTTAAGTGGGATAATAAACTCACGCTAACGTTTGTACCAGTTCTAATAATTTTTCACTTCAACCTAATTTACTGAAAAGCTCTACCGGACAAACGCCTCGCTATAATACTGTTGTCCACATGAATTAAAAACAATGAACCATCCTCCTCGTCATCCAACTGCGTATGGTAAAGATTGGTGCATCAACTTAGGAGGTCAATGTATCAGGCAGCAGAATGATTAGTACAGCGGCAAGTAAGAAGACTACTTTAATCTATTATGTACAAAACTTTGTATAATTGATTGCTCATGAAGGAAGAACCTGTACAAACTTGAAGGAAATTTACTCGATCACCCAGTCGCAGGAGATGGAACAGAGGCTTGTTCCTGAACAGCAGGTACTGTAGGTTCATCTTCAGTAAACTCTACAGCATAGGTCTTCAGGCTGGGCTCCTTCGGAGGCATCCAGTCAGGTATGATCTTGTCGTGGACCCTCCAACTGCCATATTTGTTGGCCATGTGTTTTTCAAACACGACGTACTCCAGCACGTCTTTGGGTAGGGTTTCATCGCCATGCATGAGACGGCCGAACCTATCGTAGACAGCAAGGATCTGGGAAATCAATTACTAATTAAGTATATTAAGACACAATGAAGAATAGTGTATTCCATCCAACTTCTCTTTAGACACGGGATGACTAATGAAAAGTGTTGTTCAATATCATTATCATTTAGACATTGAGAGATCTCGGCGACTTCACACCAGGAATATGTCTAAATATGATGGAGCAGGGAAGGACTGGAGCAGACACCCCAGAATACATTAAACAGATGTGACTACATTATGGCAATCTGGATAGTGAAGTAGAGAAGGTGTGCAACATCTACAGCAATAATAGCACAGCAGTGGATCGGCAATGAGGAGGCAGCCTGTCTTCATGAGTGTACCTAAATTTGAGCCACAACTCCCAGTCCCACACAGATTTCGGGTGCCGCTAAGTGCCATTCCCTTTTACCTCCCACTACGTCTCACAGGCAATCTTTCCAAATAGATAGAATATACTAAATATTTTCATTTTCGAGCACACTAAATACACTTAAGAAAGCAGTTTATTTGAATGGGGAATTTTCGTCAACAACATTTTTTTTGGAAAAAAATATTCAGAACTCTGGACAAATTGTAGTTTGAAGCCCGTTTTCAAAAATAAGAGGTAAGTAGTTTTTAAATGAGGGTGATTAAAAGTAAAATGCGGCAAAAAAATACGTATCAGGTCTATTGACATCTGATTGGCTGTTAGCCCAAGGAGGCGGATTGAAGGTTCTCAAAGCTGTCAACAACCCAACATTAGGAACGGCAGACCTTTCTGGCAACCTTCAAGACTTTTCGCGAACCTCCTCCATGGTTTGATTTTGAGGGCATGTTTAAACAAAATTGATTTTTATACATTTCCGGTTCATACCATCCATCCATTGCAGTTCTGCACATCGTTTAGTGATTCACTAGCGCACTACGCGGGATTTACCTGATACGTCACTTCGAGCGGCAACTCGGAAATTCGATTTCACACTCGTTTTCAGCCTAGACTTTCCGACATAAACGCCTCAATATGTGGTCAATAAGGGTTTATTTACATTATTTAACAGAATTTGGCACAAAAAAGATAATTTCTAACCCACTAAAATTTGTATAAATCACTGTTAATATTACCTGTTGAGTATGAAAGCGAACGGTTACTTGGGCAAATATGTTTTCCTTGGTAATGACATCTGTACACCTGATATGCACAACGGTAGGCGTCTCAATAGAACCAACGAATTTCCAAACAACGGTCTTGTCGCCAATATTGTTCATAACTTCCTGGAAAAATGAAATTGTACTAATTAGTTTTCCCCGTTCTCAAGTTCCAAAAAAATTATTTCAACATGAAACCCTGATGAGCATCTTGATCGGAGAAACTCAGAAATACTTTTTGCAGCGATGCTGTTTTCCAGATAAGGATGGAAAATGTTCACTGTAATAAGAAACAGCCACTAGTGTATCAAGGTCTTCAATCCACATAGGTACGCTAAAAACGTGCCTACTACTCAACAAATACCCATTTTTAAAAACTTGTATTACTAAAATAATTCACTGAGGTGACTCCTTACCGGATATGCTCTTTCAGTGATGTACTGACTGAGTGTTTCTCGGTCTTTACTGAAAAACAAGAAGGCACAGCTGTAGAGAAACAGATTGGGCACCAACAGAAATATCATTTCTGGTCTACTACATAAAATACTTGAAATGCAAGCTGCAATGCATGCTCATATAAGTAAAACTTAGAAACTGAAGCAAAGGTTGTTATGAGACTATGAATCCAGGTCAAGGCTTACTTAATCATGGCTTCGTGAGCCTGAATGTAGATTTCTTGTGCTGTTTTGGCAAATACTTTATTGTTAAAATCTTCTTCAAAGTTCCTGATTTTCCTAAGTGCCATCATTGATTTACCCTTCTTCTCAACAAATTCCAGCTTCTGCTTGGCACCCTGAAATCCGCAAAATTCGCCAAATGAGATGCGAGCGACAGTACGAGCAGCCAGCAGCTAGTAAGAACAGACAAGATGATGAATCGGAAATCACACAGATGCCGACCTGAGCTGTGATAACAGAGACTTTGCCGTCGCCCTCTGGGGGCACGTAGGGTTCAAAAACGGAGCCAGTAGATGAGATGAAGAAGGGGCGGTCACCCCACCATCTGTTGGGCAGAACTCCTCGCTCCTTCATCTTACTCCGTATCTCCTCCCGCGAAAACTCTGTGAACGGTTTGTCGAGTTCTTGGTAATCAGGGAGGTCAACTTTCACAACCTGAAAGAACATCAAGTATGTACTAGTAGATATCTTAATGTTGAGCCTCCTCAGACAAAAACGTTGGTATCACTACTTAAGCAAGCCTATCCCCAGCTAAAAAGCACCCAAGGCAAGCAAGGCTTCAAAACGACCACACCACCTGTCCCTCTCCCCCTAATACCTTTTTTCGTATTTCATACAACCCATATATCACGATAATGTATGATTACCTATCACTGTTCAACGAATAAATTCATATCTGTAGTTTCCCAAACATTTTTTCATGCCTACTCTCGTACTAACAACGATCTAGTGATAGTGATCTCTGCACAACAGGATGTGACCATTAGTTAGATTTAAGATACTCTGTAGAAGGTACATTATTAGTTCAACTGCGCTCGAACTAACCCATTTCTTTCCAATGAAGTGATTACCTTACGGACTTACCTTTTGGGACCGCAATTTCTTGAAATTTGGGTTGAAGTGTTTATTAATCGTAGTACGAACACCACCAAGGTTAATTCCCAAGGAACCACAGGTTCCTAGGACAGATTGTGAGCAGCATTCAATCTAAAATCCAGGTAGGAACTATCAACAGGTATCATCAACTGATGATCTAAATATCATTAAATAAGCTCAGGGACCCTATATTACCCATTACGCATTAACGAGTCATGAATTCATTCGAACTCATTAAATCAAGTTAGAATCGTATAATAAGCAATACCTGCATATTATTTCTTGATTGGTCATTCAGTCCAAGTTACCGAAAACATACCTAGTTCCTGCGTCTTGGTAGGTATAACTGGCACGTCTTAGCGTTGATTTTGCAGTAAATATATCAATTTCTACAGAGGTTGAAACCCATTTAATGTTTAGCCGACCAAAATAGTGCTTCAACTCGCAAGAAGAGAGGAGATTATTGTAGGTGCTTTATAGTAACAGGCTGATGATATGAGTGAAGCGTGAGTTTTCTGCTCAATGTTCAGTCATTCATTCAAACAATAGGAAATTCATCAACTTTACTCAGTATGTAAACTTACCTTACGAATAGTTTTGAGGGTGAACATGGTTTCCTTCTAGAAGAACTTGGAATGAAGAAGGATCAAACAAGAGAACTCATGTTTTTCAACTGCTTCCGATTGAAGAAAAATACGAAGTGACGAGGATTTGATTGATTTTTAGTTTTCCACAACAGGATATGGGAATCAAAACTTGAGTGCCAAGCACGAAATCAACACGGAAAATGAAATTAATACCAAAATCACAAATTATGTGTCACTCCAAGAATCAGAAAATCGGGGCGACGCAGATAAACATGCTGGAAGATTCCCTCAAAATTGTCCGCCAACACCCATGGAGGAATAACAGAGAACTTTCTGCCATCTCAACTCCCAGTTCATTGCTTAGGCCTTTAATTTTACAATAAGTGCCATTTTTAATTGTCCCCTAAATTAATGTTGAAGAGTCAGATATTTGCTTAATCAATTTTTGACGAAGCAATCACGATGTTCTTCTTATTTTAAGTTTGGTTTTGACATCCTCCTTTTCCTTTTCTTCTTCATGGAGTGTGTTAGTGGTTTTATATCACTTTTTGTTCTTGAAAAGGAAACCGCGCACAGTTGCTTTCGTTGTGGACATTCATGTTTTACGTAGGTAATTATAATTTGTTATCAGTGTAAATATTTATATTTTTCATGATTTTCCTTCAATCTTGTGTACTATTCCAACTTGAAAATAACATATAGTGTAATTACATTTCGTTCGTAACACCTATCTGCCTGTATCAGTGGTCGGTAGGTACGTGTGACTTCGAGCATAAGGCAAATCTTATCAGTGTGTACTTGCTAGGGATTATCGAATGAACTTGTGCTGTACTCGATAAGTTATTTTGAATTGATTATAATTATTATCAAGATCAATCGTAATAGTTAATCATGAAGATCACTTAGAGCCTGCCCATTCCAAGTTCCACCCGAATGATTGCCTGTGACATGTTGTGTTTGTTGTATAGGTCTCGTAACTATTGCGTTATGGAGCAAGCTGCCAAGGAAATGAGCAGCGATTCTTTGATGACAGACTCCAAGTCCAGTTCCCTCAACTCAAAATTCGGACAAGACTCGGTAAATAGATTGCAGATAAATGACTAATTTATTAAGGGGGTTCGATATTGAGTTTGATTTGAGTGCTACAAACTTTGTTGAAACATATTTACACAATATCAATTCCGTTAACATTTTATGTGGGGCACTCAGTTAGGACCTCATCAAAATCCTTAGTGGCAAAAGCTGAAGTACCGAAAGCTTGAAGGTAAATTTCTGTACCTGTTGCCTGGAATCTCCATAGACTCCCAGTTTTTAGGGCACGGATTTTTGTAGTTCAAGTACTGGATTCCAATTCGGATATTGTCGAAATACTGGATACCCACCCATCTGACTTGAACTGCTAAGCAACCTTCTTTGCTTGTGAATTGAATGAAACCGAGCTGTCGGTACCCGACGCCCAATAAAAATGCGCAAACCGACAAAAATGCATAGTTCTTGTTCTTCATCATCGTCAGTCTGTTGCTCTACAATTACCTATTTCAAGCGCGCGCCATGCAAAAAAGAGACCAGAGTTCTGAGGATTTTCGCTCACACGACATCAAACTAACCTATGTAATAGATAGATTTTCCACGGTACCTAGGTAGATTGTGAATTACTAGTTTTAACTTCCGGTCTGCAAATCCGTGGGTCTTTGTTCGACTGACTGTTGAGTTTTCACGTTACTCTGTGCATCTATTTCGTAGGTAAATTCGAGCAAAAGCACCCCTAGGAGCGTCACCTCTTCTAGTTCAGCATCGTCTAGCAAGGATGTTTCGACACTTGAAATTAGGGGTAGGGCTAAAGTAAGTCGACTTCTTGTTTGTTTGGCACTGCTTTCAGCTGCGTCTACTTGCATTGTCACCTAGCTGATTCTTTTCAGTAGCCAGCTTCAACAAATCTCTGAGTGACCCCCCTAACAAACCTCGTCTACCTGTAGATTATTTTATTAATTAATCGTCTACTAGTCTATTAGTTTATTAATTATGATTTAATACTGTTTACTAGGTCGCTGATCTTATCATGATCAATGTTGAATGCGTACCTACAGAACGGATTTGTGAATGTTCGTAAGTAGGGGCTAAAATATTATAATACAGATGGTATACTTTTGCTTTATTATTCTGGGAATAATACATCTATGTATTCGCTCAGCTAAAAAATTGTCGAGCACCCTCGCAAAACATTTTCTTATACGTTTCAAGATGCATAGATTCCAAAAAACGCTGCAAAGTCCTTGTCACATGGATTTATTAATACTGGACATACCTACAGAAATGTTGGCTGTTAATTATTGTTTCTTTCATGTGCTATTGAAATAGCTATTTTTGATGGTTTCTACATATTTTGGCCCTCAGAAACACGAATTTGGCTCCTTTTTTTTCAAACAAAATATCTTTGATCACTGATAGTGCCATTTAATTGTCTTGATTCACCTGTTGATAGTCGCTTCCAGTGATATTATAAAAAGTGATGGTGATTTTAGACAATTTCCCAGGTTTTGGACTCATAAAAAATGAATTATAGGAGCTGAACGTTACAACCTCAATTCTTCACTCTTTGGTCAAAAGCAACTTCATATTCGGTCTTCTCGCGCTAAAAAACCTGGAAACGTACCTAAGAAGCCCAAGTACCTCAAAACCCTTTAGAATACCTAATTTTGCACCCATTTTTCACCCATAACCCCCTGGGTCCGATCGGGCTGCCGAGATAGTGGACACAGCTAGGGCCCAAATGGAACCTGTGTGCTAAAGAACGATTTTTGAATAGGTACCGAAAATTAAGGTAGGTATCAATGACACGGCGGACGGACAAAATAGAGAAAGTAAACAATTTTGAGGGGGTGTTCAAACAAAAATTCCTAACCGAATACATAGGTAGGTGTATTATTCAGAGAATAATAAACCAAAAACCATTTTCATCGTCTGGTTTTCCGAAAATTGAAAGTGTTAGCTCCCGACGGTACCAGGTTATAAAGATTGTGTAAGCTCTACAGGTTTATATGCTGTGGCAAAGCGTCGGGGTACTCAATGAGGATTTTGGAAAAATGGAGGGCAGCTAATACCAATCAGAACATGAGAAATCGTTTTCAATACTTGTTGTCCTTATTGAATCAGTGTAATACCCACGAGCGGCTGAGCTTCGTGTTGTGCTTGAAGAAATTAATTTTTTTTAAATGGATACATTTTTTAAATGGATTAATTTTTTTAATGGAAATTAAATGGATTATTATGAATCGTTTAGGACTATCAGCTAATGTTGGCAACCTATAGCACAACTGGGACTCGAAAATGTCGTCAGTATTGACATCTGTCATCAGTGATATTACATCAGAACGAAGGGTATCTACCTATTTAATAATCATTGCGGGGACCTGCGTGACTCCTACAAAACAGGGTATAGTAGTTTGAGAGAAGGGGGAATGAAACTCATGCATTGGAGAATTACTTCTAACATTCATAATTGTGTGGAATCCATGGATGCAGGATAATAATTATGTTAATGAAATTTACAAACCTACGTATTTCATGAGTTTTTAGTGAATTTTTGTGCGTTGGTGGAAGGTTTACAATTGGCAGCTCCCTATTTTATATTATCTTATTTCATATTCCACAAAACGCCCTGTAGTTGACTTGATATTTGTCCGTTTTAACCCCTATTGAACGTTGTATGTAACCAGAGTTTCTTTACTACTTGCATCCCTTAAAAGAAGACTTGCCTAAGGCAGACTAGTATATTCCATGTAGAATGATACAATACCTACCGTATGTTGATATCTGTCGACAAGTAGCCAATTATTGCTCCCTAGGTGTTCCTAAAATATTTCAACTGAAATATGTTTGCGCCTTCCCGTGCATCTTATTCACTTGCTCTTGCTGCTGTTTACATAATCTACGTCATGTCTGTTTTTCGGTTGCTACCTAAGTATGTTCACGGTCGCTATTAGTGTAATTTAGTGTTTTTTCAGCCCATTTCTACTTGATCACACTATGTATCGCCAAGTAATTCTGGTTTGCACAATGCAAAACTGTCGCCTGCTTCACACTCCTACTTGGAAAATAATGTTTTTTGTGTTGTTTTTCATGTGATTTTTTTTTTTTTTTTTTTTTTCATGGTACTTGTCGCCATACATTATTTACGAGTTACACATAACACAGAAGTGCCAAATTGACACTTCTTATTGTTATTTATAAAATTATTGACAAAATCAGATAGAGAGACATATTATAAATATATTATAAAATGTCAAATATTTACCAACCAAAACTAAACATAAACCCTAAGCGAACTAAAAAAATCATAGATGGCTCGATATGTATTAACATTTCTCAACAATTCATGGTAATTAAACGGATTTACTAGGGAGGGGGTAATGGTTGCTAACAAAACTCTTCGTTCATCGCTAAACGCTTCACTATTCATGACCATATGCTCAAGGGTTCCATCTTCTTCCTGCTTGGCTCTTAAAATTGATTTTAGTCTTCCATGGAAAGACCTTTCCTTGGTGCGCTTGAAAAAAATGTCTGTCAAGTTGGGTGGGCAGTATAGCTTCCTCATTTATTCTAACATGGACGTATAGAATCAGTTGGTGAAACTGTTGGTAAAATATCGATTTTTGATTATCTCTGTTATAGAGCTGCCATTTCCGACGGCAATGAAATTCATAGCGGGCCGTCTAATGGCCTACACGGACAATCCCTGGAAATTTCACTAAAATTGGTCCAGTAGATCTGGAGTTTTACCTGTGACAACATCCGACACCTAACCCCCTCCTACCCTCCATATCTCAGCGCATTACGGCAATTTCTAGGATAGTTATGGGCTCTACTAGGATTTCACGTTTGCGCATGCGCAGACTAAAGTTACTGTACTTCATCAGTGACTTTAATATGGGACTATTTGTGGCCCAACCCCCACCTACCCTCCAAACCTCATCGCTTCACGACGATTTCTAAGGTAGTTGTGGGCTCTAGAAGGATTTCGCGGGTTTCTAGTTGGCGCAGACGAAAGTTACATTAATTTCAATATGAGCCCATCTGTGCTTCAACCCGCGCGTACCCTCCAAATTTCAACTCACTACGGCTATGTTTTCGGGTAGTTAGGCGTTACAAAGAATTGGCAAGCATTACGTGTTTGCGCATGCACATCCGAATGTTACAGTCCGAATTTCATTAAATCGATGTGGAACCATCAGGGTATCATTCTGCATCTACCCTCTAACTTTCAACTCTTTTCAACGATTTCTAGGGTAGTTATGAGGTTTACAAGGATTTCACGTTTACGCATGTGCTGATGACTGTTTTTTAACCAATTTGATAAGGAACCACTAAACCCGCACCTGCCCACCGAATTTCAACTCATTGCGACCATTATTTAATATAGTTTTGTTAGGGAGAAGGAATTGACCACAGACAGACACGGAACCAAATATGTTCCTTGATGTCTGAAACGTATAATGAGAGTGGAAATTTTCATTTTGGAGGATATACATTTTTTTCGAATACAAAGCTTCCCTACTTTTGGTAGTGAGGAACAAAAACAGACTGTTACATGCGCTGTCGTATCAATGGAGAGTGCCTAAATGGAATTCCACTTGTATGGAATGGGATATTCCAGTGAGTCTAAAAATAAGATGATTTTTGGAATATTTAAATCAAAAGTAACAGTGAAAAGGGCGTGGAATGTGATAATTGTATGATATAAGGAAGGAAATGCGAAATAAGGGTACGTATGTTGAAAAAGCATGGGTAATATGTCTATATCACGGCTGGGCTATGTGTGCACCTGCGTAAAAGCGTTAGGTAAGGTATTATAGTATCCATAAGGATCTCGACAATCAAGATCTTGGCTCATTCTGTGTAATGGTACTTTCAAGAGTGGTCAAGTAATGTTAGAGGAAAATTCAGCTGGTATGTCATTTCCATCTCGTTCTTGTTTGTTCAGTTTTAATTTGTCCCCGATACGCTGTGCCTTTTTGTGAAGCTCGAGGAGGCAATCATCTGTAGGTACGTCACAGTCCGAGTTTTGTTCCGAACTCCTAATGAATATTTGCTTCTCTAATTTAACATTTTCTCTCTGTTAACATTTTCTCGACGAACAGATCCGATTTTCGTTAACCCCGAGCAATATACCTACTTCGGGGCAAAAAATGTGAAAAAATAAAATAAAATAAAAAGCCTGGACTATCCCATTCCGCTTGCTTTACTTACTTGGTGGGTTCGGGATCAACTGAGGGCAGAATTCATTATGCTTCTCATCATGATTACACAACGTGACATGGTTTATATAATTATTAGCTTTTAAAAACACCTTTCCCTTCCAGAGCAGCGGCGGAGGCACTTTATTGGCAAGCAGTGCCGCTGATCCTGGTACATCTCCACCTCCTTCCCCCGAAGGGCCTCCACTCTTCGGGGGCGAAACCATCCAGGATGTGGCCAATGACGTGACATATCTCTGCCCTTACCGTGGCCCTACGAGAGGCTACATCTATGTCACCAATTATAAAATCTACTTCAGAAGCACCGATAGGGACAATGTCTATGTCCTCGAAGTTCCTCTTGGCGTGGTTTGTGCATTGTGTCATACTTTTTGTGCGTGTTTGTGCATTGGCCATTATGTCATACGTACTTTCGTTATGTACCTGCCTATCAATTTCCTTCAAACGATCGTACTTCAGTTGGTTACTTCCTTCTGTGCAAATTTTTTTCTGGAATGTGACATTAAATCAGATTTGTCACATTCTTGTTATCATACTAGAATAATTCTTGGGGTTTTTCAGGTAAGTCGAGTGGAGAAAGTCGGTGGACATTCTAGCAAAGGCGAAAACTCATATGGACTCGAGCTTTTCTGCAAAGACATGCGGAACTTACGTTTCGGCCACAAACAGGCATGTATTCATTCATACCTTTGAAATGTCTGAGGTTTACGTAAGTGCCCCACAGTGTGAGTGGCTATAGGATTAATTAAATAGGTACTACTGGAATGATGAAAGCAATTGTTGGTTCTGTCATTCAAACAAGGCTGAGTTCATTTAATAATAATTTTTGTCAAGAAAATGTAAGAGAAATGTAAGAGTAAGTACCTTCAGCTACTCATTTTCAACTCTCAACAATTTATAATTAGCTAATGCGCTGTATTTTAGTTGTTTTTTAAAACTATTAATTGACAGATAACAAGTGAACACGTATGTTCACACACACGCGTTGTGTGAAATTGTGAACACATATGTTCGGGGGTAAACCACCTACCCCCAAACATGTGTTCACAATTTGTTAGATACTGCAATAACCGCATGACCAATCACTGCTTTCTTATGATCCGCCAAAAATTGATTTGGCATACTGCTCATGAAGTATTGGAGGATTGAGCAGTTCAGTTTTTGGCTAATCCATTTAAAAATTAACTCTGCATCAAATGTATGCATACATAACTAACAATATGTATAAAATAAATGTAGTACCTGATATTATAATCAAGTTACTTGAATTCCAGGAAAACCGTTCGAGGAGGACAGTATTTGAAAAACTAATTACATACGCGTTCCCTCTGTCTAATAAGAACAATCTCTTTGCATTTGATTACAAAGAAAACTTCAATGAAAACGGTTGGACTGTGTATGAACCCATTGCAGAGTTTAGACGAATGGTGAGATGATTACACAAGTCTTAGTTTTATATCAGTCTCTCATTGTATTATAAGTATTTAAAATAATATAAAATCGTTATAATTTTCAGGAATAAGTGTGCTTTGATTAACGTAATCTTGGGAAGTGGTGATAATTTTTTATATTTTTCTTACCCAGTGGCGCTATCAACTCGTCTACTTATTTTATCAGATACCAGCTTCCTCTCCGACATTGAGCAACTGTGTAAATTTTGGAACTGTTCAAATAATGTCTGATGTTTATCGGGCATTATAAATACATAGAAATGTTTGTCCACTCTGTGGGCAAGGAACGTTCTGAAAGCTGTAGGTTGCTGAAAGTTTGACTGTAAATTATATGCTGTGCTGATGTTTCCTTGTGGGTGGTCGATCATGAAAAATGTGAATGTTTCAGGGGAAATGTTCTTGGCATGTACGTACCATGTTTCAGCCTATCCTAACTGAATCCTCCTCCCTGAGTCCTCCTTCTTTCCTCTGCTGAAATCAAATCACCTTTTTTTCCAAGCGGTCAGCTTCTTCGAGCTATCCGCTGCTACTGTGAAGATTGAGGTTCGGGCGGCTCATCAACAGAGGGCTCAGACTCTACTTTCTGCTTTTTATTCTAAGCCCAATGTACATCTATATAGACTATAATATTCTCACACAGAAACTAAAAATTCAGTCTGTGCTATTTCCTCATCAGACGCAGAACTAAGTACAGTAGAGTCCTGCTAATCCGGACCCCTTTTGTCCGGACATCTGGATAATCCAGATGGGATTTTAAAAACTAATTGAAATTTAATTTCTAAATAAGAAATTTCTGTTAATTTACATTGTTACCAGAAATTTCTTATTCGGAATGAAATATTTATAGTTAGAGGAGGAGAAAAACTTGTATCTACTTGTAAAATCTTGTATAGTTAGGTACATTATGTAGACATGTTTAAGGTTCTTGATCACTCAGTATGAATATTGTTGTTAGGATTCTTGAGGGTTGGTCAGTTTAGTGTGCAATATGATAGCAAAGATGTACCTCTCACTCATTTGATCTCGGTCATTGAAAGTGGCCAACCCTCAAGAATCCTAACAGCATTCAAAATATTTTTTTATGTCATGGAGGAAATGCACCAACACCTTAGCTCTGAGGAACTGTCTCTCTTTCAACATCTGAGAACTCAATTTGGCACCTTTGCTACTAGATTGGCTCACCATATTGGGATGGGCACCAGAAAACTTGCTAATAAGAAGAATGAACATCTGTTTTCAATACGTTGCAGAAGTAGGAATGTTTTTCCAGCCCAAATAATAGATAACCTAAAATGTACTTGGATAGTAACGATTGGCTCATTACTATTTACCTCACTGACACGCCTATTCCATCGGAAGTGGCACAACTATTAAATCTAGGACCTAAGTTTAGTGTGCAAAGATGACTCAGTTAATCTCGGACATTGAATGCAGTGACCAACTCTCAAGAATCATAACAACAATACGTTATGTAGTAGGTATTGAAAATAAAATTAATCTGAAGGAAAAGGTGTAGTTGTGAGAGAAAAATCGCTGATATATTTCATCATGTACATTTTACAGCAAATAGTTGTTTAATCAGGACTTTCCGTTATCCAGTCCAGTCCCATCTTGTTCGGATTAGCGGCACTCTACAGTATCTATTTCTCTGCTGATTATTTTCCGGAGATTATTGTTTCTTGACTGGGTGGGTACACTAATCATTAAGGTCCGTTCATAAATGATTACATTGAAATGTTTGAGGCCCAAAACTATGATTCCATTTTAGTCGCTACACCATAATTTTTTCTACTTGCCTGTATCTCCAACAGGGCATACCAAACGACATGTGGAAGATTACAAAATGTAACGAAAACTACTCGATTTGTGACTCGTACCCGGCAGTCTGGGCCATACCAGTATCCACCACAGAAGAGGACATCCGGGCAGTGGCGGGGTTCAGAAGCAGAGGGCGCGTCCCAATTCTGTCTTGGATACATCCAGAGAGCCAGGCAACGCTCACGAGGTGCTCTCAACCTCTTGTTGGTGTCAGCGGCAAGCGGTCTCGCGAGGACGAGAAGTACATCCAGACCATTATGGACGCCAATGCTCAGTCGCATAAAATGTTCATCTGTGATGCTCGACCTAGGTGGATAATAAATTTATGAAATGAACTCAGGCTTTATTTCGATTAATACGACGAGCCGTTTTGAAATTATGATTCGTTGAGTTTCTTTCTTTTGAGAGGAGCTTATGTTGTAAGGAATGGTTTCTCAAGAACAGACATTTTTCCGTACACAAACCTCATTTCAGAACTGGGAAGTTTCACAACAGATTTTCATAATTATTCGTGGATGGATCATGCCACCTACCTACGTCTATGTAATGTCCATTAGAGCCCAGAAAAATATGACATTTGCCTGCTAAAAAATTGTGAAAAGTTTGAAATGATTGGACCACTTTGGGCATCCCAAGTAAGACTAGTGTGAGTTTGCGACGGTTCCCGGTTACGCTAGACTTTGGGGATTCCGTCACTTTTTTTCAGTTTTTGAATTATAAAATCTAGATGGTGCATCTTACAGAGAATTTCACTCATACCAATACTGAAGAGCATCAAACTCTTCGTCGAATGATTTTCATAAACATTAAATTTGGTTTAGCGGTTAGGTCGGAATTGGAAGTCAAAAATAGGCAAATTCTCCCATTTTTACTGAAAGGTGTTATGCTCATTTCACACGCCTGTAACTAAACAACGGTTACTCCGAATGAAAAATGTCATATAGGTAACTCAACTTGGAGAGCATCAAGTTCTGCATTCAGACCACCTCTGTTTCCACTTGAATATTCATTTTGAAATGTTAAATAATTAAAAACTTGACATTTTGAATGAAATATTTTAATAAAAATAGGTCGTCTGAACGCAGAATTTTGTGCTCTACAACTTGAGCTACATGATACCTCTCATTTGGAATAACTTTTTTTAATAACAGGCGTGTGAAACTGACCATTTTAACACACTTTTCAGTAAAAATGGAAAACATTTGCCTGTTCTTTACTGCCGCTGAACCAAATGCAATGTTTAAGGAAATTATTCGGCTCAGAATTTAGTTCTCTTTAATTTTGGTAACATTCTCTGAAAGATGCCAAATTTAGATGTATGTACGCAAAAAACTGGGAAAAAAGCCAAAATTTCGCTGTTTTTGGCTCCCAAATATTTAGCTCACCTCAGAAACCGTCGCAGCCTCATTTTAGTGCTCTTATTTATGATGCCCAAAGTGGTTTAAAATAATTTCCAGCTTTTCACGATTTTTAGCACATACGGCCTTTTTGTGCTCTAATTTGCCTGGGCCGTTCCGTTAGTCACCAAGGGAAAAGTTGCTGTAGCTTTTTTTCGTTCTGTGCAACCTATCTTTCTGAGTGACAGTTAGTATGGAAGTAGATGCGCGGATGAGAAAGAGAATCGGATTATGATGAAAGCTGAGGAAACATTTTTAGAGAAGACAATTTATGAAACCAATTCGTATCCACAGAGGCATACGTGTTAGTAAACGAGTTCGTACCCGTGTAATGTGTAGTCTTCTTCACTGGAGTCCATTTACCTGCTTGAAAGAGTACAAATTTCAGTGTTGAATGGTACAAATGGGTAATAATTTATCTTTAGGAGTGCAGTTTAGCGACTTGCAACTGGTGTCAATTGATCTGGCAAAAAAATATAATGGAATCGACAACACACGATTTGTTGGCTATTTCTCGTATTTAGGTACCTTAAAAACGTCCCTCGGTTAAAAACACCCTTTCACCCCCGGAATCGCTTTTGATCCTTTAATCTAGTCCTAAATGGAAGTTATCCCCTACAGTTTCAGCAACCTACGAATTATAGTCATTCTAAAGTGCTATTTTTACTGTAGGTACTAATTTTCTTGCTGGTAATACCAATATCTCGAACTACCTTGAAATGAATGGGGAATTTTCGTCAAAAATTTGTTTTGGAAAAAATAGAACTCCTGAAAAAATGGTAGTTTGAAGCCCGTTTTCAAAAATAAGGGATATTTTAAAATTAGTGTGATTAAAATTTGGCTAGAAATGATGTAAGTATCAGGTCTATTGACATCTGGTTGGCTGATGGCCCAAGGAGGCGGAGCAGAGCTTCAGAGGTGAAGGTTCTCATCACTGCCAATAACCGAACATTAGAAATGGCAGTCCTTCCAGGCAACCTTCAAGAACCTTTGCTGTGACCTTTCGTGAACCTCCCCGTGGTTTGATTTTGAGGACTTTTTTAAATTTAGTTGTGAATTTGTGGTTCTGTACATCGTTTAAAAGTGATGCACTAGCGCCCTAAGCGGGATTTGAGTTGTACTACTTGGCGATTTACCTCATACGTCATTTCTAGCGGGAGCTCGGAAATTCAAATTTCTCACTCGTTTTCTGCCTAGTCTTTCCAACAGAAACACCTCATTATGGTGGTAATTTCAGGTATTGAACAGAGTTTGGCCAAAAGAATGAGAATTTGTAACCCGCGAAAATTACCTATTGCCCTATTCCCTATTGTCGAGTTTTGACTGTGTAGAAATGTCGTTGGAGGAACGTCACTCAGACGCTGAAGAAGGATACAAAAAGAAACATCAGTCTTCCTCCTGTCAGAGTCTAAATGGAATAAATTATGGAGTATTCGCACCTACCTAATTCATCCATCTCTTGCGTTTCAGCGCGAACGCTGTTGCCAACAAGGCAAGGGGAGGTGGATATGAAGCTGAGGATGCTTATCCCAATGCTGATATAGTTTTCTTTGATATTCACAACATTCATGTTATGAGAGAGTCCCTGAGAAAACTCAAAGGTAATCTAGATCATAGTTTAATCACTACAAAAGTGATGTTTAATATATCTATTGCTTTCTAGAGGAATTTAGAGACAATATTTTAGGTAGGTAAACTACTAAATTGGAATTAATTCCGTAAAATTTACAAAAGTTTTCCAATCTGCGTAAATCCCTACTACAGGTTTGGTTCATTGATCTATTCTAACTGGATGGTAAACGCGTTATCCATTACATTTGTTCCATTTCCAGAAATTTGTTTCCCAGCCATCGAAGAAGCCCGATGGCTGTCTAATTTGGAGTCAACCTACTGGCTCAAACACATAAAGAACATTCTCAATGGAGCTGGCCGAATCGTTGATAAGATCGAAGCACACAAAACCTCAGTTCTCGTCCACTGTTCCGATGGCTGGGATCGTACTTCCCAGGTGAATATTGTATAGTATTCGTATATTTGTACTTCCTTTTATGTTTTCACAGAACCTATGCTGCCGTGTGAAAGAAAAACGCCTCATCTACTATGTCTTGAAAATCATCTGCTTTTGCTATCGAATTCTTAGATGTTGAGGCGTTTTTCCTTGTAAAACAATGGTGGAAACTAAATTTGTAGAAGTCGGTGCGTTTCTCCTTTTTTTTTAACTCCTTAGCGACAGTGAGTATATTCTGTGTGAAGGTAAAACTCCTCACAGGCTAGTTGAGGCATGTCAACTTCAAAAATATTCTAAAAAAGTTACTGATGTAATTCCATTCTGTATATTATGAACAGGTTTACTCTTTCAGAATAAACGGGTTTATTATTATATTATTGGGAAATGTAAAAAATCTCAAGTAGGTATAAGTAATTATGATAAATCAATGGAAAAAATATATATTAAAAAAAGTAGGTGATTGAGTGAATTGAAGTCCTGTCCTGTTCCTTCAAGAATGGGGTCGTACTGCAGGGAACCTACTCACTGTTTTCTATGAAAAATGGTCGAATTTCTGAAATGTTTTGATTTTGGAGTTGAGGCTTTCTTCCTTCACACAGCAGTATGTATTTATTCATGTTTAGGAACTAACTCGTACAGAGTTATTATTCTGTTTGTTCCAGCTGACAGCACTATCTATGTTGTTACTCGATCCCTTCTACCGTACTATAAAGGGCTTTGAAGTGCTGATTGAGAAGGAGTGGGTCAGTTTTGGTCACAAATTTCAACAGGTAATGCCTTCTAGATTTGCCTGTGTCTTTATACACCCTGACAAAAGGTTTTAGACTAATGAATATCGTCATAGAGATCCTAACAAGCAGCAACAGCAGTACACAAATATAAAATCTCGCAACCGCCCTTTTCGTCAAGTTGGGAATAAGTAAACGGCTTATACAAAACTAAAGAAGATTTTAGCTGAAGAGACAGTTCCAGATAGTGGTGGGTAAGAATGGATCATTTCTGGGTCTAGTTCAGTTAGTTGACTCCTTCAAGGTGTTGTTTTTGAGTTAGTTCAGTAGTTTATTCCAGTTTCTTTTCGTTTCCCTCAAGTTCAGTAGTTCATTCAGTCCCTAGAGTTCAGTAGGTACATGAGTCGCTTGGGCGGCAATCCAATCACACAAAACAAAACACTGAATTAGTAGAACCATCTATATCCTTCAGTTCCTTTGAATTGTCATTCCATGGCACTATAAACTCCTCGTGTAGTATCCAGCGTTAAATGAACTGAGAACTAAAGAACTATAGGTAGTAACCCACTCAGTCCCCCTTCCTACATCAGTCTCTAGTCCTTGATCCTGTTACTCTGTGGTCCTAGTTAGCGATCATTCAGTGAGGTGAACTACGTCGAGGATTTGTTCATTTGGTGGAGTTAGTTCTCCAAGAGGAGCTAACAGTCAGGAACTAACCACCTCTAGTGCCAGATAGTGTAGCCATTGAAGCCCTTCACTTCCCACCGCCTGTTGACCCTTCCGTGATGTTTCGTTTCCATATTAGTACCATGATTTTGTAACTCATTCCAGTCACATAAATATGATGTTCATAAAATTACAAAATATGACTTCGAAAAACTCAATCAGCCCTGTATCTCATTTCTCATTTCATAATCAGCTCGTTTCGATTCCGTAAAATACAAAATTTATTATCCATAAAGATGGTGAACGTCAGAATAAACCACAAGAACGCTACTACTCCAGTATTGTGGTACCAGAACTCCATGCTATTTCAGAGTAAATCCAGTCAAGTCCTTGCTAGCTTTAGTCACTTAAAGAAATGAAACTTTATGTTGAATATGAATTTATGGTTTTTCAATAGTGTGCCTTTGGAATCGAGCATGAAAAAAAAAGTTGACAGCTTGCCTTTCCAGGTAAGTACGTAGAATCCGAAAATAAAATGAAAAAATATTTCTGGCTGTCCGCCATACCACTTTCCTTAGTTACCACGAACCAAAATTAATGCAATATTGGTCTGTACGTCCCATTTAGGGTTTAGTTGGTCCGAGAAGCTCGGTGTTATGGTCATCTTTAGGGAGTGAAAAATAGGGGTTAAAAGTTCAGTACGCATTAGCTCGACAACTTTCAGTCAAAGGGTATGGATTATTACTTTTTAGATTGATTCCGAACTTCAGGGTTTTTGAATTCGCCCGGAGCGTCGTACTTTCAATCGTTCAATGACAGTAAGTCCCTGCATTTTGAACTGAAAAGCCGTCAACATGAGTGTGAATCATATGGAATACATTCAGCCCAGATATCATTGCTAGGGAACAGCTGATTATAATCACGCGTGCTGCTTGTGTGTGTGTGTGTGTGCGCGCGCGCGTGCGTGTGTAGTAGGTAGTTATCCACCACACAAAAAAACGACCTTACTGCGTTAGGGTCTTACTCGTGTATAAATTTGCGCGTTTTTGAATCTGTAGAGAGTTGAGAGAACTCTCTACAGTTTCAAAAACGCTAAAGAAAACAAAAACAAGGGTAGTTGTTTCATGTCTTTCGTGCTGCTATCCTTCCGTAACATTCTTCGTGATATTTTCTTGGAGTTTATGTCTCTTAGCTCGCAATAATTTTTTTTTCCCAGCGAATTGGTCATGGGGACAACAATCATTCTGATGCAGACCGCTCGCCTGTCTTCCTCCAGTTCATTGACAGCGTCTGGCAGGTTACTCAGCAATTTCCCAACGCCTTCGAGTTCAATGATTGTTTTCTAATCACAGTCGTTGACCACCTGTACTCCTGTCGTTTTGGTACCTTCCTGTTTAATTCGTAAGTTGTACGACCTTGTTCAAACGACGGCCGGCAGCTCGTATGCCCTCTGTTCATTTCTAAGTATTCTCGTTGAGTTCACGTTCATTGATGAAAACCTGGTGTTGATTTTCTACTTCAAGAGTCTGCAATGGTTTTACTGCACACAGTACCAATCAAAATAGTGAAGTATCAAGTCAGGTCTTGGATATTGATACGTTTTCTTTTGTTTTGTCCAGAGAAAAAGAGAGGGTGGCCAATCAGATTAAACAGAAGACAATTTCGCTCTGGTCTTACGTCAACAGTACAATCGATATGTACAAGAACCCGCTGTACTTCGCCCAGCAGCAAGTTCTACGGCCTGTTGCTAGTATGAGGCACATCCGACTGTGGCGTGGCCTCTACTGCAGATGGAACCCAACAATGAGACCTCAGGTATACTTATTGATTATTCAGTTAGCTTCTTATTTTCCACGACTCGACCAAAGATTTTGCAAAGCTTCAAAATTGGCAAGCATAAAATTCATCAGTATAACATTTTTCTGGCAAGCTATACTTTAGTCAACCAAGTGAAGCCTCATTTTCAAACCCAGTTAAATTGATCTTGACTTTTTGGATTTTATTTAAAAAGAGCTTTGCTCGACGAGACCTTCTGGTTGAAACTCGGGGATTTGGGTAGTGGACATCAGAGATTGCACTCCCTTGCCCTCACAAACTCGTATCCTTGCAAATAAAATGGCAGTTCATATTCGAAGTAAATTCCTGTTGTAGACCTTCAGCTTGCAACTACAAATTTCTATGTTAAATTAATAACTCTGGAACAGTCTTTTTCTTAAAATGCTCTAAAATACAAATAAAAGTTTAAAAAAGTAAAGTAACAGCCATTATAGGCTGGGGCTTTTCGTCCAACTGCCTTGCCAGCGTCACGGACGTGATCATCTGTCCTCCAATGAGAGGATCAGAATTCGGTGTGATAATTCCACTCTTTACTTGGCTACTCATTGCCTCTTCCCCTTGAGTAGAGAGTGTCACAGTGGTCACCCATCCTAGTGCTAACCACGCTCGAGGTATCTTAACCCTTTGACTCCCAATGGGACAAATCGGGACATTTCTCACTTAAAAAACCCTAGCGGGACGAAAATTGCATAGATTCCAATCATTCAACGTCCCAGTTGTTCGTTAGGATCCCACCAACGCGAAGATACCTCAAACTGCCGCAAGAGTTCACCCCAAGTGGACCAGGACCCATTCTTATCAATAGCGGCGTGGTTTTCTCTTCAGATTGGTGGTAGTGAATTGCGCCAGTTTCGGAAAGACCTCTAGGGCTGAATTTTCGTGTTTTTGCATCGAAACCTGTTTGACCTGTTAGTAAATCTACCCTACTAACTAGGAAAACTGTAAAAAGTTGCTGTCCCGGGGGTTCTGGGTACTGATATTGCTTATTTCTTTTTACCTGTTATCAGTGTGGGCTGTTGCATGATTTATGTTCAACCAACGTTATATTCCACCAATTTAGGCAACAGTACCATTCACTGTAGTTTTGTTCTTGCTAATAATGTTTTACTAAGTACCGACACGACATAGTACCATACATACCTACGTAGTTACCATGAAATGGTTATTTATACCTACTGGGACAAGTTCTGTCCCAGTTGTATACCAGAGTCCACCAGTGGGTAGGTTGCATGGTGGCTGTTTTTAGGCTCGGCCGTCGGAGGCTCGGCCAAGGCCTTATGTTTTCATTTTTGTACTTATTACACGAATCTGTCAGAAAAAGTTGAAATTTCTGCTCCTTCAGGCAGTTGAGTATGTGTGTGTACGAATTTATGTGAACTGCCATAACTCATTACCCAATGGTCCAAATTGGCTCAAACGTTTATGGTAGTTCGGGGTTAGGTCTTAGTTGGTCCAACTGGAATTTCGTCGCATTCGGATCAGTACTGTGGTGTTCGGCCTTTTTCGGCGTATCTATGTGTTGTGTTCATGCATCATGTACCTATCTACAGGATTCAATAATAGGAGCGAACTGCTAAGGCGGTGTGGAATAACTAAACAATATAAATGGAATAAACAAAACAAATGGAAATAAAACTAATTTTTACTTTCAAAAATGTATTACAATATTTCTGAATTTATACAACTGCTTATGTATTATAACCTATAGAACAAAATAATCCTTAGACCCTCAATTGGGTTGGATAGATGAGAGCAGTCTAACAAATTGGACAGATTTGGGAAATAATTGGTATTCAACTGGGACAGAATTAGGAGCCATGCACCACAACTGGGATTACTTTGTCCCACCCCATCATACAAATCTGCAATTGGGATGCGTGTGGGAGAGCATATTCAAACCAATGGGACAGAACTGGGACATCAATGGTAAACAACTGGGACAAAATTTGGTGCCATACTCCATCACCGGGACATGTTTTGTCCCGCCCTGTAAAATTCACCCAAATGATCCCAATGACTCCAAATTTGGTCTGTGGCACCTCAAAGCTCCTTTCTATCGATTTCATCAAGAAAATCTTCGCAAATTCTTTTTTCTCAAAACTGGTAGTCAAAGGGTTAACTTTGGTGATCCCACGGGAAGAACCGGTTTATTCCACCTGGGCTCAAAATAGAAATAATTATGATATTTTAAATTAATTATCAAATGAAGTTACGAACATGTTCAATGTCAGGATTCTGCTGATAATTTTTTTTAGACAGCCAGTGTGGTTTATTCTGTTCCAGGAGCCCATCTACCAGCGGACTAGGGAGCTCCTTGCTCAGAAAGAGCAACTCGAGAAGATCGCCGATGATTCCCGTAAAGAACTGAAAACGAGGATGGTGAGAAGTATGAACACACCGACGCGGCTGACATCGCCTATTCACGGTTAACCTTCCAACTGTTTACTCATCAGATGCTCCTCTACGTAACTAAAATCCAGTCTGTCACCTGCAAATGCTTACATCCCAGAGAATTCTAGTTCGGGGTCCTCCACATGTCGAGTGTGCTACGATTCTAGATCATTTTACACTCTTAATGAAGCTTAATATCTTAGTTTTCCATTTCCGTTCTTCTCTGCTCTGATTTTATCAAAGAAGCCAATTTTCAGTGGTCACCGAGTACCTGAATGAAATGTGATCCTATTTCTCTGCATCTGCAATGCAATTTGTATTGTAGAAAGGTACATAGATATTTTTAGTCCCCATATTTGAACCATTCAGAAAAAAAAGGAAGAAATACCTAGTAAATGAGTACCAACTTAAAAGATTTGGTTTCACTATCAATAAATCCGTATAATTGGTACGATTTCTGTTGTGTACTCACATTTTCATCGACGGTTCAATGCTGGCTTTTCGATTTAGGACACATGAGATGCTAGTTCATTCATGAAATTACAGTTCAACCTGGAAAAATATATCATCTTACAAATTAGGAGGAATTGATTACTTTATAGTCAGCCGAGGCAATAACGTTTGTTCTCCTCGCAGTTGATTTTCGACTCTTAATACGACTTAATACGGTCGATCATGACATCCAACATACGTCAAACTATGATAACTCGAACATGGGGTCTGTGAAAATATACTTACAGAGTTAACGTGCAATTTTGTAATAATTATTGAAGTGTTGATTATTTATATTTATGTATCTGATGTTAATTGATCGATTTTTCTCACTGCACTACGTCTCGTTCATTGTTGGAAATTCCATGATACTTGAAGGTTAAATAATAAATTATTTATTTTCTGTACCTACATAATACAGTCCATTTTATAATCCTACCAATTCCTGTCTCTGAAAAGGCCGCTTGCCGTTGGGTGACCTTACCACTTGGTCTTTATTATGATAGGTCGAGAAAACAAATACCTAATGAGACTGTTGATTGGCTTGGGGTTGACATTTCCAGAACGCCGTATCTCGAAAATTTCAGTAAGAAGGTTAGGTATGGTTTTTTACGTTTTTAAATTGATATCGAACTCGGGAATTTTTCGAGACCTCCCGGAGCATTGTACATCCAGTCATTAGTTCACAGCAAGACACTGAAATTTGCACCAAAAAGCTTCGTCAGCATGATTGTGAATGAAAATCGAGTTGGTTGTTCATGATAGTATTATCATTTTGTTAGAAGAATGGTGGTTTAGATTTTGTTGATAGGTACTTTTGTAACTTGAACCCAACGTTATATTTCATGAATAACAACAAATAGTTAATAATAGAGTTCCTGGATCCATCGCATATTTTATGGAACTAATTGCCTGGCCAGCTCTGCGCTCCAGTACTCGATTTCGGGCTTTCCTGGGGGAAGCACGAGGGCAGGTATTGACCACATAAAACAGTGATCTACGCAGAAGGGGGCTCTATACAGGTAAATAATAAAAGTTGCGTAATAATTTGCAGCTTTGGAAAGTTAGTGGAACGTATCCAGAATGTAAGGTTTGCCTTTCCAGTGCTGCCAACAAGGATTGCACTATTGCAGTTCTGTGTAGTGTTTTCGAGGCCACTGCAGTCTGAATCTACAGGTAGAAATGGGGCTAGCCGAGGAAAATATCACAGACACGGGTTGGCCATCTCACTCTTACCGAAGCTGAAGGCTACGATCCCCTTCTTTCCTGCACACTCAGTAATGGTCGGCAGACTTGCAAGGGCTATCCAACAGCCAACTCTACAGATTTTTTCCGTTTTCTTTGTATTTTTAAAGGCATCTACGGATATTCTGATTAGTTGACTATTCAGGTTAAAATCTATTGATATTTTTCTGAATAAATTTGATTTTTTTTTTTTTTTCATTTGTTTATGGCTCATGGTGTATTAGTAAAAGCAGTAGGCAGTTGCAATAATCCGAAAGATGTAATTAAACTCAGAAACAGTTACTGATACTATATAATATTTTGTGTTGTAGTTTTGAATAGGTAGTTACTAGGTACCGTAAAACATTGTTTAGAAAAACATAATTTACTCATTCTTTTTGACTGATGAGTGGGGGTGGTTGGTACTTGTACCAATAAGTATCATCGCTATTCAGTCAATAATTTGGTGTGCAATAGGTAGGTACATGATTTTATTGATGATTATTTACTCGAGCGTGAATAATAAAAGCATAATTTATTTTTGCCGTTAAATAAATGTTGATCTCCAAAACATTAGTAGATTCCACAGCATTGAATTTAGAAGGAGTTTATAATAAACTAAGTAGTATGCGCGTTTCATGTTTTCTTTATTGCCATTTAGACATAACATGAAACTCAAATCTTTCGAGTTTTCGATCACAGTGTAAACAACTAGATCAGCTCCATAGATCATCTCAAAAACTGTACATCACAAACTAGAAGAATCATGAGTTCGCAAAAAAAGAGGACACAAGAAAAATTCATCATAAAATCATAAAAGTAGGAACTAGGAAAGCACATAACCTCAGATACTCAGAAAAACGAAGAACCTACTTAGAAAGCCTAACTAGAAAGCACTGGACGGTAGGTACCTACCTATCGAAAGAAACAATAAATGAACAGCCAGCATTTCTGTAGGTATATCCAATTGAATAATAAATCCATGCGACAGGGACTTTTCAGCATTTGTGGTTTATTATTTTCAATAATGAGCCTTTGGAATCGAGCATGGGGAAAAAATGTAACCCCCCCCACCCCCCACACCCCCCTCAAAATTTTATGGCTTCCGTTTCAAGGTACGTAGAATCCGAAAACGGAATAAAAAATTTCTGTCCGTACGCCGTATTTCGCACTTTTCTTAGTTACCATGAACCAAAATTAATGAAATTTGGTTTGAAGGTCCCGTTTGGGGTCTAGTTGGTCTGCGAAGCTCAGTGTTTTAGTTGGTCTGCGAAGCTCAGTGTTTACTGTCAAGTCATCTCTAAGGGGTGAAAAATAGGGGGTTGAAATTTCTGGACTCGGTAGCTCGAAAACTTTCAATAGTTTTTCTACTTATTTAAACTAAAGCATTTTTTGATACCACCCGGAGCGTTGTACGTCCTGGGTCCCGACATTGGACTCCCATAGTGAAACAGGAAAACTCACTTTTTTCGGATCGTGGAGAGTCCAACGTCGTTCCACCGTACGTCCACCCCTCCATTTGCACCGAAAATCTTCATCAACAAGATTGTGAATGAAACGGAATTAATTCAGCCCAGATATCATTGCTAGGGAACACCTGATTATAATCACGGATGGCTGTATGAAGTCGAGTTGGTTTTTCTGTGATATTATTTCATTTGAAGAATGGTGGCTCTTTTGGATTTTGTTGATAGGTATTTTTGTAACTTGAACAGTCGTCATGCTTAATGAATAACAACAAATAATTAATTATTGAATTTTTGGATCCAGCGCATTTTTATGAAACTGTGATCCCTGGGCCGGCTCCAGTACTCGATTTAGGGCTTTCCTGAGGGAAGCTCGAGGGCAGGTATTGACCGCAGAAAACAGCGATCTACGCAGGGCATCTACACAGGTAAAAATGAACCGTTGTGTAATAATTTGCAGCGTTTTTTGTTACATCACCCGTCTTGCTTGCTTTTCGTGAAGGAGTGAAGAACACGACTTCACTGCATTCTAGCAACTGCGTGAGGGAGTAGCGCCGGTTCGATACCTACAACCGAGTCTAGCATGGAATGCCTCTTCTTCCATGGCCTAAACAACAGCCTTTTCGGGAGCCTGTGCCTGAAAGGAGCCGATCGCCTTCCAGGAGTGTCTCGGAACAGCCCGATGTTAAGCTGTCAAGTGATGAGTCCGCTAGTAGAGCTCTCCTATCTGCTTCATGGTGCTGAACGCTCCAAACTTACTATAGTATGTCTGTAATGAAAAAAATACGTAGGTGTCTGTGACTGGCGGCTGGGGAGTGAACTAGAGGGCGGGGAAATTTCCCGGTTTTACCATTTTTCTGGAGTTTTTCTCCCTGCGACGTCACTACTGCTCACTGCATTCACAGCTGGATTCGGGCTGTATCGAAATTTGATGGCCCAGCAATGATAGTAAACTGCCGATTTTAGTATTTAATTACGTAATTCCAATCTCAAAACGAATTCCAACTATAATTCTCACCAAATTGTATGTTATGACTACACTTACCTTGGATTCCATAGTGAAGGTGGTTACAGAAAGGATGAAAATTGGTGAACGAGAATGAAAAGCAGTAGGTGAAGGAAAATTTTATATTTGTAGCAGCAACGAACGTTTCGTTGCTGCTACAAATATAACGAACGTTTCGTTGCTGCTTAAAAAAGGAAAAACCTATTCGTTGTCGGACAAGTAAAAGTCACTCATTTCAGAAGAACCATTAGGCGAGCTCCAGTCCAGACTTATGATCAGCTTGTCCACACGATCGTCGAGTATGTGGTCGTTCGTCATATACTTTATTCTGGTGCCCTTGACGTGCTCACAAACCTACGAAATAAATCGAAATTCATAACGCCATTCGACAAAAAATGCTTAGATGTACGAGAGGCGAGATGGAATGAGAGGATGATGTAGAGTGAGGCACGTTCCTTTTTCAACTTGTCGGCGGTTTACGTGTCGAACAGCCGATGGAGGTGTTCTTCCTTCAAGTCTAGTGGAGTTCCGACGGAGGTCCGAGCGAGTTGTCCCTTGAGGTCACCCCACACCATTTCAATGGGGTTAAGATCAGGATGATAAGGGGGCAGGTAAAGGACATCGTGTCCAGCTTCCGTTATTATTTCGTTGTCCCGGTAGGTTTTCGGCACATGTGCTTCCTTGACTTTACACATAAGCTGGGCCTTCGTTTCGGATTCGTCGAACAGTATCCTGTTGTTCTGTAGCCAGGTAGATAGCTACGTCCTTCTTGAGGGAGGTGGCAGAGGGTTTTCTGTTTGTTTGGACATTGTGGTAGGCAGCGTTGTCCAGGACAATTGCCGAGTGCGAAGGAAGGTTGAGGAGAAACTTTTCCTTTAGCCACTTCGAGAAATTGTTTAAGTTCATAGACGTGTGGTAGTCCCCACTCCTTGAAGACGCCTTGAAAATCAGTAGGGCGTTGGGCACAAAGCCCAACTCACCCCCCAGTGGACAATAATCAGTCCATTACCTTTTCCGATTCGAGATAACGCACCTGGCTCTTTGGGCGACTGCCAGCAATTCTGCCCATGGTGTGATTCATTCACATACATATCGTCCTTGAGACCGGAATTCTTTCATTTTGTCTAAATACGTCAACCTCCAGTTAGCAATTTCGGGACGTTTGACGAAGATCTTCCTATTCGATTGGCATTTCTTGCACTTGAACCCCTATTTGTGTAGCCAATCGCTAAGGAAGTCCTTGCCGCAGTCAATCACTTCTTCTTCTCTCAGGGCCACAACTAATGACCGAAGAGTTGGCAACTGCTTCTTCACTACGTAGAACTCCGAAATTTTGTGTCGAATGGCTGCTTCTACGCCCTCTCAGCTTTTTTGGGGTTATGAAGGAAGGCGATCTCGTTTCCTGCAATGCAAGGCTTTGTTTCCCTCTGTAATCACCTTATTCACTGTGGACAACGAAAACGACGTCGCTTTGACGGTTTCCTCGTGAACGATCACATTCTTCCCTAAGATACCACTTCCTTTCAATCCTGTCGTGGTACCCACCTATACCACTCAGACCTGTATATTAGATACAGTCAATAAACCAAGTGGAAGGAAGAGGTCTACGTGAGACGGGAAACGTTCACAGCCGGCTCTCCCCACCAGTCTCTAACAACTGTAGGAAGGAAGGAGGAGGGTGGAACAAGCCCTATATAACTCATGCTCCCGACCAGATTTCTTCATTCTATGCACTCCTCTAAGTCGATGACTTATCTCTCTTTCACTACCTTCCTTACCTCGAAAGGATCTCGTAGATTGGTGGAACCTGCCTGGTGAAGCCTTCGGGTATAACTGGTGTGGTGGAAACCTTCCGAGCACCTCCTTCGTAAAAGATCTCGTAGATTGGTGTAACCTGCCTGGTGAAGCCTTCGGGTATAACTGGTGTGGTGGAAACCTTCCGAGCACGTCATCCGATACCTCACGCTCCATCACACCCTCGCCTATCCCAGGCACCCAAACCATTCACCACAGTGCTGAATCCGACGATCCCATTCACAACAAATCCTTCCAGGTACTGGAAAACGCTGAATATGACTAGCCTGAGACCGCACAGCTTTCCCACTTTTCCCCGAACTTGCTGGCAGTGGAGTAAGCGATGGTTCCATCACAGTTCAACAGAAAAACACGACAGCTAGGAACATTAAACGAAAATAACACGAAAATAATTGTAGACAAAATTATTGTAAGCAATTATAGACGAAGCACACGTCACGCTAGATAAAAGGTGTACGAAAACGGCGAACCAGTGTCGCCTATACAACAACTGAACTTCCTCTTTTTTCCCAGAGCTCGGATGTAGTTCGCTCCCCCACCGCCATTCACCGACACCTATGTATTTTTTTCATTAAGGACAGACTATATCTACTCATTTCAATTACTCGGCGAAGGAGCCGAGTTTTTATAGTCCCTGGGACTATCTCCCTCCATCCTCCATACTGGTGGAGAATGGTGGGGATCCCTTCCAGGTTCCTCGGGTCTCCTGCATCTACCGCTCCATTCCCTGGTTTTATTGCGAGATCTTATAAAGTGTAAATATACATTAAGTGATTCTGGGAGGATACCACGACAATTGTCTGCAAGGTTTTGCAGGCTTTTGGTTTTTACAGAATTAACTACAGTAACTTCTAGCCTATTCTTGTGAAAGATACCTATGAGTAAGTAGATACCACAAATAGCTATATATATATACCTACTTGTTTTGCTTCTAGGTCAACCAAGTTTGGGGAAGACAAGTGATCACTTTCGAAAACGAAAAAACATTTTTGTCCTACAAAATCAAGAAATCTACTCGCATTTTGCCGTGTCTGTCCGTCCGTTCGCAAATCCTTATATTACTTATAATTCATAATCGCAAATCACTATGCTCACTAACTAATGATGAATCAAAAACAAAACAAAAAACTTGCAGATTGCTCAGAAGAGAAGGACTGAAATAACTCGAAACCTCAAAGAAAGTAGAACCAAAATGAAAGAAAATAGAATCAAAATGAAAAACAAAATAGAATAAAAAATAACAAAATCAAAGTCAAAAAGAAAAAACCACAGTCATGCAGCATGGCTATAAGAGCGAATTTTCGAAGTTTTCGGCATCTTCCTCCTCCGCCTAAAATTTTCTGAAAATTAATTTTCGGCCTGTTTTCCCAACTTGATACCATACAAAATTAAAACAGGAGTAGTTTTACGCAAAGTAAAATTTGGGGTGGAAGGAGGGGGAGGGGGAAATCAAAAATGTTTTGAATACCAGAAGAGTAGGTATTGGATACGTAACAAATTTTTTGTTCCATTTATTGCCGAGCAACACCTCGGTTTGTAGATTTTCCAACGCTGAGCACGATGGTGAAGTCAGAATTGCGATATCCCATTCCGTTATCAGATTAGAGCAGACGAACCAGGAAGAACATCTCAAGAAATAACCACGTTCCTTCATCTTCAAAGTGCTCCAGTTTGAGAATGGAATGAGATATTGCAATTCTGATTTCACCATCGTGTTCAGCGTACAAAAACCTTTAAAATGAGGTGTCACTTGTCAGACTTTTTCATTTTGGGAATTTATGGGTAATTTTCCCCCCCTAAAATTCCCCAAAACTCCCCCTTAGAGTGACCCGATTCTGCCCATCTTCGAACTTAGCCTGTCGATTGCCAAGACAGATTTTTCGTGCAAATTTGAACTTTTTATCTCAATTCTTTCGAGAGTTATCGTCTGGAATGACACATACATATATAAATATATAAATATATAAATATATATATATATATATATATATATATATATATATATATATATATATATATATAATTTTTGGTGTCTTTCGGCAGTGAATTCAGGATGGTCTGAAACGGATTTTGGTATAAAAATCTTTCGGAAATTCGAGTTTTAAAAATTTTGGACCGAGAACAATAGCTTCCTTTTCTTCGAAAATTCGCTAAAAGAAAATTGAATCAAAATGAGTGAATTAATAAAAAACTATTACCTATGCATCAAAAACAATTATGATTATACTCAGTAACTAATGATGAATCAAAAACAAAACAAACAAAAAACTTGCGGATTACTCAGAAGAGAAGGACTGAAATGATTCGAAACCTCGAAAGAAACTACCTACAACCAAAGATGCAATCATGAAAGCATGATGCCTTGATTAGGGATGTCCCAAAAGTATCGATACATATCGATACTTTTTCCCCCTGATATATATCGTAGTATCGATACTTTTTTCCCAGTATCGGAGCTGATACTTTTTTTATCCCTCACCTTTTATTAGTTTCAAGACCTATGACGTGTAGGTACTGTTGACAGTACCTATAACTAGATTGCTGGGACCAACCACTTTTGGTTTAGAACTGATTAGTGTCATGAATTATGTTTCCACTGTAACTTTTCTTAATGTTATTAATATTGATTCAACGTAGTGTTATTCATCGACTGGGATGACGACGGCCTTCTTCCTGGACGTTCGGGTAAGAGAGAACGGTCGCTTCATCCCGTGCATGTACATGTACCTAGAATGAAAGATATATATACAAGAATGAACAACGTTACTGGCATTGTCATGGGCGGGCGCAGTTCTTCTCACAGATTATAATATAGGACTAGCTGTGTTGCCCGTCGCCGACGGGTAGAACTCGGGGTGGGTCCATCTGACTTTGTTACCTCTCGCAGAAGTAAACCTCCTTATGTCCTTCCCTGGTCATGGAAACATTTAAATACGCGAGATGGGTTCGATCCATTGAGCTGTTTTCGAGAATTTAATTTTTTTATGTTTCGGCTTCCCTATAAACCCCCACCCCTATTCATCAGATCCGGGAGTGAATCCCCCTATGTCCTTCCCTGGTCATAGAAACATTCAAATACGCGAGATGGGTTCGATCCATTGAGCCGTTTTCGAGAATTTAATTTCTTTATGTTTCGGCTTCCCTATAAACCCCCACCCCTATCCATCGGATCCGGAAGTAAACCCCCCTATGTCCTTCCCCGGTCATAGAAACATTTAAATACGCGAGATGGGTTCGATCCATTGAGCCGTTTTCGAGAATTTAATTTCTTTATGTTTCGGCTTCCCTATAAACCCCCACCCCTATACCTCGGATCCGGAAGTAAACCCCCCTATGTCCTTCCCCGGTCATAGAAACATTTAAATACGCGAGATGGGTTCGATCCATTGAGCCGTTTTCGGGAATTTAATTTTTTCATGTTTCGGCTTCCCTATAAACCCCCACCCCTATCCATCGGATCCGGAAGTAAACCCCCCTATGTCCTTCCCTGGTCATAGAAACATTCAAATACGCGAGATGGGTTCGATCCATTGAGCCGTTTTCGAGAATTTAATTTTTTTATGTTTCGGCTTCCCTATAAACCCCCACCCCTATCCATCGGATCCGGAAGTAAACCCCCCTATGTCCTTCCCTGGTCATAGAAACATTCAAATACGCGAGATGGGTTCGATCCATTGAGCCGTTTTCGAGAATTTAATTTTTTTATGTTTCGGCTTCCCTATAAACCCCCACCCCTATTCATCAGATCCGGGAGTGAATCCCCCTATGTCCTTCCCTGGTCATAGAAACATTCAAATACGCGAGATGGGTTCGATCCATTCAGCCGTTTTCGAGAATTTAATTTTTTTATGTTTCGGCTTCCCTATAAACCCCCACCCCTATCCATCGGATCCGGAAGTAAACCCCCCTATGTCCTTCCCTGGTCATAGAAACATTCAAATACGCGAGATGGGTTCGATCCATTGAGCCGTTTTGGCGTGATTGAAAGACAAACAGACAACAGACGGGGATTTCTAATTTGCAGGTCAGCCTTATCACATAATAAAATGGTGCGGTCACGGAAACTGCTCATGCGGTCACGACGAAACTCGGATGGTACTGTTTTCTCATGTGACCGCACAACCCCTGAACATTTCATCGAAATTGCTTAACTCCTACTGGTACTTTACTCAGTACCTAAAATTTAAAAAAGTTGCGGTCACAGAAACTAATAATGCGGTCACGCTGAAACTCTTGAAATATTCATTTCCACTGATAACAAAACATCCCTGAAAGTTTCATCGAAATTGGTCAACTCCTACTGGTACTTTACTCAGTACCTAAAATTTAAAAAAGTTGCGGTCACAGAAACTAATAATGCGGTCACGCTGAAACTCAGGAAATATTCATTTCTACTAATAACCAACCATCCCCGAAAATTGAATCGAAGTTGGTTAACTCCTACTGGTACTTTACTCAGTACCTACAATTTAAAAAAGTTGCGGTCACAGAAACTAATCATGCGGTCACGCTGAAACTCAGGAAATAATCTTTCCTACTTGTAACAAACCATCCCTGAAAATTTCATCGAAATTGGTCAACTCCTACTGGTACTTTACTCAGTACCTAACATTTAAAAAAGTTGCGGTCACAGAAACTACCTAATAATGCGGTCACGCTGAAACTCAGGAAATATTCATTTCTACTAATAACCAACCATCCACGAAAATTTCATCGAAATTGGTTAATCCCTCCAATTGGTAGTTGAACGATTACCATACCTACTTATATTTTTAATTTTTTGGTTTATTATTTTCAATAATGAACCATTGGAATCGAGCATGAAAAAAAAAATTCTTACCCCCCCTCAAAATTTTATGGTTTACGTTTCAAGGTATGTAGAATCCAAAACTGCAATAAAAATATTTCTGTCTGTCCGCCGTACGCCGTACGGGCCACTTTTCCTAGTTACCATGAAAGAAAATTGATGAAATTCGGGTTATAGGTTCCGTTCGCTGTCTAGTTGGTCCTCGAAGCTCGACGTTACTGTGAGTCATCTCTAAGGGGTTCAAAATAGGGGTTGCAATTTTCAAAATGCCTATACCATTTTTTTACGTGAATATTTTTACGGTTTTAAATAGTTCTTGAACTTGCGAGTTTTTTAAGACCATCCGGAGCGTCGTACGTCCAGCCGTTCGTTCACAGTAAGGCCCCGAAGTTTGCACCGACAGGCATTTTCGACTCCAGTGTGAATGAAATTGTATACAATTCAAACCAAATCTCGTAACCAGAGACGCGCCCACAATAGGAAATTTGGCGGAGATGAAATCATTGCTAGGGATCACCTGATTATATTGGCGGAGTATGAAGTCGAGTTGGTTGTTCTGTGATATTATTTCATTTGAAAAATGATGGCTCTTTTGGAGTTTGTTGGTAGGTAGTGAAACTTGAACAAACGTTGAAGTATTATTGATGGGTAAATTATTACTACGGTAAATCATTACTCAACGGTAAATTATTACACAACGGTTCATTATACCATCTACGTAGAAGGGGCTGGAGTTTGTTGGTAGGTACTTTTGCAACTTTTTTCACTCCTCATCAACAATTTCTTTTCAGAACTTCATTATGTGTGTTTCTTTTTGTTAGGTACTGTTTGTCATCGGCAGAATTATTTTAGCAACATTTAACTCGTGATTTAGGTAGGTACCTAGTAACGAGTACGGGGTTAGGTACTAACCTACGGAGGGTCTGCGATCTACATAATATGTATAGAATAGTACATATCATATTATATAGACGGGTTATCTATACATAGAGCTGTGATCTGTAACGGAAGGGTATTCTATACAAAATAATAAACCGCTGTGCAGGGATTTGCAGCGTTTTTAATTTTTCTCTGCAAACAAAAGAATACCCTCCCACATGGAAACTGTCGATTATTCTGGCTCTGAATAAGATAGAAAATCCCAAAGTATTCAGTCATTTTCGAGCGATCAATAAATTGTGTGTGTTCAGCAAAATCTTCGACCTTATTTCCTTTATGTGTAAAGAGTCGGACGTACAATTACCTATGAATTTCACGGAAAACCTGTATTTCTTACAGGCAAAGGGGCAAACAAAGAGGCAAAGGGGAGAGCGTAGGCGTACTCTCCTCTCTCCTTCTCTTGAAAACAGTACGAATTAACGAGGTTTTTAAGCCGGAAATACGAATTATAAAACTTCAAGATTTCTCGTGCAAAAAACTTAGACAATTTACCGAGGGGTCCGAAAATCATTGTTTTTATATCACTTATCGGGATTTTCTCTCGAGACCGGCAAATTTGTACGAATTAACGGGAAATACGAATAATCGGGATCCGAAATATCAGGATTCCACTGTATAATTAATAAATTTTTATTATTTCAAGCTCATCTACAAAAAAATTTACATAAAGAAAATTTTTGAAGGTGTGCGTGTGAATTCAAAATCCTGTCCAAATAGAGAACTGTTTGCTATTGTTTGGTTCGGCGAAGCTTTGTGCCCCATGCCGCTGGTGTGGACCGTGAACCCGCCCCTAGGATCATAGGATTTGTGTGTTCTAGGTAGTTGTGAAAGGGGTAAGGAGCGTATGGAGGGGAGACCGTATAAAAGAAGTGTGGGACCTTCTCCAGTCTCATTTGATCACATCCACTCCTAGAGTAGCCATAGCAGAATTCGAATTGAGACTCCTTGTTCTTGAACTCACTTCGTTTCAATTGCAAGATTGCTACATTAGTTTTGAATATTTTTTTTCACATTTATTTTTGATTTCAAATTGCTATATGAGCAACTTTAAAACTGCCTAAACATTCAGTTTTAAATTTTCGTTGAAGATGCCTGTGTAGACATTAGTCGCTTTAGCCGGGCTTATTTCATCCTCCAAATTATTTCATATATTTTTTTTATCCTTTATATACATTTTTATACTTGTGTTGAATTTAAAATTGGCTTATTTTCATCACGGTGGTGTGAGGGAATTGCCCAGGCGGTTATGAGCGGATCACCACCGACATCTGAGATCTTTTTGGAAGAGGTTTTGCCTAGGCGGTTATGAGCGAATCACCACCGACATCTAGGATCTTTTTGGTTTGTGTCCAGGCGGTTATGAGCGAATCACCACTGTCATCTGGAATCTTTTGGGAGAATTTGCCTAGGCGGTTATGGGCTGACCACCACCGTCATCTAGGATCTTTTTAGGTGTAAGGAGAGAGCAGGGTAGGAAGAGAGAGAGTAGCCAGCGGCTAGAGGAAGCGTCGAATGGCTCAAAAGGCGCAGGATTCGAGTTTTTATAGCCAGGGAGGCCTTCTCCCTCCAACCCCGTGTTAGGGGTTGATGGAGGGGTCCCCAGGTTGTGTACTCGGGTCCTGCGACCTGTCTCCCCTCTGGTACCGTTTATTCGTGACAACTAATGTTTGCGGTTCAATATTTGGCGAGAACTTAATGTAAGACGGAGTGGTTCCTGGAGGGACTCACGACAATACTCTTTATCCTTTATATCTTTATATTTTATATCTTTATATTATATCTTTATATTTTATATCTTTATATCTTTATATTATATCTTTATATTTTATATCTTTATATTTTATATCTTTATATTATATCTTTATATTATATTATATTTATATTATATCTTTATATTATCCTTATATCTTTATCCTTTTTATACATTTTATTTGAGTTTTAAATATATTATTTTTCATAATTTCTATCAAATCATCCAATATTTACGTATTATAATAATTTAGTAATAGCTTTAATTTGTGTTTTAATTGTATATTATATATTTAATCTTTTTCAATCATTCAATAAGAGGTGCTCAACTAAAGTCATGGAATACTCGAACAGACATGTATTCCTTGGAAGCGTTGTCTACGTCTGAGTACCTAGAAATTTTGTCAAATCCAGTCGCGGATAAATGTATACATATGCCTCCCGTTAAACCTCTGGCGGGGGAGATTTACGTATATGTTAACGAAAGTAGTCCAGATGACTGGAGATCGGACCAATATGTTTGGCGTAATCGAGGAACTACGCATATCCCGAGGATACGGCCTACTATTACTTGTACTTATTTTGAAGTATTTGGTTCAACTTTTAAGAAAAGGTCGTTTGTCCTGAACAACGGAGGCTCTACAAGATCTTCAAAGACGCTGATCCACTATTTTGGTTCTCGTGTTAATTTCAAATCAAAAAACTTAAAAATTGTCCTCTGAAATGTTAGTTTTGGTTTATTATTTTCAATAATGAACCTTTGGAATCGAGCACGAAAAAGTTTTTTTTAACCCCCCCTCAAAATTTGATGTTTTACGTTTCAAGATACGTAGAATCCAAAAATCGAATAAAAAAAATTCGTCCGTCCGCCGTAAGCCGTCCGCCGTACGCGGCACTTTCCTTAGTTACCATGGACCAAAATTAATGGAGTTTAGTATAACCTCCATTTGGGGTCTAGTTGTGCCCCGCAGCTTGGCGTTACCGTCAGTCTACTCTAGGGGTAGAAAATAGGGGATGCAATTTTCAAAACGCCCTGGCTCGAAAACTTCAAATGGGAAGGTATATTTTTTCCATCGATTTCGAATAGATCGCAATTTTTAGCGTCAAATGAGACCTCGCGGAGCATTTTAGGACCAACCGTTCGCGAAAAAAAGAGCAGAAACACGAGTGTGAATCGCAAATTCAAGGCCGAATTCCCGTTCAAACATCACCTGATCAAATGCGACTTTTTCTGGTGTTTTTCGATTTCACCGATTGTTTATTTTGAGAAGCTTCCTTAGTTACTGAATTTTGTTATCAATGAAGGTTATTATAATTCGGATAATAATTACAGGTAGGTAGGTACTCATTGTTTGTACTCGTCGAAATGTGAACCTTGCGATATAATTACGGTAGGTACTATAAAAGGAACAGCATCTTTACAGATGGGTGATCTATATATATAGAAAATAAACTTCTTTGTTTTATGTCTGGGCCAGTATAGGAAATAATAACTTTTCAGAAGAAAATTTTCAAGTTTTTTGACCAGTAGGGATCAACCAATTTTGTTGAGATTTTCAGGAATGGTTGGTTATTAGTAGAAATGAATATTTCCTGAGTTTCAGCGTGACCGCATTATTAGTTTCTGTGACCGCAACTTTTTTAAATTTTAGGTACTGAGTAAAGTACCAGTAGGAGTTAACCAATTTCGATGAAATTTTCAGGGATGGTTGGTTATTAGTAGAAAAGATTATTTCCTGAGTTTCAGCGTGACCGCATTATTAGTTTCTGTGACCGCAACTTTCTTAAATTTTAGGTACTGCGTAAAGTACCAGTAGGAGTTAACCAATTTCGATGAAATTTTCAGGGATGGTTGGTTATTAGTAGAAAAGATTATTTCCTGAGTTTCAGCGTGACCGCATTATTAGTTTCTGTGACCGCAACTTTCTTAAATTTTAGGTACTGAGTAAAGTACCAGTAGAAGTTAACCAATTTCGATGAAATTTTCAGGGATGGTTGGTTATTAGTAGAAAAGATTATTTCCTGAGTTTCAGCGTGACCGCATTATTAGTTTCTGTGACCGCAACTTTCTTAAATTTTAGGTACTGCGTAAAGTACCAGTAGGAGTTAACCAATTTCAACACGCATGCGCCACCAATACCAACTTTCAAACTCACAATGGACCGGGTACACCGCGAACGCTTGTGAAGGAAATCTGACTGCAACTGCTGTGCAACCTGCAAATGTTGCAAGTTTCTGCTTTCTGACGTTTGTTATACAAATCATACCTATCAAGGTTTATTGAAAGGCTCTGACTCGTGTATGTGTGAGAAGTTCATATGTCATCATGGATCTCTGCTAATTTATTTCTTCAACTTACTCAAGTCTTATATTACGATTATTCCTATGCTTCTGACGAATGGGTAGACTGTCTTCTGTATGTACCTAGTTGTAATATAGTTCCTATGTTTTGCTTCGAGTATTCACCCACGTTAGAGTACTCAACCCTTTAGAAAACGATTTCCGTTTCGTGCAAATCAAACCTCTCCCCGTGGAAGAGATAGGAGAAATTCCCCCAAATAATTTAAATAATTACATGAGCGAAAATTTTGATTTCAAATTTGATTTAAAAAACCTCAGACTTAACCATATGAACGAGGAAGAAAAATCAGCTATTATCAAACTTGTTTCGAAATACTCCGATATCTTTCACAAGGAAAATGAACCACTATCCTTTACTAGTAATGTCAAACATGTCATCCGAACAACCGACGAAGTTCCTATACTATGCCAGAAACTACAGATTCCCGGAAATTTACAAAGACGAAGTCAATAGACAGATTCAAGAAATGCTCGACCAAAACATCGTCAGACATTCCGATAGCCCTTGGAACGCACCTATTTGGATTGTTCCAAAGAAACGTGATGCCAGTGGAAAAAAGAAATTCCGAATAGTCATTGATTACCGTAAACTCAATGAAAAAACTATTGAAGACAAATACCCTCTTCCTCAAGTTTCGGAACTTCTCGACAAATTAGGGCGGTCAGTATTTTAGCTGCATCGATTTAAAATCGGGTTTCCACCAAGTAGAAGCCCCAAGCATACCTAAAACTGCCTTCAGCATCCCAAGTTACCACCTAGAATTTGTCAGACTTCCCTTTGGTTTAAAAAATAGCCCCGCTACATTTCAACGAACTCTAGACAACATCCTCAGGGGCATTGCGAACGAATATTGTTGTGTCTACCTCGATGACATAATAGTTTTCAGTACCAGCCTTCAAGAGCACTTGGCACGTCTTGAAGAAGTGTTCAAGAGGCTCAGGAAAGCCAACCTAAAAGTCCAGCTCGACAAGACAGAGTTCCTGAAACGTGAAGTTTCTTACCTTGGTCATTTGATTACCGGGGAAGGAGTAAAACCCGACCCAAACAAAATCATTGCGATCCAGAAATTTCCAATACCAAAAACTTCAAAGGAAATTAAACAATTTTTAGGCATATTAGGTTACTACCGGAAATTCATAAAAAATTTTGCCCACTTAACGAAACCAATGACCAAATGCCTCAAAAAAGGTATGAAAATTGACCCTCTAGATCCAGATTACCAAGAATGTTACGAGACTTGCAAAAACCTATTGATCAACGACCCAATCTTCCAATACCCGGATTATTCAAAACAATTTCATCTCACAACCGACGCAAGTAATGCGGCAATCGGAGCGGTACTGCCAATTGCATACGCAAGTCGCACGCTCAACGACGCCGAACAAAAATACTCGACGATAGAAAAAGAACTCCTAGCAATCGTTTACGCTGTTACTTCCGCCCATATCTTTTTGGCCGAAAATTCAAAATTTTCACCGATCATCGCCCCCTTCAGTGGTTGTTTAGTTTAAAGGAACCAAGCTCGAAACTTCAAATGGAAGACTAAATTAGAAGCCTACGATTTCGAGATAGAATATAAAAAAGGATCACTAAACTCAGTCGCTGACGCCTTATCCCGAATACCCGTTGAAACCCTGAATAACAACGAAGTAGACGAAATAGATGAACTAGTATTGGAGACAGCCTCTCGCCATTTGCTAGAAAAACCATTCGAAGTAACGCTTGAAGACATTCTAACCGAGTGCGAAGATCTTACATTGAGTCCGAACACAATCAGAGACATAATCGGTATACCGATTGATGAATCCGACAAAACCTCAATGATAGCGAACATCGATGATACTGTACAACCATCCATTTCATTAGCCGATGAAATACGTTCAGACCAAACCATCCATTCCAACTTTGTTGGAAACACCGTACTTACCATCCCCATCCGGGAAGAACCCGTAAATTACTGCAAACACCAAATTATAATAAAAACCACCAAACAACCCATGGCAAAAACCGTAAAAATAGAAAAATTGTTCGATAGTAAAACGAGACTAATAACATGTTTCTCGGAATCCTCTTTTGAAAACGATGTCATTAGCTTCATCAAAGAATTCGTCAAACCAAAAACTAAATATGGGATTTTCTTCGCGGATGACCTCTATGAGAAATTCGTAGCAGTCATGATGAAAAACTTCGCACACTCAGAGCTTGACCTAACTAAGTACACTAAACTTCTCAAAGACGTAATAACACCAGACAATACCGATCAAATCATAGAAAACTACCACAATGGTAACAACAATCATCGCGGAATTGACGAAACCTATGAACGTCTCAAACGCGAGTATTATTGGCCGAACATGAAAAAATCCATCCAAAAATTTATTACCTAATAATTGCGAATTCCCCCTGTCATCCCACCTGCTGTATTTGTCAAAACTGTACAAAAGCAACAGAAAACCAAAGCCAAATATAACAAAGAACAGATTAAGGAGCTTGACCCTACATTGAAAACCGCACTTATAGTTCCTAGACACCGTAACACCAAGGAGAAAATACACCTGTCGAACGTCAAACGCCCTCGAAAATTCTCGAAATTTGATATCATTATCATATGGGACGAGACGTTGTCTCCAGCTGAACAACTTATCTCAAAATTTGGCCTCACGATGACTAGAGCGGACCTCCTTACCCTCAAAGGAAGGAACTGGCTAAATGACAACGTAATTAATTTTTACATGGAATTAATTGATCTTAGAAGCCGTTCTAACCCCAGTCTTCCAACAACATTTTCTTTTAACACATTTCTGTACATCTCCCTCACCGCCGGAGGTTACGACCGTGTGAAAAATTACACTAGGAAATCTGACATATTCTCCTATGACCTCGTAATTTTCCCCATTTTCAAGTCCTCCCATTGAAGAGTGGTCGCCGTTCGGGATCCTGAAAAGCAAATCTTGTACCTAGATTCCTTAAACTTGGATGGCTCTGACATCCTCAGTTTAATCAAAGGTTACTTAACCGAAGAGCATAATCAAAAGCGAGGATGCCCTCTTGACTTGAACGAGTGGATGACAATTACCCCAATTGATCTCCCACGTCAACTAAATTCCGACGATTGCGGCGTATTCGCTTGCCAATTCGCCAAATCACTAGCACAATCTATCCCCCTAAACATGGATCCTGCGTCGATTCCGGAGCTTCGTGAACGTATGTGTCATGAAATACTTGCTGGAGAGTTATCCCTCCCGTGAAATTTGTCTCCATCCACCCTAACTCGTTTCGTCCATTTTCCGTGTTCTAGGATCATCCTCTTCCTTCCCAGTTTTGTGTTACTATTCACGACCTCCTCGTGTGCTGAGATCAAAAACCTCGACCGCAGTGGTGGCATCATTCCAGTCAATATTGGCCCCGCCAAACTAGAAGAAACGGAATATATTCTCACCCAACGAAGCAACCAACCAACCCTAACGCAATAGTTTTTTGGTTGGGATTTTCTTGGTTCTTTCTTGTTTTCTGATGTCTTCTAACGAAATAATGTCATGCCTTGTCTTGTCAATGATTTTGAAAAACAGCGCCCAAACAAAAAAAAAAGTTTCAAATAAGAAAGAAGTGATTTATTGCATTGTTCATTTTATAATATTATCCTGAAATAATTCTTCTATAGGCTGACGATGGTATTTTATATTATACCAATGTAGATGAAGTAAAAACGTGGGATGTAGTATAATATTCACTGTCACGCTAATGGAGAGAGAACAAAAACAACATTTCCACCCATTTTTGAAAAGTCTCAAAAAGTATCGATACTTTTTGAAAGTATCGTATCAATACTTTTTGATACTTTTAGATGTATCGATACGATATTTATATCGATACTATAGAACATTGGTTCCCAACAGGTGGTCCGCGGACCAAAGGTGGTCCGCGAGAGCCTAGAAAGTGGTCCGCGAGGGACTTAGAAGAAATAAATAATTATTGAGCAAAATGTAATTTAAAAAAAAACTGAGAAAAGCACTGAGCAAGAACCATTCACCGAGAATTCCTGAACTAGTAAAACAGATTCGAGCTCAGAAGTCTCACTAAAATAATTCCTAAAAAATATTTTATGTGCAATGAGAACATTTAATTTCTATTTCAACTAGTATTCTAATGAAAATGTAACTGTTGCTAAAATGTTCTAAAAATAAACAATTTGCTTATGATTAATTTTTTTTTATTGCCTTTGAAACTATATTATATCAATGGTGGTCCGTGCTACTATTGATGTCAAGCAAAGTGGTCCGCGGCCCGGAGTGAGTTGGGAACAACTGCTATAGAAGTATCGGACAACCCTAGCCTTGATACCTACAGAACCGTTCATAGTCACAGTCACAGCTGTCGGCTGGGCCAGGGAAAGCAGCAACTTTGCAGCCAGAAACAGAGGAAAATAAGGTTGGTACCCATGCATCAGGCTATCCGGAGACCCTCCTCGTCCTTCCAAACTTCCTCTCCCTGGCGGGAAGCGCTAAAGCTAAATCAGAAAATCAGTCTTCCTCTACCATCGCTCTCAGCATTGTTTTCTCTTTCTTTGTTTTTCTTGTGTTAAATTATTATTATTTGATCACTAGCTCGGTTTTTGTTGGAAGGTGACTGATAGAATCGTTCGGGATGATTGTGTGTTCGCGAAATCAGTTCCACATCAGTCAGGGTCAGTTGAAAGTCGCTAGGCGTCCCATTGTGAAGCACAGTGCATCTGTGAAGTATGGCCTGTATGAAGTATGGCCTGTTGGCTTGAGCTTGCTGCTGGGAATGCTGCTTGATTCCTACTACGAATAGGATTATCGAGATAAGGTCAGTTTTATAACAGTAATATAGGTAAGTAGGTGCCAGCTTTTATGTAGGTACCTTGCTAATTGGTTTCCTCCTCATCCCACAAACCCATGGTGGAAAGTTGAGACATAAGCCAAGGCCACCTCCCTGGAAAATGGCGTACCTATCTGCTGACCTGTGCCTAGCCAGGTTTATTTTTCGGGTGGGCCAAATGAAAAAACGCAGCAAACTATTAACAACGTTTTATATTTTCCTGTAGGTACCTATAAATAGTCCTGTATTTCAATTCTGCTTAGATCACTGTTTTATGTTTGAGCATAATCGGGCCATGTAGGCATGTACATTCGCGAGAAATTTAGTAGGTACCTATAGTAGATAGATAGTTTGCGCGTGCTCAGTGGCCCTACCAAGCCGATGTCCATCTGGGCTTGGGCCCAACCAGCGAATTTCAGCAAAATGGATTAGTAAGTACTGAGGAAATTATGCGTGTGGCAAGGATTTGCGGACGCAGACACCAAACCAAATTTATTTGAAGTTTATTAAAAAAAAAGATGGCACCTATCAACAAAACCCTTTCTTCAAATGAGTCATCAGTTGTCACGGAACAACAAACTCATTTTCATATATAACCATACGTGAATATACTCAAATGTTCCCTATCAGTGATTTATCTGGGCTGGATGTGGATGTACCGTATGATTCACATTCATGTTGATGAAGCTTTTCTGTTCCAAACAAATCAAACCATGTTTAGTATAATTCAGTGTTCTATTATTCAAACTTCAGGGCCTGAAGTGTGAACGCCTGGACCTACATACAAGGCTCTTGGTGGCCTCAAGAAATCAGTTGGTTCGGAATCAGTGTAAAAAAAACGCTGCAGATTATTACGCAACGGTTTGTTATTTAGTTGTAGATGCCTTCTGCATAGTCACTGTTTATTGTATACAATATTGTATTCAATACAATATTTTATTTCCTGGGGCTCCCCCCCAGGAAAGCCCTAAATCGAGTACTGGAGCCGTCCGGGCAATTACAGTTTCATAAATTAATATGCGGTGGATTCAAGAATTCTGTTATTAAATATTTGATGTTATTCATGAAGCATAACGTTTGCTGAAGTTACAAAAGTAGTATCTATCAACAAAATCCAAAATAACATTCATTTTTCAGATGAAATAATATCACGGAACAACCGGATGCAGCGGACCTATTTCATGCAGCAGTGCGTGGTCATAGTCAAGTGATTATAGTCATGATATCTGGGCCAGAAGATCTTGTTGATGAAGCTTTTCGGTGCAAACGGCTGGAGGTACAGTGCTCCAGGTGTTCTCACAAAATTCCCAAGTTCGAGATCAGTTTAAAAACGTAAGGAAAACTATACCCTTCTATTGAAAGTTTTCGAATTACGGCGTTCTGGAAATTCCAGCCCCTATTTTTCACCCCTTAAAGAGTGTCAACAAGGCGGTAATGAGTAGAGGTAAAGGGAAGGTACCTAATTCAACGATGTTTTCTCTTGATTGATTCTTCAGTTACCACACGATTGAAGAAAAATAGACAAGAGAATACATTTACACGAGAACACGGCATGCATTTTGCAGGAAATATTTATACGTATAATGATCATACGCAGAGGAATTTTTCATGTGATGTAGAATAAATTCACTACACATCAAATTGTAGAGCGCAGTTACTAAAAATATTGTTTTGAACTGAAAGTCGATGTAATGAGTTCCAATGTTCTCTTACAGAGGGTTAAAATCAGAAATAGCAAAATGTTTACCTGATTCTCATAAAAATAGGGGATGACAGATTCTGACAGAGAAGACTACTGAAGTAGGTACGACATATCTTGAAAGGATAATTTTAAGGGGGGGGGGGGGGGGGGTACATTAATTTTCATGCTCGATCCCAGTGGTTCACTTTTGAAAATAATAAGCCAACCTCGAATTTGACCTGGAAATGCTCTCCTGTGAAACGCCCGGGTAATCCCCCTGGCGCATAATCTTTTCCAGTTGTTGATCCCACTAGAGGACGCCACCACCAACCAAGATCCTCTGTCGGGAACTCGTCCACCACTTCCCCACCTCGTCGCCGCGAAATCTGCCTCTCCAGCCCCAGGTGAGCGGCAAAACAAACCCGTTGCCGCTGACATCAGTTCCCCTCTGAGCTTGAGCTTGGAAGGACAGTCAGACTGTCGTTCCCGTTTTCCTAATAACCGCCCAGTAAAAGCTGAAATTTTTACCAGAAACCACTCAATTTTGAACGTTGTCAGTTTTGAAGTGCGCGGGTGTCGGTGAATTTGCCCCAGAATTCCTCTGCTTTTGGGATTTCCGTATTCATCACAATCTGCAGGTCAGTACCAATCAAATTTGTTAATTATTGTTGTTATGCGGAAGAGAAACTGTTCTTTCTACCTCATGAGCAGAATGTCGACAGACCATCACATATTCCTGTAATCAGCCCACAATATTCAAAATAGGTTATTATAATAATACGATGAATTTCTCCTCCATCTCAATAAAATTCAAACATTTTCTCCACAATATTATACCCACATACCTACTACCTACATTGTACTTCGACTCATTTTCATTTCGGTACTGCTATTGAATAAATAAACAAATAAAAGGCAGCTATCCAGTAATGATATATTTTTAGCACAGCTACTCCATTACCACGACGTCATACTATAATCGCGAAGTTGTTGTTGTTATGAAGCTGTTTCCCAAGTTTTGAGCCAACTAATTTCATAATTACGATATTGCTACGATTTCAGATTAATATTATAATCATAAACTGTAATTAGGTAGTACGTATCTTGATCCACAACAAGCTAGGTCCTGCCCACCCATGAAGATGATTAGGCACATATCTATACGTGCTACCTACTTACAGTTTATAATATTAATCTGAAATCGTAGCTTTATCGTAGTTATGAAATTAGTTGGATCAAAACTTGCGAAGTAGCTTCATAACCACAACAACTTCGCGAATTATTGTATGACGTCGTGGTAATGGAGTAGCTGTGCTAAAAATATAACGTTATTGGTTATTTAATTTAGTTTCAGATCCTGATCATGTCAAAAATCATCTACATTATTAAAACTGTTGCGAATCGGGAAGTTAATCAATATAAATAAATATTCCCTCTTACTGCAATTTAAAATTGTCCACTATCTAAGTTTCAATTTTCGTTTCGGTTTTACTTCGTCATTACGTAAATATAAAATCTTTTTTGACATCACTAAACTTCAAAATTGACTCTGTAAATATTATACAAATTACTGGAAAGTATCCCATAAAAATGTCTCACTATGCAATATGTCCGTGATTCCTACTACTTCATGTCTTACTAGTTGGTTTTCGGTTTGATACATCTGCATATCTGGTTGTGGAATAAATTCTTAACGTTTTAAAGAACTTTTGTTCAGCTGAATTATTTTTGTTATTTTATTTAGAATATAATTTGATCTGATTTTATTAAGAATAGGATAAATATTTAATTTAGGTCTTAGTGATTCAACGTTAGGTAGGGACCTAATTTTAATACGGTATATATTATGTGCGCAGGAACCCACAATGCTTTGCAGGGTGGTTAATTCCAGAGTGTGAATCTAGTTTTGCCTATTTTCAATTCCAGTTACAAAATTGTTTTATACAATAGGTGCAAACAATATTTTATAGCGTAGGTATAAGTAGGTAGGTACATTGTTTAACGCATATTTGGTTAATTTTGAGCATTAGGTTGATAATTATTGGGTATGTGCCGGCTTTACCTACGAACAGTGTCAGTTACCTACGATATTGTTCATTTAAATTGCTAAACATTTTTGCTTGAACCTACTCTTCAACGAATTCCGTTTCTGCCAAACAGCAGGGAGTATTAGAATGATTTCTTCGTGCCAAAACGTACCTACATTCGCGTATCACTGGCTTATTTAAATAAATTATAATAAATAATCTGGGTGTGACGTTTTGGTGTTACCAAACGACATTCTCTTCCATCAGGTGCCGCCGGCGCCATCAGACAGTAATACGAATATATTTTAATTACAATTTCATTTCATTATCTAGAATAACGGTTAGGTGTATCAATATAATAGTAATAATATTGATATTATTATCGTAACAAAGTGTGGTTAATGTTTTATGACGAGGAGACAAGGCATGGAATGACAGAGGATGTAGGTAGTGTTCAACTCTTTTGTTTTCAGCCAAAAATATTTCTGTTCACTGATGATATACATAATTATTGTTTATTACGCACCACCTGAAAGGAGCGTTGTGGTTGCAGTAAATTTTTTCCTTGAGAGACTGCGATGGTCGACTCTAAAGGCAACAATGTTCGAATGACCGAACTTCGGTTTTTCTTCCCCACGAGAATTTTATAAAACCACCTTCAGAGAATAGAAATATTGTCTAGAGGTCCAAGCTAGGTCTAGAAGTCAGGTGTCTAGTTCTATAATAAGTGAAACTACTTGAATTATTAAGATCTTGTCAGGCACGTACATACCTACTCTAGGTACATAATCTTGCTACATTCGAACCTGGATATATAAGGAAGCTCAAGGGGCCGGAATTTTGTTTCCCTCATGAAGATTTCTCGATCTCAACATTCCTACCAAAGAGGTTTTTTGGGAATTTGAAAAAACACAGAATTTGTGAGAAACAGAAACATAAATTATCTTCGTTTGAGTACCTACATGATATTACATACATTGCGGTCAAATAAAGAAAAATCGCTTCAGTCGGTCACCTTGGTCTGCTTCTATGACTGGGGAGAGCCTAACGAGCCATTCCAGTTCACAGATTTTGTCGAATGACTGGTCTCCACTCTCAGTAGTTTCGAAAAATCCCCACCTCCCATCTTCTTAAACGGAGGTCCAAGCTGGCTCTCTTCCTTGTAACCAGGCTACCTTCCTTACCTAAAGGTTCTGGCTTGAGCATTTTCGTTACATAGAGGTAAAATCCTTGTCCGCACCCAAAAAAATTCCTTAAATAGAGGTCAACAATTTCCTTGCAAAGAGGTTTTTGGCCTGAAATTAAAGGGACCGAGATTGTTTTCTTACATTGAGTTTTCCCTTATACCCAGGTTCGACTGTAATTATTTTTGAAGCGGCAAAAGATTTAAAAAAAATTGTCTCGGTTAATACTTAACAGTAGGGAAGTATTCGACACGTCCCCAAGCTGATGATCTCAAGTTGGAGGTCAGACGGAATGACCAAGAACCGAGGAATGATCGAATGATGTTGTAAACCATCCAAGGTTTATTCATTCCGTTGACACTACTTCCGCATTTCGAGTTATCTTCGAAGATGGTCCCTACCTGCTCGCTATGCTATTGCTGTTAATTTGTACGACCAAGTAAACACAGTAGGATCGAAGACGTTGCCACTTTTACTGGATAAGTACGATATAATATGATAAAGGGATAAATAATATGATGAAGGGATAAAACTATAGATTTTAAGTGGAATGCGTACTCCCATTTGTCCTCGGATTGTTAAAAGTCGCGATCAGTACCGTGCACCAGCACCACCACTTTCGTTCCATTCCTTGCATTTCCATCCTGCACGACTTAGGTATTATTTAAAGTTAATGGTGCATTTATTTATTTAAAGCAAAATATATTATATAGGTATATGATTTGGTAGTTTGAAACTGTTGTTTCCCAATCTTCAAACCCGAACTCTGAAGGGTCAGTTCGATTTGGATGCACCTTCTACCTGAACATTTTTTCTACGAAGTCCCCCCCATCTCCGGTTTCTCTGCCGACGGCTCTAACTGTGATTAATGTCAACGTCACCTTTTGTTCTGAAAATTATAGATATTTAGCTTCAACGACGCTCCAGGTACCTACCCACATTAATAGTTTATTCTGTCGGTGAGAAATAACGAAATAGAAGAAAACGCAAAAACGGTTGCTAAAACTTCGCTTTTATCCAGCTGCCTAAATTTTTATCTTTTTACGAAGAGCATTTTTTGAGAGAACTATGATGCCTACGTCGTTCAAGTTGTTTCCTTTACAGTGATGTCCGTGATCAAATCAAGTCCCAAGGAAGAGTATATTGTCATAGATAAGTTTCGTCTTTGATGTAGAGATGCATGTGCTCTGAAATGGAAGCTAAGGAGGGGCATATCGTGCTGATGGTCCTCTCATTATCCCATAATACTCGGAGAGGGTGGCGAGGTACCCAACTCGATGGAAAAAAGTGGTCGGCCTTGTTCTACGATTTGTACCTTCCTTCTTACCTGCCTTTATAACAACCTATCTGATCCATAGAAAGTGGACATCGACTATTTCTAGAATGTACAAAGTAAGCACCTACCAAACCCCTGGGTTTCAAGGAATTACTTGTGCTCCAGTAACTAACAGCGCCAGGTTGTTACTCGTTCTGAGTCATATTCACTTATATGAATACTCATAGCCTATATATATATATATGATTACTTCCGTTAAATATAGCTGTTCCCTCAGGTGGTTTGTAAACTACAAATGCAAGTACCTTCGTCACTTCATCCATGTAGGTCTTCTTACAGCGAGTTGCAACTCATCAGAGATAATGGTTTGCGGTTGGATACTTACTGTTTCTCTTTCAAACTCAGCTGAATTTCCATCTTTGTCGAGACGACAGAAAAAAACGCTGCAAATCCCTGCACAACGGTTTATTATTTTGTACAGAACACCCTTCTGTTACAGATCACAGCTCTCTGTATAGATAACCCGTCTATATAATATAATATATACTATTCTACACCCTCCGTAGGTTAGTACCTAACCCCGGACTCGTTACTAGGTACCTACCTAAACCGTTGTGTAATAATTTACCTGTATAGGTTTCCCTTCTACAGAGATAGAATAATGAACCGTTGTGTAATAATTTGCCCATCAATAATACTTCAACGGTTGTTCAAGTTGCAAAAGTACCTATCAACAAAATCCAGCCCCTTCTTGGTAGATGAGCCGTTGTGTAATAATTTACCGTTGTGTAATAATTTACCGTGGTGTAATAATTTACCGTTGTGTAATGATTTACCGTTGTGTAACAATTTGCCGTTGTGTAATAATTTGCCATTGTGAAATAATTTACCCATCAATAATACTTCAACGGTTGTTCAAGTTGCAAAAGTACCTATCAACAAAATCCAGCCCCTTCTGGGTAGATGAGCCGTTGTGTAATAATTTACCGTGGTGTCATAATTTACCGTTGTGTAATAATTTGCCATTGTTTAATAATTTACCCATCAATAATACTTCAACGTTTGTTCAAGTTTCAGAAGTACCTACTAACAAAATCCAGTAGTCCATCACTTGTCAAATGAAATAATATCGCAGAACAAACAACTCGACTTCATACAGCCATCCTTGATTATAATCAGATGCTCCGTAGTTATGATAGCCGGGCCGGATTTATACCGTTTGATTCACGATCGTGTTGACGAAGCTTTTTGGTGCTCACGAACGGCTGGAAGTACGATGCTCCGGGTGGCCTCAAAAAATTGTTTAGCTCAAGACAAATTTAATAACGTAAAAAAAACAATACCCTTCAATCGAAAGTTTTCGAGATACGGCGTTCTGAAAATTGCAACCCCTATTTTGAACCCCTTAGAGATGACTAACAGTAACGTCGAGCTTCGAGGACCAACTAGACCCCGAACGGAACCTATAACCCGAATTTCATCAATTTTCTTTCATGGTAACTAAGAAAAGTGGCCCGTACGGCGTACGGCGGACAGACAGAAATATTTTTATTGCAGTTTTGGATTCTACATACCTTGAAACGTAAACCATCAAATTTTGAGGGGGGGGGGGGTAAGAATTTTTTTTTCTTGCTCGATTCCAATGGTTCATTATTGAAAATAATAAACCAAAACAGCCTTGGATGGAACAATCAAAAATAAGATTATAATTATTACCGAGAAGAAGAACAATATAAACGGCCTTTGTGATTTAATTTGATGATACAGCAGTCCACAATCAATTTAAGCAAAGGAAAGGATGAGATACTCACTGACTTGGTACGTACTGATTGGTTCGGAATAGTCGCAACATTCATGTATCCAATATTACCTATAGCTCCACTTTTAAACATTAATGTAGAACTCTCCGGAAACGTGACATTAAGGGTGGAATTCATAGTCCTCACTCACTCAGAAGTTGAGAGTTTACTCACCTAAGTTGAAGGTGTCCTCAAACGCTCACTTTCTTGGAGGTGGCTGTTCATAGAGGTTCACTTACATGAGTTGAGAGTGTCCTCGTTTTGAATTGAGAGCACTCTCAATTTGAGTTAAGACACGTATAAGAGCGTCCTCAGTTGCTCATGAGTGGAGCTATTCTACTCACAGTTGGCAGCAGTGATAGCAAAAACAAGGGAAGGTTTCATATTTTGCTGTAAAGCAATCATGACCGAAACTGATATTGTTCATCGTGGCCATAATGTATGGACAATTAAAGAGTTCTGCAACCACCACTTAAGTAAGTAGGCAGCGACATGAAATTAAAAAAAAAAAACCACAGTCATGCAGCATGGCTATAAGAGCGAATTTTCGAAGTTTTCGGCATCTTCCTCCTCCGCCTAAAATTTTCTGAAAATTAATTTTCGGTCAATGTTTTCCCAACTTGATACCATACAAAATTAAAACAGGAGTAGTTTTACGCAAAGTAAAATTTGGGGTGGAAGGAGGGGGAGGGGGAAATCAAAAATGTTTTGAATACCAGAAGAGTAGGTATTGGGTACGTAGGTAACAAATTTTTTGTTCCATTTTTTGCCGAGTAACACCTCGGTTTGTAGATTTTCCAACGCTGAACACGATGGTGAAGTCAGAATTGCGATATCCCATTCCGTTATCAGATTAGAGCAGACGAACCAGGAAGAACATCTCAAGAAATAACCACGTTCCTTCATCTTCAAAGTGCTCCAGTTTGAGAACGGAATGAGATATCGCAATTCTGATTTCACCATCGTGTTCAGCGTACAAAAACCTTTAAAATGAGGTGTCACTTGTCAGACTTTTTCATTTTGGGAATTTATGGGTAATTTTCCCCCCCTAAAACTCCCCAAAACTCCCCCTTAGGGTGACCCGATTCTGCCCATCTTCGAACTTAGCCTGTCGATTGCCAAGACAGATTTTTCGTGCAAATTTGAACTTTTTATCTCAATTCTTTCGAGAGTTATCGTCTGGAATGACACATACATATATAAATATATATATAAATATATAAATATATATATAAATATATAAATATATATATAAATATATATATATATATATATATACATATAATTTTTGGTGTCTTTCGGCAGGGAATTCAGGATGGTCTGAAACGGATTTTGGTATACAAATCTTTCGGAAATTCGAGTTTTAAAAATTTTGGACCGAGAACAATAGCTTCTTTTTCTTCGAAAATTCGCTAACAACAGATAACCCCACCGGATACAGAATTGGACAGCCAGTTAGTTTTATCAATTATCAGACACATGAATCACGTAGAACACAAATAGGTGGGTTATTTCTGTGTTTTTGCTACATCTACCTTGTATGATGATGTTGCATAAAATCTGAGTGCCAACACTTTCATCAACGGGGTTAGTGGCAACCCTCTTTCATTTCCATTTCTTGTTGACTGGTCACCAAATGTAAGTGGAACATTCACGACTCTTCTTTTCCTGAAATGGAATCTTTTGAACTGGATATCGTCCAGAAATTCCAGCCGGTTCTCTTGGTTCTGGCGATATACCTCTTCGGTAGCCTCACAAATAGGGCTACCAGAAAATTCTTTAATGCACCTTTTTTCATAGCCTGTGAGATTAGCTATGAACATGGAAGTAGGATCCTGCTTCCATGTTCATAGCTAATCTCATAGGATATGAAAAAAGGAGTGTAGATACTATAAAAGGATTGTCAGGTAGCCCTATTTGTGAGGCTATGGAAGTAGCATCCTACTTCCATGGCTAGGAATGGCTAGAAGGGAAGGCCAGTGTTCTACTTATTTTTTGTGATATTTCTGATAGACCGATTTGTGGTGTAGATAGGTACCGTTTGTACTCTGGTTAGAAGTATTTTTGAAACGCTTGTTCCAATTACTTGTTACTTGAAATTATAATTTGAAAAACAACGTTACCTTAATGCGTTCATAAATTGTGTATGACAAATGGAATTCGAAAAAGATTTTTTCTTGTTGTTGCCTTGAACAACGTACCTGCCTACCCTACTTAGTGTTCTTTATTTCTGTGATATTTTCGAAAGACTGCTGGAGCTCCTACTCAACTCTATTTGAACTATTAATAAAATGCTTGTTCCACTGATGAAAAAAAAAAAATTGAGTTCTCAAAAAAGTTAACTGACCTAATAAAAAATTATTTTTATAATCACAATAAATTCAGTTTGATGATTTCATGTACCAATTCATAAAACGACCTAACATGCCCTATTTATATGTGCATATATCTTCGTTTTTTGGAAGGGGGAATCTGGTAACGCTACTCACAATCGCACGACTGCTAATGAATGGAGTTGTCATATCCCACTCGTCAAGCATGAAATGGCCATTCATATCCATTACGTAACGAAAGGTTCGGAAAGGAAAAAATGCAATGTAAATTACAATGGGTGTATTATAACTGAAAAACATGGAAGCCCACTGAAATACTGATGTGAGTAAATACTTAACGGACCTCTCCAGATCCCTCTGATTTTTGGCTGAGTAAGTTGAGTGCATTCTCAACTTATCCCACGTTTTGTTTTTATGAATTGCACGGTGAGTGAATACTTAAAGCGTTTACTAAAGCATTCATTCACTACAGGTCTGTGAATACGGAAAACGTTTGAGGGACCCTCAGAAGTCACTAAGGTAAAACGCTCAGCTGTGACTATGAATTCTGCCCTAACAGTTACCTATAGAGTGCAGTTCATAGTAACTATGTAACTGTAACATCTGTTTATAGGTGCACGTGGTAGGTATATGTATCCGGAACGCATTTCTTTAGTGTGAAAGGGTGCATCGAGGAAAAATAGCTTCTGGTTAAGAAAGTATCAATGAAAATGTTGAGAAACGGAAAATAAGTGCCTTCCTCCCAACTGAAAGTGCGGCTCATACAGTAGTGAGAATATCAGATCTGACGACATCCCATGTGAAAGAAATGCAACAGATTTATGTACTAGACTATCAAACACGCCTTCCCGGCACCGAATCCTGAACTTTTTTGAGGCGTTGTGTAGTTTTCATATAAATGAACCCCAAGCCCCGTGCGAAGAGGAGGGCCTTGGGATCACTGGGGACTTGATTTGTACGGGTTCTAAATAAGTATTTTTAGTAGGTACTGTAACAAAAATATGTAAGTACCTACCATATCAAAATGAAACGTTTGCAGGTAAATGTCTGTTCACAATGAGCTTGATGAAACTTCTTGTTTCCAGTACCATTTTGATATAAAATTTCATAATGTGGAGCAAAATTGTTTGAGAAAACTACCATAACTGGCACTAGTTTACTTTCGCAATTATATGGCTATCATGAGGTCTGCATATCTTGATCAAGATGTCGGTAACTCACTGAGAAGACATGCATGCCATGAAGATCAAGGTGGTACCTACGTGACATTGAGACAAAGCACTGTGTATTAGGTACAGTTGACACTTTGCTCCACTCCTATTTTTAGAATTATGCGTAACAAGCTTGGAAAAATCTCAGATTTAAGAACGAACATGTAATTTTACTTGAAACTTTCTCTGCTGATGAGAAATGTGCAGCCTACTCTCAGCATGTCATATTCTTGCTTCAATTTGTTTTTTAAATTGGATTTTTATCAACAATAAAGTGAACTGGTCATACTTAAACCTAAGATCTCTCCGAGCGTTTTATCCGCTAACCCCGTGGAATCTTTCGAGTCGACGAAAGCTTTCCATCTCATTTGCATTAACAACAAGCACCCTTCAGATCCTCGTCAAAGCCTCGACACACGGGACAGATAAAAGGCTAATGTTTCCGTTTTCCCTTCCTTCCCTAGTTTGACCATGCGAACTATGAGGGAAGTCTGTGGGGTCCCTTGAGCGAAGGAGGTGCTATGGGTTGAAACCTCCTTTTCCGCATCTTGTCAACTTCGTCGATCACCGCGACTCGAAGCTTTCTAAAAAGCGGATACCACTGCGCATTTGCATCTCATGTTCGTTTGAAGGGGTTTTCCCTGGCGGAGTAGGGAGACTGAGTCGCCTTGTCTGGCAATGACTTGATTACAGACGGAATTGTCCCCGCATAGGTACCTCCAGCTACTGTTGCTTTCGTAAAAGACACAGGCACCCACTGTATCAATCCCATGTAAGCTGTGCTGCATAGCTGGAAATAATATTTTTGTTATGTGTGTTCTCGTGGAAATATATAGGTACTATTTTTGAAACAATTTAACTTAACCTACGAAATCTAAACAGCTCTAAACAATGCATACACGTACTGATGAAATGAATGTGTCATAGGTAGTTTCTTTCATTTTTCTCATGAAAATTTAGTGGTTTGTTGATGCTGTCAGTGTTGCCTTTCGGGAACAGCCAAATACTCTTAATTTTGAGGTCAGGATTTATCGCTCCAGAATTGGTACATTGAGTCGAGAATTGGTACAAAAGTACACTTAGGTGATCTAGTATGTATTGGTATCTAGCATGCTTCCAGTGACCTGGCAAGCGGCATATGTTTATTTTCCAAGATTTTATCCCCCAGTTTTGTCTATATGGTTTTATCACCCTCATCCTTTGAACCAGTATTGCTATAGAAACATTGTGTATGATGGATGTCTGAGTGCCAGTGAGTGACGTGCGGGTGATAACGCTAGGTATTTATGCAGATGATACCACCCTCATTGCCTGACACATTATAATGATTTGTTAGCTCTAGTCTTGCATCTAATAGCAGTGAGAAAAGCACAAATACCTGTTCTGGCTCCGGCCTTCGTTCACTACAAGTCACAGTTTTATGGGATCTCAGCAACTTTCTGTATGATAGGTACATGCCCCAGCCACCAGAACTGGTTTTAAAAAGTTCCAGAACTAGAACTGTTCTGAAGGGTGGGGATGAGTTTTAAAACACTGTTTACGTTCGAGAACTCACCGGCTGGAACACTTCGAAACGTGCCAAACAACTGTGATTACTTTAGGGTCGAAAAATAGCTGAGTAGGTACCACAGAGATGAAAGATCCGTGAAGGTTGGAGGGAAATGAGATATTTGGGAAGGTTCCAGCGGGGTTACCTTCAGTTCCGTAAAACCCATCCCCTATCGGGTGGGAAAAGTTACGAAACTGAGAACTCAGTTCCCGGGCCTGACGCGGTTGGGACACAACAGTGAACAGTTTCAACACTAAGTGTGGTTGGAATACATTTTTGGTGCGAGTGATTTGTGCGCAGAACTCATTACGAAACTCGCATCGAGTCAAGTGAAAATATTACCGATAAGCATGTTGAAACAAAGTTGTGCTCTTCATTTCAAATACTGCCTAGTCAAGGGATTTATTGGAATTCGGAAAGAAGAAGTTGATTCGAGTTACTAGTAATTTACAGCCGACTTACCAGCTATTGCACCTCTCGGGGTCTGCATGCCTTTCAATAAGTTGTTCTGTATTTTTATCCGATTATGGACATTATAAAATTCAAGCGGAATTCACCGGTCAAAACAGTGAATTCCACTCTGTCCTGTAGTGACCGTAGTAAGTCGACTGCAATACCAAAAGCCATATTCCATGTGTTTCCGAGGTTTTATATCACAACAATCATTAGTTAATTAGTTCGCAGAAGTTAAATTGATCAACAAAACCACACATCTGTCACATAACAGAGCATCTATTATAACAGGGCGTGTGCCGCTATAACCTGCATGACCTTGCGATCCCGTTTTCAAACCCGCTTCTCTGCTTTACGAACATGTCAGTGCCCTCGGACACCTGACTCAAACACATTTTTATGCTTCCATGTGAACCAGACTTATCTTGGTTCAGAACTTGTAGTCATGTCGTTTGTATGGCTACAACTTATCATCTACCATCTATTAGACGTATCTATTAGACGTATTATCATCTGCCATCTAGCTAGACGTCGCTCAGAGCTGTTGATGCAGTTTGATGACCCACCTACATAGGTTTTCATACTAAACGCAAACTAAGCCCGTATTTTCCAACAATAAATTGTTGAAAACTGTTTTTTGTTTTTGTTTATTGTTGGTTTTGTTTTTGTTTTGTTTATGTTAAATCCCTCAAAATTTGATGGCTTGTGTTTCAAGGTATTTTCAGCTACGTAAATCCGAAAATGAAACGAAAATGTTTATCCGCCCGCCGCACGCCGGACCATTCTTAGTAACCATGAACCAGAATTAATGAAATTTGATTTTTAGGCCTCATTTTGGGTCTAGTTGGTCCATGAAGCTCGGCGTTACTGTCATTCTAAATAGGATTTAATTTTCAGAACTCCGCTCGCCATAGCTCAAAAACTCAGTAGAAGTTCATTAACATGAAGGCGAATCAGAGGGCATATTTATCAATGCTTGGGAACACATGAGTATAATCACGGAGTCCGTAAACGGGAAGTTTCACTGTACGATGATATCCAGGACGGAGTGTGTCCATCAGTACCTAGTAGGTATATAATGAAACTTCCCGTTAACGGACAGCCATGGGGATCGAGAATTGGTCCGTTAATTTTTTTTTCTAATGATTGGATTTATTTTACAGTTAGGTACGTAATTTATGGACACGTAAATGCTTGCGAGAGGACATCACGAAACGGCACCGTCATCTACAAAACTGAAAGGCAAAAGAGTAAAAACCCCAAACAGGATCCCCTACACTTGTACCATCGCTTCCATCAGATAATGAACCCGTGCCTGAAAATTATTGAAAATGAATGCGAAGCATGTCCATACCTGGGCGATATCAGGGAATCGGAAACAGAAGGTAAACACACCTTGAGCGGCGATACGTTTATTTATTTATTTACAAATTCGGCTTGCAACATAGGATCACGGTCCCTCCTAGTGTTGAACAAGACAAAATATACAATATATATAAAAGCGGCAACATTTTACACCAGTAAATGCGTAGCAAAGATAAGAGAGAATAAAGAAAATAATAGCAGGGGAGAAAGAAGAAATTTGGGGTGAGATTGAAGGAGAGAGGAGGGTGGAGGGAGGGATCCTTATTGTCTGTTAAAGTGTTCAATGAGTGAACCAATAGAGGGCCGCATGCGCAAGCGAGGAGTTAACCAGTTCCACAGTCTTGCACCAGCGAGCCTGAATGAATCATGGAATGCTTTACAGCTGGAGTGGCGTTGGACGATTTTTAGGGAACGATTTACTAAGGGGAAAGAAACCAACAAGGTAAATTGGTATTTTAACAGCTGTTGGGCTGATAAGCTTGGAGATGAAGGCTAGGCATCTTCTGTGCAAATAGTGGACAAGATTAGTCCCCAAGATCCTATTTTTTTTCATTGGCAGGAGTGTGACTTCGTGGTTTTAAACCCAGGATGTACAGAGAGCATTACTCATAAACTCAAGTTTGCGCAGAAAGAAGTCATCCATAGAGAGAAAAGAGGGAATCACAGTAAGTTATTAGGGGTAAATTAGCGTCTTGACTTTAGTTTCATGTCTTGTGGGATGTTGTAGCCGAGCCGTTTGAGCGTGTGAAGGGAACCGTAAATTCTCCTGCGTACCCCAGAAATATGATTGATTCAAGACCGTGTAAAATATATCATGACCCTACGTTCTTCACGCAGCAGCAATAAGGAATGGTAGAATCTTTCAGTACAGTGGGTGGCAATGAAGAGTTGATATAAAAGATTTGTAAACAAGTATTGCCTGGGATTTTTAGGATTTTTTAATTTTATTGAGGTTGGCCCATTGATAAATTGAGATAAGCTCACTGTTAATAATGATAGAAATGGTTTGATCAGTACATTTTGGATAACAATGAATAAAACATTGAAAATCGTCAGCAAACAAATGGTAAGAGGCAAATTTTAGGGCAGTGTAAATATCGTTAATACAAAGGGTAAACAGTGCTGGCCCCACTGGACAGCTGAGGGACACCGTTGTCTAAATTCAGACATGATGAATGGGATTCTCCAGAACTCATAGCTAGTGAGGGCCAGTGAGGTAGGAATGTATAAATTCAGTAGCAGATGAGCGGAAATTGAATTTAGTTACCATTTTGGAAAGAAGCAAGCTGAAGTCAACGGACCAAAGGCGTTGGAAAAGTCTAATAATACTAGGATGGAACAATTTCCTTTGTGAGTTCCTTCGCGTATGGACTCAGTGACATTTAGTAAAGCAGATAAACAACTACGGCCTGCCTGGAAACCAGATTGAAGTGGAGATAGTAATTTGTGGGAATTTATGTACTCTGATATCTGCTTATTGACAGCAAGTTCTAAAATTGTGGAAAGAGCCGGAAGAATGCTGATAGGAGTTTAGGCTTGCTCACTGTGGCCAGAGGGATGACAGTTGCACGCTTCTAGCTAAATGGGAAATTGAGGGATGTTGAGCTCAAGCATTTATCAGAAACGTAAGATGAGTTGGAATAATTGGCAATAATCTAGTGAACGAAATGGGGATACCATCTGATCGTTCAGCTTCAGACTTGATGGAACAAGTTGCAATGCTCACATCTTCTTCAGTAACATTCGCGAGAGCAAAAGAGGCTTGTTCAAGACGGTTGGTTTCATTGGCCAGAGTAGGGTAGTGCACAGCTACAGATGGGAGAGAGGAAGAGTCAGTGAAGTGTTGATTTAAGTCATCAATTAACATTGTTTTCCTTACCACCTTTACTTTTTCCAAGCCGTCAGATGTTATGCCAAGTTCCAGAGATTTATCGAGTTTAGCGAATGCGTGAGCTTCTTACGGTTTCTGAACAAAGTCTTTGCTCGTTTCCTTGTTTGGTGGTAGAGAAGTTCGTAGAAAAGGGGGTCGTGAGCTTGCCGGCCGTGAGCTGTCCGTTAGAGGGTGGACAAATCCAGTGCTACAAGAACAAGACAGGGCGAACAGTCGGGGAATCTGAAAATGTTCAGTGTGAGAGATGTCCGAGAGAAGTTTCCGTTAGGAGAAGTTTCATTGTAGTTAGATATTATAGTGACTGGTGTTGCCGATTTTCAGCTACTCTTTGTTAATGAATTATGTTGCATTCAGCATGCTAAGAAACTTTTTATTAAACATTTTGTCCCAGTTAGTTGTCCATTTATGCTGAAAATGCGAGTTGAATCTGCAAGGGCTGTGATTACTCACTGATATTCAGGTAGCTTCTTCTTGGTAGTGGGAGCACACGCTAGAAAGTACGAAATACTCATTAAAGTTGGATTTTCCATGAAGATTTCATGCTCAATCACCGTTCCATATTCCATCGCAACGGTTCCAGTCTACCCCAACCACATTGACGGTACCTGACACGGTTTGATGATGAGGTACCTGCACCGTACCAGATCCTGGAAAAAAGTTTCTGTCTAGCTGGGAGCCTTCATTCTGCCACGGCCTTCTTCTGGATGATCCTATTGTGTTTGGACGGGCAAGGCTAGGAAAAAGGCTGTTCCGAGGTGGCGCCAAACGACCGCCCGAGAAGTGGAACGCCCGCCTTTTTGGGAGCGTTCTGTCTTCTCTTTTCATTGGCAGATTTACCTATCAGAACCCTTTCCGACTCAATAATTCGAGGACGTTCCCATCACGGCGGAAGCGATCCTAATTTTCTGAGTGGTTCGCACTTAAGAGGCCGCTCCTTCACAGCGACATATCCTGAATTGGCATTTCGGAACGTGTTCTGGCGTATCACAAACAAAATCAGGCGCTGATCCCTGCAACGCTGCAAATCCCTGCACAACGGTTTATTATTTTATACAGAATTTATCTATTGTTAATTTGTTAATCAAATAAACTCACATGTAATATCTACGCGTTGGTGTCCGATTCGTCAGAATTAATAAATGTAGCGTCGACCTTGGTGCAAGGTGCACGCGTAGGGAAACAACCATACGGTGATTGTCCGTTGAAATATTTCATTACGGTTTGGATTATTCTTGTCTACTTTTCGAAATAGGTAATATTGTTACAGAACTATAAGAGTATAATGCTCAGTCACTGTAATTTCTCTTTCCACGCACCAATATAAATTAAAACACGGAGAGTATGCGAATGGGATCCGGCGAAAGTTGCTACCTAGGTACCTAATTCCCCCGCCCCATCTATCTTAATTTCCCTTGAATCTGAGCACTATATATCTGATCTGACAGGCCTTTCATTTTTTGGTCACGGCTGATCGCAAATGTTCTGAAGGCCATATTTAATGATATATACAATTTTTGTTCTTTCTCTTCGAGACACTGCATGAATTGTGCAAGGTTTCAGCGGTCTTATCGTAGGTGCCTCTTCCATTAGGCGCTGACTATCGGATTTCGATTCAAGGGGATTCCTCGAAATTGTTGGGATTCTGTAGATGTGAAGGAACCACTAGTCCCTCGATGCTTACTGTCTGGATGAGCTGTGTTTGTTGAAATGGGGTATGCGCACGTACCTATTTATTTTATTTGTATAAATGAAATAGATTCCATCCTGAGAATTTGGGCATCTACCTACGATGAGTAGCTCTTTTTCTATGATTTTCAAAGTTAACACCAATTTGACCGCTTCCGCTTTTATGGCCCCATTAAAAGCACTTCCCAGTTTCACCCATACACTTGTGAAGAGAATTGATTGGAACATATTCTGGTAATTAATGTTTAAATATTGCTCAGAAGAAGCACCAGTACGGGAGTATTATAATTGCAGCTTCATGACTTAAAAAAAATTACCTGTCCTGTTTCTTCCACAATTGCCAATTCTCTTCAGAGAACAAGGAAAACTTCTTAACTACCTAACGACAGTAATGTTTCTTTGAGTCGTCCTTGCTGGCAGCTGTACTACAGATATTGTTGCAGACTCGCGAAATTCGACGCCTTTTGTTTAATTCTGTGGTCTATTGTTATTTTCGAAGAATCGCGGTTTTGACGAAACAGCGGAGAATATCGAGTTACATGAGTTGGCCTGTGTGACCAACGTTTCCAGCTTTTCCCCTTCATCTGTACCCACTGTTTAGAGAGGCAAATGTAAAAAAAAAAAAAACCGCGACAGTTGTGATCGTGACCATGCAGTTGTTTGCACTAGTACAACATTTCCTAGTTTCGAAAAGAATGAAATACAAAGAAGAAGGAACAACGCCATGGTCGTATGACTAGAAGGTTGTGTGACTAGAAGCAAAACATGGACTCAAGTTAGCACCTGTCCTTACTTTGTATTAATTATTGGGTTCGTGGTGAACTACATTTTACACAACTTTTATTACATCAAAAAACACTTCAAAATGTCACCAAACTCTTCTACCTACTGATGACTGGATTAAGCATGAAAATCAGACTGACACCTAATAGTACTTCTATTTGTTTTCTAAGAATCCGTTGGAGTCTTGTCCACCTCGTGCGCGCTTCTCGATTGTTACTTGAAAAATGCTGTATCTTGATATTATCGAGTGCCTTTGTTCCCCATTTTCAAGTTTCATGAAATTTCGAAGCCGGGATGACAATATTAGCAATTTCTAGCTTCCTTAAAGTTAAAAACGGTTTAACGCTTATGGAAGGGGGGCACAGCTGTCATAAAACATTAGAAAGTGACTGTTGAATGACGTGTTACTTTGTAATGTGTCTTAAATGTAAAAAAAAGAAAAACCTCGACTTCAAAACACATTTGTATTTGAATTATGGATTTTCGTTCAAAAGAATGATCAGCCTAAGGATAGTGTGACGCTAGGGAGTTGGAATGTAACTCTTCCGAGTTACATGTTTTTGTCGTTTTTTTAATTATTTTTTCCCTATATAGTAGTTGTGTAACTGCATGAGTGAGAGGTCCACAGGTGTTGCAAATAACTAACGACACCTAGCTTTTAGAATTATTTGAAAACAGTTAAGTACTTAGAATTTTTAACTCTTGTTATAACTATCGGAATTCCATTCCCCAATCGTATATTGACGATATCCAAGTTGTATTTCCCAGCTTTGAGTAAAATGAGTTGATTACCGACAGTTTAGTTGACCTTACTACCAACAGTGTAATTGACCTTACCACCGACAGTTTAATTGCCCTTACTACCGACAGTTTAGTTGACCTTACCTACTGTAGGAATTTCATCAGGTCAGGGTTGGAAGGTAGGATTAGAATTTGGCATTAAACTCACCCATTTTGAATTTTGAGGTGATGGTGGTCGGCCCTGAGGTGGCTAGTGAACTCTCTGAAACACAGTTCATCTGCTGAGAAAACTAAGCCCAGTTTTGTGGAAAATCTCCTTCCATACGAATGTTTGCAGAAACGTCCATAGGTAACGTCTAGCCAGTTGATAACGCACCTTAATATCTAGGACGCGATAAAATCGTAATTTCGTCAATGAGGAGTCTTCTTCTTCTGTCTGCTCAACAGGAACAAAAGAAAAGAACAAAATTCTGGCAATCGGTTGAGCTTGGATTAGTTTTAGGTAGGGTGACAACCCTGAACACCTGTCTTGACGAGAAGAGCGCCTCTGGCGATAAGTAAAGGGGCTCCATCAAACTTGACGAGGTTTCAATGGTATCGCTCACTTATCTTGAAGAAGTTACGTAACCGAAATCGAAGAAAACAGCGAACGACGTTCCGGAAGGACGTACTGGCCAGGGGCATATCCCGATAGGTAGTCACTGCCAATGAGACAGCTGCTTGTTTGCAGTTCAAGGGGATCCAAACTATCGAGGTACTAACTTTTGCACGCGCAAGTTTGATTCTTAAACCCTTGTCGAATCTTTCAGACTTAAAATTAACAAACCTTCCGGAGAGGTCCTTTATCCGTGCAAGTCGTGACCCTACTATAGGCCAGTGACTGCGATCACCATCATCATCTAGTCAGGTGCCAAAAAATCTTTTATACTAGCGAAAGGGTCGAAGTCTAATTTGAATGGGTCAAAACTCGATGAAAAATGGCTGAAAATCACCCGTGGGCAATTTCACCTGTTTTCATTCGTTTTCGTAAATAAAAGATCTCTGAGAGTGTTTTCCGAAAAGGTGCTATATGAGGGGTATACGATGATTGGAAGTGTGGGATAAACCCGTGAAAAGAAAGGACATGACGAAATGACGTCATAGGTAAAGAATCTGACCCTCGCGTCCGCCTGGGGGGAACCCTCAGCACCATCCACTTATGACATCATTTCGTTTTCTTTCCATCCGTTTGTTGCCCAATACGCGGAGTTTTGAGATGAAAATCGGCAGTGGGGGGTTTTTCAAGGGTGCTAAATCCGTTTCTGAGGTCAAAAATAAAAAATTCCTACGTATGGAAATTGTCCATTAACGAAAAAGGCTGTTTCGATAGTCAAACCAATTTTTTCTCGACAAGAGGAGGCGAAATTCAAGTTCTGATCAACAAAAATCGTCAATAATTGCTGTCACCAACTTTCAAAATTCGTTCATGGTCGCATGATGAAGTTTTTCAGTCAGTCTGCAACTCTTCCTTTTGCATCAACCAGGATTAGAAGGTTGCAGTAAATACAACTTGAATGCCTGATAGTACAAGGATTGCAATGGATTCACAACACACCATTACGTTTTTGGAGAGTTTTCTGCATTCAAATCCATTTTGAAGTCCGTAAATCAATAATTACTTTTAAAAAGGGTTGCGTTGATACAGGCATTTTTGGCATTCCCAGTGGCCAGGTTTGTTTACCTTTCTGATTTAAGGATAGTTCATGGCAGGACAGCTCGCAGACTCGCATTAATAAATTATTGGCGTCATTCATTTAAATGTAAGCTGTGCTTCTTGAAAAATACATGTTGTGTTTCTTTCAACGGTTTCTGATCTCGGATAAAACCACACAGTGGAACTACTCAGCATGGGGGATACTTGCTTCAGGCACCGCTAAAACACGTAGCAACCAGATTTTTTGAGGTCTCCCCGAGTTTCTCCTCGTGATCGCCCGACGGAGAGCTCCTGGGAGAGCACCCGGGCCGCGCTACCCACTGGCGCGCCATGGAGGAGGTCCCACTTTTTTGTGTGAATACATTTCGTATATAGGCGACCACCTTGATGTACCGAATGCGATGGCGCACGAACTTATCAGGGATTTTATCAGGGCTCATGAGTTGGGACACAATGGGAGAAGAACTTTCTATTACAGCATTGTGCTTGAAGAGCCGAAATTTTCATGATGCGTTTAGATAAAATCTGCGCGCCTTGTTACGGAAGTTCCTGTTTATTCGCCGATTACGTTCTACTGAGTAATACTGGCTTAGATAGATTAGATCTTAGATTATACATGAGATAGCTTAGGCTAGGTAAGTGGATATGCCTTTTCAAGTCTTTTTGCAGAGCGACAGGAAAATAAACATCCTATTTCATTACTGCAATTTTCCCATTTCTGCGAGAATATTACCTGCTAACCGTCAACTCTTCCTTATGACTTAGTTTTCACTTTCCTTAATTTGAAATCCTCGATGTAATTAATGCCATATAGGTAATTAATCATCGTGATTCTCTAATTATGAAATTACATACTTTTATTTCCTCAAACTTTTCATTTTATTTGTATGAAACTAAGATATTCTTGCTCCTCCAGACTGGATAATCCTTCAAGAATGGGAACAGGATTTTACTGTGCCAATCAAATGGATTTTCCCAAGTGTAGAGCAAGTCGATAACAAACTCATTATGACAGAACCATCAGATCTGTTGAAATACAAACTAATAACACGCTCTCGGGATTAATATAATTATACCTCGTGAGATAGGGCTTACGAACTAAATCACTCGCGATTAAATCGTGGAAACCCATATCAAATAATAAAAACCACAGTCATGCAGCATGGCTACAAGAGCGAATTTTCGAAGTTTTCGCATCTTCCTCCTCCGCCTAAAATTTTCTGAAAATTAATTTTCGGCCAATGTTTTCCCAACTTGATACAAAATTAAAACAGGAGTAGTTTTACGCAAAGTAAAATTTGGGGTGGAAGGAGGGGGAGGGGGAAATCAAAAATGTTTTGAATACCAGAAGAGTAGGTATTGGGTACGTAACAAATTTTTTGTTCCATTTTTTGCCGAGTAACACCTCGGTTTGTAGATTTTCCAACGCTGAACACGATGGTGAAGTCAGAATTGCGATATCCCATTCCGTTATCAGATTAGAGCAGACGAACCAGGAAGAACATCTCAAGAAATAACCACGTTCCTTCATCTTCAAAGTGCTCCAGTTTGAGAATGGAATGAGATATCGCAATTCTGATTTCACCATCGTGTTCAGCGTACAAAAACCTTTAAAATGAGGTGTCACTTGTCAGACTTTTTCATTTTGGGAATTTATGGGTAATTTTCCCCCCCTAAAACTCCCCAAAACTCCCCCTTAGGGTGACCCGATTCTGCCCATCTTCGAACTTAGCCTGTCGATTGCCAAGACAGATTTTTCGTGCAAATTTGAACTTTTTATCTCAATTCTTTCGAGAGTTATCGTCTGGAATGACACATACATATATAAATATATATATATATATATATACATATAATTTTTGGTGTCTTTCGGCAGGGAATTCAGGATAGTCTGAAACGGATTTTGGTATAAAAATCTTTCGGAAATTCGAGTTTTAAAAATTTTGGACCGAGAACAATAGCTTCCTTTTCTTCGAAAATTCGCTAAAACGGAGTTACTGAAAGGTTGTTTATGTCCTGTAGTAGACGATAACACGAAAAATGCGGTCAAAATTGTCAAACCATCGTCCGTAACAATAACGATATAGTTAACAATAACTATAAGAGTTATTGTTTGTTACTGACGATGGTATGATCACCGAAACCGGTATAACAGTGTATTTTTCGTGGTTTCGTGTATTAGTGGAAATAGACAAACTTTCAGTAACTCCGTTTTTATTATTTGAAGTAGGTCTTACCTACTTACATCATAACATTTGCAGACCATAAAATTTGCAGTACACCTCAGCACAAAATGCGTACAATATCTTTGAATCTTGGAAGGGTTTAAAGAACCTAATGTACTCGTAGGCAGCAGTAAAACCTAGATAAAAACCTATAATAGTAGTCGTGAGTGCCTTGCGGTTCATCTCAACCATCCGCTGACCAATTATCGTCCCGCGGTTTATGAAGTCTGATAATTTTTGTCAACGAGCATATAACTGTGTCCGGACTGTGAAATTGTAACTGTGTTGTACGAAGGAGATGCGCATCCATCACCAATCATGTAACCTTCTTTTGTCTGTGAAACCCATTTGCAGAAAACTGGGTTGGGAAGCCAAGTGAAAAATATTGCAAGCCTTTCACGGTTTCTTTGTGAACAGAAAAAGAAAACATGTTGAAGACAATCAATTTGTTTGCTCGAGCGTGCCGGCTAGAACAAAAAGTTGTTCTCCCACCGTGCAGTGATAACTTGGTCAAACGTTTGTTGCGCTCCGTGTGCTGCGTTGAGCTTGAGTATCCCATTAGGAAATCCTGGGCGGAACTTGGCAATCGGTGGTACTGAAAAGTTGTGATTATTGGGATATCAGTAGTCACGTGATAAATGCTATCGTGAAATGTTGATAAGGTGCCGGTTCAAATCCATTCTTTATTATCCTCAACCAATATGTTCATTTTGACCTTGAAATTGTGTTTTAGGCTGCCCTTCTGTTTTGCCTTGTTTTGCGTATGGGTCTGTTCTTACTAGCTGTTGGGATTTCATGTTGCCAACTGGGGCTTCCAAATTCGGCTCCTATACAATTGGCGTCATCAGTATTACTGAACTGCCAACACTAGAGTCAGCGACCCTTTTCAAGTTGCTCGTTACGTTAAAGTGAATTTTATTATTTTTTTTAATGATCGCAAAAGAACTAACCCATCTTATTTAGTGCAGTAGTCTACCGTAATATCTGAGGTAATAAATGTGCGGTGTTGATACAGTTTGAAATTGATCGCGAGGGTCCGTAAGAAGACCTGCACGCACTGAGTAGTCTCCCCTAGACGGCTCATGGCACGGCCTCTCCCTCACAGCCACGGCCGCTCAAACCTCTTTCGCATCTCAGGCCATTTATGATACCCCATCACGCTACCTAAACCTTCCAGTTTCAAACAGCTCATCCTGACCTGAAGGTTACTGGGGCGGTGAACATTGTATTTAAAACTTTCCCCGCATCGAGGGTTCATCGTACAGGAGGCAGGATTTAAAGTGAATTGCAGCCTCTCGAAGCTTCTTGCAGTTTGGGCAGTTTTTCACCGTTGGGAAGTAGTTCGGGACGGAATCTCTTGAAGAGCGGTCTTTCAGGAAGGAAAGGGCTCCAACACGCTCCTTTATTCTGCCTTTTATTCGCGCGTCGAGGCAATTGATCTGACATTACCCCATTCCTCTCTCCATCATCAAAAATGCAACCTCATGGTTAGGAAAATGCTTTTACTTATGTAGATGTTGTTAATACTATCGCGGAGTCGCAGTGCACGAGTAGATCAACAAAAGGTCAGGTGCACGAATGGTGCTGGTAAATATCACTGCAGTCACCTAGGTGCACTGTTACATGCACGGGTTTCCAGTCGATCACGGTCATGATGTGAAGTATCGGTATCAATCAACGAAAGAATGAACCACTTTTCTCGGTAATAATTGAATTATATTTTGTATAGGCTGTGACGGTGGGCAATTCTCGATTCGTTTGTTTTTCCAGTGAAGATGGGGGCGGTCAGGCTGAAACCTAATCGCTATCCCTTCTTAACTGGTGATATTATCGCTCAAGGGTCCACCGTCACTCTGTCACAAGGCTATTGAAAGGAGACTATTACAACGAAATTTGTTCGATATCAGGTCATTATAATATATTTTTGCTTCCTCACAACCGAAGGAAGGAAAGCTTTTGATTCGTGCAACAGTCGAAAAACATCATGTCCTCCAAAATGAAAATTTCTAGTCATATTTTACGTTTTAGACATCAAGGAACATTATTTGGTTCCGTGTCTGTCTGTGGTCAGTACCTTGTTCCGGACAGAATTATACGAAATACTGGTCGTAATGGGTTGAAATTCGGAGGGTAGGTGCTGTTTGGCCACAGATGGTCCTCTCAGTTTTAATTAGTCTTACTCATTTGTTTCAGCATAAAATCTTGTAATGTATTGTAACTTGCTTCGACACTTCTGAAATACTTATTCTTCAAGTGGTATGATTACCACAATATTCAAAACACTTATATGAATGCCTATAATAATCCCATTACGCTTATCATCGTCCTGCCCGACTTGGCACATGTTTTCATGTTCTCTCATCAAAGAATGATGCTGGACATCTGTTCGCTAGTAGAAAATCTTACATAATAAATTGTTCTTCGCGTTTAATCTATTGTGGTTTATTACAATTAATTACTCCAAATTGTCTTGTTGAAACCACTAGTTGGATGCATTGCACAATAATTATAGTCTTGTGTTGACTTTATTGATAACAAAGGTTATGGGTGCATAGATACTCCCTAGTAGCCGACAGCCCCACCACGTCCCCGCATAAACTGCTGGTCCTACTTGGAATGGTGTTTCGGTTGAGTGAGATAGAAGATAGACTGGGGATGAAGTAGTATTCTCTATTTTCTGTTAAACATTCACTCAGTCATTCAGTCAGACACTGCTGTACAATGGAAGATCATTTGTTACATCTAAACAAAACTATCTAAAAAACTTACGAAGGTCTATACCGCAGTTATGACGGAACCCGATTTTCTTGCTAAGTATAGAAAGAAAGACACATCTATGTTGTATGCGGTTTATTATATTCAGTGATGCACTTTCGGAATCAAGTATGAAAAAATGAGGGAGATAAGAATTATCCCCCTTCAGAATTTGTTGCTTTACGTTTCAAGGTGCATAGAATTCGAAAATGGCGTTTAAAACAATGTGTCCGTCTGCAGTACGCCGTTCCTATGGACCAAAAATTTGACATTAGTTTTATAGGTCCCGTTTGGGATTCTAGTTGGTCCTCGGAGCTTGGTGTTACTCTCAACCATCTCGAAGGGATGAAAAATAGGTTAATTTTTCAAAACGTTCTAGCTTGAAAAATCTTAGTAGAATGGTTGTGTTTTTGAATAGTTTTCTTTTTTTGAATGGTTTCCTTTTCTTCTTCTTAATATTTTGAATAGCTTCCTTTTTTGGGTCAAGTACAGATACAATAAACCGTTGTGGAAGAACTTGCATTGTTTTTTAATAGTTGGTCAGTGACCACCGGAGTCATTGGTCACTTGGTCAGCCCTCCACAATATATTATTTGTCCACGTAATGCAAAATCTCGGGAGCCGTGGTTTCTCTCGATCCGAACGCTTTGTTCGAGGCCTTCCTGGAATGAAAGTGAAAAAGGGATGATGGCGCTGTTTGTCGACTGTGAATCTAAACATGGCCAAGACGAGCCTAGCTGATGTCGCTCAGCTGAGCTCAGCTTTTCACTGAGTGTAATGATCCCGTATTACGGTGTGCCGTGTTGATCTTTCTATCAACAACCATCAATTAGGTATCTGAGCAACTTACGAAGGGGATTGAATCCCCCACTACATGGTGTAAGATGACTGTGGGACACAATGCATCAAAATGGCAAAGTTCATTGATGAAATTATAAAAATTCTAAATTGATGCTGTACTCTGCCGTGCCGTTGAACGTTAAGTGGAGGTTTACAACCCACATTGACTCAATAGATCAACTTGAATCCACCAGATAGGTACCCGTTATAACTGTGGACAGTGCAACCCAAAAGTGAGCGTTATTCAAGTTCAAGTTGGTGTACCAAGTATCTACCATGTGTTCCACTCTTCTGAGGCCGTTGTTTAATTTTATGTTATAAAATAACACACAGGAAGTCTTCAGTAATGTAGATTGCACTGATTTGGTAAGGCTGTTGCTCCGATCACTATGGAAAATCATGGTGGACCATTGGGGACTCGACCTATAATAATCCTCCTTGATTTCATCGGTATAGATTGTGTAGAACCATAGGTTCGAGAGTGTTGGAATCCACATGTTTTGGGATGCGCATGCTGATCTCGACGATAAAATTCGTGCGGAACCATTTGGGAATCAACTAAGTTCATAGATTCCTTCAAACTTTCAGCTCGTTTGGATTGTTCTTTCTGTAAGATAATCATGTTAGTAACAAGGGATCACGTCACAGACACGGAAACAAATTTGTTCCTTGATGTTTGAAACGCAAGATGCAAGTGGAACCGTTGGTTTGGAGGATAGGAATCTTTTCAGTACTTACTTCCTTCCATGAATTCTTTCCCTAACCTTAGTCTGGAAGCAAAACTTGTTAGGCATTTGAGCATTGGAACAGGTATTTTTACATTGTGAGAACCCTGATTTAGGTAGTGCCAACTCCCTTGAAAATGTGTTGTCGTGTAACGAACAGAAATCAAGAGAGTTCGGTTTCTAGTTTCACATCCCAGATTACCTAGGAGGAAAAAACGCAGCAACAAAGTGTGATAATTTACTTCTGTCGAGGCCACTAAGGAAGGAAAACACCCTGAGACCGACCGAGGTCACGAGACTTCCCTTACGTGGGGTGAAATCCATCCGACTCGCGTATACATTAAGATGGCCTAGCATTACTTTTACTCGAGTTCAAAGGGAAGTCTCGTGGGTAATTAAGGGAACTTGCGAACTCTTCTCGTTTGCTGTCAAGTTCGCCTAGGAGAACCGAACACCTGCATTCGCCTTTGTGAGGATCATTGTTTCACTTGTGTAACACGGTGGCCGTCTTGTTAGTGGTACACATGAATTTAGTATAATAATTATAGCAGTACGCTACTACCTACGACTGCACGTCCTACCTCATAAATAAGGTTTCAAAGCTTCCGACTTTTTGTTGTTGCGATGTACCTACGTTGGTTGTTTGACGTGAGATTTAGCTACCTACACCTACTTGATAGTACAGAACATTCTCACGTTACTTTTTTCATTTTTCAGTCATTGGGAGTCCTGTCCGTAAATTTTGAGGTTGACTGTTCTGGTCCGCATTTTCACTCCATGATGTCCTTATTTCGAGAAACATTAGGCAGATGGCAGCCCTAAATTACTTTTATTGTCTAACCTACGCTTGTCTTGTCTTTATTTTTACTTTACTTAAAACTACTTGACCCGAAGGGTAAAATGAAAGTCTTGCAGTCGGCCGAAAATTAATTTTCCGGAACTTAGCCAGTGTATTAATGGGTTTATACCCAATATGAAACCATATCTTCACGTTTCAGACCTACGTATGTTACTCGTAATCTCTAACAATCTTGACGAACGAGCTAAAAAAAATGCCTATTCCGAGGCTTCACTTTTATACAGAAGGGAGCTCCTGCAGAAATGTCAGCTTTCATCGTCGGCATTTCATTCATTGTTAAGGGAAGTAGGTAACTACATACATACTGCGAAAAATATGGGAGAGTAGTTGTAGTAGGTAGGTGGGTATTCGCCGCTACCGAGAGCGCTAAGTGCAGGGGATTGTGCGAAGAACGTCGAGTCTACCTACGCAGCACTCATCAAGCATTGGGCATTCTGGGTATTAGCTCATCTTAAGTGAGTGGCAGTAGTTGATAATAATAATCGTTGAGTAAATATGATTTTAAAAAACGAGGTCCCTCAACAAAATGGCATGTTGAGAGCCAACATGATTTTATTTTTATTTTCTGTAACCAAACATTTTCTACATCAAAGGTTTTGCGGTAAGATGTTTCTCATTCCAATCTGAGGTCTTTTTCAGTCGGGCTCTTTCTTGAATGCTAACGAAGTGGTTTCTGAAGCTAAGTTGGAATATTTCTTATCTTGGCAGTGTGGTGAGTAACAGTTCGTCAGTTTTCGAATGTTACATTGATGACAAAATTTATGTAGTGAACACGAATGTGAAACATTAGACTACGGGATATTGAAATGAGTAAACCTTTAACTTCGTGCAAATATGAACCCTGGGGTACCCCTCAGCTCAGACGATCCAAGTCCAGACTTGGCTCGCCAAGTGTGGACTTGACTGAGTTGAGTGGAGTCCTCCGCTTGCGAGAATGTGAGTCTGTCCTCAACCTAAGCGAGGACTATGAATTCCGCCCTTAGTGACAGTAGCAACCTAGCTATTGAATGATGAATGAGGGTGAAATGCCTGAAGTTAACACATTCTATCGAGCCGGGTGGAAGGTAAAAAGGAATTCGTTGTGACAAACAAACAAAATTGGGAACAATCACATCTTTGAGTTTCTTCAAAATCCTAAGAATAAAAAGGTTCCTAGGTCTTTTCATAACATGAATTTCATCAAAATTGAACTGGATGTTATGAGAACAAGTTGTTGTAGATAAGTCTTACTGGAAATACCCTGGTCCATATCAGCGCAAATGGCTCGTGCAACCTTACGCCCACATCCTGAGGATTGATGGTTTGAAGCCTCCCGTCGCTTCCCATCCATCAGCCCCGCGTCGAAGGGTATTATTATACCTCAAGACTTCATATTCCTGCATAAATCAACGTACCGAATAAGGAACGTTGTTCTGGGCTGAATTACATCTAGCCCATTAAAGCCTTTCCGGAGCTATAAAACGAAGTATCGGGCCGTGCTCAATAGGCGTTAAAACGCTCATCTTCAATAGATGGAAAATTCCTGCATAATACATAATGAGTATTTAAAACTAGTAAAGAGGGTCCTTTTACGGAACTGGGAACTAAGTATTGTAGGGCACGATGAGTTACAGTTTTCACGAAGGGACTTATAACAGAGGAGCCTTCTGATTTCTTAACGTGAATACGAATTTACGTAAATATGTCTATCAAAATCAGGACGGTGCGATTCGAATGAAACGTGAGTATCTCCATCTACAGTGGGACAAAGTTAACTACCTAATCCATCCGATGGAATGTGCGGACCGTCGGGTTTCGGATGTTCGACCATTTCAGAAAATCAGACCACAACTAAACTTGAGATTTAAGTAAAAGTGCCTAAATAAAAAATGTTGTTAAGAGTGAACATGTACTTACATGGTTTTATGGACAGGAAAAGAGCATTTCAAGCTCTGGGGCCTCAGTAATATGATCTATTTATTTGATTAATTGAAGATCAAAACAAATGAAAGAATGAGTTCCATTTAAAGGTTTATTGCTCTCTGTGCATAGGGAGTTGTGAATTCAGTCAAGAATATTAACAAAGTTTTCCTCTCCAGTATTAAAATTTCCACTCGCTGGGTTTCAGACATTAATAAGGCGCAAATTTGCTTCTGTATCACTCGATCTGTCCGCTTATCTGCAGTGTTGTATAATCAAGACTCTGTTCATCTTGATGAACGAACTAGCAAAACAGGCTGCAATTTGGAGATTATGGTGACTGATTCAGTCCTATGAATCTTAATGTTTACATATTTCGTAAGGATCCAAAAGGAACTTTCGTTACTTTTTTTTTATACAAGTTGAAACTGTGTCTCAGAGACAAAGGAAGTATTTGGGCAGTCATGAGTTATCATGCTCGTTCAAGAAAATGCAAACGACAATTTGATACTTCCACAAACCTCTTGTTTGACGGCCGTATAAAAGCAAGTTAAAAAACGAAACGGTTCCAAGATAAAATAATGAAAGTTTATGACCTACTTGGTTTTTTCGTGTTGGGCGACTAAAAAAAAAGTGTCTCCCAATCCTAGAGAAACTCATTTTCTATTCGGTTACGTCCGAGGCGTTAACGGTATAACTCTGGATTGATAAGGACGGACCCTGAAGGAGCAGCGATATCTTAATAGGTCGCGAGGTCTATGAACTTCACCATTGTGATCTCATGCGTGGTGTTTTAGGTTTGACGTCGGGCCCTCGGGCTCATAACTTGCGTTCCTTCAAGCCGTAAAAACTGCTAATTGCGATCTGCAAGCTGCGATAGGAATATTTGGTTGCAGTGTTTGATAGCAATCCTCAAACAAACCATTATTCAACTGGTGTTATTAGGAGAAAATTACTTCAGAAATGATTCTGTTCGCCTATGTACGTCATTCTGAACATCAAATACCGATACTATCATTTTGTGGCAGAGCTGGACTGAAGTAGGTCGGTATTTAAGCGATTTATTGTGCTGTAATTATGGGATCAAAAGTTAGGGCCGGTGGGGGCAAACGTTTTCAAATCTTGCTTTCCCCCGGACCATCAGATCATACCATCGATCCAAAAAATTGCTCCCCTCCTGCATCTTCTGTTAAAAACGCTGCAAAGTCCTTGTCACATGGGTTTATTATTCTACTGTACACACCTGCAGAAATGCTGGCTGTTCATTTATTGTTGCTTTCATGTAAAATAATTGAAATAGCTATTTCCGGTGGTTTCCACCAATTTTGGCCCCCAAAACTTGAATTAGGTACGCTTTTTTTCTTTTTTTTTTCAAATTATCTTTGATCATTGGTGGTGCCATTTAATCGTCTTGATCTACGTGTTGAAACTTTTCCTAGTGCTATTCTACAAATTGATGGTGATTTCAGACGATTTCGCAGGTTTTTGCCTCATAAAAAATCAAATTTGGGAGCTGAACATCTGGTAAAACCTCAATTTTCCACTCTTTGGTCAAAATCGACTTCATATTCGGTCTTCTCGTCCCCATAAACATGGAAAATGATATCTCAGACGCTCATGTTACTAACGTGTTGTTAAAACGCAAAAAGTACCTATTTTTACGCACATTTTCACGGTTTACAGCTGAGCGAATACATAGGTGTATTATTCACAGAATAATAAACAAAAAAATATAAATAAATAAAAATGAAAGTCTGTCCCTCTCAGTGCGGTTTTAAACCTCAATAATCGTCCAGTTCATCGGTTTAAAGGTGACTGGGGTGTATTGTATGAAATAAAAATTACATAATTATGAAATGGGCTAGGAAAAGATTATCATCAAAAAATACTTATATATATAATCATAGTAGCATCTTGTCAAATTTTAAGAATATAAAATCAATATTGGAGTAGGCTATACTTGCTATTATTTCAAACGAAGAGGAACACACATAGGTAATTTTTCAATATTAGTTAGTACTCATTTAAATTCTAATGAACTCAAATAACGCCATTAAAAATAGATACCTAAACTGAATAATTTATATACGCGCTCGCAACTGTTCGGCTGTTATTTCATGTTTTCATAAACTCATGTTTACATCCGTCATTTTGACACAAACGAAAACTGATCACGTTACTGCTCAAGTCGACGTATGGAGAGGCGTTGGGTGTGTGGAAAAAGTGAAAGGTGCGAGGGGGAGTTGACAAACGATTGTCAAGTATCAAATGTCAGATTCAGTCATGATTTTGACTACCCACATGTTTGATCGAACCAAATTCGTCATGTTCACTCGGGTGGGAGTCTATTTACGTGCTGTCCTAGTTGGTCCATTTGCCCTCCAACCAGCCATGACATATCGATACTGTGTTCGGGATGCACCGATTCACAAAATCCTGTTTTCACAAGATACATCAAGCAAAATACGAAGGAAAAGAAATATCTGATGAATAACGCTGGTTCACCAAGTTAAAACTTACCTACTTAATGATCGAAGGAAATACCTAGTAGTGAGTACCTTCTTATTGATAGGCACAGCCTAAACCTCGATAACCTCTTATTGATGATAAACCTCGATAACCATGCTCACGTTAAAGTTGAAGAAATAATACGGCACTTTTTCGAAGATCCTCAAAGATCATAAATGCACCAAACCAAATTTTGGCAGGCATTATTCCATGTGGGAGGGGGGGTGGGGTGGGCGGTTCCTTGGAGCATAACGAGTGTGAGTGCAAAATTTCCGCTCTTAAAACCTCTATAGTTATTCTAAACCCCCTCAAATGGTGGGGAGGGGTGGACAAATTGCACAAAATCCACTTCCTTGGAGCATAGCGAATGTTGCAAAATTTCAGCTCTTGAAATACTCTCTAACCTACTCCTAAAAACTGGGGGGGGGGGGGGGGGGGGGCAGATGGGATGAGGAGGGCGAATTGCACAAAAGGCACTTCCTTGGAGCATAAAGAATGTTTGTGTAAAATTTCAGCTCGATCCGTTATGTATGTGAGGCTGTAGCCCTGTCAGAGAAGTAGAAAAACGTAAAAAATGTCGATTTTCGAACTTCCATAACTCCGGCATCTCATGGTCCCGAGGGTTGAAATTTGGTTCACATCCTCAGGGGTTACTCGAAAATGAGTGCACGAAAAATTACCACCGGAGACCCCCAGGAGGCCGAGTTACAGGGATGTAAAAACCCCTACTTGTTCTGTCGTGTAAGAGTTTTTCGGTTTTCTTTGCGGGCGGGACGCTCCCGCATCCCTAGATTAGGTTTGCAATTTGCGTGCATTATATTTTCCCACGTAATTCGACCGTATTCTAAGCCGATTTCTTGAAAAATACCAGAATCCGAAATTTCTTAATCTGACACTCTATTCCCATAAGCGTTATGGTACAACTTACTAATTGGGTAGTCGGGCGCACGGTGGGGTCACGGTGGTTTTCATTTTCATGAAAATAAGACCCGAATTCGATTACACGCGGATGAGTGCTCGTGAAGTACCCATTTGCCGGGCCGGTTAGGAAAAAAAGACGCGAAGTTGGCAATAACTCATCACTCTGTTGCTGAAAGGGAAGAAATTGAGCCTGAAGAGGCCAAATCGGTTGAGCGAACAAGGGAAACATTTTTTTTCTCGTGATCTACGATGAAGGGAATAAGCCGCGGAAGGTGACCCATTACCGGTATAGGTGACTGTTCACACTTCACCGGCGAAGCACTTTCACTTAGAACAGGGAAGTTGAAAACTGCGGAATTCCTTCGCGAAATAGGCGATAGCGTCCTGTCGGGACGTCCAGCACCAGCCACCCTGCGGGTGATGGTTGCATTTGAAAAATCGAAGTCTCAACCTTGCATTCTCTGATGAGCTTTGATGCGTACTTAATCAGTGGTAAATCAGTTGAATTACTCTAATTTAACTAATTGTTTGTCCCGCGTGAAACCACCATCCGAATGGATCAGAAAGAAAGTTTTATAAAACGGACATCATGAGGGTCTAATCAATGAACCGTCAGAATTTGCATAAAGGTTTCGTTGCCATTTCCTTGCTCACGCGCACAAATCCTAATGATTGGAACACTTTTTAAAGTTCCGTATGAGCTCCACATAATACGTAGGCACCACAATTATTTTTGCTCAACTTCAAACAACCTGATGTCGGCAGTGTCTACCTCCTGCTGGTGAATTTCTTCGCTACTACCAAATTTCGCGATCCCAGGACCCAGGAGAGCTCTATGGGGTCCTTTATTAGGAACAGAGGACCTCAGAGTGAAACGAAAGATATTTAATAGGGGGTTATGGACCACCTCAGTCTCTTCCCGCAGCCACCCAACATCTTTCTTCCGTTTCTTTGTCGTCCTCTCACCCGTCTGGAGCGGTTTCCCTGGGAGACGGAAATGCGGGCGAAACGGTAGCAGACTAGACTCCTCCTAACGTCCGGTCTTACGAGATGCCCCCAGCAAAGCAGCAATGAGGATATAATATTCAGAACTCGGTACCTAATTTAAATAACTTTCTTAGGTAGGTATTCCTATTCTAATTTACAGTAAACCTGTGCCATAATAATCTACTATTGCAGTAGGATTAGTTGAGACAACAAAAATCACCAGTAACCCCCCCCCCCCCTCCCCCCCGAATTCATAATAGTTAGGGATAAGTCCTTAGTTATAGCTGATGACTTGAAAAACGAAGCACCGTATCTAAAAACTAAACTTTGAGAGCAGAAAACTTAGGCCTTCATTGGTATGTCATTTGGCAGTGAGGTATTGTGGGCGCCGTCATGTATTGAAATGTATTACGAAATCAGAACATAAAATGGCATGTTCATTCATTTTTTTCTTATTTTTTTCTTCACTACCTAGGTATTGAAAATAGTCGTGTCTGCTTTCGGGCATGTTAGGCTTGTTGTGGTCTTGAGCCAGACCTCGTACCAGAATTTAGTTTCGACGAGCAATTTTTTCATGAATTTATACTTGGCAAATTTTGAATGCACGATTATGTAATGGGGTACATGTTGTTGTGTGATTATGTGTGCGAGCGATTGTGTGATTATTACTACAATTTCAATTGTTTTCAGGTAAGAACAGCGGCTTACGGGTTGGCGACTAGGATGTCATGTGAGTGAATTTTGGTTTACAATTTTCGGTAATGAACTTTTGGAATCGAGCGTGAAAATAACTTGTTTAACCCCTCGTCAATATTTTCCGTTTCAAAGCCTTCGTAGAATCCGAAAATGGAATAAAAAAAGTCTGTCCGTCCTCGGTACTTCGCACTTTACTTAGTTACCATGAACGAAAGTTTAATTAAATTTGGTTTGTGGATCCCATTTGGGGTCTAACTGGTCCGCCAAGCTCGGCGTTACTGTCATTCATCTCTAAGCGTGAAAAATGGGGGTTGAAATTTCCAAGGCACCGTTATCTCGAATTGTTTTACGTTTTTAAATTGATCTCGAACTTGAGAATTAGGTACGTTTTAGATTGATTCCGAACTTCAGGGTTTTTGAGGCCATCCAGATCATTGCACGTCCAGCCGTTCGTTCACACCCCCTCACGTTTGCACCGAAATGCTTCGTCAACATGATCGTAAATGAAACGGTATACGTCCAGCCGGAACCATCCGGCATCACCGCTCAGGCCGGATCGTCGGTATCATTGCTAGGGAACATCTGATTATAATCACGCATGGCTGCATGAAATCTAGTCGGCTGTTCCGTGATATTATTTTATCTGAAGGATGATGGTTATTTTGGATTGAACACACGTTATGCTTCATGAATAACAACAAATAATATTATATTAGTGATAGAATTCTTGAATCCACCGCATATTTATGAAACTGTAATTGCCCGGCCGGCTCCAGTACCTACTCGATTTAAAGTGTTTTCCTTATTGGGGGGGATTACCACAGAAAACAGCGATCTACGCGGAAGCGGCAGCTATGCAAGTACTTAAATAATAATAAACCGTTATGTAATAATTTGCAGTGTTGTATTCAAGAATTATGTGAAAATCATGCTATTTCTGATTTTAACCCTCTGTAATAGAAGAGTATAATCTTGGAATTCAGTACATCGACTTTCAGTTCAAAACAACATTAGTACCTGCGCTCTACAATCTAGTCTTAGTGCATTTTTTCAACATCACATGAAAAATTCCTCTGAGCACGAACATACTATATATATGTAGAATATTTTCTGCAAAATGTATGCCGTGTAGTCTTTTCTCATGTATATTTTTCTTCAATAACTTCTCATATGTAACTGGAGAATTGAATCAAGAGAAAGCATGTTGAATGTGGGAACAATTACCTTCCCTTTACACATTACTCATTACCTATAAACCGCCTTGTTGACACAAATTGGAACGAGTGGCTGTCCTCTCCCACGTATAGCATTTCTCCTAAACTAGAAAGTACAACAAAAGGTAATCGCCCAAGAAGAAAAACTAAGCGCGCTCACTCGGAGCTGACATTCTCGGAAATGAATAATAAATTATAGCAATTCTACAATTAGCATGTGATGTTCCATATGTTGAGCCGATCTGGAATTTTTCTTCGGCCTGGATGAGCTGGCTGTAACTACCGTCGACGAGTAGTTCATAAGGCAGTGCGTTGAACCATCAATTTCCTTGGCGTAGGGAACTCTTACTAACAATCTAACCATCAGTCAGGTTGTTGGAATTGAGATGAAATACAGAATTGAGGCGTTTTGCTCTACGTTCTCATTAGAGTTAAGATTGCATGGTTGAGATACGTAGGTACCAGACTCCAATCAATTTTGAATATTATTGCCTACCAGTTTAATCGATGAAATTACTGAACTGTTTTTGATGATAATAAGGATAGAAGATCCTATACAGTGTAATTTATACCTGTAGGTTTATTTCTTGAGATCCTGCTGTTAATTTTTATTATACATCAAGTTGAATAATTTTAAGTTTACCCCTTTTTCTCAGGCTTCAAATTCTGCTTAGTAGAAAAGCTTTTTAATTCACAATAGGAGAGGGTGAGGTGGTCTCTGTCCAGCGAAATACTTTCTGTCACTATTATAAGTCTTGTTGTGAATCGGCGTTAGCTCTTTCTGTTCATAACCACTCAGTGACCTGTCTCGCAAGTCAGCCTTTCCACTAATAATTTGGGAATGTCGATCATAGTCTACCCTAAAAACCTCTGGAGCTATTTACAGGAACAGAACTATCAACGGGCTTGCCACGTGTTTTCTAGGAAATGAGCTTTCAAACCCCTAACTCCCTTGTTATAGGAACTGACCACTCCGACCGAACCTTCGATGTAAAATAAAACGTATAAAAACCATTGGATACAATATGAAGGCTTTGTGTGGGGTTTCTAGTCAATGTTTGGCGCAGACTTCAAAAATTTTGTTGTATAGCTTTGAATAAATTGTGTACGTTTATTTAGCATAACAATTATTCTTTAATTTTGGTTTATTATTCTGTGAATAATACACCTATGTATTCGCTCAGCAAAAAATTTTTATAACACCCCCTCAAAATTCTTTCTTTTCCGTTTCAAGGTGCGTAGATTCCAAAAATGCAATGTCCATCCGCCGTCCGCCGTCCCCCGTACGCCGTCCGCCGTCCGCCGTATCACGTGTACAGGCTTCATTTTCGGTCTAAAAAAATCGTTCTTTCGCACACATGCTCCATTTGGGCCCTAGTTGTGTCCCGAAACTTTTCAGCCCGATCGGAATATACCCAGGGGTGTTATGAGTGAAAATGTGTGTAAAAATAGGTACTTTTTGCGTTTTAGCAACATGTTGGTAACATGAGCTTTTAAGGTATCGTTTTTCATGTTTTTGGGGACGAGAAGACCGAATATGAAGTCGATTTTGACCAAAGAATAGAAAATTGAGGTTCTACCAGATGTTCAGCTCCCGAAATTGATTTTTTATGAGTCAAAAACCTGGGGAATCGTCTGAAATCACCATCAATTTGTAGAATAACACTGGAAAAAGTGTCAACAGATGGATCAAGACGATTAAATGGTACTATCAATGATCGAAGATAATTTATTTAAAAAAAAAAGAAAAAAAAAGGAGCTTACCTTATTCGTGTTTTGGGGGCCACAATTGGTGGAAACCACCAGAGATAGCTATTTCAATTATTTTATATGAAAGAAACAATAAATGAACAGCCAAAATTTCTGTAGGTATATCCAATAGAATAATAAACCCATGTGACAAGGACTGCAGCGTTTTAGTTCTATATAGCGTTTGAAGTCTGTGTGTTGGCGTCTGTTGTCTGTGTTGTTTGTTTTTTCCTCAAATTTTTTGCTTTTTAGTGCGATCAGCTGATTATTTTTTAAACAATTAGTTTCGAAAAGGTGTTTAAGAATATTATTTTATACTTTTTGTGCGTTTTCCCCAGTAGTTTTTTTTTTCTGTAAATTAAAAAAAATTAGGTTCTACCTACACTATTTTATGCCAACGCCAATGGTGACCCATTATCCGCTCAGTAATATACCTCATGATATCAAGTACTGATACCATCATTGCTAGGGCATCCACAGTCTTTGGCAAGCTGTTTTCTGTCGACAAATCGTGCAGTGTGTGTCAAAGCACTAGAAATCGAAGAGTATGACTCGTCTATACACCTGGGCACAGCACATCCTACTAACTAGTGTGGGACCACCGGGGGATGGTCCTCTTTCACTTGAAAAACGATTCATCGAAATCGGTAGCTTAATATATCAGTGGATAGGTATTATATTAAAATCATGTAGTTATTACAGTATGTTTTTTTACGTGTATCTGCTCATGATGAAAATAAACCTCAGATTTAGAATCGATCAATTTGACCTTCCATTAAGCGTATATTTGCATCCTCTCTAATATTAGGTGTTGTACCGCCAATGAAAGTTGGAAGCTCCTGCACATATCTTCTGAGGGGAAAATCTGTCTCTGTTGATAAGAGCCCATAACATCCTTATCCCAATAGCTACGTAGGTATAATCAGTTATCTGTTAGCTGAATTCTGACGAATAGAGTCTTCCGTTTTAATATAGGAATTTAGATGCAGATTTGAAGTGTAACCTACAGTTTTTTTAATAACAAGGGCATCCGCGAAAGCCCCCCCTTCCATGTCACTAATCGTCGCAGGGCCGGGCGTACAGTTCCCCAACAGTCTTTAGCATACATTCATCCGTCCCACTTCCATCAAATAGACGCGGATCGTTGAAACGTTTTCCTCGTTAGCGTTGAAGATGCTGCGCAAAATTATACGACTCGCCAACGGAATATATGAATATTAGCACGATCGTTTTGACCCGAAAAAGCGATGATTTACAACGTCGCCTCGTCCGATGTCTAATCCAACTTGTTATGTGATGAAACTGACTATCCGATATAGTAGACGGGTTCGTCGGAATACAGAAGTTAGTGTTGGTTACCCACTGTATTATTTACATTGGAATGATTCGTGTCCATAGATCTACTTGCACCAAATATAATCATGGACCCTGGATTGTAGAAAATCTCGTACAGGATCTCCAACTGGGAATATAAATAGAATATGAGTGCCCCTGAAAGAGTTCCACGGAAAGTTTACCTATGCTTGCGACCAGTTGGGCTGTACCTACTTTCTCAGAATATACATAATGCCCGCCTGGAACAAGTTCACACCCAGCAGGGCTGTAATGTTTTACTTTTACTGAGATGGACGATAAGTTGGGTGTATATCCCCCAGTTAAAATATCCGAGTAAATCTAAACCTAAAATTTGTACCTAAAAAAAGCTCATTGGCTTTCAAAAATCCTCAAACAATTCTTTTAATTTCGACCGGAATCAAACAATTGTTTCCGGTGCAACGAGAAGTTAATTCTTCATTGCCCTCATGTGAGATCGGTTAATGACAATCAATTAGTGACCGATTAATGGCGTGGGGATCAGTGAACGGACAGTTCGCGATTCTGTCAGTGTGGGGTGCCTTCCATAGAGGGTGGCTTCCAAAAAGTCATGTTTACAAGGTTTCATAGGACAGGGCTACTTATTAGTTGGAGAGCTATAGCTGCTCTCATTCAGCGTTAGATTTGATTTTTCATTATTCTTATGCCTTATCCTCGGCACCAGCCTTAGGGTAGATAGTGCCTGCTTTTCCTATTCGAAATCAGCTATATTTTATCGACACTAGTTTTTATTACTCATAGAAACTTTCCATTTATGTAGGAAAAAAATTCATAATTTTTCACCCGCGTACGTGCGCATCCTACCGTGAGAGAACATTTTGGGAACACGAGGCTATCGCTGAATAGCATCTCAACTTATAATTAGTACTCTCCCACACACCTTGTTTCAACTTGTCAGCATTTACTAGCGCAGTCCATCAATGGGATATTATAAGTGCCTTGCCGGGCTGCGGATCATAAAAGTACCATCGTGGACATTAATTAGAAAGCGACAAAAATCTGGCCTTGGCTCCTCATCGTTGCTTGTTAATCAGACTTTCACCTGACGGGCAAGTTGCAGTCCTTGTAACTTCGTGATTCGCGAGTTCCTCTTATCCTGTCGGTATCACCACCTGCGTTGCGCTGCCTGGGAGTGTCCTTTGCGTACCGTTATGGTTCATAATCGGAAATTTTGCAACATCGGGTACATTGTCTACGTATAATATAATTTCCAGTATTTATTTGCAACTACTCTTCATGCAAAAATAGCATCGATATTCAGAAAGTCCATTTAAAAGGAATTGTACCTACTTATTCTTGCCTTGTTTCTGGATGAATATGGGAGTACAAATAAGAATATATTGGTATATCATCAGAAGCCTGCTCCATAAAACAATACGTAAACCTGTTGTGCAGTAAAAATGAAATTATAATGCCATTTGCTCGGACGATTATCACCTCGTTGCTGAAACCTTACGGAACTGTTATTAAATCGTACAAGTTGAAATGAAAAATTTTAGTTAGGTATACTTAGTGAGCGACTTTTCAGAAGAACTTTCACAATAACGCTTCCGTTCATAGAGATGATAAATAATACGACGATGGCAAATTAGTACCTAGGCCTTGCTGCCTGTGTAATTTTTTCTTTGCAATTCTAAATGTAGGCAGTAAATATATTTTCCACGTAGGTATTGGCAAATAAACGTAGGTAATGCTGAATATTAAAATAACTACCTACTTCAATATCATCTCGACTACCTACGAGTGTTTTATGGTGCTGAAATCCCTGGAAGTGCTAATCCGACCGTTTGTAACTACCTTTCGCCAGTGATGACCTATCCGTTTGTCGGTACTTTCTCGTTTGCCTGTTATTACCAGCATCTTCTTTTGTTGCATTATCTTTATACAACGTAGTAATTGTAACATTCTCAAATCGATTATTTTTATTTTCTGTTTATGAGATCTTCTATCTCGCACAGCATGAACAGAGTGGAGTATTAGCTATGCAAATGAATCCCAATCAAATACGAGTGTTCATAAACACTATACCTACTCACTCCGTACAAACTAACTATAAATAGAGCCAAATAGCTATGTAAATCAATCCGAAAATGTACATTACATTTAACAGGTAAACTTATTACGAATGAATCGTACAAGAATGATGCCACGGTCGGACAGCCCCTGGATTGTTTTTCGGCAGTCCACCGAAAAGCGACTGTCCGTCGGTGTTGGGGTTCCTTCCCGTCGATTGGTATTCCCCGTGATCCTAATCTTCCCTTCCCCGTACTCGTGTAGATTTTCATTTCATACGCCAGTCAGTCTGCGTTGTTCATGACGGAACTATTGATACTCACGCAGGATTTTTATCGACAAGTCCCACGCGTTGACCGACAATTTTACATTGTAAACCTGCTGACACAGAATTAATAGTATAGTGATCTAAGAGATAGGGATCGATCTTCTATATCAGTTAAGAGTCGTTCCAGTACTTGAACAGCTAATAGTAAGTACTTATTGTCATTCAGAAGATTTGGATTCAGTTTTATTATCCGTGAGTTGATTTGTTCAGGCTCCAGTGGTAGTGTCCATTTTCTTTTGTAGATCTCCCACCTGAATTTCGAATTTGAATGGCTCCCTACGTCCTCCTTATTATCCTGGACGTTTTGAGTAACAGAGGCTCCTAGACTGGGTAAATAGTGTGTTAATTTATTAAATCTGATTATTTTAGCTCACAGCTAAATTTATAGTGTTATTTTGTCAATAGAGAAGAAGTTGAGTGATCAAGTTATTCGTGATGGGGTTGTTTTCATTTTTTTTATAGGAGCCTTTTGTAGAGCCCATTAAAGTCCGGCTAGACGATCCGGTCATTTGTTCAGGGGACCCTGGGATCAACCATAGAGCTCAGCCACGTAGTTTGTAGTATGATTACAATAGTGTTAGTACTGATTAAGAATTTGATTAGGGCTTCTGTTCGTTGGGTGGTCACCCTAGGGAAACTAGGAAGTAGGTACCTACCTACCAGATACCGATTATTTATATTTTATTTTCGTTTGAAAATTGTATGAGTCCTTCATTCATTTTCCTCGGAATATACCTGTACATATACCTGACCTGACAGAATTTTATCGGTCTTTGACCCTACCTACCTTAAGGGATAAGTGAGGTCTATGCATGGGTATATATATTATATCTATGGGTCTAGGCCAGCGGTTCCCAACCTTTTTTCTCATTCGCACCCCCCAGCAACTCAGTTTCAGCCGGCGCACCCCCGACTTACGTAAATACCAAATAGATAGGTATAGTAAAGGCGCTGTGTCAGAAGTTGATTTATAACAGACTTGAACAAAACAAAACAAAACAAAAAAAAGTATACACACATTTTATTTTATAAGTAAGTATATATATATAAAAGTTTAAAATATAGTGTATAAGTATGCACACAGATTTAAAATAAAGTTTGTAGTAAAAACAATGCACATGAGCATCAAGGTAAAAGTAACACAGGTAGGTAGGTAGGTAACTAAAGAGATCGAAAGAGTAGGAGTTACATAATATGTAACTATAATAATATTATGTTTTAATATTGCAAAATTACATTATTGACAAGAAGACAGGAATGAGACTAAATTAGACTAGCCCGTAAATTTATAAATGAATAAATAAACGAGTAATTTTGGGGCAAATTAATGAGATCCTTGAGGCTGTATCGTGGTACACATTTTTTTGAAATCTGGTTCAATTGTGGACAAGTATACCCTCAAATCTATGCTTCTCTTCCTCCCCTTCTCGGCGCGTCACTACATCCCTCGCACAAAAACGATGTAGGTCCTGTCTTTTCTCAACATCTACTTTCAAGATAAAAACTATTAAAAATGTGTGGGTACACCCCATTCACACTTGAGTAGATCAGTTCACAGTTGGTTGTGGTAGCGGTGGTGGGGCAAAAGAACGAAAAATATTAATCAAATTTTTTCCCAAAAATGTCCGCCATTACTCTATTTTTTCCACGCACCCCCAAAGGGGCTCCCGCGCACCACAGGTTGGGAATCGCTGGTCTAGGCAACCAAGAGGACTCGTCCACTCGACCCTCGCTTGTCGACCCGCTTCCACCCTAACCTATAGTGGACTGGCGCCCAAAAAGGAAAATTTTAAAACCAATAGAACGGGTACCCCACTCCCGCCTCCACTCGACTAGCCGAGGACACGGGACTTCGTGCCAGAACTGGGTAACAAACTCCATTTTTTAAATAATTTTAATAAGTTGAGTCGTTGGACGCTCTGGGGTCCTCAATATTTTTCATGAGTAAGCTCATTTGAATATTCCAATGCCATTGAGATAGGTTATTTGACTGCCTCAATGCCGAACGTTGTCATTAGGTTGTGTCCGTTGCGATATTTTGAAGGTTGAGAAAGCCCTCGGGGAGCACCTGTATTCGTAATTGCCATAACCACATAGGCACTCTAAGTACGCCACTCCCGTACAAAGCGTAGTTTACGGGCAATTTGACCCAGTGACTTCGGTCGTTCCTCGATAAGCCTTTGGATAAGCGCTCCAATTAAAACAATTGAAACTACGCAGTACAACGCACCAAGGAAAGCGGTCATAACAAGTAGGTACCCTCATATCAGGATTGATTGTTAGATGTGGGAATGAGGAATGTAATCGTTAATATGTTCATTATGCTCAATTTACTTTAACGTTCCTCGAATCAGAATGAGATGTAAAAAAAAATAAGGGCCATTCACGAAGAATTCAACTTGTCAGGAAATACATTAGGTTTGTACAGATGACCTGACAGCCAAAACAGGAGGAGCTAATTTAAAGTCTATTATTGATCTTCTCCATAGCTTTACTTTCATTTTAAACGTGAAATTATAGCCCTTACACCGATCTTGAGTATTAACTCATGATACGTTGTATGCTTCTATATAATACCGAACGTTGATTTGTTACAAAGGATCATTTGTATAGGTTCCTGCGTACCCACTTATTACTACATATAGTTGATAGGTAGTTCCCGATCATTCCCTACCTGTAACCCAGCTGTAGAGGAAGGTCGATTGTTTATTGCTCCTTACACTCCTGTGTCATTGTCACCACTCGGTAATCTCGCGTAACACGACCCTGGAGTTTAGTTGGCACCCAACTTCGTCATGAGACTCCTCACATAGCCATTCTCGGCCGCTGGTCACGCTGCTACTACTGGTAAATAGGTTTGTTCTGTGAGACTCTTGAAGCACCTTGCGCGTTGGAGGTGCTAAGGAGCGTCCCTGAGATGGTTGTTTCGGTTGGACTTTGGGAGGGTCGCCAGTCGGACGGATGATTAACCTTTCGCTTGACCCGGCTCAAAGGAAGGGAGATGATGTACCCGACTGTAAACCACCAACTGCGGTTTTCAGCCGCTGCGCTAAGAGACGCTAATACCCTCAAGGCTCCGCCGCTGTCCAACCGCGGTTTGACGGGAGACACCTCGGTGCATCTGGAGGCATCAACAGGTGGACGAGGCAGACATCTAAAATCCAAAATCTACCTAGGTACCTATTTTAGATTATTAGCATATCAAGCGATTAACATTTTTGTTTATTATTTTCAATAATGATCCTTGGAATCGAGCATGAAAAAAAGGGGGAAAAACTTCAAAATTGGATGGTTTCCGTTTCAAGGTAAGTACCTACGTAGAATCCGAAAATGGAAATGAAAAAAAAAAGTCTGTCCATACGCCGTACTTCGTACTTTCTTTAGTTTGCATGGACCAAAAGTAATGAAATTTGGCTTGTAGTTCCCATTCGGGGTGTAGTTGGTCCGCGAAGCTCTGTCAGTCATCTCTAAGGGTTGAAATTTCCCAAACGCCATAGGTCGAAAAATTTCAGTGGAAGGGTTCAGTGGACAATTTTTTTTAAACATTTTTAAATTGATCTCGAACTTGAGAATTTTTGAGATTACGCGGAGCATTGTATGTCCAGCTTTTCGGTTGTACCCAAAAGCTTTGTCAACATGGTCGTGAATAAAACGGTATGAATCCGGCCCAGGTTTCATTGCTAGGGAGCGCCTGATTATAATCACGGATGGCTGTATGAAATCGAGTTGGTTGTTCTGTGATATTATTTCATTTGAAGATGGCTCTTTTGGATTTTGTTGATAGGTATGTTTGTGACTTGAACAAACGTTATGCTTCATGAATAACAACAAATAATCAGTGTTGAATTATTGAATGCCGTGATTTGTATGAAACTGTATTTCCCCGGCCGGCTCCAGTACTTTGCGTTCCTGGGGGGAGCACGAGGGTAGGTATTCACCACAGAAAACGGCGGTCTACTCAGAATACTCCACTCAGTGGTCTACAGTGATCCACCCTGTGATCTGTACAGGGAAGTAATAAACCGTTGTGTAATAGTTTGCAGCGTTTTTCAATCAAACTTGGTCGAACCATCTACGTATGTAGGCAAAATGTAAAAATCCGAACTAAATCGCTCGCAGTGAAATCGCGGGAACCCATTTCACAAAATAAATACTGAAAGGTTGTCTGTTTCCACTGATAAACCAAAATACACAGTTATGCTGGTTCCGGTGGTCAAACGATCGTCAGTAACAAACAGTATCATGTATTCTCGTGTACCAGTGGAAATAGACAACCAGTTCTAAATAACTCCGGTTTTATTTTTTGATATGGTCGTTATGCAAAAATAACCTTGACATCCTGGAACCTTCAGTGAGATTATGTGGTTATATCAAACGGTGCTAAAAAGGCACTGATAGATTGGTTTAATTAGGTGACAGGGAGAAAAATCTACGTGAACTGTTTAGACAGAATTCTTCTGCACCGTGAGCTCATCTACTTAAAACCGAGGATGAGAGTTAAATGCCTATGAGTCTATCCAATACATTCAAGCTGCAGGCGTGATATTAGTATCAGAGTTTTTGTAAAATGCACTAGCTTTACATCTGCATCTGCTGACCATCCACTTCCTCCCTTACCAGGGACCTAAAAAAAACTCCACCATCTTTATAGAGACGCGACCGGAAACGTTACGATATCGGTCCGCTCGTTTCTAGCGGAACAGAATGGAGTTTCAGTGGTTTCGAATTACGCGCGAAAACCGGGCTTAGAAATATACCCTGTAGCCGGACAACCAAATGGCAATCTTCCCTTTTTAGGCTCCAGCAGACCCGCCCGAACTAAACGCCCTTCTATGGTGAGTTGATTCCTCGGAAACTCGGTTTATTCAAATGTATATTTCATTCTCCTAGTCACATTGCAGCGGCGTTGAGTACTGGGGCACCTACTTTCTTCATGTTCTTACGTAAATAACTACACTACCGTAGCATTCATACTACCCAAGTGCGTTCCTTAATATGATTACGAATGTCTAAATATATTAATGGTATGACATGATGATTATCAACTATTGAGTAACGAAATGATCGATGGACTGAGTATCAGTTAATTTAATCAAATCAAGAAATTATACATTCCATTATTAACCCCGTGTACTTATCCTGAAATGATTCAGTTAGCTAAAGAAAACGAGGATGCCTAATTATATTAGGTCCTTACCTATCCAATTGTATGAGCTTATGTACACATTGGACACACGTCACTCTAGCAAGTTTACGGCTGTATTTAAGTACAGGTATTTCGCTTCACTCAGGATTGAGGTATAAAAATGAAAAATATTCTGCTGTCCATCATGAGGTTTTTTTCCTGACTTATTACAGGAACGGTCGTCAAACCATGAAGAAAACGCCGTAATTTCCACTTGACCGTATTTTGTGCGACATCTCCGTTCCAAATAAAACGAGGTTTGCGGGAGGATGGTGGCCTGAATCTCACAGGCGCACTGCCCGAGGTCACCCTTGTTACAAGTCCTGGGGAACTGTGACGTGTGTGAGAAATACAAACGGGCTTGTATGAGGAAAACGAAACAGCGAATTGAAAGGACAAAAACAGACAGGTCCTTAGTCATTGTAATTGATGAGATTTCGATCTTTTGAGTTGTTCCATTCTTGGTACGAATCTGAAGCGGAAAATAAAAGACGAAATGTGATGTCTTTTGTGAGATAATGAATGTCCTTATAATTATGTCAGGATTCGCCTCATTTCAGAGGATTGAGTATTTTCAGAGGAATGAGGATTTGGTAATACGTCAAGGGAAATTCATCTTAAGATTAACAAATATTTGGGATTTTATCAAGGTATTTGTCCGAATTAATACCGAGGTAATTGTCGGTGTTAATCCTTGCAACGCGTTTATTGATAATTTTTGGGTGTGTGTCGATACAAATACGTTTCAGGTCGTCCTAAGTTCTGTGAGTGATTTGGGGTTGTTCTGTAGATCTTAGTTTCGACTCTCAGCCACTCAAAATCGACTACTTCCTTGTTGTAGTAGGTAGTCGAACATTTTCGTTTCAGCAACTAATCAACCTGTCATCAGTGGCCTCTCAAGCAAAATCACTTTTACTGTTCACTGAAGGATTACATTAGTCGCCGGTAAAATATTCATAGAGCTGTTGGATGTATAGAGTATCGACTGTTCCTGTAATACTGTACAAGTTCTCATGTTCGTGTGCATTAGAAACGCTGCAAATTATTACACAACGGTTTATTATTTCCCTGTAAAGAAGCCTCTTCTTCGTAGATCGCCATTTTCTGTGATCAGTACCTATATACCCTCGTGCTTCCGCAAGGAAAATGAGGACCGGAGACGGCCGGGCAGTTACAGTTACGTACATAATATAGTTGTAAACCATCGAAGTTTACGGGGTTTGAAGTTCATTAGGGGACCATCTGGAAGCTACACCCAAACTGCGCACTGAATTATTTGTACAAAATCGAGCCATTGTTTCGTCATCAGTCTTCAAATGAAATAAAAATCTTATCACGGAACAGCCAACTCGATTTCATACCTAGCCATATGTGATTATAATAATCTGTTCCCTAGCAGTGCTATCTGGGCTAGATGTTTACCGTATCATCATTATTTTCATGCACACTCATGTTAAAATAGCCAAACTTCAGGAACTTACTGTGAACGAACGACTGGGCGGACAGTGTAGGTACCTGTTGGTCTCAAAAAATCCTCAAGTTCGGGATCAATTTAAACTTAAAAAACCTTCCACTGGAAGTTTCGAGCTACAGTATTCTGCTAATTCAACCCATATTTTTTTACTCCTTAGAGATGACTGGCAGTAACGCCGAGCTTCACGGACCAACTAGACCCCAAATGAGACCTGCAAACCGTATTTCATTAATTTTGATTCATGTTAACTAAGAAAAGAGTCAGAAATCTTTCTTCACTTCATTTCAGATTCTACCTAAGTACCTTGAAACGTAAACCATCAACTTTTGATTGATGTGGGGGGGGGGGGGGGGGGGGGCTACAAAAAATGTTCCACGTCCGATTTCAAAGGTTCGTTATTGAAAATAATAAAGCAAAAATTAAAGGCCTTCACCGTTTTCATGAATATGACAGAAAGCAAGAAAAGGAACGCGCCATCATTTCTCCAGGATTAGTGGCGAATGGTTTGGCTCTTATGCGAAGTCTATATCTGAGACCCGGAGCTAAGAATGAAGTAGGGGTTTTTAAAGCCCAAGAACCAGAACCCTCTGAGGCAAATGACGGGAGGGGAAGTGGGGGACGTCCCGCCCCGGCCAGCAGGAATGCATCCAGACTTGCCTTCCTCGAGGTCGACTGCCTCTTCTTCTTCATATCGGTTGCCATATGAAGTTGGGGATGAACAACTTCCTTTAGTAGGGACATGATTTTGTTGAGTTTCATTAGGATTGTCGATACCTGTAGCTCATGTGATAGTGAATTGAAAGACAAGTGATTGATGATTATTGAATTAAGTTGAAGAAAATTAATTTGGTACTCTCGGAGCACCGAGGTCACTCACGGAACTACCTACTGCGAATCTGTTCTACGAATTTTTTGATCTCATTTCAGCTACCAACAGAAATAATGAAATAAACCACTATCAAGCAACTTTCACGGGAGAACCAGTCGTCGAAACATATCCAGTGGAGTGTCAGATTTCACCTTTTAGAGACTTGAAAGACGTATGTTGATTATGCGAGTATATTGAGCAAATCTCTTTTTTGTTTTTGGGACCTGTGCTGGCGTTGGTAGGTAGGTACGTAGGTAGTCTCAATAGATTCTTTTAGCCATTCGTAGCCTTTTTTTAAAGCGATTCTTACCTGCCACTTTTAGCGATTCTTCACCTAACTATATGCAAAAGCTATACCCACAGGGCGCTTCACTACGTCAACAAAATAATGTATCCATGTCAGAATTGTATGACAAGTTGGTTGACATTGTATGAAAAGTTGGTTAGGTCCCGGAAAAAGTTCGTTGTGTTTGAGGAAAATATACATAATTTTTACTTACCAAAACCGAAAGATGATTGGAGGTACGTGTTGGTAATCTCCCTGCAACAAGTCTGTAGTTCTCCCAGTATTCGTGATGATCTTCAGCCGTATTATACTGAGATGCTGTTCTATTGATTATATAAGTACCTATTAGGATTACCGAACTGCACTTACACGCCTTTAAGGTATTATATCTTCAATTTCTAACACCCCATGTGGGACCAACGCCGATAAAGGGAACACATCATTTGGCCGAAGCACCTGCATCTTGCATGAACCTCGATCTGAGGGAGATAGGCACTTCGTCTTGCTGCCACCCACAGGCCCATCATTCCCTACCTACGCTCACCATTGTAACGAAGGTTCAACTACTGAGGGAGTTGATGACATTACGTTTAAATACACCTTGTAGGAAACTTGAGAAGACGGCACTTGAAGAATTTGACTGTTTAGCATGGTGTTTTGTAAGTTTTTCGTTTGTTCGGTGGAATTACGTGGGGTTTTATAATGATATAGTAGATGTGTGGGATTTATAACCTGCGATCAAATTTAGTTAAATTTGGAACTTTTTTGAGTAGGTACATCTACACCATTGAGAATGTCACTAGAAGAAAATTGAAGATAGGAATGGAGATAGTTTGTGAAACACGAGAACCATAGTTGTTCACAGTCGTGTTACTTTCGCAAGATACAAGTGGCAAGTACTTCGTCGAAAATCTTTATTCCCGAGACTCTTTCCAATATTGCTGATTCTATTGGGTATTTTTAGTGATTTTCTAGAAATTCAAATTATAAATATTGTCGTCACAACTAAACTGCCAAATAGGTATTTCTTTACATTTTGCATAACGTTGTTCCGAATCGTCAAGATAATCCCTGTAGGTATTGTCCGCTTCGTAGCACCTGATGTGAAAATTGATGGGTCGATTTGGGTCCAAAAGGTAAGTACGACACTGTGATGGCATCGTGTACGAAAATGTCCTTCATTGACCCAAAACAGAGAATGGGATATTCAATCTCATTAGTTTTCACGAGATTCCGTCTGTTTCAAGGTTCAGCCTTGTAGGTAAAAGTCAACTTACACCCATACAAGTCCTGGGGGACAGTTTGCTCATTGCTCAACCCATAGAAAGGATGGCAGTTCGTAGAAGTCTCGACGCTGCGCTGTAGGGAATGACAAATATGACCTCACTGAGTCATCCCGTTCAAATGAAGTTTCGAGAAACTCCTGCCGATATTTCGCCTTCAAGGTGAAGAGCCTTGAGTGGATTTGCAAGAAAAATCGATGCAGAGCTCATCGCGGCAAGACACAATGTCTTGACGAACTGTATGTGGGTCGTTGGACAGTATTTTATTAGCGAGTTCTATGCTGCAACTTTGCTCTTTTCTGAAACGAGTGCTAAATACCTTGGAATGTCAGGTTGTGCGGTTGAACTCCGCCACATTTGCGGCTGGTACTCCCAAAGATTGATAAATAAATCTAGATGCAGACCCTTGAGTAAGGTACTATTAAACGATGTGGTATATTTATAACTTTAATACTACCTCGTCCATAACTTTCCTCAAAATTATGCGATGACCAATTGTGCTGTCAAAGCTCATGATTTTGCGAATTGATTCGCATTTATTTGTCTATCCAGTTTGCACCACCCCTCCCCGAGTGGACTCACATCGCAATAGCCGTTATTAACAATACCTCTTCGCATGTCTCAATGCTCACCCGAGATTATTATCTTCCTCAATTTCATCTTGAAAATACCAGCGATCCATTGCATCACGCTCTAGGGCCGCAGCGCCACGTCCGTGTCGTTCCGTGGAGAAATGAACGCTGGTAGAAAAATCGTGTTTCCCAACGTTCGGAATTGGGATGTTTGTTTCGTTTGGAAACATCAAGTTTGGGGATTGTTCTAATAGTACTTGCCTGTGCAATCCTAAAGCAAAATTGCGAAATGCTACAAAAAACTTCCCTCCAAAGTTTGTTTGTTATTGGCATTCATATCAGAATTCTCCGCTATATTCAATGATTCATTGTTTCGACATACCTCAGACTCTCGAACGTTCCTCAATATTTTTTGTTCTTTCAGTATCACGTTATCTTTCCACGATCAACAAGTTATGGAATTATCTATAGTGGTGCATTCCATTTGGCTACAAGTGCGCACCTATTGGATATTACCATTGTAACGGTTTAAAACGTCTAGGTGAATGGTGCGTTAAGAGCTAACCTGTACGCAACAATAATGCTTAGTGATGTTTGAATGAATGTTAGCTGCAAACGGCGACCACCGTTTTTGGGCTTATTTCTTCTCTCATTCCCTCAGATTCTTCTTGGTTTGTGAATTTGAAGTCATCAGCTTGCCATTTCCGCACAAATCAGCTGTTCCTTTTCCTGCGTAGCATCTATACGCCTATCCGGAATGATACGATTCTGAAGGAACAGTGACGAATTCATCCATCGACGTCATTGGCCCAAGCGATTGCAGAAATAGGTAATGATTACGGAGAGTGGCTGCAAAACGGAGAGGGATTCCCCTCCCCCCTCCCCTAAAAATGTGATGGTATGCGTTTCAAGGTACGTAGGATCCGAAACGGAAATATGGAGTGGTATTACTTTTTGTGATGAATCTTTCCTGCCCACGCAGGCACACAGGGACAGACATGTCAATAATGCCAGCAAAGTCTGTGCTCTCTATTATTTCCAATTACAATTTGTGACGGTATATGGGAATCCCGTCCATATTGGATCCGGGCTCTTCCCGATCTTTTTGACACGGGGCTGACGAGGCGGTCGATTCGCGAATACGAATCGTCAACTCCTGGAGGCACTGCGTAATAAATCAAACCAGTGTCTCCGGGGGCAGCTGTCACACTGCCTCCCTACCTTTCTTGAGTGGTGAGAGGGAAACTACGCTGTATGTAAGGCTAGTTTACTCCCCTCGTCCATTACAAGTTACATAAATATGCATTTTTCCACCGGAGATACGTAGCTCGAAAACTTACTTATAATTTTTTATGGTGATATAAGTAACTTCAATAATTTCATGGTTTGAAATTTCAGGTTCATTTTGAATTATTCAGTTCATTCCCATGTGAGAGGCACTCGTGACGTTAGTTCGATCGTGGTGATTCATACTCGTAGCACCACACTCCTCTTTCGTATTAACGAACCACTTTGACCGCCCGTTGAAGTTCCCCGAGCTCCTCCCAACATAGAGGTCGCGGGTTGCGACATCCAGAGTGATTTGGTTCCGTTCTTTTCCAATCACTCCGAAAAGGAGCAGCCACATAAATCATTGGCTAAGAAGATGAATTGGCACGTTCTGACAGGTCGTTACACCTTCATCCAACATTCTGTCAGGGGGGAATAAGATTTTGTCCCGCTGCTGATTGTCTGGTCGTAGGGGTAAAAACCATCCTTGATAGGTGTCATTAATCTGAATACAATACCAATTATCTGGGAATAAAAATCCGATCCTAATAATTGCGCAATGGTTGATAACATACTACTTACCACATTTGTCGTTTGACGGGCTTAATATCACAAGTATCCATTTTGGGCCGTGTAATCGAATCCAGTGCTATAAACTCTAAAAAATTGTTTAGCGAGTGACTAGGCATCACTCAGTTAAGAAGTAAAACGGGCGAGGGGTGATGGTCAGAGATACCTCATGTCAACTAATGGTTAAAATTATTACGAATGCCTTCCAAGGAAGGAGTAAATCGATTGAATAAATCCTACAGGGAGGAAGGAAGGAATAAATCAATTGAATCCCGCTTATCATGTTATCAATCGGCAATCAGTATAAGAGCATTCTCCCCATGGAATCAGACCATCTCGTTACGATTTAGGTGTGGCATATCAGTCAACAATTTATCTAATACATCTAATCATTTACTTCGCACATTATTTGTTCAGCAAAGAAATTCTGTAAAAAGTTATTAACGGAGCAAAGAGGCGGAACGTCCTTGGGAGCTGGTGGAATCCACAACCCGTGAAGGTGGAGCAGGTGCTCGAAGACTGTGAAGACGCAAAAGCGCGGGCACGACTTCAGCCGGCGTCTAGTTTTTATTGTGCAGCCTCTGCACCCCTTCCTGGTCGAATCGGTTGATTGCTGTCTCGCATCAACTAACCCTTACCGCGTTTTTTTTTTTAAATAAGTTTCCTTTTGACTACGTTAATCTTTGTTTTTCCCCCCAAGGTTTTTGCATGTTCTATGAACCGTTTTGAGCTATTGTTGGTTATTAACTAATAAGGATATTCATAGTCACCAGATAGGGTCATTGTCGCAGGGAAACGGTACTCGTTTTTCTCTTCAGAAAAACGAGTTCTCTTCAGAAGGCTAGCGGGGTTTTCGTGAATAACGTAATATTCGGGAGATTCCTGACCTGTCAATCATAATACAGTCGTTATACTTTCCATAGCGTGGAACTTTAATACAGCCTATACGTTCATTATCGAGTTGTACCTACCATCAACAGTTATAGCAGGTATCTATAAAGGTATAGATCTTGTAAGTATACTGCAACAAAAAATTACTCGTCTACCGTCAACAGAAGTATAATCGTTATTCAGTAGAAAACTGTGCTGTGTCGACTCCCCAGTCCGGATCCTCGACTCGTTTATGCGCAAAATCCCAACGCTGTGAAATTGAAAGCTTGCGGTTCATTCGTTTGATGCGGAAGAGAGCTTAGTAAAAGGCAAAATTATCGCGAGCGGGTGGTTATGTGGAGCTATAATTAAGGATTTCAGAACTCCGTTCAACCGTTGCCTGTTATAAAGTTGGCAGTTTTTCGATTTCCTGTAATGTATCGGCTCGCGATTTTGGAATTAGTTTGCAAGAGATCCTAATGGCCCACAGGAATTATTGTATACAAATGAAGTTATGGCCAAGTCCGTGCAATGAACTCGTGGTTTTCTTAATAAAATAGAGACCGAAATGACCGTTTTTTTCCTGCATCCTTCAATATTCTTGTACTCAGTATATTTAGCGGCTAATTTGACTCAAAAAGTTGTTCAAGCAAGGCTTGAATTTATTTATTCATTATTTTTTGTTTTTATATTATATTATTTTTTTTAATACGTTCTATTTGGCACTGGTTGCCCGTAGAGCCATAGGAGGTGGTACTTGAATGTAATTGTTATATTTTCTCTCAGTTGTACTTATCGTATTGTAATTACCGTACATACCTTATTGTGCTAGTGTGGCTAATACTTTGGCTTCGTATGTATAAATATTACTCTGTTTATTAAACGGGAAAATAACGTGCCACGGCAAACATTACCTATAGTACGAGTAGCTAAGGATGGGTACTTGCTTAAATTTGTGCTCCCCTCAAATGCGATCGATCGCGAGGCTTTCGTTACAATGCATCAAAATTCCTGAAATCCTGAAAACAATAATAAAATTAATTATTCGTTAGAGATTCCCAAAGTGCCGACATTTCTGAAATTCTTCCTCGGATTGGTTGATAAATCCTATATTATTTGAGGGACACAATGGTCCAAAGAACCGTTAGAAGTTCAAGCTGGCAGACGCTATTTAGGCTACATAATAGCTCGAGTGAAACACTTCAGGTCGCGTATTTTCAAGGGAAAGCGACGCCTGGTCAACGCCCGCAGAAAATGTATCTTGCCCATTTCGGGTCAACGAGTCATCTTGTTAGCTGTCATCTTCTTTCGTCCACCATAACTTGTACGGACTCTTTCACTTCTGGTTCCTTTGAGTTTCAGATCTAGCCAGGGGATATATATCTATGGATCTCTTCTCTATATATAAAAATGAATGTCTGTCTGTATGTATGTATGTTCCCTATAGACTCCTAAACTACTCGACCGATCGGGATGAAACTTTGGGAATATGTTTTGGGAACACCGGGGATGGTTTCTGACTAGGTTGCATTCTCGGTGGAGACTTCCTTCAACGGTTTTCAGGCTATTCCTAGCAACCCCGATCTTGAAAAGTTGTTGTCGAGAATGTCGTTGTCAAGAAAAATGGGAAAAGCAGTTTCGTCGAGTTTTTCATATCGGGTCGTGAGTGGTGTCCTCGGCTAGGGCAAATTCCCCTCTTTCCGAAAAGTGGCGAACGATTTTTCTAGGACCACAACTTGCCGAGTTATTTACATATTTACAATGTTCGCAGCAACTCGCCGAGTTATTTATTGGTACCTATCAACACGGCGTCAAATCTATTTTCAAAGTTGTTCAAGGAAAGTTCACTCCATTTTAGGACAACTCGATTTAAATCACATGTTCTACTGTGTATTTTTTCCTTCTTCGTGGTTGTATAAAAATGAACTTTACGTCCACTTGTTTACGCACCCCGACCGGGGCAACACCCGGGTAATCCGCTAGTATATTATAAAAACGAATCTCTGTGAGTGAGTGAGTGAGTCTGTCTGTCTGTCCGTCTTCCCACGGCCTAACGGCTCGACGGATATCGACCAAATTTGGCACGAATATCCAGTAGGCTCCCAAGTTGTGCAACGTCGCATTTTTAATTCCCTGACCATAGCGGAACTATGGTCGACCATGGTCAACTCCTGAATGGCTTGACGGATATCGACCAAATTTGGCACGAATATCCAGTAGGCTCCCCAGTTGTGCAACGTCGCATTTTTAATTCCCTGACCATAGCAGAACTATGGTCGACCATGGTCAACTCCTGAATGGCTTGACGGATATCGACCAAATTTGGCACGAATATCCAGTAGGCTCCCAAGTTGTGCAACGTCGCATTTTTAATTCCCTGACCATAGCGGAACTATGGTCGACCATGGTCAACTCCTGAATGGCTCGACGGATATCGACCAAATTTGGCACGAATATCCAGTAGGCTCCCAAGTTCGGCAACGTCGGAATTTTTCGGTCCCCTTCACCATAGCGGAAATATGGTCGACCATGGTCAACTTCGTTAATTGAAATGGTAACCCCTATTTTTTATCGCGTATTCGTAATCTACGTGAAATTCTATCTACGATCGACCCTTCGGACTACCCCCGCGGTCGACCATAGCGCATCCATGGGCCCCTCCATGGTCGAATCCCGAATTGCTCAACGGATATCGACCAAATTCGGCACGAATATCCAGTAGGCTCCCAAGTTGTGCAACGTCGCATTTTTAATTCCCTGACCATAGCGGAACTATGGTCGACCATGGTCAACTCCTGAATGGCTCGACGGATATCGACCAAATTTGGCACGAATATCCAGTAGGCTCCCAAGTTGGGCAACGTCGGAATTTTTCGGTCCCCTTCACCATAGCGGAAATATGGTCGACCATGGTCAACTCCTGAATGGCTGGACGGATATCGACCAAATTTGGCACGAATATCCAGTAGGCTCCCAAGTTGTGCAACGTCGCATTTTTAATTCCCTGACCATAGCGGAACTATGGTCGACCATGGTCAACTTCGTTAATTGAAATGGTAACCCCTATTTTTTATCGCGTATTCGTAATCTACGTGAAATTCTATCTACGATCGACCCTTCGGACTACCCCCGCGGTCGACCATAGCGCATCCATGGGCCCCTCCATGGTCGAATCCCGAATTGCTCAACGGATATCGACCAAATTTGGCACCAATATCCGGTAGCCTCCTAAGTTGAACGTAGGCGCATTTTTAATTCCCTGATCATAGCGGAAATATGGTCGACCATGGTCAACTCCTGAATGGCTCGACGGATATCGACCAAATTTGGCACCAATATCCAGTAGGCTCCCAAGTTGTGCAACGTCGGAATTAAGTACGATACTGCGTACAGCGAATCTCGGATAGCGAGCGAAGCGAGCGGTCATGCTAGTCAGAAATAATTATGGTTCGGTGGGGTACACATAACTAGACCAGATGTTTCAAAATGCAGTAGATAGTTTTTGAAACTAATATTAGTTTTTGCAGTAGATAGTTTTTGAAAACTCACCTGATAGTTTTTGAAACTAATATTACTAATTATTGTTAAATTGGAAGTTGGAATAATTTTCTGTCGGTCGCCAGAGGCAGAATGCTGATGATAAACCGCCTCATGTTCAGTCTGTCTTATACTTATTCTGTTTCCAGTAAGAAGAGGCTTATTTGCATCTATTCTGCGATTATTTTCAAGCTTAGAAGTGAATTTCTATAGGTTTATATCTCGCTCAATCTCTATGAACAATTACGCTTTGCAATCGGACGTTATATAGAGTTGAATTGAGTCACGCAAAACTCACTATATAGAATCACCACACCTTACCAAAATCGTTCACCATCACTCTACTGCTTTGCTTATCGTTGGTTTATATAGCTTGTCCTCGTACTCTGTAGATACTATTCTGTCTCGTATTTCGAAAGGCTGTTTTCAGAATGTTGGTATTGGTAAGAGGATTATTTCTCTGTATCAACACTAATCTGATGGTGTATATAGAGCAAGAGGATCTAAAAGCAGTGTTCGTCTTGTTTAAAAGCTATCCTCCGTGAGAAAGAATATAAATCTAGTTATTGTCGTGTCGTTATTGTTTCTAATACAGATAGTCTCCTTTGTACGGCTAGTGGCAATTATTCCAAGGCCTCACGCATCATAGCTTGGCGCGCCCATTTCCGTCTCGTTATCTTATATACGATAGGGGGAATGTATGTTTCACCTTGCTTCACTATTTACCTATAGTTGGGCGGTGCGAATACCTACTCCTTTGATCAGCTAGTAAAAGGCGTTGTAATGAACATTCAACTGGGTATAGTCCGGTTTGTTGGAAGTGAAAACACTATTGTACCGCGGATGATAGGTAAGCTGGGTTATTCATTTTGTCGCCTCCTCGGCCACGTTGCTCATTTTCCGATTGTTTATGTTATAATGAAATGAAAGGTTGTTAGCTAAAGGTTGGTACCTAATTGTTCTCGTATTACAAAAGGGTTGCTTTTATAAAAATGAAAGTTGCAGAGTGTAGGAATCCGTACTGCGACAAAACACATGAATCGGATGTTTTCATATCAGACCTTTTCTTGCCTTAAATGCGGAAACTCATGGATCAAAAGTTGGGTAGGTACCCTACGCTTGCTCCCTTCTGAACATAGTAAACATTCAAACTGATAGCACTTTACTTTGGACATGGACTTTACTTTGGTTCTGTGTTTACCTACTTACTTGATAGTTTCCAACTTAGCACCGCATTCTTCCTCGGCTTCGTTCTACCTACGTCAGCTAGACAGAGAATGCAACTCGTAGTGTCCGCACTAAAACGTATCCCCCTTTTTCGCGGTAGGCCAATTATAAGGCGAGCCGCTGCCTCCAGTGGTAAAAGGATTACGTCGAACACGCGACGAGGAAGGCCGTGAAAGCGAATGTTGACCATTTCGGTCGATCTGGTACTATACTTGTTTGTTAATATCTTTCAAGAGGGTCCCAAACCTTTTTCTACTGGGGAGTATGGATACTGCGGTTTTCGAGCGGTTCTATTCCAAGGGACGACGGCCAAGTTGTTTAAAATGGATCAAAGAAAATCTGGAACTCAGTCGACGTTTTTAAAAAGAAACGCCCGTCTCATCGCATCTATACATAAAAAATAATGTACGTTGTGCATTTTATGAGCCAGTACACCAAAGAAGCTCCATAATATTGGGATCACCGTCTGAGTGAGCGCAATCCACGCCCTGAAGAATGTATGTATCCCTGTAAAGGTAAAATCGCCCAGAAATTGTTTCTCTCCACCTACCGCAGAGGTTCGGACAAAAACATGTCACAGGCCTACATAAGAATCATTGGAATGAATTCGGCAGCACCGATTGTACCGAACTGGAATATCTAATGTACAACTGAAATGATAACACTGAGGTGTGAGGAACAAAAAGTTCAAGGCGCTTAACTAAAAGCTGCCCATCCCTATCTAACTATATGTTATCTTATAATAAATATGGATCATTTACGTTTTCCATGTATGTTACTGTGATTTATTTCAGTTAATTACCTATGTTCCGCATTACTGAAAGCTGAAAACCCTTGTATGTTCATGACCGAATAACGTATTTTAAACCGAAGCATACATACCGTATACTTTCCGTGGATCGTTTCGTGGGTTCTTATAATTCAGCATATTCAAGAATAGAATATGAATAGAGTTGAGCTGTCAAGTGGATGTAATTCCAATATGTGTAATTTCTTTCGTCCCTTGTGAAGTGAATAATCGATACATGCTACACTAGCCACCGGCTGGCGTGGACGCGATACTGCTGGGAAGCAATCCCCCACCCCACTCATCATTATATATTTTATGTTCAGGATATCATTATAAAAGTGCATGATAGACCTCAATTATCCGTTTTTTAAATTTTAAATGCACGTTTATAATTGCCATTTCCTCAATTCCGGAACCATTAAGCAGTTATCGTGTCTCCTCGTAACTTTTCCCCGGGTGATTGGAGGTTTCGCGCTAAAAGTTATCAGTTCGCCTTCTAATGAATAAAGTCGAGAAGACGTCCTGAGAAGATGAAAGATGACTTTCGAGTTTATATTATATTTCCACCCGCATCGCCCGACAGACGTTCTACGACATGGCTAACTGGTAATTAAAAAACCTCGATTAGAACGGACGAAGAAAGTGATTCTTGTTCATCATGGCGTAAAAAAGGGGATCGGCGGGACTCGCAGTGGCCCTCCGGAAGGCCTGTAGTTTTTTGGCGAGTCAGTTCCATTTATTTCCGGTTTGAGCTGGGAGGCAACTAGAAAGTCGACGAGTCTTTTTACACTTACACACTTTTACACTTTGCACCTATTTGCTGAAATTGGCAAAACTGGCTCGATTATTTATTATTAGTTAAATTAAAAGATCGTGGGGAAAGCTTAATTACCAAAAAGGGACATTATGAGAGTTATCGAGATTATGAAAAAAGTCCAAAAATGGATATTTAAATTCGGGTAATTTCGCTCCCCAGCCCGGACGTCCCTCAGGAAGGATTAGGAAATTTGATAATATTTCTTATTTTAATAATTTTTATTTTATCGTGTCTATTATATGTCATATAATGACAAAACCACAGCAAACTCATATAGGGCCAAAATATGGAACATTTGAGAAAATGTTTTAGATAATGCAAGGTTATCTGGGCTAATTCATAGTGGATGAGGTTGTCATGCCCCTTCCCCGCAAGTGCAAGTACGTACCAATGCTGTTAGTTAGTGATAGCCACAGGTCGTGGCTAACGAAGCTTGCTTGCGATCGTACATCTGTCGTATGAATCCAATATGTAAGCTGAATAACTTCCACCACGGCATAACAACCATTGGAAACCATTTCTAAAACTGAATCTGCAGCACTACTGCGGTCACAGTTACTTGATAAATGGGAAGTACGAGTACGAACACAGTGTAGGAGGTAGGAACATATTACTAGTTGCTGTACATAATAATTTTTTATTCATTACTCTTATGTTGAGATTATTGAATGATGGCGTTGATGGTGTATCGCGTTCAACCTTTCAACGCCATGGATGATGGGTCGCATGATGATGCACTGAAAAATGATGGAGGATATATTTTGGTTTACAAGTATCTGGCCTGTTCCTGCCACTCCCGTCAGTGCGGTACGAATATACTAATGTTAATAATGGCTCTCTGTTTTGCAAGTTGGAATCGTGTTTACATAAGGGCTCCATTGTGGCATGGCTTCGGACTCTACTAAAAGAGTACCTAGGTTGTTAAGCTGAAATAGTCAGACATAGAGACATGTTCCCAAACGGAAAAGTTTCTCTTTCATTGTGATACAAATCAGCTGAAGAAACACTTAACCGAGAATGGTCTTGAAGTGGGTTATCCATAGTTTGTACCTGTCCGCCACTCCGTTTCTGTTACCGCCTTATGTCTGTGATCCCGGAGCTGAATGGATCAACTACCCGCTTAGGTACCTACATGGGAGTCAACAGACCTCGAGCCTCCGTCATAATGAACGTGAGGTTGCGGAAAAGGTCAGAGCCCTCCGCCCTCCACTCGGTGTGCCTACAGGCTCAGTGACCACAGGCAGTGGGATGACGCATAGATCGTTTTTAAACCATTTTAAATGTATTTGCGGACACCCGTACCGGTATTGCGGTTCAATTTAGTAGGAATCTATGGCCTTTTTCAAACCGCCCTTGCGTCACATTCCACACGAGTTTCGGTCGCGGTTTCTTGCCCTCTCGCGAGTGTCATATACTCCTAATAGAATTCTAAAGGAGTAGGTGGGTACCTCCTACCATGACTAGAGATCTGATTGTCATGTATTTAAAAAACAAATGTCTAGGTTGCATAATGTGGTTAACTACTTGAAATACGAATTGTGTGGAAATTCAAATTGTTTCTGAAATATGAAATGAATCTGTAAAAAGTTAGAAGCTAAGCTTGTAGAGATGTATAACTGTGGGATAGCATAGGTACTTTCGAAATTGTTTAGCAACCACGTGTAGTTTTACATGCTTGAATGTAAAACGGAGGTTGGAGCGAACCATTTATAGCAAAATATTTGTATATAGTGAACAGTGATCGTTGAGAGCAAGAAACACGCTTTTATAAGCGGCGTTGTATAATGCGTCACAATATCTTCTTGGTCTCCATCTCCTTAGTTGTTATTTAGCTAACCATCTCGATATTTGAGCATGTGTGGCCCTTGTAAACTGCAGTTGCTTCTGCGCACCACTTCTGTATTCTGTGTTCTCTCACAAACCACAAAAATGGGGAAATGTCCATCGCGGTTAATTGTAAATCAGTGACTCATCTCCGAAACTATGAATTGTTATGGTAGGATTACAATAGTATTTAGCGAATGAAAAACTAATAATAACTTTATCATACATATAAAATAATGTAATGCGGAAGAAGAGACCCCACGGCCCATTCGTTGATAGAGAAACGTGAGAAATGAAATTCAAAAATTCCATTTTTGAATTCCAACTGTTTAAAAATTTCCATTTCGATAACTTTCGCTGTACACGTGAGGCTAAACATTTGAATGAATAGGTATATATTGTCAATACATGGAAAGTATCAATCTATTTCTTATCTAATACATAATGACGTGTAGCCTCAGTACCTCAGACGAGCTCGAAGCGTCATGTTTCCATTTAGCAGTTCACGCGTCGGTTTTCATCAGTAACATCTTTACTTATGATTTAAACATGTAGACTTCCCCTCGTTTTACCGCCCTGTCACCTAAAGGTGACAGGGTAGGGTAGAAGCGAATTTTGGTACACAGGTGTTCCTTTCTCCTTGACAATTTCACACTTCAGGATTCATACTTTTCCCTCAGTGCTTCGTGTGCTCATGCGCGAACCTATTTTTCAAGGAGTTATTCCGAGCCTTTGCGGGCTCATTACCAACATCCCACGTAAATCCCATCTTTTTTCCACAACTACTCCTTCATTAAATCAACGGTGTTGCGTTACCCTATAATCCGCGTTGATCCTTTGTTAATTGTCTGGCTAATTAATTAGGTACCCAAAAGCGACAGATTGGTGGGAGGGACCATCGAAAGAGCTCGTGAGAATGAAATCCTCCTAAATCCTGTGAAAGTTAGTTAACCGACATGTGATGTAGATTTGTGCAACAGATCTCGTATCTAGGAACTGAACCTATACCTAAGTGGGGAAGTAGGCAGTAATTTTTTTCCGAAGAGAGTTGGGAAGGTGGTTTATTCATGGAGCTCTGCAGCTCATGAATACACGAAGAAGTTAGGTAATGTTAATTAGGTATGCCTTCTCATAAGATGTGCGTAAGCTCAGATGTAAAAATGCTTGAGAGAATTCAAGTAAAATAAAAATCTGACGGGTACCTGGTTGGCGAAGATGCGTATCCCAGACACCGCCGTTCATGAATTTAATGGGGCGCGTTTTTTCGGAAAAACGCAGTAATTGAATTTCAAGGAAAAAACGCTGCAAATTATTATACAACGGTTTATTATTTACCTTTATAGATGCCCCTTCTGCGTAGATCACTGTTTCTCTGGTTAATACCCTCGAACTCCCCCCAGGAAAGCCCTAAATGGAGTGCTGGAGCCGGCCTGGGAATTAAAGTTTCATACATATGCTCGGGATTCAATAATTGAGTCACTAACTATTTGCAGTTATTCATGAAGCATAAGGTAAATAATAAACCGTTGTGTAATAATTTACCTGTAGATGCCCCTTCGGCGTAGATAATATAATCAACCGCTGTGTAATAATTTACCGTTAAGTAATAATTCACCCAATAATACTTCAACTTTTGTTGAAGTGGCAAAAGTACCTATCAACAAAATCCATTAGATCCATCATTTTTTAAATGAAATTCACCGAACAACCAACTCGAATTCATACAGACATCCGGGATATAATACCGTTTGATTCATGATGATGTTGTCCAAGCTTTTCGGTGCAAACTAACGGCTGGTCGTACAGTACTCCGGCTGGTCTCAAAAAATTCTTTAGTTCAAGGTCAATTTAAAAACGTTAAAAAACCATACCCTTGTATTGAAAGTTTTCGAGCTACGGCGTTCTGAAAATTTCAACCCTTATTTTTCATCCCTTAGAGATGACTGACGGTAGCGCCGAGCTTCGAGGACCAACTAGACCCCAAACGGGACCTACAAACCAAATTTCATCAATTTTGGTTCATGGTAACAAGAAAAGTGCGAAGTACGGCGTACGGCGGACAGACAGAATTTTTTTAATTGCATTTTCGGATTCTACATAGGTAGCTTGAAATGTGAACCATCAAATTTTGATGTGTGCAATTTTTTAGCATGGAACATGCTTTAGCCTTGGACTAACTAGCCGAAAAATGTCACGCGGAATGTGTCACGAAAAATTGGTCACAAAAAATGGTCACAAAAAATGGGTGACGAAATTTTTTAATGATTTTCACGTACAACCGAGTCGTTTCTAGGGAAATGAAACTTCTTTAGTTTTCATCGGACAAAAATCGTTCTCCATTCGTTGGAAAGCTCTCGATTTATCACGCATTTATGTCGCAGTTTTATATTTATCTACGAGATATTAATCCAACAATGCGATGTTATAAATGGTTAGTAAACAATCTTATGTGCGAGGGTCGAAGCTTCATTACCAGGGAAGCTAATTAGAAAACATACATCGTATCCATTGCCGTCATGATAACTATAAGAAGTAGTGAGAAATAGTGAGTTGAGAAGTAGTGAGTAATCATAAGTGCTATAAACCTTTATAGTTGTGCAAGAACCTCGTATTTGATCACATTTTTCTAATAAAAAAACAAACAGAGAAAGAAGACATAGCTAAAGCATGTTCCATGTTTCTCGATTTTTAGCCGCAGGCTCCAAACGGTAAGCATCCGGGGGGTCCAGGGGGGCTTGCCCCCCTGGCGAGGCGCGAAGCGCCGAGTTTTTTTTCATGCTCGATTCCAAAGGTTTATTATTGAAAATAATCCTGCGGTGTACCTAAGTGGAAAAAAGGAGAAGTGAAAAAGATGATAAGAATCTGCCTTGCGGCGGCGAAGACCGAAGGACAGGGAGTTCGAGGCGGTAAATTCCAACTGATCAGCCTATATGAAAATCGAGCGAACGCAAGACGTTATGTTCCTATTCGTACATATGTATCTACCTAATGAGCCGTACGTATGCGTATGATCTGCCTACCTACCTATCTAATAAATTTGTGATGTTCCTTGTGTGGTGAAGGACCTAGTAATTTCCGTACAAACTTACCAACAATAGAAACCTGTATTTCAAAAGTGAAGATCATTCGATTATGTCACTGGGTTGAAACGAACCCATACAGGTCCCAAAAAATATGTATTGAAAGGATCCAAACGTAACCTGGACCAACCGACATTGTGCCATGTCGTTTCAAGTACACTGGGTCCAGTATAGTAAATGCATGCTGGAAATGTTATTCTTGACTGGGACGTGACGATAATGCGTATTCGTGTTACAGTTTATTTGTAATACAGGTTCTGAATTATTATGGTCTTCGACCACTTGAATGCTGATAAGCTCCACCACTTGAATGTTGATAAGCTGCAAAACATTGAGTTACCTTTGCACAGCACTACTCAGGTGGAGTTTGAATATATTGGTTCAGTTTGGTAGGTATGTAATTCACGCAGTTATTCATCACGCAGTGATAAATAATTGTATATAATTGTATCCAATACTTCTCAAAGAGTTTTCTGTCACACGTTCTCAATCAATCCAATAGCTGTCAGTAGTTTGGACACCTTGGGTAATGGTTCTGATGCTATAACTACCTATTACAAACTCCTATGATTTCAGTGTTTCTTCGTCCTTTGCATGCACTTATTAACAGCGCAAAACTGAATACGGAAACAGTCTTGTTATCATTTACGTTTCAGTGCTAATAATTAATTCACGATTCGAATTCGTAACATGAACTTGCCATTATAATTTATGATAGATATACCGAATTAATTTCCAGTTATAATCAATGACTTTAAAAACAAAATAATAGCAATCTGATCCATAAACTCTGAGAATGATTAATTTAAAATACCAATGACTGTGAAAAGGAGGAGAGCAATACACTTAAGTATGAAGTCACTATAGTATTACGATCCCACTGCGGGTCTATGATATCCCGCTGCGTTAGTTATCGGCAACCATCCCCATAACTCACATACTGAAATTTATCGCTTAATTTTTACGATCTACGCGACCTTATTGGCAATCGCACAAGGTTATTAGGAAATAGCATGTAATGCCGTGTAGGACGGTCACGAGTTTCGTTCGGGCGTCTGATTTTACTCGTATTTATATCGTAGGCGTCGCATAAGGGCGAATCGGTTAGTAAATCTGTGATCTGGAACCCCTGCGGTGCAAGTTGCCCCACGTTCCCAACCTAGATGTCTGTTTGGCAATGGACAAATGTGGAATTTACTGCCCTTGAAATTGTCCCTTATTATGTAAGAAACGAACCTATAATATACGACATAACGTCCATTCGATGACACTGATCATACCTAGGCAAGTCGACACGCCGTACACTGCAGCAGCTCCACCCCATTACATAGTCACATTCACTTTGATTCAGTAAACCTTACCTTCAGTTACTATGTGCACAATGCTTATATCAAGCTTATTACGCCGAATAAGGTATCAATGTGATATCGTACCATTAAATGTTCAGTTAATAAATTAATGACGCAATGTATTGAATGTCTCACTAACGAAATATCGGTATTGAGTTCACAATAATACTCTAGATAGTATAGTTGTGGTAGTATATGTAATTTTGTTGCAATTGCCTATCAACATTACACTTTTAACGAAATACACACTTGAAGCTAGTGGAGGTTACCTAATGCAGATAAAAAACGTCTGCCAATTCGAGTAGGCAGTATAGGTTCCTCAGTTGAATCACATGAACGTATAGAATAGTTGGACAGGTTCATTCAGAGGACAGGTGGAGTATCCGTGCATGGGTTACATGCATTTGAGACCATCCAACACCTCAGCCATACCATACCAAACCCTTACAGTTATAGTAAGTTACAGTACTTTTTTAATGATTTTGGTATGGGACTATCCCAACCCGCACCTACCCTCAAGATTTCAGCCCATTTCGACTATTAATTCTGGTAGTCATGGACGTTATAAGGAGATGACCACAGACAGACACGGAATCAAAAATATTCCTTGATGTCTGAAACGTAAAATGCGAGTGGACATTTTTGTTTCGGAGGACATGAAATTTCTTCCTCTCGCTCAAATACAAAGCTTCCCTACCTTCGGTAGTGAGGAAACAAAATGAATCAAACAGAATGACTGGATTCATTCTGAAGGATTGACCCAATCCCATGTCCCATACCTGATGTTGTCATGAAACTTATTGGTCATTTTTGAGGAGACTGCTAGAATTCGGATGAAACTTGATTAGGTGATTTACCTAATTACTATTACTATTGATAAATCCAACGAACCAACTATACATGTTTATTATTTGAAAAAGAATTAATGACATTTTCATAAGACGAACCTGATCATTATTTTGATAATTTTGTTACAGGTATTTGCCTCCTATATCTCAATACCTGCTGGGTTTAACGAGACTGCTGTGAATGGAGTTGGATGTTGTAAGTCTTGTTAATTATATTTTTATTGACAGCATTCATGTAAATAATCATTTTCTTCATCGATAAATACGTAAGCCGAAACTACAAATTGCAACCAACGATTAGTTTGGAATTCCCCCGCGAGAAAGCTTGAAAGTGTGCTTGTGCCCGGCATTACAACAAGAAACTCTGTCGTATAAAGTAGACTCAACACCACCTGCTTGTTTCGCATGCCTGTTCTGACCTCTGGAACATTGCTCAATTTCACTTGATTCAAGACCTAGAAGTCTTCGCTGTTCGAGGCCCAACTGTCGAGTGTTCACCACAACACCTGAATTCCTGTCTGAGCTCACCCTTCAAGCCCTGCTAACAAGATAGCCTTGAGGCTATGTCTTTGGAGAGAACCCATTTCTTCTTGAACAAACATTACCTAAATGTTTCGTAATGCATAAGAAAAGACCGGCTCCTTCTCTTCCGAATCTACTAAGAACCTAAATAGTACCGTTATATTTCAACTACTTTCGTTGAATTGGAAATTAGGGAATGCTATTTAGAGAGATAAGTTATCATTGATTCGAACAAGTTTCCTACGAACGGAAAAGAACATCGAGTAGCAAGGCCTGAAGGTACCTATGCTAGGGCGCATCGTTCTGCCTTTTACTTTTGAGGAAGTGTATTCGACCAAATCTTCGATTCCCCTCTTGATAATTACCAAATAATAGACCAACACAGTCATTCCATGGTTAATGTTCTGGATAATTGCTACTCACTATAGAATTCGAGTACCTATAACAATCTTGTGGCTATTAATCTTCCTCATTTAGCCTGAGGCAATTCCTGCAGTAGAATAGCACTTCATTTCTGAACCCCGTCAGAATTATGGTATCTGCAGAAAACATAATTTCCATGCAAGATTAAAAATTTACAGAACAATGCCTGGATTTGATTAGATCATTATAACCAAATTTCTCTGGTTTTTGGAACTCTGGGTTGTGAAACATTGCAGTTAGTAGGTATAATAGTTTTCGTGAATTATCCAAGATAAACTCTCCGGTTGACTGGTTATTCGTGGACTACTCCTTCAAATTGTCGAATATATTTTCGTAGGTATATTCCGTCTAGTTTGTTTTATTTAGGTCTCAGCCTGGGGAGGAGGGACTTACTAATTTTCATAGACTAAACAGTAAACAATTTAGTAGAATGCCAATCCAATTTTGAACAATGGCAATGAAAATCGAATTATAACAGTGCCCTAGTTACCCATCTGAGGGAAGACCTATATATTGTAGCCGAGTTTTTCACATAAATGAATCGTTCTCTTGTCTGGCCGGGAACGTAATAATAGATAGTCTTATAACATCCTTTTGTTGCGTGAACGGAATTGCATTCCTTACATAATGGGTGACTAGTTGACCAACTCTTGCGGTCTTCTTGGGTTGCAGTGGTCATGGGTGGGTTCTTGATCACATCTGTATTGAATCAAACTAGCTAATTCATTCCTTTTTACATTTCCTTCAGGAAATCGTGTATATGGAACTCATTGTATCATATACGATTTCTTGGGAACAGTCAAGCAAGTAAGGCTGATCTAGCGATTTGCGAAATATCTGTAAATTCCCTGAATGAATGAAGAAATATTGCATTTTTTCATTCGTTTGTTGCAATATGTAACCAAAATAATATCCTTGGAACTCGTAAAAGAGTCGTAAAATAATAAGCGATTGAAGAAAGGACGTCTTGTCACAACTTTATTCGCTGGAATCATATTTTATGTGATAATATGTAATTATAATCATTATTATTATACTAGCTGCAATCAGAAAACTTATGGTCACATGGCATGAATGGTTATCTTGCTAAATATAATTATATCCCATATGGAGACTAAATATTACTGGGTATCTCCTGTAACTTTCACCTTAGTCATAGTGCTAACTGAATTTTCCGTGGTAGCATATTTAAATAAGATTTTTGTAATTGATCTCCTTCCAAGTAATCCAAGTAAGTTCCCCCAGATAATTAAGTTTATTATATCCATGCACCAAATGTGTGCTGATCCTTCGATACTAGTAAGTACCTACAGAATTATCGTCATTCAGTGATACAGTGACACGGTTTTAAAATACAGAGTTACAGTAGTATGGGCTTCTTTTTTGGATCACTGCAGAAAACTCGGCAGTTACACATCTTTCGCGTAAGCCCGTGAGCTACCACATGATTTCTGTATAGTACCTACGTTGGTATGGTATTGGTAGTAGATGGCATCCAATAGTTTTTAGTTCGCTGGTTTCACGGCAGGTACCAGTTTGAACAGATTAACGAAATATCGAGGATTTTTGCGGCATTTTGAGTAACTATAACTTTTTGTTTGTTGCTATGATTAGCGTATGTCACCAACTGACTCATTCTGACAAACATTTGCTGCGCACCCGTACCTGACAGCTCATTACCACTCGTATTATAACAACTACCTGCTGCTGTATGAGGCAAGAATGTTTAGTTCCCTAAACTCTATGAACCAACCCGCAGGTGGATTTACTTTCGTATGACATTGTCGACATATAATATTGCCTCATGTGTTTAGAACCATTAATTAATTCATTAAGTACCTCTTCTTGGTATTGGCTCAAACAAGCTTTTTTATTGCTTGATGCCTTCAAGTTGAAGTAATAATATTATTTTAGCTAGTTCACAGGTTTCCCTTCAACAATACGTTATTTCTGTACCTACCTACCTACTTACCATTTTCTCGTTCACTTTCTTACTCATGAATGTGTATGTGAATGTGTATTTCTTACGCAATGTGCCTACTTTTTCTCAGCATCCGTTTATAGCAATTTTTGAATTTTACTTCCAGAGCGATGGTGAAGTATTTTCAAAATAATGAGAAAATTATACATTAAAATAAGGGAGACAGAGCACGGAATCCTCCCCATACTGCCGCTGCTATCGATATGAATTATTATCGATCTACATACCCTCATCGAGAAAACCCAGCTGTAACTTGAAAAAAAAAGTTTTCGGTGAGAAATACGAGCTTACCGAGTTAACACAAAAGTCGACGATCCATGAAAAGAAAACGAGCTGACTCGTCCCCTGCTACCGTTAATAACAGTGTTTAGGTTTGGACGCGTAGGGTTGGACTTCCGTCTTGTTCGTACATCATGGTCGGAAGTGGAAGGTCGCTGCATGCGATCACCAGTGATGCTAGGTGTTGCTTTGATTCCCTTCTCCAATCAGCCCCACATTACTGATTTTAAATTGGAACAAAGTTAACATTTTTCAATATTTTATCAATGTAGGAGCTCCCTTACTCAGTCAAGGCAAACAGAACTATTTTAGAGGCATGTTATTTGCATTTATTTCCTGTCAGATTCTGGTGTAGGATCATCCCTCATACGTAAAAAACGTATGTATACCTAGTTATGCCTTAATGATTAATACAAACCATTTCAACTACCATTAAATACGCACCATAAGTCCGTACAATGCTAAATTCCAGCTCGCATAATATTTTTTCCTTCGAACCGAATGAATCTGCGACCTGTAGAGCAAATCAAACTTGAGGCATCCTTTATGTACACACGCTTTCAACTCTCGTCTGAATAGAACAAAACTAAATGATGATTCATCGTCCAGATTTCTGCATTCGGTGCGAACAAAGCGTACACCCGCAGCTGTAGGGGATAGTTCATTGAATCGAGTAACTATGCTTGAAGCGACACGGAACTTGCTAACGGAATCATGAAAAGTTATTTTAAAATCGTACAATTAATTAAGTTAGGTAGCAGTACAGATGAATTGTTGTTTGTATTCAATCCGCCTCGTTTTACTTTCCTTCTGTATTAGGTACGTAAGTGCGTAATATTCGATCGAAGTGACGATAAGAATAAGGAAATAGGTGGCGATTGGGCCGATGAGGCTGTTTGCATGATGAAACCTAAATTACTCCAATCAGTGTCAATTTTGAAAACAGTTAAAAATCCCCCAAAGTCGAGTCCTTTGGTAATAATGTAATGTTAGGTCAAGCTAAGCAGGAATTTTAGCATTCAGAGAAACGTGGTTTTTGAACCTTCAGCGGTCCACTTCCCTAGTTTACCTTGCAAATCCATATCCGTTTGAGTGAAGCTGGTTCTCAAACGTGGAGATAAATAAGTATAACTATAATATCATAACATATCAGTAATGAAACAATGGATGAGTACCTATTACTGAGTATACCTACAGTATTTTGGTATTTATTATTTAAAAGTAGGTAGGGGCCCATGAAAACGAGTTGAGAAAGGCAGCCATCTAGGAGTTGAGTCATTACCGGCAGGATAACGTACCTACCACCTACGTTTTCCCGCTTTGAAATATGACCTCCCCAGGCGTCGATTTGCTCCATTATATTATTATTATTATGCTCCTAGCAGACACAGTCTGGAAGTTGTCTCATTCTTGTTTCATATTCCCCTCAGGCCTTCTATCGATTTTTATGGAATCTGCATATTGCTGCAGGGCATTTTACCGAATTTGTAACATCGAACCTCCTGGGGCACCCGCTGAACGGTCGACGATCGTTTCTTGATTGAGTGCCTATTTCGCTAGGAGGAAAAGCTCGGATTCGCGAGATCACTCGCTACTGACAAGTAGTCACACAATCGGGTTTATTGTCGCGAAACTTCAGTATGTGGTATGTGACAAAGTGCGATGAGTGACGGTGGACCCTCGAGAGTCCCCCTCCTACATTAGCGATATTGTCACCAGTTAAGAAGGGATAGCAATTAGGTTTCATCCTGGCCGACCCCATCTTCACTGGAAACACGAACGACTCGAGAACTGCCCACCGTCACAGGTGTGATGAAATTTCGATGTCGGCACTTTTGAATTGTTACTGTCACTAACAGAATTGAGAACTGGACAATTTCGGGCTAGTTCTACTCTTGGAATCGCCCACTTTTGGTCCATACAGTTCCTTGAATTATACCTTAATGTAAATATATGAATGGAAAGCATGATGGGTTTACATTATTTCTGCTGCATCAAACTGCATAGTACTAAATCATAATATGATGCAGCAGTTTCTATGTAAGTTGGACATGGCCATTGTTCATTCTGAGACTAATTTCACCTGATGGGTACAGTGGTTTCTATAGTTATTCACACATCTTGGATGGGGTACGAATCCCTTTCCTTGCTTATTTGTAGAGAGCATGTGTTAGACCAATAATATAAAAACTATCTTAGTCTCGGTAAATACTTATAATTTTGGTTTAGTATTTATTTTCAATAGTGAACCTTTGGAATTCAGCATAAAAAAAATTGTACCCCCCCTCAGGGTTTGATGATTTCCGTTTCAAGGGACGTAGAATCCGAAAAAACGGAGTAAAAATGCTGCAAATTATTACAGAACGGTTTATTAACACCTGTACTGACGCCCCTTCTGCGTAAAACACTGTTTACCCTTAGAGATGAGATGAATGACTGTAACGCCGAGCTTCGCGTAATGCCGCATTACCTGTGTAGACCACTGAGTAGGTCACTGTTTTCTGTGGTAAATACCTACCTACCTTCCCATAGGAAAGCTCCCATAAGAGCCGGCCCGGGAATTACAGTTTCATATAAATGCGCGGGATTCAATAATTCATTCATTAATATTGTTGGTTGTCATTAATGAAGCATAGCGCTTGACCAAGTTGCGAAAGTACCTATCAACAAAATCCAGAAGAGCCATCATTCTTCAAATGAAATAATATCACAGAACAACCAACTCGACTTCATACAGCCATCCGTGATGGTAGTTCCCTAGTGGTGATATATGGGCTGGATTAATACCGTTTCATTCACAGTCATGTTGACATAGCTTTTCGGTACGAACGAACGGTTGGACTTACAATGGCTACGGGTGATCTCAAAAAATTCTTTAGTACCCGTTCAATGTAAAAACGTTTAAAAAACCCATAGCCTTTCATGGAAAGTTTTCGAGGTACGGCTTTCGGGAAATTTCAACCCCCTATTTTTCACCCCTTAGGGATGACTGGCAGTAATGCCGAGCCGTCATTAATTTTGGCTCATGGTAACTAAGGAAATTGTTACGGCGTACAGCGTGCGGATAATTTTTTTAAATTCTATTTTTGGATTCTGCGTACCTTCGAACGAAAACCATCAAATTTTGTGGTTGGGATAATTTTTTTTAAATTCTATTTTCGGATTCTGCGTATCTTGAAAGGGAAACCATCAAATTATGTTGGTGCGAGGGGGGGGGGGGGGGGGGGTCATTCTCTATCCGAAGGTTCATTATTGAAAAATAATAATCTGCCCATACGTCGTACTTCGCACTTTAGTTACGAATAACAAAAATGAATGAAATTGGGTTTGTAGGTCCTATTTGGGGTTCCCGGGCCGGCTCCAGTACTCGGTGTAGGGCTTTCCCGGGGGGGGGGGGGGGGGCACGAGGGTAGGTATTGACCACAGAAAACATTGATCTATGCAGTAATTTCATCTATACAGGCAAATATTAAACCGTTGTGTAATAATTTGCAGCGTTTTCGCACATCATTAGGCTTGAAAATCTACGCTTGAGTGACCTGATTCGGTTCATTCGAAATCCGTCGAAGAAAGCATGAGAATATATGAGAGACCTGTGTTGGTGGCGTGAATGGAATTTTGATTAGACTTTCGCAGGAAGGTTTCGAACACTCTACTTTTCACTAATAGGAAATATTTAACTGCACGGCAGAAAAGTGTTTCCGTAATTGATCCGAATCGTGCTCTACCGTACAGAACAAAACACGAGGAAAAGACATTGAAAATAATATTACGTAGTCCATGGTGTAACATGGAACCGGGATTGTGGTAATCACTGAACTGGGACAGGTCCGCAAGTATTTCCAGAGAAAAGGGTTATAAAAAGTCAAAAGTAATTATCATATGACTTCTGCACCTGTGTTCTGGCTGGATTCCAGTAATCAAGTTTTTTGCTGAGTTAGGTGTTTCTCCATTCCGTTTCATTCTTTGAGCAAATCACGGTTGTTGTACCGTTGTTCGTTATAGCTTCGGCAGTAAAGATACAAGGATGTTGCATTATTGCAGTTCGGGGATCATCTTTCGTACCTATAATAAACGTCAGCCGGCAACAACGATTCCAATAAAGCTGTAACCAACTGGTTTGGTTCTTCACAGTTGCATACATATGCGATGCTGCGGCGATGGTTTTATCTAATAAGCTTCCAGTCCAATTCAAAGGTAACGGTACGGTTTTTGACTGATTGCTTTTTGCGACCGGGTAACCAGTGATTCTGGCGAAAACCGTAAGGCCCTTCCTCATTCCCATTGTGTTCCTAGCTACCAACTAACAAAGATGGTGGTGGTAGATGAAGAAAAGCGAAAGTACCCATACACCCAATCTCGGTTCTAAGCTTTGCTTGAAACAATATTGCGACCACATATTTCTATTTTCACCGATCAAAAACGGGCGGCCTGCACTATCTTCGCTTTCTCTCGAAGTTCGTAGGACTCCCACTATCTTCAAATAACACGGTGTCTATCGGTCCCGGGAGAAGGACGGCTTTGGTGTTGAGGATATCTAGTGTTACACTTGTGGCGGGATTGGCAAGGGAAAGAACTTTCAATTTCGAAGTATTTGAAGTGGCACAACATGAAACTCTAAAAACGAAAAGTGATAACATGATAACCAGGTATGTACTTCAACTACTTACTTCAAATGGCACCTTTTACCATAATACAGATCACTCAATTCAATTTATTCAACAAACATTTTGTTGCAACGTAGTATGAGATCGTAGATAATCGGGCTATACATTTATATGAGGCCTGTACTGAGGGGTTCATGAACCTAAGGTCCTATGACCTGTCCAGGCTCGTCACTTCTATAACTGCTGATTTGTATATTCAGCAGTTTCATTGACAAGGCACTCAGTCAGTGATCTCTACTAATTCAACATAACATTAAGGGGCAAGGGGCAAGCAATAGGTAAAGTTCTGTAACTGGCATCTGTAGGAGGTGAAGTGGACTGCTTGATTAAGAACGGCCTCTGAATTACCAAAAAGACACTGATACACACCTGTCCAAAAACCTAACGTACTCAGTGTAAATATAAGCATAATGAAAGCAAGACGATAAATTACTGGAATTATAGTGTTCTGGTCCTTCGACGATTTGGATAGGGTGGTTACAAAGGAGGCTATCAGGTTAAAAAGTGTCAACTTATGAACGTTCTATGGAAGCGCATGAGAGCAATTCAATAGGTGTAATCGTGTTTAGGAGGAGAAAAAAAAAATCGATTTCAAGACTCATTGTTCACGTTGAGTTCCAAATGTTATCTAAGGTCGTAAAACGAGGCACTTCAATCGGCGGTGTTTTGTTGCCAACTCCTGAATACAAACTCCATCATTCATAAGTTTCCGTTGTTGGTAGATACTCGTTCTATTGGGTTTCATTCAAACGTGTGTTGATATTTAATCGGTTAGGTCAAGGCTATGCAACGCCTATTTTAGACCAACCCAGTGAATTGATTGACATGACGTTTTAGGCATGAGAAATTCTTCGCTTCATCAATTGTATTTTTGTACGTATGGATCGTATGATAAATATATCCGTGCTCTACGTTGACTACCTATTTACCATTCCATCGGCATTCAGCAACACCAGCTTTGGGTTCTCTGAATTTCTGGAAGTTTCAGTATTGAAATCTGGCTTCCATAATTAAATTATTTGTTGGCTATTTTTTTATGTAATCCAATTTATTTTTCCTACACTTGTGCAGGACTTCCTATCCAATTTCCTAAGTAATCACGATTTTTAAAATTCGTATGTTTTGGTTCATCCTGTCTTGTATTAATATTTTATTTATTAATAACAATAAAAATAGTAGTAGTACTGATACTCGTATTAATACTTCATTTATTAATAACAAGTATTAGTACTATTACTATTACTCGCTCCAATGAGGAAAGTATCCGAACCAAGTGGTTACTACATATTTTTATAGTCCTCAACAACAAACCAAGCTGCTAATTTGACTCATTGTTCGCGCCACTGCTGACCTAGACCTTCGACTATCATTTGCATCTTAATCACCCCCTAATGAATTATTCGCCTTTTAACAGGCTTTGAGAGGCGCAAAACAAAGGTTTACCACTCAACTGCGACCACTCGTAAAGGCCCCGGCGTTTTATCTCGTTGCTATCAACATTCTCGCTTTTCCTAATGGGAAGCAGTTTAACATTTTTGTTGGACCCGGAACGGGTCATTGTACGCTGGTGGAAAATCCGCTTTCCGCCGTTTCTAGCTAGCATAACATGAACTAGTCATTCCTACGGTTGATATGTCTGGATGAGCGGAAATCGTGCCACCGACATCCCATTATCCTGTTGTCATCGCCCACACATTTTAGGCCTTTTGAAACTGCCCATGTTCCTTCTAAAAATGCTGCATGTTCTATGTTTACCAACGTTTTTACTTTTCATGTAGGTATCTTAAAGGGAGTAACAATGTTTTCCTCTCAACATCGAGATCTAACGAGAACAGTTACAGGAACCTCGAAAATACCGTGACGTCGGTAAAAACCCCGGTACTATCCCAATAAGGATATCGATGTTTCAAGACTATGCGGTACTACTCGTCCGTTTCATATTTTTTGCTCAACCTTGTTCCACCAAGGACCGAGTTAAATGATAAATATGTAACCGGTAGCTTCAGTCGATTCATCCTCGTAAATCATGGAAATGTCGATTTTCTTGGATTGTGTACCTTCATTTGGATTGTATAAAAAACAGAATAAAGTTGTCTAGTTAAATTCGTGTAACAAGGCTGTGATTAGAAATGACAATTCTGCAAATACTTACCCTGTTTTGATATACATACTGAGTTCTCAGGTTTACTTATTGTTGAATATTACTCAGTGGCATATTGGTGAATATTCTAGCACAAAATGTATATTTTAAATAAACCTAATTGCTGTAAAAATTTAGAAAAACATCTATTGGTCAGAGATTCTTGTTTTTGAAACTCCCATACCTTCCCATCCCACGTCCAATGTCCCTTCTGAATTAGAAATGCCTATTTTGCGGATACGATCCTTATGCAATTTTATAAATAACTGTGCTGATGCCTCATCCTCTATTAGTATCGAATGAAATTTCAACTTTTTTGAGCTTTTTTCTATGAGGCTTGTGTGAGGGTTCCATGGCCTATAAAATAAATTGATCGCATTAGGATGGAGGTCATCATCATCCGGAGGAAGTTCTTTCAAAGTTAAATACGTGTGCCAACCACCATGTCTACTGGAATTGTCTCCGAAAATGCGGTTATCAACTCTCATACCTTTTCCACCGATGACTGAAATGCTCTACACTTTCTTCGGTTACAGAACTATGCATCATAGTTAGTCTCCAAGAAGAAGGTGACACTATCAAGGTAATGAGAAACCAACTGAAAAATATGCGCTTCAAATGTAGTTGAGTCTCATACTTCTCAGCCCCACTGATCTGTGTATGTTATCCATAGCAACTTGCGATGTGGTGGCTTGTTGAGTACATATTTTCAAATTAAGAATGAGATCCTCATCACCTTGCGTGCCATTCATGCAGAAGAGCCAAGAGCGGTGTCATTTCCCCCGTGATCTCACCTTCAGCTCCACCTTGAGGTTGTAACATGAAACCGGTACCAAGGGAAGCCCGTCGCCTATTAACATGGACCCGCAGCGGTTTGCGCTAGTGACCTAAAAAATGAAAAAGTGTTTATTCGCGACCATCTCAAACGAGGTGAAAACTCGTCTGAATGCGACCGCTTGTAAAAGTTGATTATGATATGGTCACAAAAAGTGAAACTGATCGTCGTTTCTAGAAGACGTAACATCCAGTAAAACAAAAAACATCATTCGTCAATAAGATCCATCGAACGAGGTACTGTATGTTCTGTTTTGGTTTATTATTTTCAATAATGAACCTTTGGAATCGAGAATGAAAAAAAAGAAAAAAAACAAGTGACCCCCCCCTCAAAATTTGATGGTTTACGTTTCAAGATAAATATGTAGAATCCGAAAATGCAATTTAAAAAATTTCTGTCTGTCCGCCGTACGGACTGCTTGTCTTAGTTACCATGAAACAAAATTGATGAAATTCTGGTTATATGTAGGTTCCGTTCGGGGTCTAGTTGGTCCTCGAAGCTCGGCGTTACTGTCAGTCATCTCTAAGAGGTTAAAAATAGGGGTTGCATTTTTCAGAACGCCGAGAGAAGGGTATGGTTTTTTTTACGTTATTAAATTTGTCTTGATAAACAATTTTTTTAAACCACCCGGAGCATTGTACGTCCAGCCGTTCGAGTGCACCAAAAAGCATCGTCAACACGATCGTGAATCAAACCGTATAAATCCGAACCGGATATCATCACTAGGGAGCACCTGTTCTGCGATATTATTTCATTTGATAAGTGATGGACTATTGGATTTTGTTGGTAGGTACTTCTGAAACTTGAACAAACGTCGAAGTATTATTGATGGGTAAATTATTACACATTGGTAAATTATTACACAACGGCAAATTATTACACAACGGTGAGTTATTACAGAACGGTAAATTATTACAAAACTGTTCTACCGAGAAGGGGCTGGATTTGTTGATCGGTAATTTTGCAACGTGAACAACCGCTGAAGTATTATCGATGGGCAAGTTATCACAGAACGGTTCATTATACTTGACCACGAGGGTAGGTATTGACCACAGAAAACAGTGATCTACGCAGAAGGGGCATCTATTTCACTCCACATGAACAATTAATTTTCCTTCAGAACTTCATTATTTGCGTTTCTTTTTGCCATTTTAGTTACTGTTTGTCATCGACAGAGTTATTTTAGCAACATTTAACTCGTGATTTAGGTAGGTACCTAGTAACGAGTACGGGGTTAGTTACTAACCTACGGAGGGTCTGCGATCTACATAATATGTATAGAATAGTACATATTATATTATACAGACGGGTTATCTATGCAGAGAGCTGTGATCTGTAACAGAAGGGTATTCTGTACAAAATAATAAACCGTTGTGCTGGGATTTGCAGCGTTTTTTTTTTTTTTTAAACTTCCACTAAAATTCATAAGATGCTCTAAAATGCTATCGATCATAAACCTGATCGTCTCACTTCCCAACTAAAATTCCTTCTAACGACCATAGGAAATTCTATTTTGAAAACCAAGCAAAGGAACATCAGCACTACCTACTGCCTCTTTCCAGTACTTAGGGTGAATCAGAAATATTACAACATGAATCAAGTTTGGTATTGAACAACATGTACCAACAGTGCCCGAGTTAATTTCTTCTCTCCAGGATGGTGAAAAATATTGGAAGGACCATCATCTGTTTTATACATTAAAAAAAAAAAAAAAAATAGGCGGATAGGTAGGCAGTCTATTTTATTGCCAAAATGTAGAAACTATACTTATTTTTGTTTTTTGCAGTATGTTAGTGCGTTTTTGTCACTTCTTTTGTGAGAGAAAATGTCGAAACATCGCGAAAAATAACGTAAAGGAAACGTGTTACATGAACATAGTTGATGATAAGCATGGAAATCGCCTTGTCACCCTCTCGTCAACCGATCACAGAGCGTTTTGCACAGCTTCCTCTTCTCCCGATCTTCAGATTAGATTTTAATTATTACAACAACATTTTTATCTATTTGACCGCATTTTCGTGACTGTAGAGTAAAAAAGGTTTCGTACGGTACATCAGATGGGTGCAAGTTCCTCATTCCATGTTTAATCTATTAACCAAGTATTCGCATTGTTGGTTTCTACCATTCAGTTACGAAAGCAGCTGACTAATTCCTGAATTGCGAAAGGCCTCGTCGATTTTCCTGAGCTAGGTTCTATCTTTCACTATAAATATAGGTATATTTGTTGTAAAGGTTGTAAGATTGCGGTTTACTTACTAACTGTAAGAGCAGGACACGGTTAGGAGGCAGTTACTACGTATTTCATACGAATTGGAGAGTGAATTGGTTATCAAGATAACTACTGAATTGAAGACTTCTGTGTCACTTACCTCATGACCACCAAGTTGGATGGTCATTGACTTTCGGTTCTGCTCCCACCGTCGAAATGTTTCGTCAAATTAACGGCCGATAGGACTGGTAAACCTGGCGAAATCGCTTTTGTTAATCCTGCGTTATTCACACGGCCTCCACTTTCCACCTAAACCCTCTCACAACCCGTCCATTTTTTAATGAACTTTTCAACGCTTGCCTCAAGTCTGTCAAAATAAAGAAAGGAAAAGCCTCGACACTCAGGTGAGTGGTAAGTTACTAGTGATCATATTCGTACAGCCTGAGTGCCTCTCACGACTCTGGATAGCCCTGGGCGAGGAGCTCATGAAAATCACACAAATCGGGTCGTCTGAAACGAGGATGGGCTTTTTACGTGAAGATCCTCCAGCTCCAGAAGGTTTCATGAATCGCGTAGATTTACATACTGTCTGTTCAGTTATTCCTCAGCCTCGGTTTCACTCTTCAAAAAGCTTTGTGATCTTTCAACCTTTGAATTTCTATCAGAGAGTTTACGTCGTGGTGACTTGAAGCAGCTTTCTTTTTCCAATGAGATGAGTGCCATTTTTAAAATTGATAGCTCAGATGAAACAGCACGGTCGTATCTAAGAACGGATTCTAGACACTTTTTATAACCCCAGATTCAAGGTGAAGGAGTGAAAGACAAGCATTGAAATTTAAATAATGACTGAGGATTCTTTAGTAGAATTTTATGAAAATCAAAATCGATTTGTGTATTATACAAAGATTTCAACTGCATAAGATCGATTGGTTTTCTTGGGGTGCTGTGTGCTAAGCATTTGTCTACTATGAGCTAAATGTTTTACTCAGAACGCCAACCATGAATCGAAAGGAAACATTTCATTATCATAGCAGGGAAGAGGTTATTAAATTTTGTCGTATTATAATGAAAAAAAATTTCTTGTTTCTTGCTTTTTGGTGAAATGGACGAATTAATTATGTACCAAGATGCTCGAAACTCCATTATCATAGCAGGGAATGTGTTATGATGAAAGCGAGTTTCTTGTTTCTTGCTTGGTGGTGCAATGAACGGCATAGGCACCAAGATGCTTCTGGTGCCGTGTTCAGTAAGAAGATTCAAGTTACAAGCGCGAAAATATTGGACTAATATATTATATAGGTACTATCTTGTATTGGTCTATGATAATGGATGAAATGGCTGGACTAGGAATTTTACTGGAGAATTGCTGAGCTAAATTGCTGAGCTAGTTCCTGACTGATCTCCAAATTTGGGACGAAGTACAAACATTTAAAGAAAACATTTAAGGAAAAAAGCAGCGAGCCAACCGAACTGAAACAACCTAGATGCACTGAACGTTTCATGATAATAACATCAACTATCGTCGTCGTATCATTGTTGTGAATCCATGTTCTACAGCACTTTTAAAATTATTCAAGTCCGTTAAAATGAGGATTTGATGAGGGCAAAAGGTGTTTTCTATTTCGGGTCTGCCGACGCCTTTGAGGGATCGTAACCAATTAATTCACCCGCCAAAATGAAACTATTAAGTATTTCATAGAGGCCGAGCATTTCTTCGCGGTCAATATCAATAAATGTTGTCCATGGTTAGTTTAATATTCATGACCTCAGTCCTTGTACCTCTTCTCTTTAGTCCACTCACACTGCCTGCCAACTACTTCGCCTCTGTGGTGGTGGAAGTTTCGCCTTATGTTAATTACACGCCTTAATGAGCCGTGACCCTCCCACCCGCCTATCCAACACCACCAACAGCTGAGGTCTCCTTCACACTTCACGAAGATCTACTTCCCAACATCTGCTTCCTCTATTGTCAACCCAACTGCATTTCCTCTCGGTTGTTTGCCCTAATACTTCGACTTTCCCGTACGCCTGGGACTCGAGACTCCCACTTTTCTGAAGTGATCTATTAACAATCCTAATGACCCTTGCTACAATCTCGAGCCAATAATTCCCCCCTTCAGGTACTTCGTGGAAGAACAGCGAAATAGGGACTTGGGCAAAGGTGAACTTTCCAAACCTCGTATAGTTACCTCCAAATATCTGCTGTCTTTCGACAAATGGTTACATCTCTCCAGTTCGGAAAAATTTTCCAAGGATTTTACATTGATATCCAGAAATCACAAGGCCAACCCCTCCCACTCAAAAAATCATCGATACCTAGTGTTATTGCATTACAAGGAGTAAAAGCCTTCGTTATCCTCCTGAAATTTGGTGAACGTGTTGAGGGTAGTTCAAATTCAAATCTGATCTCATCAAAATCGTAAATATTGAATCGATAGGAAGAAGGCTTCTGAATGCTATTAAGCAAATTTACATCCTAGACGCATTAGGAGACGCATTAGGATTTCTGTGCCACGCACGGGTCATCCGGCTTGTATAGATGATTGATTTAATAATGACGATGATTGACTTCATTCATGGATAAGTACACTATACCTACTTACTACTTGAGTTCATAAGACACCTACTTCCCGTTTGCAGGCGTACATTTTTTTTTACAGAGTCGCTGATCCGTTATCTTGCTAATCTCGCACGTAGTTAATTTGATCCGCGAGCAAGGTTAACGACGAAGTCCTAACGCCGTGTGAGAGGATGATTAAAACCTTTCTTACTCTGGTTTCGTACACGTAGCGGACCTTGGAACGTACATAAAGCCGATTCAGATTAGTCACAATGCAATCACATGCAGTTCTTCTGGAGCTTTTTTGTTTTGTACTTTTTTCTTCTACCTTTACGATACGGTAGGTATAGATAATTTCAACCACCTACCTACCTCTAATAATATCTAAGTACTTATTGTTCGCTCACATTCAAATCCTAGAAGAAAAGTTATCAACGTCGTCCTCTGTGAGGTGTTGTGAAGAACAGCTAAATTGAAATTGTTAAAAGTCGTATTAGGAAGAAAGGTTGTATCGGTTTTTATTGTCTTAAATAATTATGAATTTACTCTGTCTATCTTAGTTTCATTCGACCGGACGCAATATTCTTTTTAGGGAGTAGTTGTCAGTCAAACTGTTGAGCTCTTTCAGGTTTTTGAAACTATATTAACCAGATCAATTTTTTTTAAAGGTTTGTTTTTGTATTGATTCCTACTGATTCTTTCGCTGCAAGTACCAAATTTCACCTCGCAAATATCTGGGATGTCGCTCTTGAATTATTGTTAAACAAAATCCACACATCTTACGTTGATTTCAGTTTTCCCTTTGCTTCACTAGAAATTGATTGTAGTTTAGCCATCAAAATAAGTTTTCGTTATCGTTGTCGTACTTCGATTATAACGAAGTGGGTAAATTTTCCCTAAAGATATGCATCTCGTCCCCCTGATTTTGACCTTCAGTGCTGGCAGCTGCCCTTCCGAAATATCTAATCTACCTACAACAGCTGTTTCCTCTCTAGATCAAGCCTTCCCCTCGCATCCATTATTAATGTTCCACGACTAGCTACCACCAAGTTTGCATTAAACAATAATATTATGAAGTCAACGGCAACACTTCTAATTTCATAATTTTCCCATGGTTGTTGACTAAGGATAGTTAGTAATTTCGGGAAATTACCTACCTAGCGTTCCTTGGATTTGATGTAATCATAACCTGAACATGACGAAGATATAAGTTTCGTCTCCTTTTAAAAACGTTGGCTGTTCAATGAAAAATTCCAATTCCAATAGGAACATTTTAATGTTGGAAATCAACAGTACTATAATTGGTCTCATCCCTTGGAGCACCATCCAAGTAGTGCGCCATCTTCTCAACATGCTAACTCGCATATACGGAATTACTGGATCTGTAATTGTCCAAACCTTCCAATATAAACTTCTACTGGCCTTTGAAGTTAAATCTACAGGGAAGCCTGTTAATATCGCTAATGGAGCGAAAGCAGCCTCCCTAACTGAAATGGGTCCACTTACTTCTTGACCCCCAAGTCCCCTTCGATGTTTGCTGTTAAAACCAAGCGGTTTATGGTCAACATGAGGGCCCGCTCGATAAGTGCCGATTCCATCTTTATACGAACTACAGATGTTAGCGACCTTTCCAATGAAAGTGGCTGCAGCCATTCTAGGAATGTAACTGTGTCCGTTATTCTCCAAGTACACAATGGCATGAAGCGAAAAGCAGTTATCAGTTAACAGTTAACAGTAGGTACTCTAAGTTTTTGAAATGAATACGTTCCCAAGTTCAGTAATGATATTTCAGCCTTTGGAAAAGTTAGAAATCATCAGTTCAGTCCCCTAGGTTAGAATACATCCGCAAGTAATTAATTAAGCTACTCATGTTCCTAGTATGAAAATTGATGATAACGAAATAAGTTCATGTATGAAGTACGATAACGAAAATTATCTTAATTGTAGTTCGGATTTCCATAACTTGTCCATCTGCACCAAGTGTTGGGAAGGTGTCTTGACCCACATGAGCGATAACCCTCCAATACCGTTGAAGAGACCAGGCCGCGATGCGTTAGTGGCAGCATTTCCATTGAGTGAGGCTATTCCAAGGTCATCGTTCATTGCCCTACGTTCATTATCGCGACCTTTCTTATTTAAATAGATTGTGTTTTGAAGAAGATGGCTTAGCAGTACCATACATGAATTATGGTACTTGTCATGTTGTTGGTAAAACTGTTGGTCATGTTGTTTTCGGATATAGGTTCCGCTTCTAGAGGAAATGATATTTCCTCGGATATGAGACGCACTGGTACTCTGTTATGAATGATATAGTCTGACCACTATAACATTTTCTCTCAGTTTTAAATACCTATTGCAACCTTCTAATATTCATGGAATATAGATAGAAGGACATCCCTTATGCAGTACTTGTTTGGACGTAGACCCATTTTGAACGAATGCATTCTTCAAGATCCTCCAACCTTGAATATGGCGGACTTTGTTGACCCTGTGGCAACGACCCGAAAATGCGCTGGAAGCTGTATTGAGTTTGCCACGATGTTATTGAAGATTGGCATCAACACGAACACTTGACCCGATTTAGATTAGCTGGTAATGTAGTGAACCCCAGGCCGACTCTTACAATTACAAGTAGAAGACTGCAATATAATATGTTGTAATACATGGCGTTCCTCAGATCCCCTCAACTTTTTTCACGGGAAGTATTTAAAAATAAAATAATTGGGTTGCTAATTCAATTGGGAAGTGTGGAAGCCGAAAACATTTACATAGTAGTTATGTGTAATAATGTGTTGCTTACTTTGTTTGTTTCAAGATTTATGTTATGTATTGTTCTCATTCAAGTATACATAACTATATGGTACGTGTTGTCTATTCATAACTATTACCTATAATTTGTTAGTTGGAATATTGTGACAAATCATTTTTGTTATTATTTTTGTATAATAGAGGTGGGATTTGCTGACATTTCGCTTGCGCGGTTCGGGGATATTGCCTGTTGCCTCGCAATAATGTTATTTTTATATAAGTTCAATTTTGATTTTCCATTTATTAATTGTCATATGTATACGTATGTCATAAATAAATAAATTATTGAGGATATGCTCACCTCACGACTCGCCTTCCTAGGAATTCGTAGTTCAAAGATCAAACATGTATGTGGCTCACCGAGGGCTGGAGACCTCATTTATGCTTCTGTGACTAAATTTTGGCCTGCATAGCCTGAGGTCCCTTACCCCAAATCGGGCTGTACTTGCGGCAAATCCAGTTGTTATATTGTCTAGGAGCAAATTTGTCAAATTATCCCAGCATGTACATCTGATTCGGTTCAACCGTAGCTCGGCAGCCTGCCTTCAGTGATATTAAATACTTGGAAAGGTTTCATCACAGGGAATTCAAATCGCTGTGCAAGACCGGAGTCAGTTCCTCTGATGACTAAGCATTCAAGACGGGTTTCTCCCGCTATAGAGGGGCAACACGTCATATACCTTACGTTTTTAAGGTTGGCGACCAGGAGTACGAACGAACAAGCCACAAGGCAACTGACTCATTCAGCTCTATCACAGGACGCAGAAGGAGATATTGTGCATTTTTCGTTATTCGGAATGCGTATCTGAACCGTGGGATCATCTCTTCCATCATGAAGAACTAATTAAACCACGAACCGTTCATAGCAACACTCTGATCACGTAATTTCGCTTCCTTCATCGCTCGTTATGACGATGTTTATGAATAACAATTCTCGGTTGCAAGCGGTTCGGGAGCACTCAGCGCGTGAAGGTCGCTCTGCGCTGAACACCAACCGCGTCTATTGATCCGATCGGCGATTTACATACCGAGCAAAAAAGATGAAAGGTAGGATGTTACGGCCGTCCATTATTCTGTTCTTTCTATCATCATTACTTGCTAGCAGAATAAGTTTTATACCAAAGCATCACTTTGTATTACACAGTGTACCAATGATGCTCAGAATCTGCTGTCAATATGAACCAAATACTTGAGATAATTGATTGGAGGTAGGCATATATACTGAGTTTCTGCTACAGAATAGAGCACTTTTTTATTCATCCTAAGTTAATTTTTTTTCTAATTTAACCCTGGATTTGACCTCTTGGATGTATCCCGGGGGGACTTTTTTTACTCGAACGATATGACTACTTGTTCGCGGTTGATGTCCCTGTAGGCTTCACATGGTCATTATCAGAGGTGAAGAGCTAATCGCTGGTCGTGTAAGCACGTGCAAGCTTTTCAAAGCTTGTACTGGTGCCCGCCCGAGACGAGAACCAGAGACGCCGCGAACTTTTATCCCAAACGGGGATATGAAGATCGGACGCTCTGGCCCGCTTGGACACCCCGGCCCCCTATTCATCCTAAGTATTCGAAATAGGATCTATCATTAATCTACCAGGGACTCAACCTTTTGCTCCATTGCTACGTGTACTAAAACAACTCTGAAAGGTGATACATTTTAAGGGCCTTAGACGGCGTCATGACAGATTTCGAGGACTGTGCATCTGCCGCTCGTTTATTGCCAATTATTATTGACGAAGAAAAAGATATGGTTCCATGCAGCTGATGATGCAGGTAGGCGTCTTTTTGGGTTTTTGTTTAGTAGTAAGTAGGTACCATGGGTATCAGTTTCGTCTTATGTTCGGGGGTTTGTTTAATTGCCTTTCATGCTATCTTCATGCATTCTGTGTGTCATATGCCCACATATGATGTGACTGAGGAAGACATAAAAATCGAAACCGATATCCCACAAATAAATTGTTCCCGACGACTTGAGTGGTTTTTCCCCTTTCGCCGCCGGGACCCTGCCGCTGGATTTGCCGGAATTAGGCTATACAAAGTCAGCCAACCAGCGTAATATTTTAATATTATATCAAACCCTTTTTTCGTATGTTACCTAGAACCGTCTAAACAGCTTGACCGATTTTAATGAGGGGTCTTTTAACGTGATCAACAAGTTCCTGAGACGGACATAGGATGTGGTAGAATCCCCGAAATGCCCTCTTTCGACGTGAACAGGGCTTTCCTTCGCGATCCTTTGTTTGGTTTCTATACGAAGCACCGAGTAACCTGAATTTGAATAGACCACTTTTGAAGCCAGACGCATTGACGATGATTTACAAAGGTTCGTCAAGTATCTTGGCCACTGCCCTGGTAATGGCACTGCTGATCCTGGATACCCAGTGCCCAACCTCAACGGACGTAAAGTAGGTGTAGGTACCTTTATCCGTTCCTTGGTGAGACCTGGCTATAGTGGGTCTTTTCTTCAATTTAGTCGGAGGCAGTCAGAAACTCCGTAGAGTTTCCGTTGTGCGAGGTCCTTGTTACATTATGCAGTACGTGATCTTGCACTAACTACCGAGAGGGGGATGGCTGTTGCAACCGGCCACGGCTTGTTCGCAAATGCGGTTCTTTTCTCCCTCCCAGGACAAGGCCGCGCTGCTTTCGAGGAGCTGAGGGATCAGTGAAACTTGGGCATTCGCACTGCCTTATTATCATGTAGCTGGGCTTCGAGCTTGGAATATATTTACGCGAGAATACTGTTCATGAACATGTAGATACCTAATGTTCGAGTAATATTTATGAATCTCCTTAGATAATAATTATTAGTGTTTCGGTTTTCTTTTCATTATTCAGAGTTTCGTGTTTTACCCTGTGACATTTCCGGTCTTGCATTTTTCTGATATGAAAATAAGTTTATTACAGGCTGGACGAACTTGCGGACTGGAGATTTCTATAGGTATCATTAGGTATCTACACATTGCGCACGTGTCCAATCAGAATGTTCCACACCATTTAGTGCGACTCGTTTTGTTTGCCCTTACTAATAAACTTGGATGTTGGGATTTTACAATTTCCTACTTATTCTTATGAAATAGCGCAATATGAAGAATATGTGATTTATGCGATTATCGATAGAACAAAGAGGGAAACGTTTTCCGAGCTCCAATTCGGTACACTCCTTCTTGGTAGTCCCATACTTATGTGTTTATGGCTCTAGAATCCGACATAGTAGTTGTTTTTCTATCAGTTAGGTATCTTGATGCAGTTGACTACCTTGAATCGAAAGTGGTCATCTTTCAAAGCCCGCTAAGTATGCGAATTTTTGGTAACAAGTACCTAGTAATAAATTTAGCTTCTTGCGCAATTCTCATTCCAGTGGGATTGAAAAGGAAATGGACATCAGATGGCGCTGTGCCCTTTGGATGTTTTGTTCCCTTTTGGCCCTTTTCCGTTTGTTCGGAAAGTATCATAGAGCTATTAGCACGTTTATGGAATGCTTTCCTTGATACTTGTCAGAACTACCATTCTTATCAGTATGGTTTTTCCCCAGTGTGTAAACTAAGGAAAAGTTCATCCATTTGGTACCTGAGGTAATTGCATGTCTGTAACCTACGAGTTTCTCTTAACATGCTAATTCCTTTTGTGTTGGAAATTTCGCGTGACAAGGTCATGAACGGGCTTCATGATCGGGGGGGTTGAGCAATAAGACAGAGATCTCGTCCCTTGCTAACAAGACCAAGGCCTCACCGCAAACAGGTAGGTAGGTACCTACACAGGTAAACGCACGAAATGTACCGGCATTGTGTACCCATTTACCTCGAACGTCACGCGTGACGCGGGCGGGTTCATGAATTATTCATTACCTATTTGCAAATTAAGTAGGTATTCTTTCATTACAAGCGACAAAGATAGTTCATCAGCTAAATCACTAGTAGAATGAAGGCCGTCGACGGTTGTTAGTGCCGTGATGAAAAATTGATCACGAGCCGCTTCGAGTAAAGAAACTGTTGTGATCGAGGGAGTATTTTTCCAGGAGACACATTATGTTGTTCACTCATCGTTAAACCTTATTAGGCAACTCTTTGTGTGTTGTTAGATTGAACTTACTTTCAAAGTATGTCGGAAACTTGCTTATTGGCCGGTGCTACCAGATATGCTTGATCGTGAACACAGTCTTAAATTGAGCTTATAACATGTTTATCATGATTTGGACAATAATTTTTCTTGTATCTTTACATTAGGAGCCCCAATCGGTAGATAAGCTTGGTGGCCTGATATTTTTCTGTCAGAAACACCGTTACCGTTTCTGTCCTTCGTCCGTTGAGGTTGGAAGTGCATAATCAACGTTATTGACTACTGAATATCAGTATTACTCTTAATAAATACCTACATTACTTACCAAGTCAATTCATCATCATCAACTTGTTTCATCGCTCAGTCTTCGTAAATCGCGAGCGAGTGCATGTTTGTGTTGCATTGAGTGCGTGTCACTAAACGTTTCTAATTGTTTGTTCTCCTGAGTTGAAAATTAGCCTTCACTCATACAAATTCTAACGTTGATGGATATAGATTAAGGTCCTGGTAAACCTGTCAGTGAAATAAGTGAGAACGTATGTATTGCGGATGTTTCTGATAGGGTGGTTTTTGGTTACTCTACACTAACTTTTAAAACTGTTGGTATTCATGATTTTATTAATTTTGGTTTATTATTCTCTGAATAATACACCTATGTAATCGCTCAGCAAAAAATTTTTATAACCCCCCCCTCAAACTTTTTTCTTTTCCGTTTCAAGGTGCGTAGATTCAAAAAATGCAATGTCCCTCCGCCGTCCGCCGTACGCCGTCCGCCGTATCACGTGTACAGGCTTCATTTTCGGTCTAAAAAAGTCGTTCTTTCGCACACATGCTCTATTTGGGCCCTAGTTGTGTCCCGAAACTTTTCAGCCCGATCGGAATATACCCAGGAGTGTTGTGAGTGAAAATGTGTGTAAAAATAGGTACTTTTTGCGTTTTAGCAACATGTTGGTAACATGAGCTTTTGTGGTATCGTTTTCCATGTTTTTGGGGACGAGAAGATCGAATATGAGGTCGATTTTGGCCAAGGAGTGGAAAATTGAGGTTGTACCAGATGTTCAGCTCCCAAAATTGATTTTGTATGAGTGAAAAACCTGGGAAATCGTCTGAAATCACCATCAATTTGTAGAATAGCACTAGGAAAAGTTTCAACACGTAGATCAAGACGATTAAGTGGCACTACCAATGATCATGGATAATTTGAAAAAAAAAAAAAAAAGATCCTACCTACCTAATTTGTGTTTTGGGGGCCAAAATTGGTGGAAACCATCAGAAATAGCTATTTCAATTATTTCACATGAAACAAACAATAAATGTAGGTACAGCCAACATTTCTGTAGAATAATAAACCCCATGTGACAAGGACTTTGCAGCGTTTTCAAGTGGTTATTGATTCTAGGTAGGTGTTGGTATTATATTGATATTTGACAACATGTGCTGTCCTGCGTGAGTTTCTCAATTATTCTGTCTACTCGTGTACTTGCCTGATTTTCTACTACCCGGTGATTTGATTTTCACTTACTTTCACCCTTTTATCTCTGCCAGCTTCTCTTAATTCTTCTAAATCTTGTTGACACATTCATGATGTGTACCTTCCGTAAAGTTCGAATGGTCATCGCATGGTGGTGAGTATCGGTTCATTTGGGGTTAGGTTGCTTCGCATATTTATGAACCCAGACCTATTATTCTGCATCACAGCCACAACCCCATATTGGGAGAGGTCCCACCGGAGAACTCCTACTCTCCATCTCTTTCAATAATAACACTTCATGTCCTTTTAGAAAGTTGTATTTTTGGCAGTGTTCCTCAGGTGTATCGGTCTGTGCCCACGAGGAATGCCTCACGGGACCTCCTTCGATCACGGGTAAAGTATATGTAAACTTCGTTCCTCTTTAGCCCTCAACGGATTCTGTGGAAGGAAAATGAAAATGCCGAACGTATAGTTGAATTACGGTTGATTTCTCACGTCCAACTCGAGAACAATCAAGAATCTGGCACCTACAGTTGTGCGACTTAGACAAAAATAGTTACTACCTTCGTCACCATGTTTGAATTTGAGTATGTGAAGTTGTCCAAAATCCATATGTGTTGAACATCGATTTCGCCTACAAAACCGCGTGAGACTCCCAGGTGAAGCGCTAAGGAGAAGACAAGGTCCGAGACCTTGAGGATGATTTGAGTTGAAAAGCAGGTTTGCAAGTTCTCCGGTTTCCAATATTTAAAAACTTCATTAGCACATCCTGCTTGCGTCATCTTTTCAACGCGTTTCACGCTGTCGTGGTTTTTACTGCCGTAGTCAGTGCTCACTCCCCGTGTCCTCTCGATCTTCCTCGCATCCAAGTTTTATTTGGTTTTCTTTCCAGATGACTTTTTTTTATACCTTCTTATTCACATCATATCAATCCTCTTGGCAAATGCCTCTTTTACTACTTACAATATGAAAATACCCTTACAACCGAAAGAAAATATTAGGTCAGATAGTAAAATTCCCTGTTCCTACTAATGACCTAACGCTGGCTCATATACAAAATATGCAAGACATAATGTATACTTCTGACTGTAATTTACTTTTGGGCACTTCGAAACTTCTGCATTTCCGAACAGTCATCTACTGACAGCATTATATGAACGAATCACGTGTCATCGTACATTTTACTAGATTACTTAATTTTTATTCAGTTCTCGTGGTTGTAATTTGGCAGTTGAAATTGTATCAACCGTTAAACTCTGTTATTGAGTGCATGTTACCTACTCAAATCACCTCAGAACTGAAACCGTGCGTTTAGAAAATGATTCCCTGTTAGCATTTCATGTCACGGAACACAACACCCAAGCTATCGCTCAGCTCCATCTCCCACGTCAGTGCCTCTCAAAATAGCTACTACATTCTCCCCTTAACTGTTATTGAATGTCACATTAAAATTAACCTCACGGCGGTCGAATCTGATGACTGTGGTTTCGATGTACTCTAATAATGTTTTGCGTCGCTGCCTCTAATTGGGCGGGATGGCCCGATGGCACCACCTGTTGTACCGCAGATGTCGCTGGTGATTTAAGCGACGTTGCGGTCGAGTGAAATCGCTGAATCAAAATAGCTAGAAGGCAGGTGATTTCGTCGTATATCATCGTTAAATGTTACGGGTTACAATTATTGTAACCGTAACAACGGGCTTTAGAGCGGTAGGCATCGAAGAGAAGCCACGAAACAACTTGATAAGGGCAGTTTGACAAAGTTCTGATTCGGAAATTTTGTATTGGTGAGGTATAAAATACGAACGGCCAACCCCACAGAAATCTTTCTGGTAGGTACCGTTAACATCGCTGCAAAAACTTATTTTAAACAAAACCAGTTTAAAAGGAATCGGGGCCGAAAATTGGTAGATGTACCAAGACTTAGTTACCACATGTGTTTACCCGGATGACGGTTGCGAAGGAGCGCCGCGTTGAGAATGAAGGAGTGGAGGATCGGAAAATCAAGGTGGCCGACACTGTACGCCGTGATGCGAAGAATCCAACGATGGCAACCGCAAGAAAATTGGTACAATAGTTTAGACGGAGAAGACGTACAAACAGACATACATCTCCTACTATTAGGTAATTCACAAGGGATCTTGTAAATTACCTATAATAGTAGGTAAGGCAAACGTGTACCACCATGTACCGTGTATATACGAATAGTAGTACCTACATATCTGTTAATCCCTTTTTCTTGGGCGATCTGGGTTACCGGTACCTATGTTCCAGGATTTTAACCCCCTGTAAGACCACTGTAATTGTGGACTTATTTGTCACTGGAATTTCTTTCTTCCGACATAAATTTGGTAGGGATATTGCAAAGAATCGCCGTGCAGGTTTGGATATCTAGAACCTGCAGCAAGAACACTGTGGTACTTTCCCTACGTTGTATTTACTGTTGAACATGTAAATATTCTGAATAAAATTTTTATTCTATCCTAAGGTGTATGGTATAGCTTGGTTGAAAGGCTTCTTGTAGTTTCCTGATCAAACGGGGAAGATGGTGGCTTCAATAACGGTTAATGTGTCTTTCTACAATATTGTAAGTGATTCATCAGTGATTTCGAGCTCATCACTACAAAGAGCTAGTTAACTCCTGCATCTACTGCTCTCCGCTGTTATCTCAACGGCAGTAAGACAGCAAGAGTTGAAAGCTAAGGTTCTCAACTCCTCAACCACTGAAACGAAAATCAATTTTATATTAAGCTAAAGTACCCCATGGTTTTTGTTTGGGCTACACCAAAAGGCTGATGTCTATATTTTCTTTACTATCAATGTTTTCCACCAATATGGTGCTCGTGAGTCGATCCTACAGGGCCTGACAGGGCTAACTCCTGCCCTTAGCTGCATTTCCAGCTCTTAACCCTCCGCTGTGATTACAGCTCTTGAACAACGTCGGCTTGGTAATGACGTTATTTTAGCTTCTCTCTTTTCTGTTCGCTCTTACACTGGTGCACTTCACCTTCCTTCGGTAATATTAGGGGCCCCACACATCTCCACTTGTAGCCCAAAGTAACCGCCCTCTTCGGTAGGTAACCCCGAGGGCAGATGTACTGCTTGGAAAAGAGCTACACGCAGTTAGGCCCGCGGCGATATTTCGTTGAGACGTCGGTCGGCACCAATCATTTTCAATCTTCTTCCATACAAGTCCAAGGGGTCGGTCATTCGGAGGAAACGAGATGCTCAGTGAGAGTGAGCAAGCTTTTTTCACAATCAGTGTTACACCCAAGGATTTCGTAAGATTCTTCAACAGGTTTGAAGGTAGGTAAATCAGTTGATGTTTCCGCCGGTACGCAGTTCAGTAGGTACCTACATATCGAAGGTATTGAGGTGATTCACTCCGACCCACTGCGTTGAAGTCAACTGACAAAACGCTGCAAATTATTACAACGGTTTATTGTTTTCCTTTATACATACCTTCTACGTAGATCACTGAAGGCTTATAAGCGGAAGACCCTGAATTAGTAGGGTCGTTTCCTACAGTGGTACCTACCGCATACACACGTACTCACACATATCAGACAAGAAAAATGCGACCAGAGTCGAATTATAAGATATCTTACGTTCGGCAATTAGTCACATATTAATATGCATTTTTCCACCGCCCCCATCTGTAACGCTCCATATCCGCCCCACGCACCCTGTCATTTTTGAAATTCTGATGGTCGCTAGACATAAGAAAGACCTTCGCCATATTCCCAAATTTTCACCTAATTTGGGTGATTCGCTTGAACAAAATTTACAATGATGAACAATATTTTCGAACAAAATCCCTTCGAACATTTTCGGTTCACCAGCGTGTAAAACCCTCGTTTTTTACCTTGATACTATAATAAAGTAAGGATCAATGTCATCTTTTACCAGTGTCGTGAGCCGGCGTGTTGTCCTCATGGCATGGCGGGTGAGTTGGATGAGGATGAAGTTGGAGAGGTTGGATGAAGGCGGATGAGGAAGGAAGTGCTCCGTAGGAGTCTTTTTACTAACGCCCCGCGGTTTTCACCACAGCAGGCGTTAGTTGGAGGGAAGGTTAGCTCCCCACGGTTTTCTCCATAGCAGGTGCTTGAGGTAATGTCTCCCCGCGGTTTTCACCACAGCAGGCGCCTGGGATGTGGGAGATAGTACCCCGCGGTAGTACCGCAGCAGGTACTAGATGAGAGGAAGGTGTCCCGGGGTTTTCACCACAACAGACACCGGGAAGATGGAGGCCAACACCCCGCTGTTTTCACCACAGCAGGTATCCCGCGGTTTTCACCATAGCGGATACCAGGAAAGAGGGAGCACCCCGCGGTTTTCACCACAGCGAGTGTAAAAGAAGGTAGAAGAGAGAGGTCGAGAGAGAGGGTCAAGAGAAAAGTCTTAAGTCGAGGGTTGGTCGGTCGAATGACGAGCTGGGCCAGGAGGTCTGCTTATATAGGCCCGTTTCCACCCTTCCCCCGTCCACAGTCGGTCGTTATGACCGTTGAGGAGCGATGGCGGTTGATGGAAGGAACCCTTCTCCCTTGGCGCTACCCTGCTCGTCGTTCCCTTCGTTTATTTGGTAAAATCTTTCTATATTACATAGGAGTGGTTAGAGTAGAAATTTGAGGTGAACCACTACAACCAGATTTAAGAAGGAGGTTCTTGGATTCGTAGGCATATTTATACCGAAAAATGTTTGTATTATGGGGAGCTCATAAACGGAAAAACTCCACATTCTAACAAGTCTTGAATTCTGAAAAAAGACGCCTGTGTCAACATCATGATGACTGTTATTACATGGTGTTTTAGTAGATAATCTGAGATTGTCCAATTCCTGAGGTAATGGCCACTTTGATATTTTATAGTGTGTGTTTTGTTTCAGATATCTGATGAGAGGGGTGTTAATGGTCATCCCTGGATGATCCGTAAGTACGCCTTCCTAATCGCATAGAATTATCCCTTCTCGCAGCGTTTATCTTTGTTTTCTAGAAGAAAGCGCTTTCACGCTTTTTTTTTTTCACGGGGCTCGAGAAATATTTTGACACCCTTGACAAGAATATGTTCATCCCAATAGCCGGTCGTAAAGATAGACACGTGTGAATAAATATATCCGTAGGTGGGCGTTCAAATCACGATTGGAGAGAGAGGCAAACACGGGATTTGCTTTCGCACATATCGAACAAAAGTAAAAGTGTGAGAAAAGGGAATAGACTGGCATGTAGTGTTAAAAGGCGGGGTTAAAGGCAGGAGAACCTTCCAAGCCATATGGCGAACTTCTTGAGAGAGAAATGATGCAGAGACCAGTCCCGACCTCTCCCAAACCGTCCACTATCCCCTCAAGATCGTGTTCGAGGAACAAAGGCAAGCTACCATATGGTGGCTTGTCCCTTCTTCAGGAGTTAAATTGACGTCCTTTGAGACCTCATTAGTTTCTAAAACGAAAGCGGAAAACCGTCTAAATTTATCTTGGTCATCTCTGCAGCCTACAGAGAGCGAGCGATCTTGTGTCTGGTAAGAGAAGTTGCGTACGTTTTGGGTTTATCTTTTAAAGGTAATAGGGTGATCTTCGTGACTGTAGTGGCTGGGATCAATGGTTATAGTTGACTCGAGCACTGCCTTTTTCAGATCACTTCTTTGTGCTGTTGAAGTGATGTTGGTTTCACTTGGTGCCTTCAGAGGTAAAGACAGCCGATGCTTCACGTCTTGAATGCCGCGCCCGAAATCGTGAACGACTATCGTGCCATTTATACATTCTGAGTTATAGGTACCTGCTTATCTTATTCTAGTCAACTGGAAGTCTGGTGCGAGTTGATGCCCTCACTTTTGTGAGCCAGCGCTTGAGATTCCTACATTTTCTTGAGACTGGCACAACATTAGAGGATTCCACGAGATTTGTTTCAAATAGCATTTGTGAAACAACATCGCGAATATTCTACCAATTTATCCAATTTTACAAAAGTCCTTGACGGCATTCTTCCATCAGGTTCCCACAGCGTGAATTTCACTGAGTATCAACTATAAATGAATTGATTTTGCGGTTTCAGGTATAAGAAGCACCATATAAAAATAATAATACAACACAGACTGTTCCTACAGGGAGCCATGAAGGTAATTCCTATGATGAAACTTTGATCTCAGATCAAAAGGCGGTAGTATCATATCGTTCCCACTATGCCAGATTAGCGAAACTTCTTTCGCTCCACCAAAATAACGAAACTGCAGAACTAACAAAACTGCGATTAGGTAGCCAAAAATGTTAATTTGGTGAGGTCTAATAGTATCCAAAATTTTACTTCAATGGGTTGGACCATTTTCTAGCTACAGTTAGTTACGACTTTACCTAACTACATGTTGGACATTTCACACTTCTATAAACTAGCGAATGTGAACATTAGTTGGTTTGGCGGAGTGCCATTGTTTATTCGTTGCTCTGGCAAATTAACGAATCAGACACTTCCGCTTGTTTTTCCGTAACAACAGCTGCAATAATATTATTCCTTCGCCGCTTCCAGACGGAAGGCGTAAGTGTAAAAACTGTGCGATTTGCAAAAACTGTGCGGGGATCTGCAGATACCGGACGAGTATCATAACTTTTATACTTACAGTAGTCTTCCTTCGTCGAACTTCGCCCTGGATTCTCTCCCGGAACCAGACATTTAGCAATACCGACGACGCCGAAGATTAGTCATTATCCCATGAACCATTTGAATTTTTTCCCAACATCATTAACAATATGAGTGTTTCAACAGCTTATTTTTTTAAAGTTTAGACTTTGTGATTTACTCTAACTAGGTAATCTAGGTAGGTATTTTTCAATAAAACGTTTATATAAATAAAAATTGTGTTAATTAATTAGGTAACTTATTAAATTGTTTAATCAACCCTACCAGAAAAATAATCATTGCTGGTCAACGACATAGAATAGGGATCATTTACGGACAAAAAGTATGTAGATACAGTGATCACCTGATTTTTCGTGCTGAGCTATACTTTTAAATCTCTCCTCTCGAAATTTTCAAAAAGATTCATTAGTTTAGCGGAGTGAAAAAAATTTCGCTAGTTTGGCATGGTGGGGACGATATTTTCTTATTCCTTATTCATCTTCTTGAACAGTGACCTGAATTTATATTTTTTTTATTTTTATATAGCTGAATTTATTCATGCCAATTTGGTCTTAAATTTCACAGTTATAGAACCCCTAAAATATTGTTCCCAAATTAAAGGCGCTCTGACCCATCATAATCTCCCCTGATCTTGGGAAACCGTTAAAACTTCCATTTGCTTTCATGCTTTAGTTGTTAAATTCTGTGTCAAACATTTTCCACGCTCGCGTGGAAACCCCTCCTTCCACCTATTATGTTTTTAAAAAACACTGTGATTGCGCCACAACCTCATAATTAGAGACAATACGTATTAGACCTCCAAAGCATGTTTCCAATTTGGAGGACTAGGAACCTTCGGATTTATAACAAAAATGCCTAGTATGACAAATCCGAGTTTCGGTTGATACAAATTAACAAAGCCAAAACTCAGTTCACGAAAATACTTGGGAAATATTGGTATTATGGTAGGCACGTGAAGTACTTTCTTTGGTAGTAGCAGATTTGCATGAACTCGAATGTTGTCTTGTAGAATTCTTGGAATGAAAGCCCATTTTCAGGTCGTAATTCTTTTAAAAACTTTCTTTTTATCGCACGAATCCGGAAGCGGATTTTGGGTTTTGGAATATTAAACCATTTGTAAATAGCACTTGAATCCATCTGGATAATGTTATTGGAAGAAGCACGAATTTCAGTGTTCACAAAGAGCCTGGGGGCACCCCGCTCTTGGCCTAGTTTTATGCAAGGTTGTTAGCCTTACTTGTCTTCGCCTTTTTCGGGCCGAAAAGGCTCACGCCTTCAACTCCCACCTCCGTATTTCTGGATTACGGGTGCATTGGTAGATCTTGAACACATTCCATCTAAGATGGATCTCCCAATGTAAACCTAAACTCTACAGGATGTTTTGTAGGCATTGTCCTAAACTGTATCGAGTTACCTCTGTTACAGGAAATAAATCTACAGGAAAATTGTGATTTTCTTGAAAACATTTTCACTCTTCCTTCGAATTCATTTTAACCATGGTAGTGACTTACGGGGCTGAAGGGAAACGGAGAAGGTGTGCCGTCAGGACGTGAGGCAATTAAGATCCGTCCAGGAGGCAGCGCTTCGCCCCGCTTCATCTTTGATTAACTTCATTTCCATGTTAGTCGATCGGTACAACCTTTTTTTTCACTCTCTTCTCCTAGAGTGGTTGTTTCCTTATATCGCGACTGACCGTTTAAAAGGCTTTTTATGCAAGCTCATATATCTAAATACCGCGTCATGAAAAACGGAGAAAATTATATTTGGTTTTATTAAGACATTGACAAGAGATTGGATATCTAAAAGAAAAAAACTCCTTTCATTCACTTTCACAGCCCACCCGCGCGGAATCGGCAAGTTATAGTCGGGTGGAGTTTGCATTTTCAATCTAGTTGTTGGTGGAACACGACAAAGTGGGATGAGAGAAGGCTCCACCGAAGCGAGGTCATAGTTTATGGGAGAGTGACGTACCTAAATGAATAGTCGTATTACCGAGGTGAATCATAGTACGTCGTATGATAATAAAATATAGTTGAATGTTGCCATTGCACATTATAGTGTGCTGAATTTGCATATCTCTTTGGTCACATCGGTGAGACATATTGATTTTCTGTTAGCCACAAATGTCTCATGCTTTGCTGTTTACGAAAAAGGCTAAAAGTAAATGTCTCATGCTTTGCTGTTTACGAGAAAGGCGTCGTAAGAGTGATTTGTAATTGTTTCTTAGTAAGGGAGTCAAAGCTGAAGTCCTTTTCAATACCGCCCGCCATTCATGTCCGATCAATCATGGGTCGGTATACTAACTGATATTATATATTAGCCATATATGTAACCATATTGTATATATGGTAGCCGTGTTGTTAACGATCTGAGGGAGCTATAGTTTAGCCCGTATCAACATACCTGCAATCCAGTGGTGTCGACACCAAACAGCCTTTGCTCGGTAGGAATTACACAGGTTCCATACATTTACCGCGCAATTATCAATTTTGAAGCTCCATTCCAATTCTGACCAATCTATTCCCTTCCCTGTTCCTGCTGTTGGTCATGTAGGCATCGTTTATTCTCTGTAAGTTGAGGATTTTGAAACCTGTAAACGTACTAAATAGGCATTAATTTCATTTTTTCCTTCCTGTTCCCCACCCAACTTGGGTATGAAGTGAGACAACAGATATGTGGAATTTGATTTATTATTCACTTGTACGGAAAAAGGCGTGTTTATCTTTGATAACTTTACCTATTAGGTACCTATCTGATTTTTACTGTCATAGGCTTGAGCTCGCACTCGGCCGAACCAACTTTTTGTGCTAACTAAAGGGCCATTCAGTTGGTCAGGTACAGGTATGCCTAATCAGATGCACTTGTCAGATATAAGTAGTTGTGTGGATGGGAGACCAACAGTTATTCGCCTGAAGAGGCGACCTGACCATGTAGAGACGATGAAATATACCTGACTCCTGAAAGCACCTTCCAAGAAAACCGATGTTGTGGATGTCAAGCCCTCTTCAGTCGTCAGTTCACTTATTGTTTTAGTTAGAATTTTGTGTTGGAGGACGGTACATAAGGATATTCTTCCCTTCTTCCTCAAACACCAGTTTTGTTGTGGTAAATAATGGTGTCTTCTGCAAAATTCAAAATATGACTTCAGAGACGCGACAGTCCCACCTGGAAGTGGTGGCAGAATTTACTTATTGTACAGCAAAGGAGAAGAATGACTCCAGAAAATAAAATACTACCACAATAAGACAAAAGGAACCTTACTCCTGGCTCACAGGATCACAAAACTCACGCCACAAGCTTGTTACACTCATAGACAGAAGGTGACTGGTGTCAGTTATACCTGAACTTGTGGAAATATCAGGTCCAGGATGTCAGTCGTCCAGAATACTCGACTGGTATGACTGATCAAGCGTACCTGACAAGCATAACTGACCGTGTGTTGTAGGTACCTTTTAGTTATCATTATGGTCGTAATGTGTAGCCCAGTGTACTGCTGAGTTTTGTAGTGTACCACCTCCATTGTCACATTCAAACTACTCTTCTGAACTGTGATTTCGAACTGATGAATCTGTTGCTGAATTTTCGCATGTAGGTTGAGTAATTACTTTGAGCAGTCTCAGAGAGTCATTCCATAATCAACCGCAGGGATTTCCTCTTCTTCGTCGCTGGGATTCGTCTTAGCTATTCATTTCGCGGCAGTTAGCCCCTTCTGTCACACTAACGAAGAAGACAATGGAGTACGAAGCTTTATGCTAGCTTACGCTTCAGTTCTAATGTCTTCATTCCATTTGGCATCCAACTCCTTCTGATTATCCGATGACATCACTTGCTTGAGTCCTACATTAGAATGCATCATTGATCATTCGATGTGGGAAACTGATCTTTAACATACATTTCTGGACCCCCTTCTTTATCATCATAACCTCTTATAAGTCTCTATATTGTCTTTGTTAAAATGATCCTAACCTTTGTTCGAATTTGAATCGCTCATGAATGGCCATGAAATGATGATTGACTACAAATTCCGGTGCGGGCATTTTCTCGTCACATTTTCAATTTTACGTCGTAAAGAAGAAAACTGTTTGTCCTCCAAAATCAGAATTTCTATTGTACGTTTCTCGGTGTTAGCAGTTTATAAACTATACGAATTATTGTATTTACTAGTCAGCAGAACAGTTATGGGTTTTCTTTCTCGTATCGAGCTCAACTATGTATGTCGCGTCCTCAGAATTAGGTTAAACTACCAATTTATCATGTCCGTATCGGCTTATTGTAAAATATTTTGAAGCATCCTATTATCACCAGCTTTAGCCAGACAAGCCTATGAAGTCGCAGAGAATTCTATATCGGGAAGCTCGGGTCTACCTTTCAAGGAATCATTCGAAGAAGATATAAAAATATCGTTCCAATTATTTAGCAACTTCCCAGCTGTTACGATCTACAGATTAATCGTATAAATGGCCATTAGCCTACCAGATCCTGTTCATTGCCCTAGAATGCTGGAAGTTGAGGTGACTCTCCAGTTATGTTCCTTGATTATAATACATAGGTACCGATCCATCATGTCTATTTAAAATACATTCATGTCCATAATATAATTCATATTTATTCAGTGATAATTCAGATAGCGAAGGGGAGTTTATTCGCCCCTAATTTACATAGCCATGTAGCGCTAATTTACCCTTATTAACACTGTTTCGAGTTTGTTGTACCTGCTCAAATTCTCATCACCTAGGTATGTGTGTCATACCTGCTAATAAACATTATTTGAAATTGAACTCTACGTAGAATGATACAATTTAAAATTCCAATGGTTCATTATTGAAAATAATAAACCAAAAATTAAGTTATTAGGTATGTCAAAAAACAAATCTTTTTTTTACTATTTTCAAGACGAATAAATAACACAAATTTCAAAGTTCCGATGGTCTCAGATTTGTATCCCCGAAATACTGTAATGGATGGGAGAGTGTAACTAGCCTTCCATACAGCGTAGTTTCCCCTCTCCACTCAAGAAAGGTAGGGAGGCAGTGTGACAGCTGCCCCAGGAGACGCAGGATTATTACGCAGTGCCTCCAGGAGTTGAGATTTGTTTTCGCGAATCGACCGCCCCATCAGCCGCGTGTCAAAAAGATCGGGAAGAGCCCGGTTCCAATATGGAAGGGATTGCCATATACCGTCACACTCCCTCCTCTTAAAAACATACTTATTTGAAGAACGGGGATGATGCTTCCATCGTAATGGTACTACTGCTAATTATTTACTGGTGGGGGACTTAGCCCCTACAAACATTGTGCTGGCCGACTTGGATAATTTTTAAAAAAAAAGTAAAAAGAGGCAAGATATACAATTTATTGGGTGGCATTGAATGCCAGGCATTGAGCGCCTTAAGAATTATATAAAAATTATGTAGGTACATGATAATTGGCCAATACAATGTTCATACACAAAGGGGTTTATAGGAGATTTCCTTATGGAAATCTCTGGGTAGAAACCCTTCTGGAAATACCCATAAAATAAGTGGAGGGGGTACCGAGGATAAAATCTAGCACGTACCCACCAACCATGCTCTGCTACCATGTAATGGATGAGGGGGTACAACTAGCCGCCCATACAGCGTAGTTTCCCCCTCTCCACTCAAGAAAGGTAGGGAGGCAGTGTGACAGCTGCCCCCGGAGACACTGATTTGATTATTACGCAATGCCTCCAGGAGTTGACGATTCGTTTTCGCGAATCGACCGTCCATCGCCGCTTGTCAAAATGATCGGGAAGAGCCCGGATGCAATATGGACGGGATTCCCACATACCGTCACAATACCTAAATGGTCATTACCGTCGTCAACCGTAAACATTCAGCTACTGTGACTTTTCAACTTGAGAAAGTGATGAGTTTGGTATATTTTGTATTTGGTTCATTTGGTTCATTCAGGGGCCATCATGTGTTACAGTCGTTGATCGGCAAGGCATTTCCTACAGAACTTGCATTTATCGTCATCAGTCAGGATAGACGGTGTTTATAATTTTATTGATCCTATAATAAATTATGTCCTTGCTCACATATCTAGACTTACTTCACTTAGCAGGTAACGACCTCCCAGCAAATTTCAATTCCATCATCATCATTCATTTTAATTATAGGGGACCGCAGTGAATTCTGTCACGACAGCAAATGCCATACAGTTTGCCCCATGGCCGTGGCTGCGGCGGTAGCGCGGTGTCACCATTTAAATGAGCCTCAAGTTTGACCGTGTATACTTGTAGACTCGTTTCAAACGTATAATCAAATTCACATAATAGACTAGCGGAAAAATGGAACGCAGGAGCGGGATTGCTGTGGAATTCGTAGGGACATTTGTTCTTACTTTCTTGACAGTCTGTTGGAATTTTCTACAATCACATCTGATTGATAGAAATTATGTGAAATGCGAGTTTGATAAACTTGGCTGATTGTTATTGAACCTCTTATTGTCAACTATTTAACTGTTTCTAGGGTCTTGATAGACATCAGTTTCTTTGGCACGTTGTTTCGGGGAACCATGACTAAGACTTAGGAATGGTTGGAACGAGTATATTCTGGTGGTTAGTGAAAATGTCTGGAGTGTCATTTGAATGAATCGGTATATTACCTACGTCGCATCTTACGTACTGTATTAAATTACCGGGTTTGACGGTTAATTACCCTCATCGCTCTCTGAAAATGAGCCGTAAGTCCTCCTGAACAAGGGCACCATCGCAACCGCTTTCCATCTACGGGCAAACGACGGAATTAGGGACGGTTGGCGTCCGGAAGGTCAGTTCTTTGCGGAAGGAACTTCCCGGGCGATGTCGAAGGGCGGTCTCCACTCACGGTGACGACTCAACCTGAATATTTCCATAACGAGCTGGTTCACCTTTCAGGTTGTTCATCTGATTCAGAACGGTAGGTCCAATGAACTGCAAATGAATTTGATTGGATTATACGACGAGGGATATTGGTTACCCATCAATAATGATTAGGTAAAGACTGAATGATAAGTATTAAAGTAAAGCAGTTCCGATACCATCCTAAACAGTTCTTCATTCAGTATGAATAGATTTGCGAATTTTCAAAGCAACGTTCTTATTTGAACTCCCCTTTTTTAAACAATGAAAATCCTAATCTGGTTATTTTTCTCCTACTTACTTGAATTTGTATGCCAATTATTTTATTTTCGTTGATTCTGCCATATTTATTCCAATTTTGATCAGTTTACCATATTTTAGCGACACCTGAAATTTTAATACGTATCTATTAAAAATTGAAAATCTAGGGATGGATTTAGAATAATCTGAAATGGGTATGTGTCGATAGATCTAAAATCATAGCTGAAGAGAATTTGTCGGTATTGAATACGAAACCACCTCCCTACTTCATTAAAGTACCTTCTTACCTATCCGAATATTAGCATTGAAAGTAACCATGATCAGGGTCATGCCGTACACCAACGCCATAGATGAAAAAACGGCGAAAAGAAGCGAAGCGCAAAACGCCCGGAATCCTGTAAATTAATTATTGAGAAGAAGGTCCATTTATTACTCCAATGGTGTCTCTTGACAAATCGCTTCGTAAAAGACGTGAGGCGACTCACTCGACCGACAGCCTTTTTATGAGTTAATGGCGACGGATCTTCACCCTTCGCGAGTAGACCGATTAGGTTTCTATAAGTATCTACCTGTGCGAAATGAGTTGCTGAGGTTGAGTTGATCGAGAGAATTGTCATGTTGTGTTCTACCTGAAGGATCTGTCTATGATGAATGGTCTCCATCTGAAAACTGTTTACAACCACGTGTACGTAAGTTACACTGCAACAAAGCCATTGTGCCCCCAGCTCGGCCACCGTAGACCATAGTAGCACAACTCGCGCAATTTTTCAGTTTTCGTCCGATTCGGCTCCGTTTCGGTCTTACTGTACCAACAAATTTTCTACTACGTACCACGTTTTTTGATAAGTCAAATAAACTGTAACGCGTTAACAATCTACCCGCCCGAACATCTATAAATAATGAAAGTGGGATATCAACTTGAGAATCAGGTGATTTCGGCTGTTGGTCAATGTAGTTTTCGGCAGGTAATAGGTGCAATCAATCTGTGTTCACATTAGCCATGCAGAAGTTTGGTCAAACATAAAAGGCTCACGTAGCTGTGTGTAACCCCTCTGTATGTAATAGTTTCCCTTGCCTCTGCAAATTTATTCTGTGTCTTCTTTTTAAAGGCGGATTTGGGAAATTGGCACCTAGCGAACAAGGTCTCGCCAATTAGCACGTGCACCACTTTTTCAGTCAACGCTCGCGCAAGGTCGCGCTCATGCATAAAAGATGAAGGAGCGATTGCTGTCGAACAGAATCCGTATGAACTGTGGAGCGGTTTGAGGCTCGAGACGGGAAGGTGATTTCGTGGCGCTAGGAAGTAATTTCATTTTCCTTGCAACCTGTTTCTAAACGGTACCTTTTCAGGGGAATGATACTTTTATAATAATCCAGTTTTTGCCGAAGCACTTCACTTGCAGGAAATGGCAGGGCAACTGGGGTGAAGCAAAATCTGATGGAAACGATAAAGATATTTATAGGGTAACGGAAAGTACTCACCTGGTTATGCCATTGCCATGTGGATCGCAGCTTGGGACGATTTCCCCCCCGAGATTCTTACTGGTTTGACCTGATGTTCGACTAACTATTTAGTTGAATTGCTAGTAGTTAGTAATTATTGAAATTAGGGCAGTATTTCTGAAAATGCCGTTTTAATTGTTCTGTCATATTTGTGGGGGGGGGGGGGGGGATTGGTCAATTTCCATCACGCTAGGTTTATACCACAGTCTGTAGGCGTAACCGTCAGCTAACGCTCAAATGGCAGATTTAAAAGATATTAAGCTAGTTGTAGGTAGATCTTTCATTGGGTGATTCCAGGATCCTACGTTTAGTCCTTTTTGCGTGGTCTCATACACTTAACAGTTCATCTAATTCGCCCTTGTATAACCTTTATGTAGAATAACAATACCTAATTATTCATTCTTTGTTTTAATTTTAGGCCTTAGATCACCCATTATTCAACATTAGCACCCATTAATAATTAGCTAACCCATTGTTTAGATTAGCTTGACTCCTGAGTGACCACCTCAAACCCGAATGACTCCCAGGTGAGATGGCGAAAGAAGTTCCTCATCCTCTGTGGTATAGATCGGTTTAATTCTGTGGCGTTGCCGTTCGGGGGGGGGGGGGGGGGGGGGTAGTTGGCCTTTTGTGTAGATCACTGTTTTCTGTGGTAAATACCTACCCTCGAGCTCCCGTCAGGAATGCCCTAAATCGAGTACTGGCGCCCACTGGAGCGATATATGCCGTGGAATCAAGAATTCTGTCATTAATCATTTGCTGTTACTGATGAAGCGTAACGTTTGTTCAAGTTAAAAATTATCTATCAAAAGAACCCAAAATAACCATCATTTAATAAATAGTAATATATCGGAACAACCAACTTTACTTTACACAGCCGTGCGTGATTATAATCAGGTTTTCCCTAGCGTATATTGGGTGGGGGGGGGGGGGGGAGCATACTCGTCCACGTCGTACTCCTTCGTGAAAATTCTGCCAAATAAATAAATTTTATTTTATCAGTTTATCTTACCTAACATTACCTATAACATTTAGTGCTTTGATAAATTTACATTCAGCTTTGTAAAGTCAAACCTTGAATTTCTATTTCCGATAGGTAACCCTCGTTCAACAATGCTACGCCACTGGTTCAATTTAATTTATTTACTATTATTTATTTATTTATTTACTACTATCATATTTCATTTCAGTGTGGTGAAACGGTAGCATCCTTCTCTCTTCGGATGTTATGTGATATCTACCGCGTCGACGCGCTCTACCTGAATCGTGTGGTATTTTATGCGACCTACCTACTTCCAGTGATGTTATATTATTTTATGATAATTGTGTATCAACAGACTAAAAGTCCTACCTTTTCGTTGTCCTTTCTAATGTTTGATTTAAAAGAATCCCTTTCTAAAGTTAATAGTTTGAGTGTGGGCTCCGGGGGTGGGGTCTTATGGAAACCTCCGAATGGTTCACCGTTTCGTGTTCGTAGCTGTATTCCCTTAAAATAAGCTGTCGGAACAATGGGGCTGCCAGTCGCAATTTCGTTTTTAATTGTTGCAATCAATTAGTTGAAATCTTCGTTCCAATATTCCGTCTGGTCTTTTACAGACGACAGTCTTCTGCAGTTTTAATGTCAATTGAAGAGTGAGAGGTGAAAGGTGTGTAGCGGTAGATAGGTACCGATCGGAGAGGTAGATATCATACGACAGCAAGGATTGTTAGGTAGATATCATATAAATCTGTACCCTTTCTTCTTCTATGTTTCCATCATCTCATCAAAGGCGTCGTTCAATTTCATTTTTCATTCGATCGCGATAAAATATCGAACTTTTATCCCAGATTGCGGGTTACCCGTCAGTATATATTGTATGAAGGCATCGATATGTCAATAATCTTGGCTGAAGTACCGTCGGTATCGTCCATTTGTAAACTGCGGCGTCAAAGCCAGTGGCTTGCCAAAACAGGTTGTTGCCCCTTTGGCAGAACTGCGGTGCGGTGAGGCTAGCGTCCAAAGGTTTATCTATTCAAAGAACAACCCAAAACCCTTATGGAGTTTAATATTGAGATTATAAATAATTATCAAATCCAGTGTTTCACCCGGAAAACGACGATGCCAGATAACTGGATGTGTATTTGAGTTAGTTGTAAATTTCTGCTCTTGGTGTTGAAACGTTACCTATTTGAACAATAACGAAATAGAATACCACCTGTGGCGCGAACACGGACGACGAAGGATAAGTTGGACAAATATCCGACACGGTCTTCACGAGATTGTGGTGGAAGGTCATCGACCTCTCGAACTGTACAAATGCCACTGCAACCGGTGTTGAAGTAAGTTGTCCGTGTGAATGAAGCCCGAGTCACGTTCAAGTTCCAAAGCCGGCAGCTGCGGTTTCTCCAACTCGCATGCCTTCGGCGCCTCTGCTTCATCCGAGAATAGAAAATGCTCATCAATAGTACCCGTGAATTATCAAAATGAGCAGTTAATTTAGAATGTATTCATCTGGGGTTCATGAAATTTACGGGCAATATTCGACTTATCGGCTAGGCCCTAAAAGATGATCGTTTAACAAGGTGATTTCTCGCAAACCTTTTCACAGCAGTGACAGAATTGAGGTCAAGATCGTGACATCCGTTATTGGTGGTTGTGAGCTTTGTTAGATACCATGAACCACGGTACAATGAAACTTAGGCACCCACGCCGATTCCTACTACCTACCTGCAGACACAATGAATCAAGCATACACCACCAGCTTTCAGACACAATTAATCAAGCATTCCACTACATGGCCGTAGCATACACCACTGCATAGCATACACCAGCATCCAAACTAACCTACTGGTAATTCACTGGAACAAGTGCAGAATAAACGTTGTCTACATTCCACAACGACATGGCACGCGTTTTCAGGAGTTTAGTGATAACAAGGGTAGTTCTGCTTTTCTTCGTGTATTCATCTGGTACATTCTACCATCGCCCAAGGGACAAATTCGAATATATAGCCGTTTATAATTTGCCGGCAACAGTTTAAATTAACTGCGATTTCTGGAAGTTAATTTCCTTATATCTGTAACAGCGATCCCTCCTGATAATTTTGTTTCTACCATTTTGGTTCCTTTTCTCACCATTCAAAACAACTCCTTTCACTTCAACAGCCAATCATAGTACCTGCCTCTCCACTCAACCTCATCTCTCCTCATCAGAGAGATGTACTTTCAGCACTGCACATGCGAGTTTGATTTGAAGTTGCTTAGGTTTGAAGGGAGTCGGTATAATATAAAGGTGGCATTCATAACTTCCTGCGTAAATCTCTGTTCTCACTTGCTATATCTCGACCTGTGGGAACCATTTCTAGTGAGATATGTGACAACTCCGGCACCGCTTTTCGAACGCTTTACCATTGAAAAACGCCGGTAGTTAAAACGTTTCTCACAGTAACTCAGAATGAAAAACGAGCCCTGGGCGTGAAAGGGAAAAGCCCATTGTTGCCTTTGAGAAGTCCTTCGAAGAAATCATAGGAGTGATTGCGAATCGTGATGACTGTTACAGGTTACAGGCATTCAGAGATTGTTTACAAGCGGAATGGAAAGGAATTATTTATATTTTATAGTACCACACTCCCTTTCATAGCACAGTCTCTTAACCCTCACCCTGGACCCTGATCCCGCGTGAAATATCACTTGAAGCGATAACTGGCTGACGTGAAGCGCCGCCTCGTGGCTATAAAACCCAATAGAGTTTACCCCTGGTCGCCAATGTTATGCAATGAATTCCTCCGTTCATTAGATTATACTCGAGCCTTGTTTTCCTCCGTCGATCTTTCTTTGGAATTTGCCATTGCTCATTTTCACGACATATTCTTAATTACGATTAATACACATAAAACTTATATTTTTTAAAGAATTCCCTTCCGAATCATCGTTTTCACTATAAATGATTGGTTTGGCGTACCTTGATTTGATTATGGTTGATTATGCTATACATATTTTTTGAATGATTTGTCGGTACAGCTAAGGAATTAACTAACTTGCCAAGTACCTTATACGCTACTGTACTAAGACTACTTTACTACCTACTACTCATTAAGTCAACATTTATCCTTTCTGTTTTTCCTTTGTTGATTAAAAATGCACAGAACAATATATTGGCCTCCAAATTATTAGTTATTTCACAACTACTAGCCAATTTTCTCGATCAGGCCCAGATTTTATTCTGATTTTGAGCAATCTTCAAATTGAATAGGAAAAATAAAGTTTTCATGTGTTTGAAATTAAGTTAAACCCTCCGCAAATTACTACACAACGGTGTATTAGGTGTATTAGGCCGTGTAGGTCACTGTTTTCTTTGGTCAAGACAATCTAGTTTCCTTCGACCATTCAAGTGGATTTTGTTCAAACATACCTATAACATTTAGCTTATAGACGTTTTTCAAGTCACGGTTTTTAATGATTTATTACAGTAATTCCTGTGGAATTAGAATGGTTATTGACCTGTCAAAACTCAAATTTGATTATGTGAACGAAAGTTTCTCATCTTCGATGGTAGATATCTTATAAATCCCATGTCGCAAGATCGATACTATTGAAACCATTACCTACCCTTTTGTCAACAGTAACCAAGCTGTAAGTGAAAGTAAGTAATCACGAACGTATCTTTCACTAGTTCTTGACCTTTCAAACAGATGTTTTAATAACAGAGGCCCATTTCGGACTTTGCAGCGGAAAGCCCCCAGTTTCCTTTCATAACAATCTTTTAAACGAGTCTGTGAAGTTTCTATTCATTGGGACTTTCGTTTCGTGAAATGAGAATCTTGGTTCAAAACAATTTGAAAATTAATTGTCTTGGATTTTTTTTCAAGCTTAGATTGTATCAGCTTAGTGTGGTCAAGAATCCGTCATCTATCTCCACCTTCATAAATAAATAACATGGTGGGTACCAAAGAAGTTACCATCTATGTCCATTTTATCAGATCGTTCATTAAAATGGTTTCCATAAGACACAATTTTAATGAACGATCTGATAAAATGGACAAGGATGGTAACTTCTTTGGTACCCACCATGTTATTTATTTCTGAAGGTGGAGATAGATGACGGATGCTTGATCACACTAAGCTGATAAATCTAATCATAAGACAAAGCATAAGACACAATTTTAATGAACGAGCCAATCGAAATGATGGGATAATCATTTCGATTCAGCTCTTGTTATGGGTTTTTATTATCCAGAGTAGGCAACAGCAGAAATAGACGAACGCTGCTTACTCAGTCGGTACTTATTTATACCCTAGTGCCGAAGTGCTTGGATACTAGAGTGGGTTACCTGTTTATTGTTGCTATTTAATCTATCGGTGTCATACAAATAGCTACCTATCCACAAATGGACAAAAAATGGAGGCTAAAACTGAATGAAACCAAATCAACCCATATTACGTTCACTAACCGGAATGTTAACGCCATCCCTGTACAGATTTACTCAGTTAACATACCCCATGCAAACACAGCAAAATATCTAGATACGGCGCTGGACACCAAACTCCACTGGAAAGAGCACGTTAAAAAAGTCAGGAAAATATTGTGTACTTAGAAGGCAGTCTTAACTGCGTTTCTAGTTACAATTCTTAACCGTAGTTCCCAATCTATAATAAAATGCAATTTTATCAGCAATTGATTAGGCCAGTTTGGTCCTATAACTGTCAGCTTTGGGGCTGCATCAAGAAAAATAACATATAAAATTAATCATTAAAATTCTGAGGAGCTTAGTGGTATACATGTACGAACAGATGATCTTCACCAAGACCTTGCAATAGATGAGGTGAATGATGTAATAGAGAAAACACGCTGTGGAGCACGAAATCAGACTCCATAAACAGCAAAACATTGAAGCATTGAGCCTTGATAACAGCGGAGGCAAACGACGATTGAAGAGGACCAAGCCATTGGAGCTTGCCACGAACCGCACCAGTGTGTGAACGTGAATCATTTGTTTAGTCCACAAACGTTATACAGTTATGAATATTGTACAGGTGTCAGAAGATAAGTTGCTAGACATAGGTAGGTATTGTGGGGGGGGGGGGGCTACTTCAGAGAAGGCAGGGAAAGATATACCTAGTTATCGTTGCTATTTCATCCTCTCGGTGTTGAATTCGTACAGGCATTACAAAATAGCGATTAAAGTAAGAATATACGGTTCCTCGCTATTTTCGTTCATCGAGGTAATAACAGTTCTTCAGTAACTATCGGCAAGTTATTTGTTGCATCACTATGGATTTTCGTCGTTATGGCTGAACTTATAGCCCCGCCGCGCCCGTGCCGTTTCGTGTTAAACCCGACAATTATGCCCTTTTGGATGATCGAAAGTTGACAGGTAATATCGTAAATGATCATTACGTCTTAGGAGGAAACAGTCTCAGTTGTTTCTGCGCCGACTGTTGCGCGATGATGGAATGCAGGAAATTGCCAACACGAGCCTACGTCGTCAGAAGTGTGATTGGGATAATTAGGCATTGGGCTAAACTAGAGAAGTGCCTACCTCATTGTTTCATACCTTGCTGTCAACATTCATTTCAGAGGTAGTCATTCGAAAAATGGATTAATGTAATCCCTACACATGTAACCATGGAATTTTCCATGTAGAATTTCGGTGGATACTCCATCTTTGAACGTAATGTAATAGATGTACTAACTCTCTTTTGAAATATTAGCTTCATTTAGCAGCTCCACTGCTTGTTTCGAGGATTCTTCTTTGTCTTATGTGACTGCTTTATGTATAATCCGTTAAGTAGCTCTACCCTCAGCAGCCTTAAAACTAGGAACTACATAGGGGCCCTTTAAAACCAACAGAGGATACCTCTAACCTCCCAATAGGGAATTTTCGTCAGATTTTTATTTTAAATCGTACTGCTGGAAAAATGGTAGTTTGAAGCCGTTTTCAAAAATAAGCGATATTTTTTAAGAGAGGGCGATTGAAAGTAAAAATGTGGCAAGAAACGACGTTACAGGTCTATTGACATCAGATTGGCTGTTGGCCTAAGGAGGCGGAGCGAAGCTTCAGAGACGAAGGCCCAACATTAGAAATGGCAAACCTTCCTGGCAAACTTCAACAACCTTTGCTTTGACTTTTCGTGAACCTTCCCTCGGTTTGATTGTGAGGGCATGTTTTTAAATATATTATAAATTTTCGGTTCCGTCGATCCATCCATTGCGGTTCTGTGCGTCGTTTAAAGTGGGACTAGCACTCTAAGCGGGATTTGAGGTGAACTACTCGTCGCTTTACCTGATACGTCATTTGTAGCGGGAACTGAGGAATTCAAATTGCATACTCCTTCTCTGCCTATACTTACAGAAACACCTCTATGTGGTAAATAAGTGTTAATTTCCGTTATTAAACAGAACTTGGCCAAAAAAGGGAAATTGACCCAGAAAATTGCCCGTTCAAGATTGGTTCCTATTTCCACCCAACATGAGTTAGTACCTACTTGTGGCTGAAAAGTATTAGTGTCGATATTTCTGTCGTGTGATTAGGTTTTGATATTGGAAGCTACTGAGGTGGGGGCAATAATTCCCGCTCCATCCCATCGTTTCAGTGATTGCTAGGATAGACAATCTGTAAAACTGACTCATTTTATTTCATTTGATAATTACGAGAATATTGCAAACCCTCTTTCTTCCAAGCATCTTGATTTTATGAATATTGCGCAGGTTATATAAACGTCCGTGAAATCCATCATTACCATGTTGTCCCAGTTGTTTCAATAGGAAATCATTCCCCTCTGGGTGTGGAAACTTTCACCCTATTTCATGTTACCTACGTTTTTCAGATGTATCCCTATTTTATACGAATGATAAAAAATTAAATGGAAAGATTTGAAAGGTTATTACCAACATAAAACGAGATAATTTACACTAAGAAGGTGGCGGTTTTGTTATGTTTGAAAAGGCAGTTGCAACAAGGGAAAAAAACACAGCAAGTTCACTCATTTTCTTGGTGATATCAAGATCGCCTAGGAGTTTTATAAGGCTACTAATCAGTAAAAGAGTGCCCCACCAAATCAGTTCATGACAAAACTTCATATCTTTTTTAAATTTAGCTGAAACCTTTGCTCCATCATCCATGGCAACTACGGACCCGCCTACCCTGCAAGGATTCCATACAAGAAGGTATTATTTCACTTGGGCTTGAATATAAAGAAGATGGATTTTAAAATACAAATGGCTACCGTCAGACTGCGAGCAACTGACGGCGTATTCAAGCAGTTCCTGTGCCCACGTCTGAGCGCATCAAATGTCCGCTGGGGCGCTGGATCGTAAAGGCAATGAACGCAGACTATGGCCGAGCGAGTAGTCTTCTGCACCTAGTTGTTGAAGTGAGGCTGGCAGTCACGTACAGGCTCAGCGAGACTAAACTACTCGCGACCCCCCAGCCGTTCAGGTCACATCGTAGTCCTTTTTCGTCCTTCGGTACGTTAGCTCAGATGTATTCTCATAAAACGCGAATACTGCTTTGAAGGATGTTTTCAAGTTTGATGTACGCAAGTGAAGCCAGGAAATAATGATGATTAGTTTGATTAGGTTTCCCGGAGTCATTCCAGTCTTTCATGCGTCACCTCCGCTATAGGAATGACGCAGAAAAATTGTGAGTCCTGAAGCTATCAAATGTTACCGCCTAGCCTATTGTACAGGGTGATAAAACTTTAAGAGTTTATTTGAACCAATGCAGCGATCAAGTTTCTTACATTTCAATTTAAATCCAAACCACAGCAAGAAGTAAAAACCAATAAGGGCTTGGGTACTTCCAAAGAGGTTGTAGAGTTCCATCGACTCATGCTGGCGTGTTGATGTTGGATGGTTTTGAATGTATTTTTGGGTAGCTGCATGGAACGCATGGTATAGACTACTCCTTCTGCCTATAATTACTGTTTTCTGTGATTAATACCTACCCTCGTGCTTCTCAACCTAAATCGAGTACCGACCGGGAAGGCCCGCCAATATTAATTTAGTCATGATGCATATTAAAAATGAGCTCTTAAGTGAAAAATAGTAATAATGAAGAAACCGTTGCAGTGAGTAAGAAAACTATTTAAAATCTTAAAACGCTGCAAATTATTGCACAACAGTTTATTATTTTCGTGTATGGATACCCCTTCTACGTAGATCACTATTTTCTGTGGTGAATGCCTGTCCTCACGCTTCCCCCAGGATAGCCCTAAATTGAGAAAAATTTCATCTAATTTAGATGATTCGTTTGGCCGTGAACAACCAACTTATAGGTGCCTATAAAGAAGTATTTAGAGAAGTACCTATCAACAAAATCCAAGATAACCGCATCTTTCTTCACATGAAATAAAGGAACAACCAACTCGATTTCATAAAGCCATGCGCGATTATAATCAGTTTTTCCCCCAGCAATTATAGCTGGGCTTCATAAATATATTCCGTATGATTCACAATCATGTTGACGAAGTTTTTCGGTTCAAATTTCAGGGCCTTACTGTGAGCGAACGTACGTGCTGGTCATAGAAAATACAAAAGTACGGAATCAATTTAAAAAGTCATAAAAACTATAGGGACTTACCCTTCAATTGAAATTATCGAGCTACGGCATTTTGAAATTGTCAGCCCCTATTTTTCACCCCTTAGAGATGACTGACAGTAACGCCGAGCTTCGCGGACCAGCTAGACCCCAGTTAACCCAAAACCTAAATACATTAATTAATTTTCATTAATTTTGGTTCACGGTAACTGCAAGACACTTGGAACCCGAAAATGGAATAAAAAATTGCTTTCCGTCCGGCCGGCACACTGCAGTTTCCCGTCCCTCGGGACCCCCTGAAGAAAAAGAAAAGAAAAACTAATCTAATTTAGCGTACGAAAGTTCTCTCAGCTCCTGCTCTGTGGTAGTGACAGTCAAGTTTTTATGGAAAACTGCGGTAGTTGAGGAAATGAACCCATAAAAAAACTATGATATTTTTCCGATTACGCATAATAGGTTCATAGAGTCATACCATGTTCGCGTATCTACTATCATCCGATGACGTATCCTTTTTATTGCTGGCTCATTAATTTTATCTGCTAAATATCCATCATCATTATTCTTCACTAGAGAACACCTGCAAAAAAAGTTGCTGCCATTAGTTCTCCAATGGACGAAGCTGAAGCTATTGTCGGTATAATACTACGACAAACTATTGTTGTTACTTGATTTTCGATGCTCGTATTCAATGTAATACCTACAAAACAACTCACATTCCTCTGTTGTCCTTCAGCTAATGAATGATCGTTATCATTCTGATTCTAAATCATTCGTCAATGTAGAGACCTGCCGAGCTGGAGTGACAACCTTGAACTTTCTCGTCTTCGCGATTGTCCTTGCTTTGTCTTGTCTAATGTGTTGCCTTTGGTCATTTATCAAATCAGCGTATGCTCTCTCCTTCGCAGTCGTTCCATCTCGTAGTCCGGTATTTTATGTAGCTTCATCACTGTCATCCAACGTAATTAGGACACAATTTGGAATGATTTTAAACTGAATGCATCAAATGTAATGCCGTATCAGTGTGCTTCTAAGTTCTGACCAAGTGCAGATTAATTGATGTGAATACTGTGGATTTAAGTATACAGTCGATCTTCTGTCAATGTAGGTAGAACATTGAAGATGGGTGAAAGTTAACAGAATTTAGTTAACTCTTTAGTTTGCAATACCCCTTTTCTAGTTTATTGTGCATTTCTCAATAGACCCTAAATTTTTTAGTTCATTAAGTAGGTACCTATTGTGGTCACCTTGAAATATAAAACTAGGGAACTCAATGTGTGAGTTTTACTTGATATGATTCCATTATATCAGGCGAAAGTGCTGGGTGTTGGCCCATCACAATCTTACTTCAATATCCGATTCACGATAAGTGTTCCTGATTGTGCCCAGTGTAACTGATGTTGATTATTTAGGTTAGCAAACCTTGTTCTACTGGCTCTACTCAAGAAGTGCTTCTCTCAATCCAGTCGTTTTCCTGCAAGGGTTAACGCGAGATGAGGTACCTACGTGGTCGGTGGTTTGTGGGCAGGACCTCGGCTAGGGGGCTCCAGACGCGGTGGCGAGTTCGACAAAGACCTATTGAACAAAAAACCCTTCTATATACCTAAGATGGAAGTTGAGTGTGAAATTGTAATGACATTGTGCCGTACAGAAGATAGCACCGTCCTCATCTCTCGCTCGTCCTGCCTTTTCACTTCCTTCGCCGAACCTGCCTTTCTTGCTTTCTGTTTCGCTATCTCTTTTCCGTCACTAGATTCTTTCTTGATGTTAACAAGGCATGCAAGGTACTTAGGTACTATTCAACGGTATGGATGTTGGTTATAACAGGTGGTTCCTTGATATCGAAAAAGGGTGTTGATAGTTTGATCGTTTAAAAGGGAGAAGGTACCTATTGTTGCTACCTGTACGATGTGTTGTGCACTATGCATAAAACCTCTTAGCCTATCTCTTTGCTCCCATAGGGTGTGGTGGAATTTATCAACCAAGTTTCTGATTCCTGAGGCAAGTTTAATCAGCAACACGCATGGGTGTCTCACTGCGAACGTCTTTGAGATATTATAACATGAATATGATTAATTTAACCATTGCCTTACTATCAGCTTCAATATTACGTGTTGGAGAAATCATTATATTACGAGAAATTATTATAATACGATATGATTCCAGTAATCAACCTCAGATCTCTGTTATCACCTTTATCCGAGGATGAATGCCTGTAATTTTTATTTTCTCTCAGAATGTAAGCTTTTGAAAGCCCTTGGAAGAAACCCGTCGAAGGTTGTTTTGGTTTATTATTATGTGAATAATACACCTATGTATTCGCTCAGCAAAAAATGTTTAACACCCCCTCAAAACTTTTTCTTTCCCGTTTCAAGGTGCGTAGATTCAGAAAATGCAATGTCCGTCCGCCAAACGCCGTATCATGCATACCGGCTTCAATTAAGGTCTAAAAAATTCGTTTATCTCACACATGCTCCATTTGGGCCCAGTTGTGTCCCGAAACTTTGCAGCCCGATACCCAAGAGTGTTATGAGTGAAAATGGGTATGAAAATAGTTATTTTTTGTGTTTCGTGTTTTGAGCTTTTTCATGTTTCGTAAATATAGTTTTCCGTGCTTTTTGGGACGAAAAGACCGAATATGAAGTAGATTTTGATCAAAAAATGGAAAATCGAGGTTCTAACAAAGTTTCATCTAAAATCTCCGTTCTTCCGTACACAGTTTGGGTCCCCATTTGGGAACGAATTTGGGTCTTAGTTGTGCTCCGAAGCTCGGCAGCCCGATCGGAATACACCCAGGGGTGTAATGAGAGAAAAATGGGTGTAAAAATAGGGGTTTTCGAGGGATTTTTGAGGCTCTTGTGAGGTATCGTTTTCCATGTTTTTTAGGGCGAGAAGACCGAATATGATGTTGGTTTTGACCGAAGAGTGAAGAATTGAGGTTGTAACGAAGGTTGAGCTCCCGACATTCATTTTTTATGAGAAAACCTGGGAAATTGTCTGAAATCACCATAAGTTTGTATAGTAATACTAAAAGTAGTATTAGCAGGTGAATCAAGACAATTAAATGGTACGATTAATCAAAGATAGTCTATAAAAAATTTTAAAAAACGCTGCAAAGTCCTTGTCACATAGGTTTATTATTCTACTGGACGTACCTATAGAAACGTTGGCTGTTCATTTATTGTTCTTTCATGTGAAATAATTGAAATTGCTATTTCTGATGGTTTCTACCAACTTTGGTCCCCAAAACACGAATTAGGTACGCTCCTTTTTTCGAATTAGGTACTATCAATGATCAAAGATAATCAGTGTAAAAAAAAACCCCGAGCCTAGTTTGTGTTTTTGGGGCCAAAATTGGTGGACCACCAAAAATATCTATGTCAATTATTGCACATGAATGAAGCAATATATGAACAGCCAACATTTCTGTAGGTATGTCCAGTAGAATAAGCCCATGTGACAAGGACTTCGCAGCGTTTTTACATTGTCCAAGCGTGACTCCAAACTTTGTGCGATTGACAGATTATAAACCTACTCAGCTGGTTATATATTGTTCATGTAATGCTACATTTTAGTTGCAAACATGAACGTCTTACTGGCTGGTGAATATTTTTAGTAAATTTCTAGTACGTAGGTAGGTAAATAATTAATATATCTAGTGAAATCATTATTTTTCTAAGCTTTACAGTGTGCACGTTCATATTGAATGGTACCTACCTATATATAATAATTTGGATTTTACTTTGGGCAGCGAAGTTTTGAATTGTATGAGATGGATGGTACAACCAGCTTTGCTTGGTGTATTTTTTTTATATTTATTCGTGGTATCTGTAAATCGGCCAGCAAATTATAATTTTGCAGAAGTGGAGTGAATCGACGTTCTTCCACATATTAGTAGCTCTATCATATGCAAGGCAGACGAGTAGAGGCGAATGAACGTCACTTCACAATCAAGTAGTCCATTGAGGGAATACCGATCTTGGTAAATCACTCACGTTCATATAATGGTGCGCTGTTAAAATTACGTAACTCCTTATTGTCAAGAGACTTATGAACGTTATGAAAGACGAACTTTTGCGAATAGTTGCCATACCCGTTGCAGGATTTCGCCTTATTATACGAAGACGAACTTCGAGCCCGATCCGTATGACCTCCCTCTGTCACTGCTATTACCGCTCTTTAACTGCAGCGGGGGTTATCCAATTCTTACAGTTAGGTAACGAAATTAACTTATGTAACATTAATTCTAATAATGTATGTAGTTATGTATTACCTATTATTTATTACCGATGTTCCAGAGGTTCGTTTTCCTATTTGATGAGATGTGTTGGTGGCACCATGTTGATTATCCATTACGCTATTAGATATATATTGGCGAACAAGTGTTCAACGATACGGAAATTTCAACTGCAACTGTTTAGGAGACTACCGATAACCCACTACCCCACACGCAAATTTTATGAGAGGGTACTTGAGATATTTATGGTCTTATAAAGCGTCTCAAAAGTTCATAAATTTCGGAATCAATTTGAAAACGTCATACAAACCATACCCATAATTTTTAACTACGGCGTATTCAAAAATGTAACCCCCATTTTACACCCCTTCAAGATTACTGACAGTAATGCAGAGTTTCGCGGACTAACTAGACCCCAATGTAATCATCTACTAACCAAATTTCATTGTTTTTGGTTCGTGGTAACTTAGGAAAATGTCGCCATACGGCGGACGGTAGAAGAAATTGTTTTATTCCATTTTCGGATTCTACGTATCAGATTAGAAAATAATATCATTAATTCCATTATAATATCATTATTGAAAATAATAAACCAATAGGCAAGTGACACGCTGTTTAAAAATCCGCAGGCTTCGATTACCATTAGTATTCGATTACCAAATTATGTGATTTGACATTCGGTCTCCTCAAAGTCACCCAAGAATATAATCTCAAAGTGCTCACATAATTCATTATGGATTACTTATTTTTTCTCATTTTTATTTGCGAGTGTAGTTAGGACCGAAACTTCTCCATAAGAATAGATTAAACCTGCCTCACTCTTCCACCCGAGCTTTGATCCATGGATGAACTGTCCACATGTTGATGTTATAGAGGCTCAGTATCTGCCAGTCCTGCTATATTCCATACTCGTTATTTACGAGCCACACCTTAGTAACCAGCTCTTTCCGACGCTCTCAGCTTCTGTCCACATTGAAACGGCCTGGCGCCTAAGAGCGCGCTCCTTCTCACCTGCGTCTCACTCCGGACGTCGCGAAGATCATTAAAAACGTTTTAACCGAGTTCTGGGGTTCGAAATTCCGCGTAACTGCTTCCACTAGGGATCCAGTTCGAGCCAGCTACCTATCGAGAAAATATCATTCAGTCCAATTCGCGAGTGATTTAGTTCGCACTCAGTCAAATCTTTCGTTAGAGAAGATTTTCGTCATGACTTCATGAGTCACGAAGATCATCAGTTTGAAACGTAGGTAACTGGTGTGGTGTTACACATGTAGTTATTTTATTCGTCCTAAAACCTGGACGAAGAATCGTAAGCCATGCTTGATATGTATGTCTAATTTCACAGGAATATTTTTGCGTGAACCGCAGACTCCGCAGAATGCAAGAATGCAAGGGTTCATTATTGTATCCCAAATAATTGACAAAGGGTTAGCAAGGTTTCTATACCGCTTACGTCATAGGTATCGCATCACCAGGAAGGATGCCACTGAGTCTTTACGTAACTTAAGTTCTTGCCCATATTTAAATGATTTTTTTTAAGGTAGGTTATAGGTGGGTAGGTTGATCGACTTTTAGCTGATTTACCTTTCAAGGCCATTCGGGAAGCAGTCAGGAGAATTATTAGATTGGAAGACCATATTGGACAGTCAGGACTGGATTGAAGATCCGTCCGATTCAGGTGCACCCTGATTAAAACATGGTGATAGTAACAGAACTGTTAGTGTGTCCAACTGCCCACTGACCCGGTGACATCTACGGTAGATTTGTGCCTATTGCTGCATCAATAGCGCCAATAATGGTGCCAAATATTTTCGGTGTCCTAGTGATTTTTTCCCACTAGTTTCCACTACCAAGAACCGAGCTGCCAAGCTGTTCTTCGCATACTTCGTAGCCGTCACCGGCGTCGTGGTGCCACTCCCTGGCGTTGTCTTGTATCAAAATTGTTGTAATGGTCTTACCAGTACCTAACTCTCAAAATTGTAAACCATATGACCATTCTGAGGGACTGAGTGTCATTTTTCGAGGACCAGGTATACTGAGTGATAACTCCGATGGTGTGAAAATGAGAGCCATACCCGTCTTGTCCAAAGCTGTCAGCAGAACATATCCATATCCAAAGCTGCCTCGAAATGAATAAATTATTGTCTGTGTTTATAACGTGCGTAATTATGGTTCTGTGCCTGTGGAAATGCACTAAAATTACCGTAAAATTACTGCTCCTCGTCGGTCCATCTCAATCTGGAAATCACCTAAGGAGTCTCGCCGTTCGTTCTCTGATGACCACTAATTGACCGTATGTCTCACCGACTACTCATGAAGCACCTCAACTTCCTACCTTGCATTTGGGTTTCACTTTCCTCCAAACTGGTTTCCTCTGATACCCAAGTTCCGCACTCTAGAACGTTGTATACGTGACACGGGGCGGCGAACGGTCTTTTTAAATCTAAATCGGTTCTCGCTCCTTATCTTTCCATATTACGTTCTCCTACTTATCTTTCCATATTTTCCGTCGTTAATCTCGGTGAAAGCGTATTAAGGAGTGATCATGATTAGGGGTTTGATTCGTGTTCACACTCAACCACCGCATTTCTCTATACTTACTGAGGTGTTGATTAGATGATGGTTTGCAACGATGGTCGATAACTGCTATTATCAGCACCAAAGTATGGTTTTCAAACGCGGTGGTGGGGGGGGGGGGGGGGTTCCTGGTCTCATTGGAGTATTTTGGCCACGTTATGCGAAACGATGAATACCAGCTACTTGAGGTAGTAGAGCAGGGGAGTATAGGAGGGTAGACGGGGACCAGGCAGGCGTAGGACGTCATGGTGAAAACTCGCGACAGTTGTTCGGGCTGAGCTCTGCATCCCTGTTCAGGGTCGCTATGGGTGAGTCTCAAATCATGCAACTGATCGCCAACAATCTAGGAGGACATGGCACTTGTGGAAGAAAAAGAAGAAGAAAGGTCTCCGAGTAAAAGTTATAAAACCAAATGGAAGACGCATACCTACTTATTTTTGCCTTAAGGGACTGAAGACCTCAATATGCCCGCGGTGTTTTATACAAAACAGGTTTCCTGGCGAAGGACAACATCATGAACTTCACTTCGGCTAAGTATCCATCAAGGCCGATCAAATATCCATTATCATAATCTACTCCAACTTATTGTAGAATTACCTAGTACTGATTATTATATTTTCAGTATTTCTGTAGAATGTTGCTGCGGAGCTTACCTTTACACACCTCGGTTAGGTGTTTACCTTGGTATAACTAAACTTTTTTTATTACCATTTCTGCAAAATGTTCCACTCATGCCCACTGACCTAATGAAAGAATTTCCGAAGTGATATGTCCTTTGTGATGTGTGCGACCTTTGTTACGAACCTAAATCCCCCTCAATCTACTAAACTAGGTGCCTACGTAACATTTTCCGCCTTGAGAAAGCCAAATTAGAAGAAATGATTACAATTAATTTTAGAACCCCAATTTATCTGGGGTTCTAAATTAATTTAGAACCCCAATTTAATTTTTAAACTAGCTACCGACGCAACATTTTCTACCTTGAAAAATCCAAAATAGAACAATGAATGCAATTAATTTATAACCCAAACTTACCTCATTTTTGTAGATTTTGTGGAATTAATTCCAGTCTTGAGCAAATTTCAGTTTGGGAAAACTCAGCTTCGGATAATTTTATGTGCAAAATAATATGTTGTTCTATATGATTTGGTTATCAATTTCGCACTTCAAAATTGCTAGACTCCCAAGCCATTCTTTCTAAATCTGTTAAAACCTAGAGATGGAGTCTGAATGTTTTAAAACGGATTTGTGTAGAACATTTTTTGTTTGAAAAGCCATGTATGTATTACAAATTTGAGACCCATTTCAGTAGCATTATTTTCTCCAAAACTCGTTAAAACGCTCTATTTCAATACATTAATTTTTTTAAAAGCACCTCAAGATGGTCTGTACTTCAGTATAATTGCAATATAGTATTATCGGGATGCATGTACTAGATATCCATGCCAACATGAATGTACAGGTATATGCACAGATTGAGTAAAATTGCTAACTATTTAACGTTATGTTACATCGACTGTTATTATTTTTTGAAACGACCCAATCTTTATCACTGTAGTACCTAGGGCTATAGAGAGAGCAAAGGATTATTATTAGGCGACGGTCTCAGCAACGACGTTTATGGTCGACAAATACAATGGTGAATTATTTGGAAGTTTCGCTTGACAAGGCCGCTCTAACAACCATTTTATTACTCTAAAATTCATAAAGCCAATTCTACATAACTTCCAAGCACGGCAACCAGCCCATTATACGATTATTATATTACCTGGGGGAGCGTTATAGTTGTCGCCTATTAAAATAACCGTGAAGACGAACTGGAGAACGGTTTCCAGTGATAATTTTAGCTCGAGGCCGCCTGTCTGCGGAGAAACAAGCTTACGTCACCCACCCCCAACCAGATCGCCTTGATCTGACTCGCCGGAGTTTTTCAACTCACGACTTGGATGATTCGAAAAAAGAAGGAAATGGTCGGAAAACTGATGAATATCATAACTCAAACCATATCATTAAATTCGTCTTCAAAAATGGTGCGTCATAAAGTCGGAGATTCTGCGGGAAATACTCTTTCTCAATCCACGAGTATGGGACTTCGGTAGGTTAGGTTTTTTCAAGGGTACTGCACATTCACTCTTCACAATGAGGAGTGTCTGCGGCCTTTGAATCGGAATTTATGATCGCTAGATCATAAAACCAACTATACAAAGCCATTTCATTATAGTCAGGCTTTTAGTGGCGATATACTGCGAGTAAATGGAAGGTCGTTGCTCTGCGGATCGAGGATTTAAGATCCATAGTTGATGACTTGAAAAGTAGAATGAACACTCCTACGAGCTCAGTTCTCTACCTGTCCTCATATATACAACCCCATGGACAAATCCTACCCTTCAGAGCGCGTTAGTTTGCATAGTATCGAATGCTCAGTCCCTTGAAAACTCGTGATAATCCGTACAAAATATCGTTGAACTTATCTTTACTTCCTATACCCAACCCGATGAATCTTGCCCAGTTTATGGATGTTTACCAAGTGAAAAAAGGACGCGTTTTTTTACATTTTTGTTGCTTTTCTTCAAACTGTAGGTCCAACGGAGAGCTTTCCAAAAAGGTGCAATATGATTGGTCGGAAATTAACGGAAGTGGGTGAAAAGGAGGACAAAGCGCGCGGTGTCATCTGGTATGTATTTCCGTCTCGCTTCCGCACATTGGAACCAAGTGAGAGAGAAGTACCAGTTGACGTCATTCGTTTTTTCACTGGCTCATTCCCGTCAAATTACTCTGATTGCGAAGCTAAAATTGGGATGCAGGGGTTTTCGAGGGAGCTGAATCGATTCTGTCAAAAGCAGGAAATTCCGACCCACATCTATACCTCATTTAATATCCATGAGTCATGATATTAGAGATGTTTCAGACAGATGTGTGGTTGTAAGTTACTCGTGTATAAGATTCCGGCCTCTACGATCATCTTAGATAATTCCGGAATCAAGAGCTATTCCATCAGACATGTATGAAGGTTGTGACATAGTGAGGAGAGTGACGGTGGACCCTCGAGAGTCCCCTCCTAGACTATCGTTATTATCACCAGCTAGGAAGGGTTAGCGGTTAGGTTTCAGCCTGACCGACCCCATCTTCACTGGAAACACAAACGATTCGAGAACTGCCCACCGTCACACTCCTCCCCACATGAGATACTTCTGGGTAGCAGAGGATGAGAGGGAAAAAGGGGATTGAAAAGTAGTATGAAGTTCTGGTTCAGGAAAGGACATCTGAACAACTTCAAGATGACTAACCTCCATTGTAATGGTACTACCTCAATAATATTTACTGGTGGATAACAAAGCTCCTCCATACGAACTAAATCACTTGCGATGAAATCGTGGAAACCATTTCAAAGAAAAACTGAGTTATTGAAAGGTTGTCTATTTCCACTAATACGCGAAAAATACACTGTTATACCGGTTTCGGCGATCAAAGAATCGTCCTTAACATACAATAACTGTTTGCAGTTAATAGTTGTTGTTTGTTACTGACGATGGTTTGATCACCGAAACCGGTATTTTTCGCGTTTTTTTTCGTGTATTAGTGGAAATAGACAACCGTTTTTTCTCCTACATACGAGTTTTGGCGGAGAAAAATGTTGTCAGAGGTTGTTGTCCAGTGAATTGACCATCTGGGCAACCTGTAGGTGATCAGCCTCCATCCATCGTTATGATGGAACAGCTGTTGGGACTTGTAAATTGGGGCACGGCATTAATCGCCTTCAAATGAGCTCGGTATACTGAATCATGAGTCATACTGAGCTGTAAAGGTGGAATGGGGGGGGGGGGGGGAGATTGATGTATGCATTATAAAAGGGACAGGATGTTCTTAAGTGAATCCTTTTGGAGTCGTTTGGGCTTTTCCTTCTAGTAAGCCCTCAAAAAGTGGATAGAGTATGGTGAGCTACTCAGCGCATACTACCAAACCACGCTCTGCTGCCATGTGACATAGTGAGGAGAGTGACATGGACCCTCGAGAGTCCCCCTCCTAGACTAGCGATATTATCACCAGCTAAGAAGGGATAGCGATTAGGTTTCAGCCTGACCGACCCCATCTTCACTAGAAACACAAACGACTCGAGAACTGCCAACCGTCACAAGATTCCATAATGAGTTTCATACGCGAAAGTGAAACCGCAGATTGATGATATAGACTGAAATATTTACAATCGTGAAATATAATTGGTAGCTGCCTCGCGATACTTCTGTGACTTCAGATATTACAAATGTCACTGCTAGAAGTAAATGAGTGACAACTTTGTTGCGAAAAAAAAAAAATTTGAAAAAAATTGCAGCGTTTGAACATTCTTGTCCTCATTTTGACATTGCGCTTATGTATGAAGCCCGAATGGAAGGGCATCTCTATTTTAAATATCCAGCACTCTTGTTACGTCTTCTTTTCATAGTATAATCCGTGTTCCACAATGAGAATTGCATTTTGGTCGATAAAGCAATCATCAGTGACATCCAAGCCACCATTCTCTTATAACTCTCTCGTGTGTATTAACTCTAAGTTTGTACCTTGTGCAACACCGTAGGTTATCACTATCAAAATATTCAGTGAAATTCCTTCGGGGACGAGGGACTCGCACGTTCCACCGCTAAACACACCATCACATCACCCGAGCGTTTAGGGGTTTAAAAGGAGAAAATCTCTCACACCTTATCACCCAGCAATTTAGAGATAAACAAAGTTTAAACTTTCATTTTCTCCTTACCTTGCGGTATGACATTGTCCCAGGTTTTTTTTCCGCTGTTACTAGCGCGAATATCTGATACCATATGGGCCTCAGATGATTTTCAGATTTTCAGTTTCTCCTTACTTTCTCCTAGCAATTCTAGGAAACTGGAGTCTCCGGGCTATCACAATAAATCAACCAAACAGAAATAGTTACAGAACACCGTCGAGGCCGTTGAAAAAACGCTGCAAATCCCTGCACAACGGTTTATTATTTTGTATAGAATACCCTTCTGTTACAGATCACAGCTCTATGTATAGATAACCCGTCTATATAATATATGATATGTATACTATTCTATACATATTATGTAGATCGCAGACCCTCCGTAGGTTAGTACCTAACCCCGTACTCGTTACTAGGTACCTACCTAAATCACGAGTTAAATGTTGCTAAAATAATTCTGCCGATGACAAACAGTACCTACATAACAAAAAGAAACACACATAATGAAGTTCTGAAAAGAAATTGTTGATGAGGAGTGAAAAAAGTTGCAAAAGTACCTACCAACAAACTCCAGCCCCTTCTACGTAGATGGTATAATGAACCGTTGTGTAATAATTTACCGTTGAGTAATGATTTACCGTAGTAATAATTTACCCATCAATAATACTTCAACGTTTGTTCAAGTTTCACTACCTACCAACAAACTCCAAAAGAGCCATCATTTTTCAAATGAAATAATATCACAGAACAACCAACTCGACTTCATACTCCGCCAATATAATCAGGTGATCCCTACCAATGATTAAATTTCATCTCCGCCAAATTTCCTATTGTGGGCGCGTCTCTGGTTACGAGATTTGGTTTGAATTGTATACAATTTCATTCACACTGGAGTCGAAAATGCCTGTCGGTGCAAACTTCGGGGCCTTACTGTGAACGAACGGCTGGACGTACGATGCTCCGGATGGTCTTAAAAAACTCTCAAGTTCAAGAACTATTTAAAACCGTAAAAATATTTACGTAAAAAAATGGTATAGTCGTTTTGAAAATTTCAACCCCTATTTTGAACCCCTTAGAGATGACTCACAGTAACGTCGAGCTTCGAGGACCAACTAGACGCCGAACGGAACCTATAACCCGAATTTCATCAATTTTTTTTCAAGGTAACTAAGAAAAGTGGCCCGTACGGCGTAGGTACGGCGTACGGCGGACAGACAGAAATATTTTTATTGCAGTTTTGGATTCTACATACCTTGAAACGTAAACCATCAAATTTTGAGGGGGGGTAAAAATTTTTTTTTCATGCTCGATTCCAATGGTTCATTATTGAAAATAATAAACCAAAATTCTGTATCAACATCGCCCGTACCATCGTCAACAAACCAAACATTCCAAAAATTACCACTCTAATTGATTTTATTTTCAAAAATGAACCTTTGGATCAAGCGTGAAAAAATAAGCCCCCCCTTCCCCCCCCCCCCTCAAAATATGATTATTTCCGTTTCAAGGCACGGAGAACGCAAAAATTGAATTTAAAAAAAATTCTGTCCGTCCGCCGTACGCAGCAGTGCTTCACACATTCCACTGTTAACATGAACGAAAATCGACAAAATTTGGTTTGTGGTTCCCATTTGCAGTCTAGTTGGTCCGCGAAGCTCGGCGTTACTGCCAGTCACCTGTATGGGGTGAAAAATAGGAGTTGAAATTTCCAGGACGCCGTTATCTCTTATTTTTTACGTTTTTAAATACCTAGTTCTCGAACTTGGGCATTTTTTGAGACCACCCGGAGCACTGTACGTCCAGCCGTTCGTTCACAGTGAAGCCCTCAACTTGCTCCGAAAAGCTTCGTCAACATGATAGTGAATGAAACGGTATACATTCAACCCAGATCAGTGCAAGGGAACAGCTGATTATAGTCACGCATGGCTGTATGACATCAAGTTGGTTGTTCCGAGGTATTATTTCATTTGAAGAATGGTGGTTATTTTGGATTTGTTGATAGGTACTTCTGTAGCTTGAACAAACGTTATGTTTCATGAATAACAAGAATTAATTAATAATAGAATTCTTGAACATGCCGCATGTTTATGAAACTGTAATTTCCCAGCCGGCTTCAGTACTAGATTTAGGGCTTTCCTTGGGGTTGGGGGAGCTCGGGGGTAGTTATTGACCACAGAAAACAGTGATAAGTGCAGAAGGGGCATTTACGCAGGTAAATAATAAACCGTTGTAATAATTAGCAGCGTTTTGGTTTATTATTCTCTGAATAATACACCTATGTAATCGCTCAGCAAAAAATTTTTATAACCCCCCCTCAAACTTTTTTCTTTTCCGTTTCAAGGTGCGTAGATTCAAAAAATGCAATGTCCGTCCGCCGTACGCCGTCCGCCGTATCACGTGTACAGGCTTCATTTTCGGTCTAAAAGAGTCGTTCTTTCGCACACATGCTCTATTTTGGCCCTAGTTGTGTCCCGAAACTTTTCAGCCCGATCGGAATATACCCAGGGGTGTTGTGAGTGAAAATGTGTCTAAAAATAGGTACTTTTTGCGTTTTAGCAACATGTTGGTAACATGAGCTTTTGAGGTATCGTTTTCCATGTTTTTGGGGACGAGAAGATCGAATATGAGGTCGATTTTGCCAAGGAGTGGAAAATTGAGGTTGTACCAGATGTTCAGCTCCCAAAATTGATTTTTTATGAGGCAAAAACCTGCGAAATCGTCTGAAATCACCATCAATTTGTAGAATAGCACTAGGAAAAGTTTCAACACGTAGATCAAGACGATTAAGTGGCACTACCAATGATCATGGATAATTTGAAAAAAAAAAAAAAAGATCGCACCTACCTAATTTGTGTTTTGGGGGCCAAAATTGGTGGAAACCATCAGAAATAGCTATTTCAATTATTTCACATGAAACAAACAATAAATTTAGGTACAGCCAACATTTCTGTAGAATAATAAACCCCATGTAACAAGGACTTTGCAGCGTTTTTTGTGATATGATTATGAATGTCTCCAAGTTAAATGTTAATTTTTTCAACTTTTATTTTACGCCCGATGTTTATCACACATACTCTTATTACTGATATTACTCTTGTTAATCATTTGTATTGTTGATAGAAACTTTCAACCCCTCCTAGGTACCTAGGAGGGGTTGAACAAATCAAAAGGGGGGCGGGGCGAATCGGATCCTGTGAGAGTTCAGAAGTCAAAAGTTGACGGCTGAAGATGATCCCGAAAGGAAACACAGGTCAAGACGTTTCTTCCCATTGTTCTTCGCCGGAGCATCACTAATTCAAAGCGAGATGGGCTATCGGACCCTCCTGGAAGCACGACCAACCTCTGCACGGGGAAACTGTCACGTCCTCAGGGCCTCCGCCGCATTATCTCTAATCGGAGGGAAGCTCCTACCCCCTTCAATGGGCTACATCTTCTTCCTGTCATTTCGAGGACGTAATTAGTTTTGACGAAAGGGGAAAAACGTAGTTATAGTAAGGGCACTCGAGAAAAAAACTCAACCTCACAGGGCCCGGTAATCATATTGTAATCACAATCTGTTGAACTTTCGGTTCCAATACGATCGACTTTAACCCCGAGACGCTGTTATTTGCGATCTACAGTGTTGTGACGTAATTTTTTCTTCCTTGACCTCTGGTCGATCCGTCGTTCTTGGGATCGTTTAGTACCCTGTTTAGGAGAGGCTGCATTCAGATGTATTATAGGACGTCTAACTGCATCAGCTTGGTGTAAGAATAAGAAACGGTACCTACCAAGTACCATATGTACCTGATCAAGCAGGTAGATCAGATGCTTTTCCTTTCTTCTCTGGAGGTACCGTTCGGTTGATTTATCTACTAATTCAAAAAGACTGCAAGAATTAATGAGCGAATTTTTAAAGTAACGCAGGTTCCCTTCAACCAACAATTTTGGCTAAAATTACCAACAGTTGGGTTCTGTCAAATCACCGAAGTTTGTACAGGATCGGTGGTTGGAGTCTGCAAAATACAATTTCAATCATCAAAAATATTTTTCATAAAAAAAGGGGTTCAACACTTTTAAAAAATCATTAAAAATAGCTTTAATTCAACCTGTGTCAAAATTTTCCTCATAAGATGGTCATACTGCATAACTGGAACTTCGTTATTCAAATAATTTTGTTCATTTTATAAAAATGCCACCGCTCAGTATTTATTTTTACGTGATTATTGGAGCACTTTCATCTATTTATTGCTAAAATAGGTTTTGGATCTATTATAGGTACATCATTGTAGATATTTTATGTCATTTCAGTACTTAATAATTTATGGTGATTTATAGCTATTTTTGACAATTTTTGGTGTATAAAAACTCAGTATCGGCCCTCTGATACTTCACTTTGAAGGTAGTCCAGTTGTTGGTCGATTCTAGTGGTTGGTTTTTCGAAAATACGTAATAAACCAAAAGACGTGAAGCAGCACCCTAGGCAAGGGTTATCTATTTAGCAAATAATAAACCGTGGATGAGTTATTATGAGCGTTTTTTTCTAAATCACTACTATGCACGAAGTCTAGAAACTTCTACAAGTATTACAATATGGATAAATCAGAGATACTTGGATGTTATTTGGATCCTTCTTGATATTTCAGTTGAGTAAACCATAGTTAACAATTAAGATACTGTGGTATGCGTTGTTAGCCTCAACCGAATTCCTTGGTTTCAGCAAGTAGGTCTTGGCACTCGCACCCACCTCAGAAACACTCGCACTAATAGGCATGTCGGTAGTTTCTGCGTGGCGAATCCCCAGCATCTCCGGTGCCATTTGTGTGCGAAGCGGACGAAAGGGTCGTCCCCAAAGCCTTGGCGAAAGTAAACTTTCGAGTGATCACCGTTTGCTGGAGACGATCATTATAATTACAGACGTCCCAGCTTTCGATTTCTGAGTCAATAATAAGAAATATCTCGGGCATTTGCTCCACTCGGAACAACCAATCTTATGATTTTATGAAATATAGAATTTTGTACTGCTTAGAAACTTCAGATCTGTAGGACGCCACAACAGGGTTCAGAGTGTAGTGGATCTTCCTTCAGTTCCCGTAAAAAGTAAAATAAATAAATGAATAAATATTGATATGGCCATGACTTTTCTCGTAGATGAGTGGCCTTTGCTAGCTCTCAAACTTTGATACCGGCGAACTTCTCCGATGTAAAAAACGTCAGCCAAGGAGAGTCACATTGCCTCTTCGTGGGCATGCAAATGAAAGTACCTTCCCAAGCTGGATGGTAATGCGGGGCCAAATGAGTCGGTACCTAACCGAATAACCTCTGTGAATTGTCTAGAATAGGGATTAAGTGTGTTGTAAGGATTTCACGTTCGCGCATGCATAAGCGAACGTTGCAGTGGACTTTGATTAAATTCTTATGGAGCCATCAAGATACTCACACATACCTTCCAGATTTCAGACCATGGTGGCCAGTCTTATAGATTTTGGCGTTGCTATGATTTCACGTTTGCGTATGCGCTGGCGATAGGTAGTTGTTCAAGGTTTCATCTCTCTAGAACCATCCATTCATTGGAAGTTTTGATTTTGGAACATATTAATTGATGCACTGAAACATATTTCCTCCTACAAGTGTTCTCAAAAGGCTCAGAAGCAAATTATAGTTTTGTTAAGATTTAATGTTTCGCTGAAATAGTGATCATAAAATTGGAACGGAGCGGATCCAAATTCCTTGAGTCAAAAAAATCTCATCCTAAAAAGTTCTAACATAGAAAAAGTCTGTATCGTTTCGTCGATTTCAGTAGCAGAGATTTTAATGTATTTTTTCGTAGAATTCAGTAGGAGAGATTGTAGTATTCTCGTTTGTCATTACAATACGACTATTTGTTCAGATCTTTCACGCTTGAAGTGACGCAAATAACTAACTGAAAATACACTGCCAAGGTAATGGCACAGGAGGTTCCTCGTCACAATCAGAGTGACCCATTATAAAATAAAACATAACATTACATTACATTACGTGAAATATACATATTACATAACATTACATTACATTACATAACATGGCATAACATTACATGAAATATACATATTACATAACATGACGTCCATAATACATTACGTCCATTATACATAGTTGCGAAAGTTATGCGTGTTTGAAGAATTTCACGTTAGCGCATGCGCAGGGCGAACCGCTGGCTCTATCATGTTGAAATTTATATGGGACCTCAATGGGCCCTACCCGCTTAATCCCTGAGAATTACATTGAAATTGGGTGAAATCTTTGGTTACTACGGCTGTAACAAGGAAATTGAATCTATTTCACGCCAGCGCATGCGCAGAGCGCACCGAGGGTCCGATCATGCTGAAATTCATTCTGGAACTCACTAGGCCTTGTCCAAACAACCCTTGAAAATTTGAGCGAAATTGAATCAAAATTGTGAAAGTTATGCGTGTTTGTTGAATTTAACGTTAGCGCATGCGCAGGGCGTACCGCTGGATCAATCATGTTGAAATTTGTATGGGACCTCAAGGGGCCTCATCCGCACCATCCCTCAAAATTTGAGCTGAATCAACTCAAAATCGTGGAAGTTATGGCTGTAACAAGGAAATGCGGACAGACACACAGACCCATAGACCGACAGACGCGGAACCAAATTTGTTCAGTAGGCTTTGAAACGCAAAATGCAAGTGGAAATTTTGATTTCTGAAGACAAAAATTTTTTGGCTCACGAAAGTGAACACAAGGCTTCCGCTGCTTCGCAGACTCGGAAGCAAAACGAATCCAAATCGTGGCATTTACCAGAATGAAGGTCATCTATTTTTTTAATAATGATAATCTAAATAAATGAAGATGGGTTTTTCTGTACGGTACCACTCTTAAATTTTGTAGATGTTGAAAATGAATATTCAGTGTTGTATCTACTGTTCGCAGGTTTACATTTGATATTGGGCCCTGACTCGCGGATGACCTGAAACCAGGTATGTTCTATTTCTACAATAGAAGTAGTAGTACTCTGCTTTAAGTCATTCGATCTGCCTACTCTTGGTAATCCATTGCTGAATTAGGTTTAAACGTTGGATGTGTTTTGCGTATGAAGTTCCCAATCATCCAATTGAAATTATCTTGCTGGCCCCCAGATACTATACGACTATCATAAAACTCGGCGGAAAACTTTCGTAATTTTGCCCATAGTTGGCATCACTTCAATTTGAAGAGATACTTTCACGCTGTAACTGCCCTCGTGGAACCTCGGCATTTCCAGAGTTGACTGTGGGAACCCTGTGGATTTTCTCATTGGGGTGGGCCGCTACTGCATTACTTTTATTGGCATTTTGAATCGAGGAGCAGTTGCCGAAGAGGAAATCTTTGTCGTATAAACTTTTTTTGTCAAGTGAAACCTGTTGATGTCGCATCTCATGTGCATGTAGAATTTATTACTGCAGTTCCACCCTGTGTTTTCTTCGAGTTTACTAATGTAAGAAGGCGTAATTTTAGATTTTACGTAGAACGAGTATAGTTCATCTCTAAGTTTAAAAATCCAGTAGCAAGAATCACATCACAATGGCATGTGATTACTGTTTGAGTTTCTTCTGGGCGTTCTCCAGTCTTTTCAGTCATTAATATTTAACTGTGGATTCAACCTTATAATTTCGGTCGAATATTGAGTAGATATAACTTACTACCTAACGCATTTTGCGATTCGGCTGGAAAGTGCAGCCAACAATATTCTAGCAATAATTTATATTATATGATATTGGGGACTATTATTACCAACAAATCATAATTATGTCACATAAATCACTACTCACATTCGAAAAACATACGTTATTATTATTATTATTTGGGTGGTCATCACCCGTGGACCCATAGGATCATAACAGATGTAGCTAATAAAAGGTGCCGATGCGACGTGAGCAATTTTTCTGTGTGTACTTGCAAACAGGATGCATGGCAAAATGAACGAATTTCCAAAATACCGCCAAATGGTGTCTTCAGTCGTTGGTAGTAATTTTGTACCGCTATGCGCATGTTCAATATTTGTCGGTTTCGTTTTTTTGCTATGAGAGAGTAAGGGAGAAATCATTTTCATGTTCGACAGTTTTCTTGGATAGCCAGTAAGATAATCTTCCTATTATGTGGAATGCCATTACAGGAGGATCTAGTTAGAAACCCCGTGAGTCTCTCACAGTCGCTTCTTGCCGATATGCTTACCTCTTTTTTCCGATCCCCATATCAGATCAATCTTGTGGACCATTCTAACTTGTGTGCAGTCTAGTTGTAAGTTGGTCCAGGTCTAACACAAGGGAGTGTATTTGTACACCCCTATCAAGGGCTTTAGATCCGGCTACAACTTATCTTGAGCGTGGCGAGCGCTGACATAGGTTACTAGTCCTCGACACCAATTCCGTTAGCTCAGATATGCTGTCATCAGGGAATCGCTCGCCAGTACTGCACAAGCTGAATCCCCTAACCACTTGCCTTTCTGATCTGGCGACTCAGCTATCGCTTCTATCGCCTCGGGGAGAGACGACCAATGAAGGTCGCCCAGAGCCGGTTTTATTGTTTACTTCATCGTATTCCTTCCATCTTTTCTAGATAAAAAGCTCTCTTCGACATATTCTCACGACTGGAAATTTCATATGTGGTAACTAGTAACCTGCTGCTTGGCAGTGGCGCGGACGTTCTAATACGCGCCATGTTTTGTGGCCCTGTGTTGCATTTTATTGTTGCGGTGATAAGTCGACTTTTTCGCAGAGATCCCTTAGCGTAAAGAAATAGGGATGGTGATTCTTCTGTACAGGCAGTATTGACAAGGTGCCTAACGGTTACTGGAAATTTTGCTTTAACGCAGATTTTGGAACGCGGACTTGAGGGGGGTTTCCCTCAGCTCAAAGGAAAATGTCGATGCGTTTCCTTGATTGTTAAAAATTTTTGGACGAAATAGTCAATTTATCTACCCATGGAACAAACCATCATTGAAAATACAGTGGTAATGAAATTATAAGAATTCGATTAATAACAAAAGAAAGGAAAGAAATCATTCGGACAAGGAAGACATCTAAGATAAGGAACAGTGAATGGTGGTAGTCCTGTCCTGACGGTTTTTGTACGAGAACGTAACTATTGATCCAAAATTAAAATTTCAGAAGAAGGATTGATCCAGAATTAAAATTTCAAGTATAACCACGAGTATTCTCTTATTAAAACATAAGATAGGCTCGCGATTAATTTTGTTTGTCAGATTAAGCAGACTGCAGAAATACAACTTGAATCAGCTTCCTCCATGACCACGGAATCTATCTTTATCCTGTAAAATAAGGGCGCGGAAATAAAAACCGAACCGCCGACATTTCCAAAACGAGAGGAGAAAAAAGATGTGTGGATCCATATAAAATGGTGGTGCTTGTTTGTCGTTCTGCATACAATAGGGTGCAGTGGTGAATAAGAGTCCGAGGTGGTGAAGCGCGAAGGGGAACCGCCTCAGTGCGGCGTAGACTACCTATGCATCTGAACCGGAAAAACAATAAATTTGCAAAGCGAGAAACAGGTACTTGTTGGCTTATACCTTCATATATTTAATTTGTATTCAAACTCTCACTTCGTGAAGGGTTACATGGTATCACTGCAGTTCCTAATGCATTTATTTTGCACACAAACATGAATGCGTAGCTTTTTTCAACTATATCAGCTAAGCATTTATTACAGCTATCGTAGCACCCTCCTGGTTTTGAACATTTTTCGGTCAATTAATTGAGATCTTTGGCATGTAAGACATTATGGAATATGGATTAGCGAATTTTAAAGTGGATGGGTAATTTACGTCTCTCTTTTTTTTTTTTTAACAAAATATTTAGAACTCTTGAAAAAATGTTAGTTTGAAACCCATTTTCAAAAATGAGCGATATTTTTTTAATTAACGTGATTAAAAGTAAAAATGGGGCAAGAACTGATGTATGAGGTGTATTGACGTCTGATTGGCTGTGTCAGTAGGCAGTGATGCATAGCAAACCGAACATTAGAATTTACAAACCTACCTGGCAGCCTATTAGAATCTTTGCTGTGACTTTTCGTGAACCTCCCTTTGGTTTGATTTTGAGGACATATTTTTAAATTTGTTTATAAATTTGCGGTCCCATCCATCCATCGATTAAAGTGATGCACTACCTCTGTAAGCGTGATTTGAGTATAACTGCTCGGCGATTTATACCTCATTTATAATTATGAAACGTCATTTCTAGCGGGAACTCATAAATTCAAATTTCACACTCGTTTCTGCTATTCAACACTTATTAAGTGTTCGTTTCCGTTAGCAGAATTTTTAATACCTACCATTGTATTGTGATTGTAATGAAGATTAATTATTAATTTTGAATTGTTATAAGAATTTTTGAAGAAAATTCTTTTTTATTTGGGACTAGTTTTGTTCGAGAACTTACCAAACGTTAAATTCATCTTCGAACAGTAATTGGATTTGCAAGCTGTATTATTGTGTGCTTAAGAAAACAGAAATTATTCCTCACTTTTACAGCCAAGCTCACATTAGCGTGCTGATTCCTATTTTGACTTGCTAATGAAGCTATTCTTTGCAAGGATTGGCAATTAACCGGTACTGATGTTATGCAATGTGGAATAATGGCTGATCACATTAATTTTTTAAGCTCTCTGTGAGACTGTACCCGGTCTTTCAAGTGGTTGATGAATCTATCAACTGTTTATAGGTACCTACCAGTCTATTATCGATATTGGAACGATTTGCTTACTTATAGCACACCATCCCCGTAGCTTCTGGATACTCAACATTCGAATTTCATATTTTTGTCAACTATCTGTGGAATCCTGTTCATACATGTTCATGCTGAATGATGTCAACTTACTTGCCATTTTTAAATGCTTTCATGAACTAAGTATATAATCATAAAGCTGCAACAGGCGATTTGAGTGAATTTTTATATCGCTCTATCCATATTTATGCACTCCCCTTGGTATTAAAAAACGTGAGTCCATTCGCCGGAAAAACCGTTACGTAATTTTTGACAAATGAAACCTTATGATTTGAAAAAGCGTGGGGTTCCCGCTGTCCCCAACCTGGTTGTGATTGGTTTGAATTCAGCAGTTCATACACCTTTTTTTCTATCTTGCGTTGCATATTAATACTATTGAAATCCCTACCGACCCATGCCATTTCCTCATACCGATCCTCTTGCCCTTTATTAAGAACCTACCGACGAAATCCAGACCCTGGAATTGCCCAGTATTGTTTCTGTAAGTTTTTGATAGATATAATTTAAGCATCAAACTCAAATGGGCGACCACCATTTTGAAGGTCGTTTCTGGTTATGTTCTTCGTAGAATTGTAAGCTGTATCATGGATGCTGAATGAATATAATGGTTTGAATCAAGTAATGGTAAAATAATAATTATATCGTCGTGGAAAAATTCGCATCGTTATAGGTACGATACTAGCAAATATCTCAGAAAAAATCAGAAAACATAGCCTTTCTAAATTTCAGTCAACTGCATAACCTCATTAGCAAATTAATACAAGTTCTACCGCGTGATTTTGTCCAACAAAACTTTTCGCGTACGAGTTCCAGTTCACCGCAGATCCAGAGGCAGGGTTCATCTTCGCAAGGCTTTTGAATAATGTTTATGAGAACAGCTTCATTAAAATAGGGGTTTTTAATTACTAGAGAAAACTATGTAAAAATCATATTCAGGAAAATGGAACGGGTTTCGTAGCCAGCTGGCGGTTCGGGTTCGGCGGTTCGATGTATCGTGTATCGACAACGCGGCATTCCCTCGAGGCGCGTTTAGCGAGTTAATCCGGTTACATGGAATTGGAATGAACGGTCCTTCTCTGAATATTCCTATCGCTCCGTTACAGATCCAATAAGAAATTCATAATCATCAATTCATAATTTGGTAAAATGCTATTTACCAAATCTAGTAACATTCTAAAAACGCTGCAAATTATTGCACAACGGACAAGGGTTTATTATTTTCCTGTGTTACGTGATACCCCTTCTGCGAAGCTCACAGTTTTCTTTGGTCACTACCCTTAAAAGTACATTTAAATGGGGGCATTTAAAATTCTGATGGTTGCTGAAGTTAAGTAGGACCCTCGACATATTCCCAAGTTTTCACCTAATTTGGCGATTCAGATTTGGATTTTCGGTTTTGTTTCGCGAACAACAAACTTGTACCTATCAAAAACTAGGTAAAAAAGAATTTATCATCGAAATCCAATACAACCATCCTTCTCCAAATGGAATAATGAATATCACAGAACAACAGACTCGATTTCATAAAGCCTTGCGTGTTTATAGTCACCCCTAGGGCGTGTTTATTGCCCTGGCAATGATATCTGGGCTGGATGTATGCTCCATGATTCAAGTCTCATGTTGACGAAGTTTTCGGTTCAAACTTCAGGGCCTGGGTGCGAACGGCTGGATTTACAATGCTCCGGGTGGTCTCAAAAACCCTTAAATTCGAAATCAATATAAAAACTTTCAGCCCATATTTTTCACCCAGAGATGACTAACGCCGAATGTACGGACCAACTATACCCTAACCGGGACCTACAGAGCAAGCTTCATTAATTTTGTTTCATGGCATCTAAGGAGAGTGCGAAGTACGACGCGGCGAGTAAATTGATCGTTTCGTTTCAAGGTAAGTACGTAGAATCCGAAAACATTCATAGCAGCAAATAATTATACAACGAATTCTTGAATCGACCGCTTATTTATAAAACAAGTTGCCTGGCTGACTCCAATACTCGATTTAGGGCTTCCACGGGAGAAGCTCGAGGGTGTGTATGGACCACAGAAAACAGTAACACAGAAGGGCCATCTACACTGAGAATTCCGTGGGTGGACCGGGTCACCAATGCCGAAGTCCTTCAGAGAATGAATGCTGAGCCTGAAGGAAGCGAAGGAAGCTAGTAGAGTACCTCGGACACGTAATGCGAAATGAGCAAAAGTACCGACAGTTACGGAATGTGATTCAGGGCTATGGTAAAATCGCCGAATCGTCCTTTTTCGACGTGAACGGGGCTTTCTTGCGAGACCCGATTGTTTCTGCTAATCACCGAGGGTAACTATTTGTTGTGTGGTTGCCAAAATCTCTTTGAAATATTCCCGGGCTTAGCCGGGTATAAATAATGCTAGTTGTCAATAAATGCCTTGCATTGCTTACCTTGAATTGCTTATCAGTAACTGTATAATAACCTGGATACGTTGCCGAGTTAACTCACGACTCTTGGATTAACTTCTGTTCGTTACTGGCCTATAAAAACAATGTTTTCCTCGCGAGGCTAAAATTTAGTACCTAGGTACTTTACAGTTTCGGAAATAGGCATTTTCAGAATCTGGTTATTAATAACATTTTAATATATAAAGAAGAGTCGTGGCAAAACGAATGCCATTGAGATTTCCTGAGCCGCCAGTCTCCGTCTACGTGTGGCAAAAGTATTTACGACCGTGGGAAGCCGTAAATGTACAAAACTATTTGCTCGGAGCGATTCCGACCGTAAAAACCTCTCAGGTTCAACTTGAAAGGGTTAAGAAGAAATTGACGTGATCGGATGCGCGAAGGTCTTGAGGACTGAGAGGAACAAAAGGCCGTAAACGGACGGAGAAGGAGGGTTGATGCGTAGAGGCATCCGCGACGTTTTATACTGCCAGAGTGAAACGAGAAAGCAGATTTATTATAACGTGGTCAGCTGAATGATCGGGACGACGCGACGTTCGTAGACTGCGAACCGTATTGCTAATTAAGTTGGAATTCGAATGACGAGTTCCAGGAGGTACATAGATTACTTCATGTGGAGTAAATGGGGTCATCCATTTGACGTAAGCTTGTGACAGCCATGCAGTGGGTGTTGATAATCCTTTATACTGGTGGTGTAGCACCCAAGAAAATTCGGAGGGTTGGAAGGTATGCATTATTCGGAGGGTCAAGTTACATAATACCAACTGCTTGCAGACAAAGTGACACTGCAATGCACTTTGTTTTAGAATGAATGTGGCCAAAAAAGTGTGTGATATGTATCCGAGGGCTGTTTTTCAGCACGAGGGCAGCATGTTAGAGCGTATCAGTCTGTGGATTCATAGAATGGATTAAGTATTATCGATTGAGTTGTAACGGACGTTCTAGGTAGCATACAAGGAATAGGAAGGAGAAGAATAAACTGTAAAACACGTCCTTGCGTTGAGAAGAAGAACAGGAGGAATGTTCTCCCAACAACATTGAAAACACGAATACTTATCTATGGGCGGCTGTTTCATGGGCGGCATAATTTGCAATTGATCTCTCACCCGAATTTTAAAACTTGCGTTTTATGAACTACCATATTATTCTTTAGGCACTGTTATTAATCCAAAATGTTGATTGTCAGTCAGAACAGTGGACGTCAGCGCATTTGGCGATGAAATGGCATTCATTTCTACTGAGTGAAATTTTGCCATGATTTACTACCGGGAGTTTGTAGGTGGTTATTCAGGATAGTAGTTACTCTTCAGATCTATCTCGTTTTCTGTTCACTTCCCGTAACTTACGATGTTTTTCCTTGGAGCGTGAAAGTCATGAAAACCAAAGTAAGAAAGGTGTTGGCCCCAGGCGGTACCGACAGCAAACTTTTGAATATTGGAACGTGAGGTATATCACCGAGAAGGAATCAAAAACCGAACTCCGAGTTCGAAGTCCACGCAGAAGGTATATCGCTGCAAGGGGACACGACGTCGACGCGGATATCCCAGCGGGCGCAATAATGTCCGGACCTTCCCACTTGCAAACTGACCTGTCCAATTATTTTGAGCATATCTTGGTAATGGAGGGTCAAAGCTCGTGGTGTCAGATCGAATCGATGGACGATTTTAAACCAGATATTGCGTAATAGTGCCGTGGGAGAAAAGGTAGTCGTAAATATGAATGTCTTCATTAGATCACTAAAGATTGAAAAAACGCTGCAAATCCCTGCACAACGGTTTATTATTTTGTATAGAATACCCTTCTGTTACAGATCACAGCTCTATGTATAGATAACCCGTCCATATAATATGATATGTACTATTCTATACATATTATGTAGATCGCAGACCCTCCGTAGGTTAGTACCTAACCCCGTACTCGTTACTAGGTACCTACCTAAATCACGAGTTAAATGTTGCTAAAATAATTCTGCCGATGACAAACAGTACCTAACAAAAAGAAACACACATAATGAAGTTCTGAAAAGAAATTGTTGATGAGGAGTAGTACCTACCTACCAACTTCTACGTAGATGGTATAATGAACCGTTGTGTAATAATTTACCGTTGAGTAATGATTTACCGTAGTAATAATTTACCCATCAATAATACTTCAACGTTTGTTCAAGTTTCACTACCTACCAACAAACTCCAAAAGAGCCATCATTTTTCAAGCGAAATAATATCACAGAACAACCAACTCGACTTCATACTCCGCCAATATAATCAGGTGATCCCTACCAATGATTGGCCGTATTCACAAATTCCTATTGTGGGCGCGTCTCTGGTTACGAGATTTGGTTTGAATTGTATACAGTTTCATTCACACTGGAGTCGAAAATGCCTGTCGGTGCAAACTTCGGGGCCTTACTGTGAACGAACGGCTGGACGTACGATGCTCCGGATGGTCTTAAAAAACTCGCAAGTTCAAGAACTATTTAAAACCTTTAAAATATTCACGTTAAAAAATGGTATAGGCGTTTTGAAAATTTCAACCCCTATTTTGAACCCCTTAGAGATGACTCACAGTAACGTCGAGCTTCGAGGACCAACTAGACGCCGAACGGAACCTATAACCCGAATTTCATCAATTTTTTTTCATGGTAACTAAGAAAAGTGGCCCGTACGGCGTACGGCGGACAGACAGAAATATTTTTATTGCAGTTTTGGATTCTACATACCTTGAAACGTAAACCATCAAATTTTGAGGGGGGGTAAGAATTTTTTTTTTCATGCTCGATTCCAATGGTTCATCATTGAAAATAATAAACCAAAAACATAGCGACATCTGGTTGGCATTTTACGCCAGAATTGCTTAATTGCTCAGTCTGGTATTTTCTTAAAATGCCCTTGTCAAAAGAACAGGATTTCCTACGAATACAAACATGTCTACAGGGTTTACCGCAAACAATATTAGGATGGTTGAATTGCGGCCAATGTCGTCAAGTTCACCCTGACGATTCCGTGACAACTCTTGCGGTTCTTGATTTATTTATTACAACACTCCTCGATCTCCAGTACAAAATTTGTTCCGGGGTGGTGCAGGTTACGATCTATGTATACTGGTACGGAAATCTTGGAAGACTATCAAGCTGTTAATAGCTTCCAGTTCCATAGAAAAAATCCATAGCTTCTAGTTCTGAACAGGTGCGGGTGGGTCTGTCACAGTCATACGTACCTATGGCTTACTATACTCTTTGAAGTGGATACTTGGACGAAGGACTCGATTAAACTCATGTCCCACCCAAACTGACCCCTAAAACCCCTCCGCAGTAGGTAGTAGTGAACCTGATGAAGTGGGACCATAGAAGTCCAACTACAGAGACTTGTCCACTGTAGAGGGTGCCCTTACCAAGAAAGGTGACCACTACAAAGGGTTCTAAACAAATAATTGAAGAAAAAAAAACGTCTGCCAAGGTTAATGGCACATAGCTCTTATCGATAACATGATCCTATTATACGTCAGTAGCACTAACAAACTCTTCTACCACTATAATATAATAGCGGAAAGAAGGGGAAATTGTATTGGATAATTGGGCGCATGCGCAGTGGGTATGCCAATCATCGAATCGCGATGAATTATTCACAGGGGACCATCTGAAAGCTACGACACCCCATCTACTCATCGAGTTCGAGCGAAATCGGGCCATTGTTTCGTGGGAAATTGATTACCTCGGATTTTCTGTTTGCACTTGCGCAGTGGCCATGCCAAGTGTTCCAATCGTTCTGCAGTTGTGGGAGCTACACTCCAACTAGTCAGCATATTTGGGCAAACTCGGGCCATTCATTCGTGAGAAATGAGTACCTGGATTCCGCGTTTGGGCCTTTGCAGTGCCCATATCCAATGATTCATTCGCTCTGATTCATAGGGCAATTTCCATGGCCCCACCCGCGTGTTCCCTGAAAATGTCAGCAAAATTGGATTTGAAATGAGGAAGTTATGCGTGCGGCAAAGATTTGTAGAAACAGACACCGGATCAGAAAGATCTAAAACATGAAAAGCGAGTGGAAATTTTGATTCTGGATAGAAATAACATAGCTTCCGCTACCTTGGTGGGGTCGGAAGCAACAAAAAACTAGACCGAGAATTTGTATTATTTACATAGGTATACTCAAAACGAATACAGAAATATGTAGTCACAAATAAGTGGCTTTTGGGTTTTTCAGTTACGTAAATACATTAAGGCCTTATTTTCGGCTGGTGAACAAGGGGTATATTCAAAATCATGGTAACAATCCCATCAAATATAAAATGTTCTTGATAATGGTACAGCGTGAAGATTGGGTGAGATGTGTTGTATCGATGGTATTCGCGTCACTATTTAGAACAATGGCAAAAATATTATCCAGCGAATGGAGTCTTATTGAGCAGCGGTCGAAATTCGTATAAACGGGTCGACTGTCAACTGTTGAGGCTGCCTCCAATACAGTAGTTCAAATGCACCGTCTCCTCTATCAACGCTGGGATCATAGCCTAACTGTTCCTAGGAGGCGTTTTATTGATGTATTAGCCAAAAGACAAAATTAGTAAGTGACGCCCACTTAGGATGTTTTTTCGAGCGGTTGCCGGACCTTCTACTGATAACCTTACTAACTTTGATGGTCGACAATAAAGTTTAGCGCTTTCACAGTCTCCGCACAGAACGTACCCAGTTGTGAAACCGTAAATGACACTTTGTCGTGGGAACTATTCAATTGAAGATTAGCTTGGACGTGATCAACTTAGAAATTTGAGGCACGACTATCGCCGGTGGAATTCCTTTCTTTAATGGCGCATTTCAACGTTATTGTTGGAACACAAGATTACCGTTTTGCCACGGGCGGCTGTTGTTTCAGACGTTTACTTCAGAAAACCTTCAAGGTCGTCATTTGGAATCATCTCGAATCGCAATGGTACTTATTAGCAATGAGATACACTTTACAACTTCTGCGTACAAGAGAAATCCATTAAATCTTATTATAGCTTGTTTCAAAACATATTTTCAAACATCGAGATGCCAGTTTATCGTAGGTAGTTACCCAGTAATCTGTGGTCTACCAGATATTTAATATTCATCACAGTACGAACTGATTAACCCTAGCTATTTTGCACAGAACTGACTTCTGACTATTCATTTTGGTTTATTCTCAATTAGTTGGGCTTCCCCGATGTTACAGCTTCCGTTCAACCATCGCTATTAGTTTATTTAATTGTAATTATTCTATTTCATATACCTACGTACTTATTATTAGAATTGTTTCAAGTCAGCCTTCGCCCAAATTATTGTGTACCTACTTGTTTGATTAATGGATTGGCGATACTATTAGCATCCCCAAATTTTCCTAAGTAGCTCTTTTTCTTCGTGTTCACATCATGGCGGACGGCCTTGCGCATGTACTCCCCTGAGCGCACGCTTATTCATCATAGTGTACCTATATACCATGTCACCACCACACCATGCCATTTACGATATATATCATCATATTGTACCATAGCTACTGTACGCTCTCATCTGATTCCTACCTCTGTACGAAGTATTCCCCCGTCTTTTCCTGCTGTGCGTCTATGTTATAAAACAACATGATACTCGTATATACTGCTTCACACGATGCGCCCAAATTATAGGTACCGGAATTTTCTTTTCCATGTATTGTATTAAAAATTTCGTACTTCCAAGTCTTTCTCTTCGATCTCGAGAAGTCTCACGATTGTATATATATATATCAATCAATGTCAGATATGAATCGGTGTTCCCACTGGTGTGACGTACTACAACATGTTGAGCTTTGTACAAACCCATCAGTTCATGTTGAGCCATCTTGAAGGATGGATGTGCTTCGTTTTTTTGGATGAACTGGGTGAGGAAGGAGAAGAAATAGATGCATTGTCGATTGAAGCCACTTGCTCTTCTATGGAGTCCATGGGCACATCCCATCAATCTGATGCGGTCGCAATTCGTCCAATTTCATAATATTATAATGATCGAAGACGAAGAGCAATACAACCCTAGAGCAGTACAGTTTTACCTATTACCGAATTAAAAAAACGGAATTTTACTGTCTCCTAAGGTTTTCGCCTGAGATAGGACTGCGGTTTGCTTGATGTTAGTGCTATTACATTTAGGGTAGTCCCTCCCTCCTCCCAACGGAGAAATCTCTCATCTCCGAAAAATCTCAGTTTTTAGATAGAAAAGACGAAACAGCTTCTGATGCCTTCCTACGAGTGGTATGAAGAAAATCTTCCAGATTTTTTAAAATTCTGACGCGTCATCAGGCGTGCACTGCGTTAGGTGGCATCATCCCACGCATTTCCACGTCACGTCATCCCAGTATGAACGTAAGCACATAAACCGTACGTGAGAATTTTATGTCACTCGTATTGCCACGTGTTCCCGCATGTTCCCTCGTCACGTCAAAGTAGTCTGTGCCCCCTTTACCGTACCAGACCGTACAGCTGGACAATGAACATGTAGCAGCGACTTAGTTTCTGAAAACCATGTTTTATATATGTTATTCGATACCGACAGTCGATTTCCCAGAAAGCTAAGAATGAGTCGTCTTGAAGTCGTGGTCGAAAGGGGAGTTTTCCTCATAGGATAAACGGAGGGATCGTGATGTGAACGAGGCGGTACCAGACGATTCTGCATGAGTTTCCGAATGGTTTCGGAAGGGTCATTTTGCCCTGGACAATCAGACCAGAGTTGTTCGGGTTCTCTGAAGACTTGATCTCCTGCAGTTAGAAAGTAACAATGGCATCTCCGTCCGATGGCTCTTTCCTGAATATTCCATCCGGGAAAAGACCTTCGATTACCTTTGACTGGAGAGGAAGGAAGGCCGTGGTCCTCACTTTGGTTTTCACTCTCTAAAACCAATGGTTCCTTTCAAGATCAGTTTTTGAGATATTATCAGAACCTCGGATACCGCGAAAGTCTTCCTCGAGTCTTCCATACCTTATGACTGTTCAAGTAACTTGTGTTGGAGAGTGAATAGGTTTCATAATCTACGTCCACTACTTACTACGGGCCAAGAACTATGCACCTGAGTGGTTCACTTGTATTTACTGTGAGTTCAATACTCCTAGAACTAAAATAGTAAAAAAATTTAATCAAAAGAAAAGCGTTTGTCAATGCTATCAATGTTTAAATCAAAATGTGACATCAAGTTCAATGAATGGCCATTCTGAAAAATCATAATGGTATATAATTATATATAGTTGCGAATCGTGGTTGAATTTCGTGTTAACATTCCACCTTCCGAACATTATCAAGTCGTCTCATATAATTACAAAATCCATTGATCCTTCCCTGAAAAAGTATGGGAGTACATTTTCTACTGTCCGATTAATCAGTTACCTAGTATAACATTCTTGAAGTTTATACAAATTGTAAATAGAACATGGAAGTATGGATTTCTTATAAGCAATCTCATATACCCGAGTAAATAGGTAACCACCATCCGTTATGTACCTTTTATGTATGAAAACTAAAAGCGATATAGATTCTAGATTGAACCGATTTTTTCAAGTGAGAGCTGCTAATTGGAGTTCTCATCTTGGTACCTAACATTAATTTTCTTCTTCTCATTTACTGTTTTTTTCTGAAATAGAGAGAAAGGGAAAGGAGTTAACCCTCAACCAAGCAAATCGAGCTCAATTCGTGATAAGAATTTGGTAAACACTCTGTTGGCACAAATTACACCAAACACCAACAGAGCTCACGAAAAATATACTATGATCATCCCAAAGTGCATTATTTATTTAAATAGATTTGCCTATAATAGTCAGCTCAAATTCTGCCCTGTTCGGTCACCACTGAATGATCGCATCCCATTTGTCTGTCCTTTATCCTTACAATTTCCATCACTACGTTAGTACATACCTTAACTCGCGAAAACTGGTTTTTGTCGGGGTACTTATACGGGCTCTTGTACCACTGTGCGTCATACTAGGGGTGAATATTGGCATTTACAGAATTTATAACACTAAGCAACCAAAAGTATGCCAAGTTGTGTAGGCAGTATAGCTTCCTCACCTATGTAACATGTTGTATAGCTTCCTACTATGTAACATGGACGTATATATAGTAATTGGTTGGTGGTTCCATACGGTGGATAGATGGAGAATTGACGCGTATGGATTTGAAATTGAGAGGTTCAAAAACGGCAAAGTAGTAGGATGGAATAGGAGTTGTAATAACAAGATTAATGATAAGCGTAACAGGATTATTATTGGCATTATACCACTTGAAGGAATAAGTATTTCAAGAGTGTTGAAGCACGTTACAATACATTACAAGATTTTGTATTGAAACATATCAGTGAAACTGATTAAAATAGCGAGAGAAGTCCAAATACATGTCGTTTTAAGTTTAAATCGAAATACATGTATTTTCCAGTTTTGCCCGGGACAAGGAATTCACCACTTTTGATGACCAGATTAACCGTGTTCCGAAACGTCTGCACTCAACCTGTAACGACAGCCCTTGATATAACATTGCCATTTCGTGAAAGGAAAATCTACATAAAATTAACTGGATAATCGTCTGTTTCCTCCGACTGCAGTTCATCAAGATCTGGTAAGGAAAAGGGGGCTTCTGAAGGCATTTACCTCCCAAGACCCGTCCCGTTTACAGGAAGAAAGCAGCGAGGGATATCAAGTCAGAGGATCGATCAGGTTACCGCAGCCTCCCAGTGATAACCGGCGGAGGGTCACAGACGCAGATTACATCCTTCGTGCATGTTGGGAGTCCGGAGTATAGCCGACTCCTGGATTTCACTTTTTTACCCGCCAAGTTCAGTCTCAACCAGGTCCTAGCTGCTCATTATTCGCCCATATCATACGCCTGTAATGATGATATCCCTTCTCGCGTGAACGGTGGGGTTGATGTATTCGGGTTTTGCCACTTTAGCTAAAAATATCCGTTCTAACAACATTGATTCGAAACCCATTATACAGCTGGAAATTCGACCAATTCCGCATGATACTATCCACTTGGCATTACATTTCTGTTTTCAGTATGGCAAAATTCTGTTTCTGTATTATGTTTATTACATTGGTTGTTTAAAAACTCACTCTGAGGAAAAGTAACAAATCCATCAAAAATTAGTAGTTACCTGATGTTGTGAAACTCATTTAGCCAACTGCAGATCACACAGAAGTGAAGATAGAAACCTTACGTTACGATGGGCTTCAAGAGAACAATGATGTGAACTTGGTAAAAAGCATGTAACGAGTGCACTGTCCTGTTTGTTAGTGAAACATTACCAGCTTGAATAAAAGGAAATGGATTACTAAATTACTTCGCAATTATAAAGATACATTCTCTTTGAATTTTGCGTTTCTGAGATTGAAATGTTCCTGAGTGAAGGGATGAGAAGTTTTGTTTGTGGGATCCGGAAAAAAGTGATCACGCGACTCCGAGGTGGTAGCACGCGACAACAGTATAGAAATTCTTGGCGAGTCGCTTTCGTTGATCACGAAGGTCAAATTATGCATTGGCCTTGTCTGGCCAGGAGTCAGCGACCATTTCCATTATTTTCCGTGATCTCAAATCATCATTTGATTGTGGAGAACGATTCTGTTCAATTCGCACGCTATTGTGTGTTGCCGGAAATAGTGTTACGAATCGTAGGCAATTTCTCGTCTCTTCAACTCTACCTTTATACGGAAGTTTATAGTGGAAGACGCTTCCCAAATGCGGTGTCTTAAGCGTTTTCTGATTTACTCTCGCGTTAAATGTAACAAACCCCGTCTGAAATTGACTCTACTAAATGAGGCAGCTGGGTCGGGAACCAGGTAGGTACACTTGGAATTATATAACATAATATTACTGCCATAATAACCATAATATTTACCACCCAAAATAGTAGGAGGGGGACCACACAACGTTAGCCCCTATTTGGTACATCAATTCACCACAGGGTAGCCATTTATAACTTTAACCTGTCAGCATTTTACCCCACAGATAAACTATTATTGATCACGTGCTAGGGCAAAAATGTTACTTACCAAGTGAAAAGACTTAATAAAATCGCGCTTAATTTCTGCACTTTTGGTGGAGTAGATTTTTCTTTTTAGTGCAGGTTTGGTACTTGTAATTGAATCTTCAATAGGATTTGTTGTATCTTTGCAGCTTACATTGTTTGGGTCATATGTAGGGTATGGCACGTCTTTCCGATACTTGATTTTCAATAACTGAGGTATTTTCATTTCTCCGTATGAGCTTCTTTAGGCTCAGCTCGTTAACCTCATGCTTCCGCTTTGGCACTTTATCAACAGATTTTTGGTTAGTGTACATATTCCCTTCATTTTGACCACGCAGCAGAATCCCAAAAGCCAAAATCAGAAAATATCAGCTCTGATGTGTGACCTGACCCTTGAAATGTCCGTTGTACTATTGTCCAGCTGCCTCGGCCTAGCCTTACAGTCCTATCTGGTCAATGTTGGTCTACCTTGATCATCTGCCAAGCAAAATCTGACTCACTCACCTTGTTACTACCGGAAGATTAACTGTTAAGGATTATAATTGAAAATATTTTCCTCCCCTAATTAGAAAACCTATATTCCCACCTGAAGGAGACTGTTAGCGTCTTGGGCTTTCTATTTTCCTGTTTGAGTTGAGGATGTGAGAATGAAAGAAACAACCACACAATAGAACAAAACCTTCCGAACTTTACCTTCGTTTTGTCTGTTGCGAAATCTCTGTAAACGGGATTTATTCCTGAACTTGATGTCTTCCCATTTCTTTTATTTTCCATCGGTTCCAGCTGTTTCTCTTCCAGCAGTATCTCGTCTGTTATCAGCTTGTTAGCGGGAGTGCAAGGCGCTGGATAGGTGGAACCTCCGGTTAGATCTTATAGCTTGCCCTCTCATGACCGGCGTCAACTCTCAACTTCTTCTCCTATCTCATAAAACGCTATTAGCATTGCTCTGTAGACCCCACGGCTTCATAGATGCTAATCAAGCCCTTTTCCCCTTCGGAAACCTACGAGAAGAAGGGCTTACGTAAGTCAAATAATTAGATTATATTTAAATGATAACTCTCCTCGGACTTTCTCGTTTTGTTCGTGAGGCGAGTTTTTTTTTCTCTAACCCTTCCACTTTTTGGGGGGAAAACGAAAGTTTGGTCTCCTATTATAGTTTAAACTTCCTAAATTACACAATTACACCACCAGTTTGATTAAGTATAATTTCCTCCGTGATCACTTTGTTGGGTTGAAAGAAGGGAAATGGGGTTGTGTTTTTTAGGCTCGGCACCTCCAAATGTCTAAGGAGCTTACGTTGTTATTCTAGTTAGTAATTAGATAATTGGATAGCATTTGGAGAGAGGTGACCTTATAAACAGTCCCAAAAAGTGAAAGGTGGAATACTTTTGCAGGTTTTCCCATTTTTAGCCAAATATTCTGAACGCGTTCTGGTATTTTAGGGAAGCAGCCAGTCAGTCTAAATAATTCAAAATCCAAATCACTCAAACTTAAGGGTCATCAAGGATGTACGTTCTAAATCTCGTATTAAATAATAAACTATATTCTCGCAACCGGGATTTCGAGTGCCCATATCATGAACGGTGGTTACTTCTCCGTTACAAGTTCAGAGCAGTTCATGGGTTGCGACCCGTAGATGGTCCTTTACGCCTACTTTATGTCTCATTGAACTACCAAAGTACATTAGCACGAGATGTTGGATCGACCTATCAGTTCTTGGTACCGCCTGACGAAATTTGTTGTCTGTTACCACGACCCTCATGCAACGAACAGTTTTGTAAACTTCCACTGCGTTTTAATGTTTTCCATCTTTCGTATCGGCGAATGCGTTCCATATCTTTTTATCTGCGCTTATAGACTACCCGTAGGTTGGTACCTATACATGCTAAAATATCCTGATGCGAGGTTTTTATAGCCTGCCTATTAACAATCTTCCGAGGTCTTTCTCGTCTTGGCTTTCAACTGCCGCCCCTGTCGTGATGTAAGGACATAAAACACACATAATAGCCATCGTTGCGTTTGATATTTGATTTGCCCCAAGCGATATTGCCAAGGGAGATAAGGTACAGCCATTCTTCATCAGAACTTGAAGAATATTGTCAGAGAATATAAATATGAAAGGTCTTTGATAACTTAGGCTCTGAGAAGGGTGTGGCAAAACCACTATCAATGGAACTTTCTATAGTTTTGGAATTATCCCAGATTTTTGATGTTGGCAGGACTTGAACTTGAAGGATTAAACTTCTTTATTTACGTTATTACCAGTACTGTTATGGTTTGATAATAACAACATCACGTTCTAATCACCGAATGGTTTAACTAATAGTTTGGCTAACTTCATGCTATCGACGTATGTCTGTACATTGATACGTTCATCCTACATCTATCTTTGAGGGAGCTGAGAGGGCTGCTAGTGCTTCACTCTGAAATGCATGTGCTCACCTGACCAGCGATGATCAAATTTAGCTCTATGCATCATTGGATTCCTAAAAGGTTTTCCAAGTGAGATATTTCAGCTATCTCGAATTCCAAGACATATCCCCTATTTTTATACCTCACCTTGGCAGTAGTTGCGCCAATACATGGGTACCACCGATTTATCGACATTTCTAAGGTTACATTTAGTTGGCTTGATATGTGTAAATTCAATCCCATTTTCCCATTTTTTAAAATGGTATTCTAGTGTTGAGATGAAGTTCGTAATGAGTTGAAGTTCGGAGGGTAGGTGTGGGTTGGCTACATATGATCCCATATCAAATTCATTAAAAAAGTACCGTAAGTTTAATCTACACATGCGCAAACGTGAAATCCTTGTAAAGCTCATAACTACCCAAGTAATCGTCGAAAAGAGCTGAGCGTTGGAGGTTAGATGGACCTGATGGCTCCATATATCGATTCATCAAAGTCGGACTGTAATATTCGGGAGCGCGTGCGCACACACGAAATGTTTGCCAGTTCCTTGTAACGTCCCTAACTACCCGAAAAATGGTCGCAGTAAGTTGAAATTAGGAGGGTAGGCGCGGGTTGGAGCACAGATGGTCCCATAAGAAAAATAATTGAAAACGTTTTGTAACTTTCGTCTACGCGTGCGCAAACGTGAAATCCTTCTAGAGCCCACAACTACCCTAGAAATCGTCGTGAAGCGATGAGGTTTGGAAGGTAGGTGGGGGATGGGCCACAGATAGTCCCATATCAAAGTTATTGATAAAGTACTGTTAGATTCGTCTGCTCATGCGCGAACGCCCACCCAACTTGGCAGTTTTTTTCTAAATGGACTCCTTTGTTAAATCTGTAGAACTGGAAGAATTCCATAATTACATACCACTTTACAATTCTGGGGTTCCATTGGTACCCCTCGTATCGTTGAAGGCATAACGAAATGTGCCTTCTAATCGTTGTGCTGACTGTAATATGAGTCCTCAACACAGTATCGCTCGGATCGAAGTCTCAACTCCCGAATAAGGCGATTCTGTCTTGATCTGATCGTACGAAATTACGGGACAGGATGAGAGAAACTCCCTTCTTTTCTTGCGTGATGTGTTCCGTAAAGTAAAACACCGACCTAACACGACCACCTCGGCCCGTCTAAGAGTCATTTAGGATAATATTTATGAGAATTCGTGAACTCAAGTACCTTCCTTTCACGCATTAGAACATTTGTATTTATTTATAAGTGCTTGAATAGCCAGGAGGGATCCGATTTTCTCTCAATTTTGGGCTTTGTTCCTCTCGTTGGTTTTGCTCTATTCGGATGCATTATGGGCCCGGAAACAGGTATGTAAGATTTGTGAAGTATGTACTAGTCAGGGTGGATTACACTTTTGTGACGGACTGTACGAAGAACAATCAACTTCTGACTCGAATATTTAGTGGCCCTGAAGTGTCAGTATGCACATATCTTGAACGTGAAGCTGTGAAGTTGAAGAAGTCGATCATAAGATATCTACCAGTTTATTACGTTGCTTGGTTTACTTTACACTTGTTTAACGCCTTTGTTTATCTTTGATCCACTGATACTCACGGTACCTCTCCTATAACTTGAAGCTATCGGAGAAGTAGTGCATTTTTGTGTCAACATTCATGACTGTAACGTACATTATGCTCCTATACCTTCAGATGACTTGGTAGATATCATAGAGGTAACTTACCTTACCTTATTTTTATCTTTATGGTTTATGGCCTTGCTTACCCTTCTTTACAACGTAAGTTAATTTATTCAACACTACATTAAATTGGATACACTGAATCCAAGTGAGAGGGAAAATGCACCTGTCTATTTAATTAATGGGCTCTTGTAATGAGTTCCATTGGACATTTTAAAACGCTGCAAATGTTATAAATCTAGTAACAGCCGATTTCTTCTTCTTCTTCTTCCTATGCATATTGACATAATGTTCATAGGATTTGATGTTTTGGGCGTTATCCTTTAAAATGAAAATTATTGAGGAAATGGGAACATTCCAAATGTTTTCTATGTTAGTTTGATCTTTGTTTGGTCAGTATTTGTTTTTCGCCTTCTGTTTTAATGACTAGGCCAATTTAGGGGCAACACTTTGTGTCTGTCTTTATTTCGATCCACGATGGTTGAATATAAAATCTCAGGTTTCCCTGGTGTTTATAAAGTAAGAGTAAATTTTCTCATCTATTAATTTTTTCAACATTTTCCCATCTCATACAAATCAATCGAACGTTGTATTAGTATTATTTGCCATTATCGGGAATGTCTGTTGAACTTAGTAAAAACTACAATTTTGAAATTCAGGAACCCGCTGTTCGGAAGAAATTTGCTACCGTATACCAGTGATTTTTTGACGTGAAGGTTGTCGCCGACCATTCTTGTGCCCCTGGTTATCCTTACATTTTTGCTCTGCTTACGTATCTCTTCCTTATTTCACGTCTTGGTTGTCTCATCACAAAAACCCTGTATAATACTCGTCATTAGTGCGTCGAAAATTCTAGCATTGGACATTTGGGTACTGTCTCAGTAGGGCACTGCATAGGACTCGACACTTCCCAAGGTTTCAGAGGATGTTCACACCTGCAGAAACCTCTTGTCCACTTTAGAATGGTAAATGTAAAATTCCAGAGTTGAACATTTGAGGTAATGTTTCAATAGGGCACTGCATAAGACTATAAACACTTCCCAAGGCCTAAGGGGATGTTCACATCAGCTGAAACCTCTCTTCCTCATTAGAATCCTTTTTGTTAAGAGATTTTCCTGCCCTGCTTTTAAAGGAGCCGACCGCGGGAGGGCACTAAGAGTAATCAGATGTTGCGCAAGAGGAGAACGGTGGACGGAGCCCGAGCGTTTGATAGAGATAACGAGTGGATTTCCATACGTAATGAAATGATCCCCCACCTGGAGGGTCGCGTCTATTGTTGCACAGTTTTAGTTTCTTAAAAGGAAGAAATTCCGAATAGATTAGCCCGGAATTTCTGTATGTCTACTCCGCTATAGCTGATGCTTCTGATATTTTGACGTCGGGTTGCTCTGCATTATCCAGGATTTTGATCTTCCACCGGAGTTCATGATTTTATTATGTACCTCAATTACTAATTTTAAAATTGTGTCATACCACTGAAGTCTGTAATAGGTAATACGTCGTGAAGTATGTTGAAGTTGACTAACAAAATTCTTATTCACCAATACATGATAGTACTAGGACCCGTACGCCCCTCTGATAACTATCTTCATTAATTTATTAGGACGGAGGCATTTTCGTTGTTCGGCGACTTTAACATCAGAGATCAAAAAATTATATCTTCATTAAGACCATACAATAAAATAATTTTGCATACGGAAAAAGTTCTTCCATAATAAAACAAATAAGATTTATTGTGTGAAGTTCTTCTTCTTACATGTCTACCTCAGTTACTCCTTCCAGAGTCCCCGCTAAATTCAACTGTCGAATTGCATCATTCACGACTTGATGACTACTTTTATGGTCTCTGTGAATGATCTCTACTGTGAAAGTTATGGGTGGGTAGTGTTTATTGTGAAAAACGCCAATTACCTAACATAAATAAACCAACGGGTGGGCAGCGGCACCTGCGGCGCACCCTTGTATTTCACCATTCGTAGATATACATTTCCCATCCTTTCTTCTCAAATAAAAACTAGAAAATAACGGGAAACGTTTTTCTACTTCAAGCTAAACTTCAAATCTCTTTTAGTTGTTAGGTAACTGTTGTTGGGTATCAGTTTAAATAAATACCTATTTATCAATATTTAATGAATCCTATTGGAATCAGTGTCATAAATTTTATAAATATTTAGGCTGTTCATTTGAATAGTTGTTAATGGATCTTGAGCATAGCCAGTAAATTGTGAGTGAATAGACTATATAGGTGTATTAGGTGTATTGCTATATAGGTATATTACTTGACAGAAGCATGAAGATCCCTTATCGACTAATCTGACGACCCATAACCCTCGACAGTGATGTTAACAGACATAAAAGTCACAACTGGTTCAAGTTGATTAGCGCGTGTATTAAGTATGTATATCACTTTTATGTACGAGTATTTATGCCACATTATATCCCATAACACCAGAAATATAAATTTATAGTAATTACATCGTCCCAATTGCGGGTTAGAATGTTTGTTTCCCAAAAATGTGCTTGAAATCATTGTTCTGTGAGGTCAAGGTGTATAGCATCATTCATCCTTGGAAAATGTACCTCTAACCTGGGTTTGCCATCGGGGTGTGCCCGTGTGGATTAGACCTGTTCATAGATACAACTCGACTACCATTATAACCACTACCATTGTAACACCTCTCATAATGGTTTTACAATGCTGTGTTCCATAAACTGTCACGTCTATATACATGGAAATGTCATTTATTCAAATGGCTTAATGGTCCTCTTTATAACCACGTACTTACAGGCGTAGAAGCGGAATGTGTATACCGGAAGAATGATAATCTGTTTCGGTAGATGATGATTGATGGCTGTTGTCTAGAAAAACGACGCTAACTTCTCCCTCATCGTGAGGTAATATTAATGTTGCCCACCCGTGTTCTGTTATGTTTCTGCGTGAGATCGTTGGGCCCCACACGCTCATTTCAAAGAAACTCAATAACACCATCTATTTTTATGCATGCTATTAGTGAAAATTCCGCTTATTAATTATTGACTAATGGCTCATCACTTATTCATTAACTACTTGCGTATTCCACCTTTGAATCATATACACGCACGTGTGTCGTACTCCAGAAGCCAAATGCCGGTAGTAGCGATGCCGACACCTGTTACTTCGCCCGGAATGCCGGAAGGCGAACGCTCCCAAAGCCCTTGATCCCTTATTTGCATTGAACTCAATTCCAAGCAGTTTTTTCAAGGACAGCACACTAACCTGCCTTTCTACAATCCGGCGAACCAGGGATTTTTACCGAAAACGGGCCATGTGACGGTCACGGTGCCTTTTGCCTGAAAAGCTAACAATTTTAAGTCGCCTGCTGTTTATGATTTTGCCACCGAATAGAAGGAGGTCCCTAATTCTTTGACGCAAATCGTTCAGTAATCGGGTAGCAATCACTCCGATTTAATATTTTTAACGAAGAAGAATTTCCGTAACATTCAAATTCTTTGGATACCCATAAAATTGCGGATAAATAAAACAGGTCCGTATCATGATACTCATCACTGGCTGACCGAGTTCCAGCGTCTGTTTGCTGTCGAAACAACCAGGTCGTAGCCAATAATTTCGAAAGCACACAACAGCCGCAGTCCGGATGCAACTCATGGTTAACACATTGCAGTTATGATCGGTATGCCAGTTACCAAATTATTCAGAGAAACGTGACGCATAAGACGAATGATGATAACCAGGAGGTGTGACCACAGGACGTTAATTATTACACAGATTAGGGCGCCCTCGAACCATGAAAGTCTTTTCAGGGCGGAATCTCTTGTAACGTATGTAATCATGTAATCGCATAAATTCACGTTTTATTGCACTCGTTTTTCATTTTCACGTCTTTCAACGAAGAATACTTCTAGATGTATATAATAGCATACCATCCAAATGACAGTAACGGTGGTTACCGTAGTAAAATTATCAGAATAGCTTCAGGCCCAATGGAAATCAGTAGAACTCTTACCAAATTTCAGAGATCTCAATAACACTGATGGAAAACGTTTACTGAAATATTTCAGTTACACAGATGCGAGAGCCTACAGACTGACCAATAAGTAACTATCGATTGAATTTTGCTGTTAAACGTAATTACAATTACATAGAAACCGCAAAAAAACTGAAAATAGATACAGATTGAAACCTCAGAAGCCCCGTTGATGCCACAGATGGTTCTCACAGAAAGTGTACCGTGAGCACCAGTGCTGTGATGGTAGGTACTGTACAGGGTTATTGTTGAACTCTTGTGGAACGTTCGTCCATGAATATAGAAACCTGATGAATCAGCCTAAAGGTTGCGGTACAATGCATTTTACATCGCTGGAAATTCTGATTATTTTAATATTAGGTATTCAGATATTTGGATTATGCGAATGTTTTTTCAAAAGCCTAAAACAGTATAATATAAAAAGGTCTGAAGGCCTTCTCTTAATTAATTCTACATACAAGTGGAAGGAACCCGACTATGGCTTATCTACATATATGTACTAGTATCTATACATACATGGAATTCCTTCTACTATGAAAGCAACACATAAATAACTATTCGGTCGGTGCTATCCTACGTTTCAATATCTTATGTTTTATTCGTGGTCAGGGTTATTTCTTCAATTTATAATTTTTCATTTGGTCGTTTCTAGTTTGAAGATTTAATGCCATTTGGCCGAAGAGCTGTATAATTTGTTTACTACTGCGCATATTAAGTAGGTCACTTTCATCACCCTATGCCCAAAATATATCTATCAACGGACACTAGTTGATGGTCAGCAGGCCTGCAGGTTCTTTGAACTGAATGGTCCGGGGGGGAGGTGGAGGGGTTTATCAACATTTCTCCTAAGAATAAGAAAGGGTTGGGTGGCATCTAATCTCCATAATCACAATATTTCTATTCAGTCATTAACTGGAAAGTAAACTATCCAGAAAACGCGTGATGTAGAACAATTCCCAAAAAAGTTGTCTTGCTTTGTTACAGTTATAGTAATAATTGTTGTTGAAAATGTCTGTAGAATAGATTTGAATCATATTCAAGGTTGGGGTTGGGTATTTGATATTTTAGAGTTTGTAAAAATTATGGATGGCGATTCTTGTTGTTTGTTGGTGTTGTTATGGATGACGAAATTATGGATGACCCCCGTTGTGGTTGCGGGAATGGGAATGACTGACTCTTAACGTATTGAATACCCAGGTACGGTATCTTTCTTCTTTCTATTTTCGAAATCTTGACCATTCGTAATCGGGGGACCTTGAGATCGCCGAAGTTAAGATACGTCAAGCGTGGTTAGTACTTGGATGGGTGACCGCCGTGACACCTGGTGACACGTCCAAGTATGACCCATGTAGCTGTTGGGCGAACCCCTTTCCACTCAAGGGGGCGAGGCAGTGGGCCGTATTCATAAAGAAATGATATGCTTGTACTTGCGAAATATGAAGGAAATCCTTCTGCTCGTATTCATAATAATTTCGAGCAGAACCTTATACTTTTGGAGTAGAAGCATAGCCTTCTTCTTGTATAAAAGTAAATGAGTGTGCATAAACTTGACCATTTACTTCAAATAAAAAGCATATCCTTTTAAAAGGCTGAGTTAGGTCAGTAGCAAACTCATCTTTGTCGTGAAAGGTTGTGCGAGTGCGTTCTCAATTCTCAGTGCGATGGCAGATGTGCGTGTGAGGGATGCTAAACAGTACAAGCCCCGCTTATCAACACTTGCTCGCGACTTCAAAAATTTATATAGATTTGAAGAGAGAAATTTACAGTGGTTCGCCGACAGATTTTTGGGGCGAACGAAGAAACACGTGGAAGTGCCTTGTCATCAGTCCATAAAATGAAGGTATGGTTGTGATACCTCAGTGATCCTGGATATTAGAAAGGTATCGGCGAAGAACTCGATTTTAGTCAAGCTACGGTATCTCGGACTGTGAATGCAGTTGTAGTTGACAGCATAATCGTGAATGCAAATGACTGGATCAAGTTTCCGACTACCAATAATGAAATAACACAAGCAAAAGAGTTATGGCAAAGGAAGTTTAAGTTTCCCACAGCTATTGGTGTTATCGACTGCACCCACATTGGGATTCTAAAACCAAAACTCCCTGGAGATGAGTACATTAATCGAAAAGGGGATCCTACTCTGAGTGTGCTATCCTTACCTTTTACTCCTGTGTATGGAGGATAATCCTTGCAAGTATAAAGTAATCATTATGAATACGAAAAGAAGGAAATGCTTATACTTCAACCTTTTTCTTTGAAGCATGACCTTTTACTTCTGCCGTATATTTTGGAGGATATCCTTCGTTTTTATGAATACGGCTCTGAGTAGCCAAGTAAAGAGCGAAATGATCAGATCAAATTCTGATCTTGTCATTGGAGGACAGCTGATTAAGTCCGCCACGCTGGCTGGGCAGTCGGCTGAAAAGCCCCAGCCTGGAATGGCTGTTTACTTTACTTCTGTTTTTACTTACATAAATAGTCACGCATAGGCTGAACACATTACCCTCCAGTAGGATGCGCCTTAGTCGGATAAAAAAAAAGAGTAATGTTACCTATACAAATGTGCCTAAGAAGCGAAGTACTATCTATATGGCTTAGTGAAGGTTTTACTAATCTGGAGTGTTTTCTCGTCATAGTGTCTTTTTTAATTCTTTTTAGTTCGGTGTTGAAGAAACGAAAGTTCCCCAATGGCTTCTTTTCTTCGTGTTGAAGATTATGATGCGGCTGAGAAACACTACCATCTTCATTCGTTCGAGCCCCTGAGGGAGACGGTGACTTCTGGCGAAGCGGGAATAAGGACGTCAGAATAGTAGGATGCAAGTCTGTAATCCAGCATTTGACGTACATCACAAGCCTCTCGAACCCCATCATGAGGCTTTCTAAACACAATCCATCCATACATTATACTTTTCAGACCCGATGTCTGATGCTTTGGAAGATTCATGTTTATCGTTTCTCTATGTTCATTGCAAGGAAAGCATACCTACCAATAATCCATAAGTGTACCTTCGGGATTTTCTTTTCCTTTGAACCAGACACACAACCGCAAGATACTTACTTATTCATCTACCTATAGAAACTCCCGGTCTCTAAATGAATACCTTCGCTAAATCGAATAAGTAAACCTTTGCAAAGACGCACGGGTTTCACCCAATTGCCATAAATATTGATCGTAAAATTTCATTTCATTTGTTTCAGGTGAGGTGTTGCAGCTCCTTGATATCCGTCTGGTGAGGGAATAACTGGCATTAGGTACCTGATTTTTTAAAGTTATGTGACAACGAATTTTAGCCAATACAGTGATGGTAGTTAGGAACTCTGCACGTACTCTGATGGTTTGTTCGGACAGACAGTCCTGGACCAGTCCAGGATGGAACTGCATTCTGAAAAAGAAGGGATAGAACCACCCAGAATTGAGTCAAGAACTGTGTCTATGCGAACGCGCGCTGTTGATCCAGAACGGAGAACCTGAAGCATTGGAACCTTCCACATACGCTGAAGGTGGATGCATCGAGTGCGCATGAGCAGGATCAACATTCCTCGAAAAAATCCAGGACTGATAGAAACAGACCCGCACGGTCCTGGACTGTCTGTCCGAACAAGCGAACTCTCGGTCCTGGGCCAGTTCTGGCGCTGTCCGAACGCACAAAAAGGGGCGTGGCTTGGATAGAACGGTCCGGAACGGTCCAGGACTGTCGGTCGGAACTAACCTTGTGAAAAAGATCGACTCCGACGTATGTATGTATGCCTGTAACTTCTCTAGTATCCTTGAAGACGATGGGCACGGTGATTGTAAAAGCTGCAAATTATTACACGACGGTTTACCATTTTCCACTATAGATCCCCCTCTATTATTTTCCCCTTCTGCGTACATCACTGAATTCCTGTTAGCGTAAGCACGCTCAAATAAATATACATTTTCCTACCGCCCCCATCTCTTGCAACGCGCCATTTCGGTCCAACGAACCTTATTCTGTTATTAGCTCTGCTTTGTTGTGTGTGACCAAAGCTCAAATGCTTTGTGCTGTGTGTGTTGCCCAAGGGTGATGGTAATCATAACATCAGCTAAGTAGGTAATTATTCAACATCAACAGCGAAACTGAAAATAAACCATATACACTATATTTAACTAATTTTGCTTTCTTTTTAACTAATTTTGTTTTCAGGTAGGGAAGCGTTGTATACGTGCGAGTCGAAAAAAATGTGTGTCCTCCAAAATGAAAATTTCCACTCGCATTTTACGTTTCAGAAATCAAGGAACATAATTATTTGGTTCCGTGTCTGTTTGTCGGTGTCTGTCTCTGTGGTCAGTTCCTTGTCCCGGGCAAAACTATGCGAAATGAAGGTCGTAATGAGTTGAAATTCAGAGGATAGGTGCGGGTTTGGCCACAGATGCTCCCATATCTAACTTTTGTCTGCGCATGCGCAAACGTGAAATCCTTGTAAAGCTCATAACTACCCTAGAAATCGTTGAAAAGAGCTAAATGTTGGAGAGTAGGTGTAAAATAACACCCTGATGATTCCAAATAGGTTTCATCAGATTCGGACTGTAGCATTCGGATGCACATACGCAAACACTAAATGTTTGCCAATTCCTTATAACGACCGTAACTACCAGAAAACATAGACGTAGTGAGTTGAAATTTTGAGGGTAGGCGCGGGTTGGAGCAAAGATGGTCCCATATCAGATTCGTTGAAAAGTTCAGTTACTTTCGACTACGCGTGTGCAAACGTGAAATCCTAGTAAAGTCCATAATTACCCTAGAAAATGACATGTATTTGGATTTAAACTGAGAACTACATTTAATAATAAATAATAACTATAAGTAATAATTAATAATAAGTAATAATAACATGATGACTGGTATCAATTGTGTCAACTGACAGCTAATCACTGGAGATTAGAGGAGATGAGTTTCATGTTTGATCTGTGAGATAGATCGTATTGTTCATGTTTGATTTCAAGAGCCACTCATGTTGGCACAAAGTAGCAACGTGGCCCGTTCTTTGCTATGCCTTCCTCTGTGACACTGTTCCCCCTTGAACGCATACGTGTTGGTGGGAAGGCATTTTTAAAAAGAGGCAATCTCATCGCATTTTATTACGCATGTAGGTATTTATAATACGTAATAATGATAAAATTTAAAAAGTAATATTATTTTATTTTTTCCCATCACCATAAACCTCTTTATAAGATACTCGGGACAAGGAAACCTGCAGGTATAAGAGAAACCTGGGTGTCGTGGTATCCTCCCAGAACCACTCCCTGTGAAATTAAGATCTCGCCAATAAACACAGAAGTGGGGACGGAATACGCAGGAGAACCGAGGAACCTAGTGGGGATCCCCACCATCATCCACCAGTTGGAGGATGGAGGGAGATAGCCCTAAGGGCTATAAATACTCGCCTCCTTCGCCTTTCCAATCATTCTACGCTCTCCTCTAGTTGATGACTATTCTCTCTCTCCTCGACCTAAAAGATCCTGGGCATGGTGGTAGTCTAGTGCTATAACCAAACCAGGCAACGTCTCCTAAAAGATCCTGGGCATGGTGGTAGTCTCGCGCTATAACCAAACCAGGCACATATCCAAAGAGACCCTGGGCATGGTGGTAGTCTTGCACTATAACCAACCCAGGCACGACCTACCCTAACGCCACTAGTGGTGAATGTGCGTCACCTATGCATTCATACACTGGGGTAAGGAGATACCTCTTTATAAGATACTTATTTCGTCCCCTTGGGTGTCTCTTATAACCAGGTTTCACTGTATTAGAATTTCTCTCTCAATTTTGAATTAGTTGTTCTCTCTTCTTTTTTTTTCAGTATAAAATCTTGTAATGTATTGAAACTTGCTTCAATACATTTGAAATACTTATTCTTCAAGTGGTATGATACCACAAATATTCAGAACACTTATATGAATGCCTATAATAATAGTCCTGTTATGCTTATCATAAATCCTATTACTACAGCTCCTCTTGCATCCGACTATTTTGTCATTTTTGAACCTCTTAATTTCAAATCCATACGTTTTATCTAACGTCGGGGTTCTTCCCACTATTTCTTGCGCATTGTAGGTACCTAGGTTTTGAAGGCGCGTATCCACTATGTTCGCGAACCAATGGCGCTCCGCGCTCCACGCTCCCCGAGACATGTAGACGGGGTTGCGAACAAGGATGCTTCCTCCAACGATCCACAGTGTTCGCCGGAACATCGAACGAACATCATGTCGTCTGATGAGTTAGTGGCAAGTGCGGCGTACGTACTAATTCATTGTTTGGTGGAAGATTACAGACGTCCTCCGCGTTTTTGGCAATCTAATTTCTACAAGGAGAGAGAAAAATATAACTTGGTACAGATCTCAAGTCTCAAGAATTAAGCGGGCACTACCGAAATTTTTTGAGAAGGTCTTCCTCGAACTTTGAATATCTGCTTAATCTGATTGCACTTTCTTCTTTTTCTTTCTTTTTTTATACAACTCAGTGAGTTGTATCTGTGTCTCCTCTGTCCATTCCATTATTTGCCCTACAGAAAACAAAAAGAAACGTTCGGTACTTGTGCGGAGGGGAGATAATGCACAAGTACCAAACGTTCAAACTAACAATAACACTTAAAACACACATATAGCACTATAAAAATATTGCGCAACGTTGCAGCAACACAAACACTGGTCCGATCGGCGTCCACGAACGTACTGCGCTCCCCTTTGTGTTCGCGGAAAAACCGACAGCCATCGGAGCGGTGTAGAAGGTTCGCGAACTGTTGCACGCTCGGAGCGCGGTAGCGTATCCACTACACAGGAGCGCGGAGCGCCATTGGTTCGCGAACATTGTGGATACGCGCCTTCAAGACTGCAACCAGCAGGGAGGCGAACGAGGGAAAGGATTGATCTGCATCTTAGTGAGATCACAAGCTGAGCTCATAATATTGATTCGGTTGGTAGTTCAGATTCACAGCTTATACAGTTCGATAATTCGATAATATTGTCCTAGCACGTGACAAACGTGTTTCAAGGGGAAACGGATATGATAACAACAGCACATTCGGAAGTGTTTACGTTAGAGGCGAGCAAGCCTACACCGGACGTGGATTCGTCGGAAAATAGGATTTTGGAAATGCGATGGGACGGATGGGGTTAACTCCAACTGCCTACCTGTAAAAGTGGAGAAGGTTTCGGGGTTTCAGGTAAAGCTGAGTTCGTAGTAGTTGTGCCTGCTATCCAGTGTTGCCAGGTTTAATTGTATACGCCCTCTTCCTGTTGCAGTACGGTCGAATTTCCACTCAGGAACTATCTCTCATATCAACTCCATTCAATCTAGTTTGGAGCTGGTTACGAGAAAACTAAAACAAACATTCGAACCTCGCCTCTACCTAATTGCCTTCAATGGAATCCGCGTCGCCCAAAGCTCTATAATAAACAATGAACAATTTCGAATTAATTTGTAACCATTTTGTCATAATATTGCACTGGTTTTGGCAAACAGCAAATTTGAGGTTCTTCAATATACTGTATTTCCATTCAAATCCGATTTAGAGCACCACGAATAAAATTCAGAATTTGTAAACGTCCCATAAATGTACCTACCTACCTATATTTTAGCCCCCCCGCCCCCATTATTATAAAAGTTTACAAATTCAAGCTCACTTATTATCAGTTTTAAAACAGCAATTATTCAGCTAAATACTAGGTAAGGTCTATAGGACACAGGCTTTTTGTCTTTTTCTTATTTACTAAATGGTTGTTGCAGTTTGATACGGCTGGTTTAACTGCCGTTACTAAAACGTCAGTGATAGTTTACTGTATCTATTTCTAAGGTAAGTATTTGGTTTTAAGCCTATTATTGTTAAACGCACTGCAATAAACTAACATCTCCCCATGACTCTGTCCTTGGCAGCGCTCTATGGTAAGTACCAACAAATTTCGTTTTTTACAAAAAAGTGAAACTAAATCAAAGATATTTCGCCAAACACAGTGATTCGATTTATGCATAGGTTTTCAAAATCAACGACATGGAAGTTATTTATTTTAAACATTAAAACACCCTTTAAAATATAGGTAACAAGTCTTGTAGCTACAAATACAAATTATGTAGAATCGTGTTTCTCTTCCGGCAAGCGTGGGGATAATTACACGTTGGTATTTCTGTTGTGCTTTACATTGTTGGATTTGACATTTATTTCTGAAAATCAAATCATTACCGTACTTTAATAATTGTTTGCTGTTTATTATTTACCAATATAGATGCCCCTTCTGCGTAGATCACTGTTTTCTGTGGTCCCTCTGTGGCCTCGTGCTTACCCAGAAAAGCCATAAATCGAGTACTGGCGCCCACTAGGCTACCACATTTCATAAATATGTAGTGGAACCAAGAATTCTGTCTTTTGCTGTTACTCATGAAGCGTAACGTTGTTCAAGTTACAAAAGTACCTATCAACAAAATCCAAAATAACCATCATTCTTCAAATGAAATATCGCGGAATAACCAACTCGATTTCACACAACCATGCGTGTATATTATCAGCTATTCGCTAGCAATGATGTCTGGACTGGATGTACACCGTTCATTCACGATCATGTTGACGAAGCTTTCGGTGCAAATTCCAGGGCCTTATTGTGAACGAACGGCTGGACGTACAATGCTCCGGGTGGTATAAAAAAATAAAAAAAATAAAAAGATGATAAACTTATTCACCAAGATAAATTTAAAAACGTTTAAAAAAAAATTCGATTTAACGGCGCCCTGGAAATATCAACCACTATTTTTCATCTCTGAGAGAAGACTGACAGTAACGCTGAGCTTCGCGGACCAACTCGACCTCAGGTGGGACCTGCATTTTCTTTTCGATTTATAGCGAAAATGATTATATCCAAATCCTGTTCCAATACTATCCCCTAATAATATGACCCCACCTTCATATTCTTAAGTATTGTTGAATAAAAACTATTTCCTCTTCACTAGCTTGCTACAGTAGGTAGTCGCTACTTTGCGCCTCATCTCCGTGCTGACTGCAGGAGTTTGAAAGTGGAAGATGCTATCGCATAGAAAAGTATTATGTAAAGTGACGGGGTTTCGGTGTTTGTTTTGCCACCCGTAAATCATCACTGGGGCGCCCGGCTTTCAGCTGCCTCGTAACGAAATGAACGTTTTTGTAATAGGCGCTTCCGACTTTGAAGCTCGTTCTGTTTATCCTCTTGTGGAAATTATTGAAGAACCCTATGATTTAACACCCTAGTCCACAAAAACGGGGCTGGATCTTTTGTCACGAATCAATCCGTTTATGGAGAACATTGGTCTTGAACCACCAGTTCCTGTTGCGTTCTGTCTTGAATTATGAAGCCATGAAAGTACGCATTTTTTGTAATGCTCAGTCGATAGAATCAAATGAATTTACATATATTTATATCCAATTCTAGTCGCATAAATACATAGGAGATCAAAGAAAAGAAAAACGGAGTTATTGAAAAATAGGTTATTGTTAGTTACTGACGATGGTTTGGTCACCGAAACCGGTATAACAGTGTTTTTCGTGTATTAGTGGAAATAGACTATTGGTTTATTATTTTCAATAATGAACCATTGGAATCGAGCATGAAAAAAAAAATTCTTACCCCCCCTCAAAATTTGATGGTTTACGTTTCAAGGTATGTAGAATCCAAAACTGCAATAAAAATATTTCTGTCTGTCCGCCGTACGCCGTACGCCGTACGGGCCACTTTTCTTAGTTACCATGAAAAAAAATTGATGAAATTCGGGTTATAGGTTCCGTTCGGCGTCTAGTTGGTCCTCGAAGCTCGACGTTACTGTGAGTCATCTCTAAGGGGTTCAAAATAGGGGTTGAAATTTTCAAAACGCCTATACCATTTTTTTACGTAAATATTTTTACGGTTTTAAATAGTTCTTGAACTTGAGAGTTTTTTAAGACCATCCGGAGCATCGTACGTCCAGCCGTTCGTTCACAGTAAGGCCCCGAAGTTTGCACCGACAGGCATTTTCGACTCCAGTGTGAATGAAATTGTATACAATCCAAACCAAATCTCGTAACCAGAGACGCGCCCACAATAGGAATTTGTGAATACGGCCAATCATTGGTAGGGATCACCTGATTATATTGGCGGAGTATGAAGTCGAGTTGGTTGTTCTGTGATATTATTTAATTTGAAAAATGATGGCTCTTTTGGAGTTTGTTGGTAGGTAGTGAAACTTGAACAAACGATGAAGTATTATTGATGGGTAAATTATTACTACGGTAAATCATTACTCAACGGTAAATTATTACACAACGGTTCATTATACCATCTACGTAGAAGGGGGTGGAGTTTGTTGGTAGGTACTTTTGCAACTTTTTTCACTCCTCATCAACAATTTCTTTTCAGAACTTCATTATGTGTGTTTCTTTTTGTTAGGTACTGTTTGTCATCGGCAGAATTATTTTAGCAACATTTAACTCGTGATTTAGGTAGGTACCTAGTAACGAGTACGGGGTTAGGTACTAACCTACGGAGGGTCTGCGATCTACATAATATGTGTAGAATAGTGCATATCATATTATATAGACGGGTTATCTATACATAGAGCTGTGATCTGTAACAGAAGGGTATTCTATACAAAATAATAAACCGTTGTGCAGGGATTTGCAGCGTTTTTTTTCAATAACTCAGTTTTTCTTTGAAATGGGTTTCCAAATTCTATAAATTGGTTTTGATCTTGGGATAATCACAAGGGATGCAGCATTTTTCCAGTCGCATGCATAACAATAGCCTGCTGTTGAAAAATTCTAATGCAGATTCGAGACAAATACGCGTCGAACAAAAGGGTTTGCAACTCAGAACAAATGTGGAAATTTTGATTTTGGGCGACAACCTCTCACTCCTTGGTGTTTCCTATACCTTGGCTGACCCGTAAGGAATAGCTTACGAGCTAGAATTTCAGAATAACCAAGTCCAGAGTACCAAAATACATAGGTGTGAGGGATGCCAAAAATGCTATGAGCTAATAACGGATAATAATTTTCTGTGCTCATTAGTAACAGCTAATTATCACAAGTACTGCGGTGATGCTTGTTACTGCATACCTTAATTTCTATATTATATAAAATCACATAAATTGTTTATCACTCGCTTAGCCGTGTTCTGTTGTTTTCAGAGAACGATTGATTCAAGTAGGTAACGGCTTTATTATGGGAATAATTACTAATGGTTTGAGTATAAATTAGATGGATACAGTCGCCTTTTGTTGAGAGGTCCTTCATCAAGACCCCATCGAAGAAATACGTAGATTCACGATGAAACTGTTTATGCTCATAGAGTAATGGCCCCATGTTGATAGAAGAAAGGTTCTCAACGTATACTTACCCAGCATTATAATATGGATAAGTTTGAGATTGTACACCTTCACACTTTCAATGTGTAGGTACATATATTATTGCTTCGAATTACAGTTTTTAGGCGGTTTTCCTCTTTCGCTCCTCTGTTTCGCAGGGGTTCTGTCTGATTATTATAGATCCAGTCCTGCACCTATTTGTTGGGTGGTCTAGTCACGAGGAACGTTATTGATTGCAGTCGTTCCTACCTTGAAAGGACGTGGAGGCAAGTGAAAGAGAAACCCTTTCCTGCTGCGACCGATTGTTTCCAGAAAAGGACCAAAGCTGTCAGTGGGGGGTCCTTACCAAGCTTCCTGCGAAAGCTGCTAGTTGAGGATGAGCCCTTTGGAAAGAACATGGAGGGAGGGATCATGGGAACAGTGACATACTGTCTAATAGAAAGTAACCTCGTCAAACGTCATTTCCCTCCTCAACTATACTAGATTCTCTTCCATCGGTAAAACTGGCTCCTTGATCCTGGTGATCCACATAATTCGCTCCGGTCTCGTTTTAGGGGTTCTGCTCCTGCCCCCCTCGACAGCTCGTCGATAATCTTCCGTGAAACTACTCAGACCGGTGACAATCTCCTGGAGGGCGTCAATTTTACAAGAACACGCCTGAAACACTTTTACTGATTCGTAATGATCCTTGAGACGTATCATTAAATCGCTAATTTACTTACAGCTTTCGGATGGGGCTGATTCGACGGTATTTCGCTGCAATCAGACGAGTTGAAGTGAGATCGGAGGACTTAGTTTACTTTTCCCTTTCATTCGTCAGACAACGACGGATTAATCTTTGGAAACTCGTGTCCGTGATTCTAATTTACAAAATTACATACCTAGTCAAGAAGTCTGCGCTGGAAGTAAAGCATTAACCAGGCCCAACGTTGTTTTTCTCCAAATTTCACGCTAAGTAGCGCTTGATGGAAATACGATGGTCCATCTACATGAAATTGAAGATTGCTATTACCAAAAAGCAGCTTAGGTCTCTGCGAGCCGCATTTTCTATTCCTCCAAATTCATTTTTCATCCAAAATGAAAACAACTTACGGCCACCCTGAAAGTGAATTTTTGAAATCATCACACCAGCCCTATTCGCACGTATGTATTTTATTTTTTTAATGAAACTAGATTCCATCCATTTCCAATTTTGACGCAAACCGCACTGTCCTACGATAAGTAGTTCTTTTCCTCTGGCTTTTCGAAGTGATCGTTGGACAGTACGGTTGGTGCCGAAATTCTCAGGATGGAATCTACTTCCATTTAAAAAATAATGTTAACCCGCTTTTGCGACCCATGCAAATAGCCTACTGGGAGCATGGATCATTGTGTATCCATAACGTTTATTTAATTTATTTTCATTTGTCGGATAGATTTTAGTTAGTTTTATTAAAGTTATCCAGATTTTTATCCAAAAACTTTTTAACCGAAGTAGTCAAGTCACACATCGCTCCATCTATCCCTATATTCAAAGAGTGTAACTCTGACTAACGTTAAGCACAAAAGTAGAAATGGGTCGCTGTACGAACAGAGGTACTGTTTTTTTACGTCGAAATTATTTTTCATACAGCAACATTCAATTCAAGAGGTCAATATTTGGGACTACTGCTGGGTAACGATGACAATGTGGGTCCCTGCCATGATCAGTTCAGTGAGCTCTGAGGCTAATTTATTTCCTTTTCAACCTACAACGCTAAGATTTGGAATGAAGCTTCTGTGGGACTGCTGGGTAAGGTCGGCAAAGTGGATCCCTGCCATGATCAGCGGAGTGAGCTCTGAGGCTAATTTATTTCCTTTTCAACCCACAGGCTCAGATTTGGAATGAAGATTCAGTGGGACTGCTGGGTGGGGTTCCTGATTCGCTGTGTTGGTTCCACAGCTACCGGCCCTAGCGTCCGTTGTATTCCTTTCAACGGGCTTTCTTACTAGTACAATAAATATTTGCCATATAAACCTTCACATTCAGCTATTAGGGTTCGAGTTGTGAGGATCAACCTCGTTACCTATTTGCTTTTGTTCGATATCGCAGTCCCAGAACTTTGATTTTATTTATACTTAGGGATTGTATTTATACTTGGATAGATTTATACTTACGCACTTACCTGTAGGAGGTAGATGATAAATATCTAGGTAAATCTTTTAGCTTACGTTCTAGTTAATGGGGAAGCATATTATTCAAGTTATAAAATACCTCGGTACTCTACTGAGATTTTAAAGTTACAGATTTGCCACTCTCCAATAAATTTCAAACAACCCACGATATATCTACGCCGAGAAAACGGAAGCTGTTAAGATTATTGAGAAAGGTTGTTAAGCAGCCAGTAGCCCTATGAAGGTTAAAGTGTTTCGATATAATTCAGTCCATATACCTCGGGAAACAGCGGGAGTCCAGGTAGACTTCCGCGCACCCATGAACTGAGACAGGTTTTATATCAGTTTTTAGAATGAAAGTTGTGGGAGTGGGTTGGTCTCTCGGACGCGGAAAACAGCCTGTTCAAATCGTGAGTTAATTCAAACACCGGATGGCTAATGGGACTTCAACGGTTGGAGCAATTTTGGGCTAATGGCCGATTTGCTCCGCGGAAAATTATCGCCTCCGACCGGCTCGAGTTGAAACAGTGATCACTTGGTTTACTAAAGTCTCGTACCTCCGCTTGGCGGATTCGAAAGGACGCTAGTTTGTTTGGTCAGTGACTTTCTATCTGTTCCTATTGGTTTGATCAGTCTGCGCACAATGATTGATGTCTTTTTCTGTGATATGTGGGTAGGTTGGTGCCGCGATCCTGGTAATCGGAGTGGACCATATATCTGTAGCGAAACTAAACCGGTTCTTCCACAATACAGAGATCGGTTCACAATGGGAATAATTGATTTGATTGATTTTTGCCTGTGGACCTGGCAGAATATTGAATCCACTCCATTCTGATTTCGACGTTCCTCAATGGAAACATTATTGAGGAAATATCATCCCATACTCTAATGAGGCCAAATAATAATAATAATAATAATAAAATTCCGTTTATGAAATCTAGTACAACAGTTACAGTCATGTAGCATAAGCATATGAGCGATTTTTCGAAATAACTTACCTACAAACGAACATTTTTCCATGGTTTTGTACACAGTTTGGAACATCTTACCCCAAAAGTTTTTGTTGTTTGATAAGAAATTATTTGACACAGCAGAGACTGGACCGACTCATTAAAACAGGAATTTTGAATGATTCTTTTTGATAATTTGGAAAACAAAATATCCGAATTAAAAAACTCAAAACATATAACGCAGCATTTGTTAAAAAAAAATGGGTGATAATTTTTAGTATAGAAATTATTTTTTCGGAATTTTCCATACAGAAAATAATGAACTATTGCGGAAAAATTGAGTTTTTCAAATTCGTTGTGTGGTGGTTTGTAATATATATGTGTGATTTGAAAGTTGCCTTTGCTAACTACAATAGAATCATACACTCCATGACCGCCTTATACCCCGTTTTCCTAGGTCATGAGAAACAGTGAGATGAAGCCAAGTTCGAGAAAAGCGGAGGGATCGTGGAGCTTATTTCACGATTTCGGGATCTTCATGTGCTATGCTCACGAAAAAATTAGAGAGCGAAAATTCAAAAATCGTTCCCTTTACCGGCGAGGCTTCCCGAAATAGTCATTGATGCCCGAGTCACTTTCTCAGTCGCTTCACTGAAGCTGTCTTCATTTTGTGTTCCGAGATGACTTGTCTTTAAATATTGAGCCTTCATCTCACGAACTCGACATGTTAATTAGGTTTTATCGTGATTCACCTTTACCCCGTCTGTGGGTTAAAAGAGTTGGAGTTCACCTACTATTCATCCGAGTGTGTGAGCTACCGAACCGAACCATCCTTCGCCTCGTATTCATTAGGTCGGGAGACCCGAAGACCCGAACAAGGCGATATGTACTTCGTGAAGCACGTTCCTGGAGGCTGCCCTGCCGTTCGTCCTCCATTGAGAAACGGGTCCATGATCCTATGGGCTCCCCCGCACCGCTCATTAACATGTCCCTTCATATTACGCCTGTCTGCCTTCTTCTATCAGAGCGTCCTTTCGTTTTTCCCATAGGAACTTTTCTGGGGTCATTCGACCGAGTTGGAGATGAGCGCTTTTTAAGGTGGGGGCTATGAATAGTAAAAGAGACCGTGCGCAATGACTAAATTACTTCGAGACACGACATGAGCGCTGCGTAGAGCCCTTCACATTATCTCTTTCATCCTTTACCTTTATATATTTTTTTGTAAGTAACATAAAAAGTAGGTAGCTAGATTAGTTCAGGTAAGTAGGTGAGATTCTTTCACAAAATAAAGCGAGTGTTGTCCTCGGATGCCTCTCTTGCTCAAGACAAAACATTTCATCAATGATAGACCACCATCAATAGGCCAATCAGTAGGGGTATTGTATGATGCAAAAGGTGGTGTAGAAGCCTTCAATTTTCAACTTGTGTGTACATGAGGTACAAACATGTTTAAAAAAAAAAAAGTTACAACCTTTGGACAACTTCTGGCAGCCCAAAAACGTTATTGATGGTTTTTACTCACATTTTTGTATTTAGAAATTTTCTGTCTTCGAAAAAAATTCTGGTGAAATCGGAGTTGCTACAGTAACGTGAAGTTACTGAGTCACAATGGTTTTGTATTGATGAGAAATACAGCTATTTTCTGTCATATAGAAGATATATAGATATGTCATAATGTAATGTAGAAGATCACATAACGGACGGTGTGCTGTCCTTTTTCGGGCGAGGGATGCGGTCATGCGCGAGAAAAAGATGCCTACAAATCGCTCCAGTTAACTCGCTGCACGACCGCATACCCGATGGAACTGTACGGTCGACTGTTATGTAACAAAAATATCTACGGAATAGATTTGCCGAAAGATACATTTTTGTCCTGTGACAGCTCGTTGTCAATGAATCCAACGACTGCGAAGGAAGGTTCCAAACCATACATATGGACTGACCGGATCAAATATGGAGGTTTCAAGGAATTCAAAGGGTAACGAAATCATACGGCGAGAGAGCAGCGTTCACAAACACTCCTGTGATCTGTGACAACGAACAGATCTCTATAACAATGAAGTTAATTGCAACGTCAGCAGGACTTGGATACGTGGACAGAGCGCTCAGTTCAGTAATGGCAATGAATGAGGTACCTACTGAAGATACCATCACCACATCTTACACTGTAGTGTTACTTACACACATGTTATACTGAGTTCGAGTGTGACGTAGACATATATTGCTGCGCTTGTTGGAAACATATTTTTTTGTTTTGCATTATTTTTCTTCCTCCTGCTACGAAATGACTAATTTTTCTCACTTCACATACTTCGCGCGCTCCCTTGAACTGAAAACTACCACCATCATTTCGTTTTCAGGTCCACTGGAATACTCCATTACAATAGCGCTGTAAATTCTTTCATGTCGCTAAGGTTTGTTAATATTCAGTTCATTCTGTTCTGTATGAACCTATCCGTGAAACGTCTACAACTAGCTAAAAGAATGGTCAAAATGAAGTATGTTGAGGAGGCGCAGGATGGTCCCCATAAGTCCCCCATCAATTTCATCAAAATCCAACAGTCTCATAACTTCATTAGGTCTGCAGTACTCGTATTATAATAATTAGCATTAGCTAGTAGTTAGCCAACTCGTGAATTTTAATTTCAACTGCTGTTTTTGAACAGATTTACAGGAAGAATGTGGACCGTGTACGTATATGAACCCCAATGCTGGCATCTTCATGTTTGCGTGGTCACATGACTTACCGATGGTACATGTGGCATCGGTCGCCGGATGAAAAGTGACACCACGAAATCAGCAGAAGCGATGGTGAATGGGCGTGGCTAGGATTGCCAAGATGACACGAAGCTCAAATGAACAACAGGCGTCGATTGTTTCCAGTCAATCAAGTATCAATAACACGCGATATGTCCTGTACCCTCAGGCAGCTGAAAGGATTCTTTTCGGACCAGTTTTAATGCTTGGAAAGCATGAATATTGGATATTCGTTTCATATTCCTACATGCCGTGATTGTTTGACGTAAACGGAAAAGATTAAACTAATTAAAAGTTGGATGAGGTAGGCGGTACCGGCCTATGGGCTGGTGGTCTGAGGCGGAGCGTGCATGCAAAATAATAACGCTGCTCAGTACGTACCTCTTGTAAATTAGCAGCGTGGGCCCACTCTAGACCAGTCATCGAACCGAACGATTTCATCTCCTGTAGAACAATATTTAGTGTCCAGCATATTTAAGATTTTTATTTTCAATAAAACAAATTAAGAAGGAAAATCTTTGAATAATATATGTTGACCATAGGATGCAGACAAGGTGGCCATTAGGCCAAACTAATGAAACTGCTAATTTTTAGAACAGCCTTTGCCCAAGTACCTAAAAAAAGGCTGCAAATTATTACACGAAGTTTTATTATTTACCTGTACAGATGCCCCTTCTGCGTAGATCACTTTTTTCTGTGGTCAATCCCTCGAGCTCCCTCTAGGAAAGCCGTAAATCGAGTACTGGAGCCGGCTGCGGAACTAAAGTTTCCTACAAATGCGCGGGATTCAATAATTCAATCATTAATTATTTGTAGTTATTCATGAAGAATAAGGCAAATAGTAAACCGTTGTGTAATATTTTACCTGTATAGGTGCCCCTTCTACCTAGATAATATAATGAACCATTGTGTAATAATTTACCGTTTTGTAATAATTTGCCCATCAATAATACTTCAGCGGTTGTTCAAGTTGCAAAAGTACCTATTAAAAAACCCAGCCCCTTCTAAGTAGATGGTATAATGAACCGTTGTTTAATAATTTACCGTTGTGTAATGATTTGCCGTTGCTTAATAATTTACCATTGTGTAATAATGAACCTATCAATAATGCTTCAACGTTTGTTCAAGTTTCAAAAGTATGTATCTACCAACAAAATCCATTAGATACATCACTTTCCAAATGAAATAATATCGCAGAACAACCAAATCTACTTCATACAGCCATCCGTGATTATAATCAGCTGCTCCCTAGTGATGATATCTGGGACGGATTCATACCGTTTGATTCGCGATCGTGTTGACGAAGCTTTTTGGTTCAAAGGAACGGCTGGGCATGCAATGCTCCGGGTGGTCTCAAAAAATTCTTTAGTTCAAGATCAATTTAAAAAAGGTTAAAAAAACCATACTCTTCTATCGAAAGTTTTCGAGCTACGGCGTTCTGAAAATTTCAACCCCAATTTTTAACCCTTTAGAGATGACTGACAGTAACCCCGAGCTTCGAGGACCAACTAGACCCCGAACGGAACCTATAACCCGAATTACATCAATTTTTTTCATGTAACTAACAAAATTGCTAAGTACGGCGTACGGCGGACAGAAAGAAATTTTTTAATTCCATTTTCGGAATCTGCATACCTACCTTGAAACGTAAACCATCAAATATTGTGTGTGGGTGGGGGGGGGGGGGGGTTAAATTATTTTTTTTTCGTTCTCGATTCCAAAGGTTCATTATTGAAAATAATAAACCAAAAACATTTCATTTATGTGAGGGAAAAGCTTGTAATGCCCTCCCCAAGACCTTGCTTTCAAGAAGAATCAAGGAAAATGCCTTTCCTTACATTATAGTAACTAACAAGCATATCATTTTTATATTTAGCGAAGGTATTTAGGTGTCATTTCAATGTAATATAATTATTACCTTCCTGTTGAATCCTCCGCTTTTATGTAATTATCGTAGTAATAATTAAGTTTTTCTGTATAAATGCCCGGAGCCAAGTCATTCCCCGACCACGTGCTTAAGCCGCGTACTGGAGAGTTATTGTTCAAGGATATCCTGTTACAATGTTTCGCGAGTTTGTGTATGTGTGTGTTTCGGCATCTGGGCCCAAAGGGTGAATGGATTTTCATTAGGGTGGTCTCATTGTAATCAGCGAGTTCCGGGCCAGGTTATAGGCTATCTCCGATCCACATCTTCTCTTTGGTCATATTCCTGGCCGTCCCTAACGACAGCGTCCGAGTTCGTGCTTTTGGTTGCTACGGTCGAGCCCATGTCGCGAATCACTTTCGACCCCAACCCAGAGTCGCTGTCGGAAAGAAGTTTTCACGACGGTTTCACCCGTACTACAACTATTTTTGTGGTACTAATAATATATCATGATAATGATATATTATTATAAATCATCGTCAGAATAATCGCGAGCTTGATAGGTGGTAGTCCTCATGTTTGTTACTGTCCCATGTGATTCATAATCATAATAAGATCGTAAAATGTGTGTCCAGTCTTGAGAATGGAGTGGCTGGGGTGATGCTTAGTTTGAAGCCGAGTTAAGGTTTCACGACGACTTCCTGGGTAGCGATGAGATTCGTCGTTAGACTAATCGCTGTGAGTTAGCGGACATCATTTCCATCCATCATCCATCCATCATTTCCATTTTTCATCATTTGTGGTTTTCATCATTTCTTCCAATGAACTTAAATATGACATAGACAGACAGAGACATACCCATGAAAAAAGTTCGTACCTATCTATGAGAAATTTGTGAAACTGTCGTTATCAAGTGCACATTTTTCGTGGCTTCTGTTCGATGCCTGCCGCTCTTCTTTTCCTGCCAGTTCAAGAATAAAAATGTAGTTGTCAAATAATTCATACATGGGAAGTTTAAAAATAAAATAAATTGCTTCGTTCCTTCATTCTGCCCGAGATAACGTAGAAGATGCACAGTGATGCTGCAGTGACGATGTTGTCAATGATGGTATATTGTACTTAGAATCTATCGCACAGCTGATAATGTAGTGCAGAACAGATCGTATAGGAATCTGAGTAGAATACAATAAAAGGTCGTGATCTGTATTCCTTCATTAGTTCAACGCCTCCATTCTGTCATTTCATTCCAAGACAGGTAAGAGTAGGTATCTGCTAAGTTTGTATTAATGAGGTTATTCATGTAGTTTATGCTTTATCAAAGCGCATAATAATGAATATTTATGACGCCAGTACATTTTCGTTCGTCGTAAAGCGGAGGGTTATTATTTATTGGTGCCAAAGCGTGGGCCGGGACTCCTCGAAGTGGGTTTTATTCCAAAAGGATCCTGGTACGAAAAGAAAGTCAAGTCGACGGCATACTGAAACTTGCATCTCAATAAGATGCAGGACGGTTGTGCAGGACACGATAAAACGGCAGATGGTGCGAACAGAAAGGACGATTCCTGTGTATGAAGGTGTGGTTTTTTCGCAGATAGGGCGAGGAACGGTCGTCGACAACAGGAAGTCGGAGATATGTAAACGAAGACCGGTCGGCCGGTCAAGCAAGGTGGAGCGAGTATCTGTAACAAAAGGAGCAGGATCGATTTACGAGGTGAAAACATCTGGTCGTCATATCGTAATTCCAGCTAGGGCTCGATCTCGTCCAGAGGGGGAAGTCATGGGGCTGTGGGTAGCCACAAGAAAAGCTAGGCGAGATTAATGGAGAGGTGTAGGTATTTCGCGAATTACATCTTCAACTAGTAAATTATTATGGTGCGAGGGATCGCATAATCCCTTCTCTTTACTAACAAGAGAACGGCAGAGGGAAGTAATTTGAACCTTTTTTTTTTGAGCTTCTAATTTGGTACTGGAGGTTACTCAAACGGGGTTTTCGACTTGCCTGTACCAATATTCATTCAATTTTGAGGAGATCCGCCGAGTTATTTTTATTTTCCAAACCAACTCAAATCTTTATATTTTTCCAGCGAATCCAAAGTGTATGAATACCTAGTTGTTTATTTCCACGAAATTTGTTTACGTAAGTAAGAAACCCCACCTCACCTCCTACTTTAAAGCTAATGAAAAAAGGCTTTCGAGCAAGCAGCTGGAACCAGAAAAACTTGCAAATTTCCATTACATTTTCTCAACTGCACTAGGTCAGTAAAGGTTTGTGAATATGCCGCACTTCCACAACAGAAAATTGACAGTTATTTAATATGAAGAATCAAAAGAGACGATCATCGATGATTTCGTTTCGCCTACGGATTCTTCAGTCCCAAAATCACTGTTGAAAGGATGGAGTACCCAGTGAAAATATTGAGTTTTTTAGGTGGGTAAGAATAGAAAATTTTAATTTCGTCCTAGTTTGTTGAAATATGCAGTGGGGAAATTTGCCAGCTTTATGTAAAAACGAAGTCGGAATCATGTTGTCGTTCTCATTTTTACATTCTAACTATTACAGTTATAGATTTTCATTTTGCATTGTCTATTAGAACGGAAGACCAACCAAATCTGGTAAACAGCAGTCTAATTAAAAATAGCGTGCAGTTGTTTGGTATCTATCAATGCCATAAATAAAATGCAATTTGGAAAGAAAGCGGCCAACAACTCAAGACAGATCCAATAATTACGGCAAATATCCACTTGTTCCTGATAGCTGAAACGTTGCTGGAGAAAATTATACCCAATAACGGCAAGCCTACTGATGTGTGATTTGGAGCCTCCTCACAGTTTTTCGCCATTAGACTCGGCAAATTCTACTTTTAGGGAGATAAGATCTAGATACCTTTCCTGAGGTGAGAACCGGTTGGACATCGAGATGAGCCTTTTTAACAAAGTAGATCATTGAGTTCGAAAGAAAGTTGAACACTGGGTCAACCGGGTAAAACGAGAAGGCGGTATGGAGAAAACTAGTAACTGGTCCCATGAATAAAAGATAGACCAGTGATTATGTTTGCAAATTAGTATGAAATGGATCGTAAAATTGTAAATGGATGGATATCAATATAATTAGGTTCACCAAAAAATACCAATACCCATCCAAACACCAGCTACTCGATTCCTCAATTCCTAGATGATTAAGTATAGAGTTGGTGATAGTAATGAGGGAAACTGATTTCATAATATTACTGTGTTTTGTAGATCATCATTCATATTTGTAAAATTATCAACACGACAGACAAATTATTGTGTATGTTTCTTCATCAGAGAATTAAGCCTTGAATGTACACGTGATGTGTTAGATGTGTGTGATGTGTGAGACATTGGAGTGCCGAATACCTAAAACTCAATTGTGAACATATAGCTGTTTCCCTTTTTTTTCTTTTTATATCCTGTCCCTGTCTTTCATTGTGAATCCTTTCCTTAATTTAAGCGTCATCACTCGTGTTTATCCAAGCCATTAAAGTCGTTCATCTTCTCTTCAAAAGTCGTTCATGTACTACGTCTTCTCTTCACAAGAAGAGAAGACGTAGTACATACAGTAATAAGTTATAAGTAGGTACTTGATACTATACATTTAAAAGCAGTAGAAATATTGGCAGTTTCTGATCTTCAAAATTTAGAAAATTGTCCGGAGATCAGGAGTTGCTAATTAAAAAGCCTAGTTACACAAAGATTTTCATCATAATACATATAACTTATTCTATTGACAGAGATGAACGACTTTAATGGCTTGGATAAACGCGAGTGATGACGCTTAAATTAAGGAAAGGATTTACAATGAAAGACAGGGACAGGACATTTAGTTATTATTAAAGCAGCTAAGTATGGATATACGATCATTTTCCGCGTATTGCTTGGTAAGGCTCTCTTAAATTTACAAAACGATTGAGTGATCCTAAGGTGCGGTGGTAGTTCCATGAACAAACGAGGAGCCAGGTAGCCATACTGCCTTTCGAAAAAGTCATATCTTGTGACCGGGATATGTATACATCTATACCAGAGTAAATGAGTGATTATTGAAGAGGAACGTCGAGTTCATTGAGGAACAAATTTTAAAAGCTCTCACATTTGAAAGCCCGTTCGTATTCATCATGGAACACAACTGCACTTATTGAAGTCCATACGGTGTTTCCATTTTTTGAAGACGGTACTGAGACCGTGATCTTACGTGAGAACGTTTTCGCTTTTCACTGACGTGATCCGATGCACGAACGGCGACGCAACTTACGGCACCTGACACCTTCGAAACTTCGAATGTCTACCGTCTTCACTTCCAAACTCAACAAAACTATCAACCGGTTACCTAAGGAGAGAAGAAAAAAAAATCGTGATGCCAAAGCTCAAGGCTCTATAGCGATTCCCGTTCACGATTTCTCTTGAAGACAGGTAAAGGACCACATGACCACTCAAACCGACTTCTTCGTTTTGGCAAAAAAGACACTCACTTCTCTTATACACGATTTTTGAAGCTCGTATCTACCTAGTAGCAAGTAGGTCCCATCTTTTAGATTTTCAAGCGGTCGCTTTCTAAAAGCTTTTACTGGAGTTACCTAATTGGCTTTAAAAGTGTTTCGGAGATTAGTGCTCTTGATGATAAGTGAATGTTAAGTTGCGTCATTACGCGCGTAAGTCCTTCTTGACCGTTTATCTGAACCCAGCAATAGTCCATATTTTATAGCAAACAATTGCTGCACTTACATTATGTAGATAAGTAATAGTATATATTCATTACAGTTTCACTTAGGTCTCTTAGTCCCGAAGTGAATTTCCGGATAAAATGAGCTACTGTAATAAGTAGCTGTTTTCTGATCTACAGCATCCAGTTCGTTTATAATCTCATTTTTTCTACTTTTCTCCATCACTTACTTTCTATACAAACTTTTTCGTTCCCCTCCAGTTTCATTTGGTTGTTGTGTACTCACACTCAGAAAGAACAACCTGTAGAATTCAACCTGGGAGTTCAAACTACAAATCATGTCACAAGCCTACAAACACTCAGCACGAGCTCGATTCATCATGTTGAGGGTGAACGTAATTCCGAAACATCGCCTGACCCCGTCTGCCCCTCATTTGCTAAGGTCTGACAGGGTGTTGTGACCTTTTGGCAAATACTCGGACTTGATCCATAAAGTTCAGATCTAGGGGGTTAAACACTCAAAATCCCCGTAATTTTTCTCACGTTGTTCGCCAAACGAGGAGGCGAAAGGAGTCGGCAATCTGGGTCGTGGTGCACGATGGTGTCCCGGATGACCTATGCACCAGTCACAGCGATTCCAAAAGATTTCATAGTTTCCGCGAACTGTCGAAATCACCTTCTTTTAACGAGTTGTTATACATGTAAAACCTTGTGTTCTCTGATAGGAACCTAGTTTAAAAAAGATAAAGTTAAGAAACCCTCACTCTCATTTCTTAACGGATTTGGAGATTTTCGCTTGATGCTTGGGATTATCTGCGAAGACACAAAATGCAATTCCTACAGATGAGACGGACATTATATATTTGAAGGATAAAACATACATGTTTTACAGCCTCATCATACACCCCATACGAAAACTACAAGAGACGGATTGATATCTTGGCGAACCATTAAAAAAAACAGCTTCAATGTGCCAAGAAACTCGGTAGAATCAACCAGCTAAGTTTGGACCCTATTTCGCCTACTTGAAAGGTCGTGGATATCAATTTACCAGCTAATTTCACCAAGAAGACAGTCCTGTCGAAGATATTTTAGTGCTTTCCATATCATCATTTGTATGTTGGAGGGGAGAAAAAAGGCGCAAATTGAAAAATTTAAAAACAAAAAATTGCCAACCAAATGAGCAACAGATCCGAGTTTTCCTCTCGCAAGAACTGCGAATTTGTTAAATCGGCTCAAATTTTGGATAGCATCAAAAATGGACTGGAGTTACTTTGTTTCTTCTTTATTTTATTTATTTTTTTTCCAGTGTTTTGGATAAAGGACGGGGAGCTCTTTAATTTGGGTACTTACTGTTTTGCCAGATTTCATCTTTAATGAGATTTTTGAGTTAGGAAGAGAAATGAGTGATATTTTTGATCATTTTTTCAAACTCGAAAAATCAGTGCTCCCTTAATTTTCAACAGTTTTTAACGTTTAAATATAAACGATTTTCCATGCTATGAACTCAGTTTTTGAAGGAAAAACTTCGCGAACCCCACACCCGGTCATATTTGAAATTCTGATGGTCGTTGCACCGCTTGAAGTCAGGGGTCCTGAGGGTAACCCTTTACATATTCCCAAATTTTCACGTAATTTGGATGACTCCTTTGGCCCTAAACAACAAACTTAAACCTCTCAAGAAATAAGTAGGTAACCTAGGCCCAAAAAAAAACACAAAAAATCAACAGCTACCAGCAAATTCCAAAATAACCATCCATTTCAAGTGAACCCACGGAAAAACGAATTCGGTTTCATACAGCCGTGCGTGATTGTAATCAGCTGTTTACCTAACAGTGATATCTTGGCTGTAGTGATGTATATACGGTATGATTCACACTCATGTTGATGAAGCAGGTCGGTTCAAACTCACTATGAATGAACACTGCTCTGGGTGGTCTCAAAAAAAATCTTAAAATTCGGAATCAATTTATAAACGTTATAAAAAACCATACTCTTCTATTGAAAGATTTCGAGCTTTCATTTTCGTTTAAAATTTGAACCCTCGCTTCACTTCTTAGAGATGACTGACAGTAACGCCGAGCCTTGAGGACCAACCCCCAAACGGTCCCAGAAGTTCATGTTGACTGGGGAAAGAGCCGCATCCGGCGGACTGACAAAGATTATAGGATTTTACGTCCTTGAAACTCAAACTGCCAAATTTTGAAGGGGGATTGAATTTTTTTTTTTAAATCATTCATGTGTACCTAATTGAATTCGAATAGTTGTTGAATTCAATTGTGCTCTTCCTGGCTAAACCACACTGCAGAACTCAAATTTTTCCCTCAGTCAGCCACACGGCGAACGTAGAACGAAAACCTTCAACACGTGACGAGTCGATTGGGACCCTCCCTTATATCACGGAGGATGTGATGTTCCAATTTCCGCGCCCGAGGTTGTGAGGAAGCTTCGTCCAAGTTACGCTGTTGTAGTTCTCCCAATGGCCCATGGGAACCCTTTTCCTTTTCTGGCCACTGACTGGAACACCCTTAGAAGACCAAGATGCAATCGATCGGGAAGCTAATTACATACAGTAAACATATTGGTAACCTTCATAATAATCTTTCATTGTAGTGAATGGGAAAAATCGTTAATGATATGTGTGTTACAATGGTCGTTCAGCCTAATTAAATAATGGCGCTCTATGCTCAGTGTCTAACATCCATTATCAAGAACCTAACCCCTTCCCCGTCAACTCAAGATCCTCCGATTATCATCAATACTCATGATGGCGATTAAATGGTGCCATAATTTACATGATATGGTATTACTAGACGTCACTATAACGCCGCCTTCTTCTGTGTAATGGATGGTTCTCTTGTAGGTATCGTAAAAAGCTCAAAGATATATTCGAGAGCAGCCTATTTATCCATCCTTACTGTACTGCAATCAATTGGGGAAAGGATTCTAGGACATTCCGTCCGGCCTGTTGTATTCTAGGACCCCATGCGTACATTTTCGACCGGGGACTAAATGTCCGCCCATTCTACTAGAATAGTGTGGGGTGAACTTTTCGGGCCACTATCACATATTGAAATGAATAATGAAAAATGTATTGCTTCTAAAAAAGGTTATAAAATAATACAATCAGCTCTGAAACTTATCAATTGTAAATAAATAAGTAACATACGGAATATACGGAATCTTGGAATACTGTTTTGTCAGGTAGATACTAATCCACCTACGCGTTAAGGTGCAATTAGTTATTTTTTCGTAATTCTTTATTATTTTATATATTTACTTTACAATACTTCATTTACTTATTACTGTTATAGTGTAGTGCGTAGTATAGCGTATATTTAATTAAAATGTGATTTTTTGTTGTTGTTAATTTATTGATATTATTATTTTTTTAATATTATAAATTAATCCATAACGTAAATACTCGAAAACAGGGTTTCACATTCTCCATATCCTTTAGTAATTAGAAAGCTAAAGACATGCCTGTTTCTTATATTTAGCTCAACTAAGGATGGTAGGTACGGTTAAGTTGTTGGGCAATTGTCTCAGCTGAATTTACAGACTAAAATATAAATGTCTTGTGTCGTACCTTTCACTTGGCTAAGCGGGACTGAGTTGTCACACTGAGTGGTCATACGAAACACATATGAAGCGTATCATATTAAATAATTTTCTTTTTGCAAGCGGTACAGTATAAACAGTAGTAAACACAACCCAAATCATAAATTGACTCATCAATCACCAACCATCGTATTAACACAGTTATTTTTTTATATGCTTTAATACGAGTAATCTTTAGCAACTTATTTTTAATTCCAACCACTTAACGGCCTTGGGTTGGGAGATGACATGTTGGACACAAAAATTCTGTAAACGTACTTGTGGAGGTGTGGGATTTATCTGGCGAAAGTTCTTCGTAGTCAGTTTCGTAGTTTCAGCGCCAGTGCATTCTTTCTTCTCAACGACCGCTCGACATTTCCTCCTGAGATTGGTCCTGTTTGTTCTTTTCAAACAGTACTTACTGGGGCACGTCTAAAATTAAATATTTTGTTTGAGAACTTGCCATGTTGACGGGAAGGTGTGAAAGTTACTAACATGGTTTATACTTTTATAGTAACAATAATATCATGGTTAATTTGGCTAAAACAGTATAAAATAGGTGAATGGGTAGGAGAAGTGAATACGTAGGTTCATAGGTGAAAATGACAGAATCGCAAACGGTACGAGATGACCTGTCTGGCGATGACATTTCGGCTCGGTCGAGAAGTGGTGGATATGTCCGCCCTCCTGTTTCGGCACCGGTCCGAAAAGTTCCGTTTTTTGGTAGTCGGATGATAAGTCCGTTTATCGATGAAAGTTATCGGCTTCGTACTGAATTCTTTAAAAAGCACTACAAGTATTACATAGACAACGACACCGCAATTTACGTACATTGTTATTTTATTCTTCTGCGTTTGGTTTTACATTATAATATTGAATACTAACGATTGTTCTGTTTGGTTTTACATTTTAATGATGAAAACTGACGATTGTTCTGTTTGGTTTTACGTTATAATGTTGAATACTGACTATTGTTTTTCTGAAACTCAACTTGTATTCTTCAAGTATATTTGACAGAACAATTCGTTGTCATGGCCAGTCGGAACCTCAACATTCTTCTCTTGCCTTCATCAGTGATCGCGTAGTTCGATATACAAATATTTCCTTTCATCAGTGTGTCTACATCTCTTGCATGGGACAAACGCTTGATACTAAACTGTGCTGGAAAGCACGTTAAGGAAAATAATCCGTCGAATCTGGAGTCTATACGTTGGTGCTATGCTACATTAAAGCTATCCAAAATATTGAAACAAATACTCAAGTACGTTTTCATTCCTCCGTGATCTTGGATTTTGTTTAAGCCGTAAAACACCGATCCGCTACGCCCCATCAGCTGAGATTCCAAGGGCATGTCGATGAGGACCCGTATCCTCGGCGTTGATCACCTTGAGAAAGACGAAGATGAATATAGTTTCTGAAAAAATTCACCGATGATAACTCGAAACGTTCACGGTAGGTATGTGAAAACGAAGATTTGCTTGTACAGAATAACCCTCTACAGGCAGCGTGGTAAATAAAGACTCGTGAATGCAATCACCCATGAAAATTCCGTTCTGTGTGGGTATATCTCCAAGACCATAAAAACTGGAAAATGTTTCGTTCTATATAGCAGTATCACATCCGTCCCTCCGAGACTTTCGTGATCTATCTATTAAGGTAAATATTTGTATCGTAAATGTGTGTATGTAGTATGTTATCATTCCCGGTAATAAATCTTTTTTTAGAATCTCTCCCGTTCCCCTATTCTGGAATTAAGGTTGACTTGAATATAAGAGACGTGAGTGTTTTGAGTGCAACGGTGCAGATAAGATGGCTGTCGTGAGTAAACAATGGAAAAACAGACTCACCTGCCATGCCACACGTTACTATCTTCAAGTTTTAGACTAAAAATAGAAAAATATGGCCTACAAAATGATGTATACTAGTATGTATATTTATCGAGTAGAGGCTGGTGCTGGACAAAATATTCATTTCTTTCAAAAACGAAGACGCGTTTTTCCAGAAAAATCATAAGCTCGAAGAATAAAATTATGTTCTTTGAGGAGAGGAAGCTCCTAAAATTATGGATATTTTCTCAAGAACTTGAGGCGTTGCACAATTGGCTAGATTACTTCACTAACCTGAGAAAAAAATTGATTTTCGGAAGTTTTGGTACCTAAGTATGTGTGGGTTATATAGAAATGTTGCCCTCATGGAAGGGGCTCAATATTTGTTGTGTGATATGTGAAGAGACTGGATCAATTAGATTAATGCGTTTGTGTGTCGTAGCATTCAGCATTTCTCCGTCAAGGCAGATAGCGCAGGTGTGGGTAGAAAACGTTTAAATTGTTTCAAATTTTTGTCAATTTGATATAAATAGGTGGCGTAGGTCATTGCTGGTTGTCCACTCCTTACGAGTTGTTAAAGCAGAACCATGCAATTAATTTTTTTTACTCAATATGGCTAGGTATCCCTAGCAAAAACTCCAAAACTTGGACGGGAGCAATGTATTTGATGTAAAATAACCAACAGAAGTTTTCTGTAGGTTTGTTTTGTTTATTTTTATTCGAAACAACAGCCTAACAATCCTGGTAAACGGTAATAAATAACATAGGTAATCTAAAGTTTTTTTTGACATTATTGAGTATGTACCTATATCTCGGAAACTAAAAGTTGCAGTGATTGGGGCATAGCTTTAATATTGTTGTTGTTGAATGTAGAATATTATTGACGGTTCTGTTCACAAATAATCCTCATGTGCTTCTTACATGTGAATTAAAAATAACTGTAAACAAAATAATTTCAACATTTTATGTAATTTAGGTATGTTTTATTCATTTTTATTTTTTAATTTAATTAATTAATTTTTAATTTAATTTATTTTAATTTTAAAATCTCTATATATAAAAATGAATGTCTGTCTGTATGTATGTTCCCTATAGACTCCTAAACTACTCGACCGATCGGGATGAAACTTTGGGAATATGTTTTGGGAACACCGGGGATGGTTTCTGACTAGGTTGCATTCTCGGTGGAGACTTCCTTCAACGGTTTTCAGGCTATTCCTAGCAACCCCGATCTTGAAAAGTTGTTGTCGAGAATGTGGTTGTCAAGAAAAATGGGAAAAGCAGTTTCGTCGAGTTTTTCATATCGGGTCGTGAGTGGTGTCCTCGGCTAGGGCAAATTCCCCTCTTTCCGAAAAGTGGCGAACGATTTTTCTAGGACCACAACTTGCCGAGTTATTTATTGGTACCTATCAACACGGCGTCAAATCTTTTTTCAAAGTTGTTTTCACAAGGAAAGTTCACTCCATTTTAGGAAAACACGATTTAAATCAGATGTTCTACTGTGTATTTTTTCCTTCTTCGTGGTTGTGAACTACTTACCTACTTTTCATCTTGGATAAATTCATTCTTCGTGTTTGTCGTATTCCTTCTATTATTGATATTACGTCCAGTTATTTACGCATCCCGACCGGGGCAACGCCCGGGTAATCCGCTAGTAATAATATATAATTTTTTACTAGATCTAGTGTGGGCTTAACTCATCCCGCATTGCCTCCTTGAGGATGTGATGCCTCTTTATTCGTTGTACTCACTGCCTACTGAATATTAAATATGATGCTTATTAAATATTCTTTTATTTATATAACGATTTAAATATTATTTTAAATATTATGATACCCATTAGATATTATTTTATTTGTTTTAATTTTAAAATAATAAATAAATAATTTTTTACTAGATCCAGGGTGGGCTTAACACATCCCGCATTGCCTCATTGATAATGTGATGCCTATTCTTTCGTTGTACTTACTGTAAATAATCATGATCTTTATATTCCTTCAGTTCTGATCATTCTTTAAAAATACATACTGTGGTGAGCGGTAGTTGAGGGTGAGGTCTAGGAGGACTATCGCCCGGCGGGTATCACCACAGCAGGCGTTAGAGGAAAAGGCGTCCCACGGTTATCACCACAGTGGACTTCAGGAAGAAGGAGTCTAGCACCCCACGGTTACCATCCCAGCGAGTGCTAAATGAGGAACGTCCCGCGGTTATCACCACAGCAGACGTGGAAGGAGAAGGAGGCTAGCACCCCACAGTTATCACCCTGCGGTTATCACCACAGCGAGTGCTAGATGAAGGAGCGTCCCGCGGTTATCACCACAGCAGACATGTAAGGATAAGGATGCTAATACCCTGCGGTTATCACCACAGCGAGTATTAGAGGAGGGAGCATCCCGCGGTTTCCACCACAGCAGATGCGAGGAAGGGTAGGAGAGAGAGAGAGAGAGAGAGAGTGAGAGCGAGGTAGGGTGTAAGGTGATCGAGAGAGAAGTCGCAAGTCGGAGAGCAGTCAGTCGAATGAAGAGCTGGGCGGCTGGGCGAGCCCGGCAGTATATATAAAGATGCCTCCACCTAGTCCCCCATCTGTCAACGGCCGTTGCGACCGTTAGGAAACGTTGGGAGTTCGATGGAGGGGACGCTTCTGGTCCTTTTCCCCGAGGCGTCACTCAGCTCGTCTTTCTCCTCGTTCATTTGGTTAAATCTACACATTTAGGAGTGGTAGATGTAATATTTGAGGGGTACCACGACACATACATACTCATTTTTCGTGTTATTTTGGTTTCAGATGCGGTGATGAGCAGGCAGATTACCGGGAAGGCGCAATGCCTCAGCCTCCTCCAGGACTGCCTGGCTCTGCAGCTCCAGCGTGTCGGACCGCCCAGTGGCCGCTCACCCGCTGCTGCTGTTCCCGCCAAAGACTCCCAGTACTGGATGTACGACAGCGGCTACCTAATTTTTCAGGTACTTGGTCCTTGTCATACCGATTTCTCCAGAAACGACTTGATGCCCCATTGTATGCCCCATCGTGCAGGCATCCATACTTGAATCCGATGTGATCAACCGAAACCATTTTTTAATGAAATTGGATTAGTATATCCCATCTGGTCAATGTTCGCCTGGAGCGTTTTCATAATACTAGCAGAATCATGAAAAATATAGAAAACACTCATTAGATACAAGTACAACATAGTTTTTCTATGCTTCTGTGCTTTGTCAGTTGATGTTGATATCTCTACCTCAAATATATCAAGCAGTTTAAGAAGCAGTTGCCACCGGTTTAATGATGAGTTCACTTGTTTGAGTAGGGTATCAGATTATAATTGGCAGTTTCTTAAGGTACATCAAGGCATTGAGTTATAATGAGGAAAATCCATCAAAAATTCTCAAGGTCAATCGCTCCTAAAGTTTATAAAAGAAGAAAAAGAAACGTAACCAGAAGAAGAATAGTATTTTCCGTGTTGTCCAGTATTTGCTTTCATTCCAAACTGTAGATGAACACGCCACACATACGCAGGAAGTTAGACTATTATTTATCTGTTTACAAACATGATTCCAAGAGAAAATATTGACAGTTGAATCTACAGGAAATTGCCCCCGCATTATTAGTCTTCCCTGGTAATCGATCAACGAGTGATGAAGTGCCTACGAAGACAAGAGTTCGGGGGGGGGGGGGGGGGGGGGTGGTTTATGACTTCTCGCACGGAATACTTGAAGACAATCCTCGACTTGGAAGTAGATAAGATAAATTGTGTCTCGTTTGATAAATGGTAGATACCTATACAAATTATAATCCATCTTCAAGAGACATTGTGCACAAACTGCGCCATCCACAGCAAATAGCTAGGGTTACAGCCTTGCTCTCTTGCGGGAACACCAAGCAAATTTATTATTTTGATGGAAATGTCTGTATTATTTAAATAGATTTTTCATTGTGGGAAGGTAGTTGACATTACACTGTTTTTGTTCTTCCCGTGATCTGTACACGTTCAACCGGGTGGCTGATACGCCAAGATGATACGGGAAGACGGACCAGTGAGCTTCAAGCATTCTCTACACGTATACGCGTAGTTCTTTCCGTGCACGCGAAGAACTACACGTGGGAGAAGAATGCTTCAAGCTCATTGGTCCGTCTTCCCTATCAGCGTTGAACGTGTAAAGAAGACGGGAAGTACAAAAACTGTCTATTATATAGATAAGTTACGTAGTACTTCACCCTCATTCAGTAGGAAGATAATGACAAAGCTGGATTAACTGCATCGTATTCTTGCCACAGAACGTGGAATAGTCTATTTTCTGCGGACTAGCCCACGGTGGTTGCTTAGTTGAGCGCAAATCCCCTTAAGAACATTCGAGTTGAGCTCAAATGACGGTCAAATGTCTGTTGATCAGAAGATCTGGTATAAACCATTTTATTAATCATGCGTCATTAAATAAAAAAAAAGAAATAGTATTGAAAAAATAATGATGGAATCAACAAAGAATTGAATTGCGTCATTTTTCTCGCCCTTCTTCTTTCTTCAGCTATCGCTGACGCCGGTCGCTGCTCAGTTTCCTCCAAAGCACCAGGGGGAGTTGGAATGCCTTTGACCAGCTAAATTGGTGGGCAGTGGGCACTGGGTGATTATGAACAATGTTAACACTTCCACTTGCTGTAACTAAAGCTCCTAATTCGTCCGTATAGCCTAGCTTTGCATGAGCCAACACTACACCGCCGTTTGCCAAGAAGTTTGCTCTTTTCAGTCAACATGGTTTCCATACCGCATTCGACAGCATACCTACTAAATCTCTTATTGAGAAGTGAATCAGGAGCAAGATTAATAAACTCAAACGTTTAATAGTTGAACCCAGTGCCTCTCTGCTATATACAATCTTTCTACTATCTACTGTGTAGATAGGTAAACTATATTTTATAGATACACGGTTAAGTTTCTTAGGTAACTAACGAAAAAAATGCTCATAGACACTTGCGCTCAGTTGACACGTTCCAAGTTCCGGAACAGGCGCTCAGCTCAATCATTTTTATAATCCCTTGATTCCACTGCGTTCCAGTTATGCACACAAATCCCTTGCCCAAAACTCGCCCGTCAACATTCGTGCACGTGTACTTAACTGACTCCATATCGGCAAGTACCGATTTATAACCTTGTGTGTAATTCATTTAAACTCTTTTTTTTTAAATCAATCTCTTGGGTCAATTCCGTTTCTTATGCATACGTATAAATTATTAAAAGGTTAATGAGAAAGAAAAAACTCGATGATTGAATTTCGTGCGGTCGAAAAAACCTTAAAATCGTCGACAATGAGGTACCTATGTAATATATTTGGTCATAGCTCATCTTCTACTAATATTTATGTGAATGGACGAAGTTCTCACAGTTATTTGACTCTTCAATCACTTTTGAGGTCCATTCATAATTATTACTGTCAAGTGAACAAAACCTTGTTTACCTATTATTGCCTCTTGAACGAGACACGACCTCTAAAAAGTTGGGATTCCAAGGTTGTGCAAATATTTCCTAATTGAACTCAGGCCAATGTTGATCGAATGAGCAATTCATTGTTGTCGTTGCTCTATAGCTGAATGCGGTAGGCAGGTCTTTTTTTAATTTTTTTAAACCCGCACTAGCTAACAAGAAGTGCCAACAAATATCACCGACGAATACCACCTACGAGTATATAACTCATAAAACGCTGCAAATTCTTCAGTAGTAGTTCACTTGTTTTTTGTTGTTCTTTTTTGTATCCTTTTTTTACCGCGCTGCTCATTTTGAAATGTTGAGGGTCTACCCATTTAACGTCCTGAATTTGTTTATGCTACGACGGCGCTAGGCGTCGGCAATGGCACAGCAACTGCAGAAATGGCTGATTTCGGCCTTACGGCTTCTCCTGTTCTGGAATAATCTGTGTAAGTATTGGAGCCACGACAGACATCACCAAGCGGCGTTCCACAAAATGCAAAAAAAAAGAAGAATTTTGAATTGTTGAGGTCAAAATTGGCTGTATAAGGTTTGGAGGCGCAAATCTCACTTGAGGTTCCTGGTCAGTGGATGTAGGTATGCCCTTCCTAATCCTAACTGACTGGTTAACCGCCTTCGTCGGCATCCTGATCACTTTTTCTATCCTTGACGAAATGGGGATGAGCCGATCCTTGGTAAGTGGGCAATTGTCGGCTCCTCGCTCGGCGCGTCGTACGCCGGATACAGAAGATTGAGTTTGTCGTGTTGACGCTGTTTGCCCTACACCTCCTTATTATCTTAGTCCTATTTCCCGAGTTCGGATGGCTATTAAGAGATGTCCGATTCAGCCTTGGGATCGCATGATGGGTTTCATCGTCCTCCAAGTCAGCCACAAGGCTACCTACTGGGCGCTTTGCCGAATGCCTGAGCGCTATTGATACGTATCGACGAGTTGTGACGTAAATGTTTATTGAGTTATATGAATCCATCAACACGTTATACATTTTTTAACCGACTTAAAAAAATTGGAGGTTCTCAATTCGACATTTTCTGGGTTTTTTAAATTTTATTTTTATTTATTTCTTAAATTATGTTCGTCCAGCGATTATTCCGAAACTACTGGACCGATTTCGGTGTATCTTTTTCAAATGAAAGAGGATCATCATTTCTTGTGCTTTCACAGACGTTGCACGATTTGACGACCGACAGATTTGATGCCCCAGTAATTATGGTATCAGTACTTGATAGCATGGTGGTACCTATATTACTTGAGGAAAAAATTTAAAAAATTACAAAACAGACTTGAAAAAAGCTGTATGAAACTAAAAAATAACGAATAATTTGTATGCTGAACAAAGTACGTAATTTATTCAAAGCCGTGCAACAGAATGTTTGAAATCGACGCCAGATTTTAACTAAAGTGTATAAAAACCAAGGGATACAATATGAAGGCTGTGTTTGGGGCTTTTAGTTATACAATTTGGCGCCACTTCAAACGTTTCGTTGTATTGGCTTTGAATAAATTATGTAAGTTTGTTCACATAAAAATTAGTTTTAACAGCTTTTTTTAAAGTCGGTTTTGTTTTTGTTAATTTTTTTTCTTTTCTTAAATACATCCTTTACGTTCACATTTCTTTCTCGTGTTTGTATCAACTTCGCAGGTTATAGTTATACCGACTGCGCACCACCTTAATCCTGAATTTATTTACAGCCTTTTGAGGCCAACTTCTTTCTCACTTATCAAGAACACACGTTTTTCGATTATTACGAGTATTATTGAAAAAGTGCGTTGTGTCTTCACAGGTAGTCACCAGTTTCATGTTCCACCAAATGTTATCAGTTCATTAAGGGTTAGTATCTAAGTACGTGATTCTGCTACATGAGCTATCCGTAAGAATGTACTACATAAATTGCTTCGTGGTTCAACTACCCATTATAGCAGCGCATTAGCAATTGATTCAAGATGAGCAATGAAATTTGTCAACACCCTATCAAGTCCTCCTCAATAGATCCACTGTAATTGGTAGTCATCTAATGTGATGACTTGGAGAACCAAATGATTGATAATGACGGCAAACTACTCGATCGTATCAACCTTGAATTTCATCCCATGAACTGAAATCGTGACTGGGAATTGAATTCATAGCAGCTAATCTGATTTGAAAAACGTCGTCTATCAAGGCTCATTCTCATGTAATTTGTATATTTATTTACCTCAGAAAAATGTGCACAGTCTATTGTAGATACTGTAACGAACACTTCCTTCATGTTATTTCCTTCTTATTATTCCTTATTATTATTATTATTAGTTCTAGTTATTTCCTTAATCTCGTAATATTAGGAAAGGTCATCAAGTCACCCGCATTACCCTTCACACGTAGCACTGTATAATTATACCAACCATTATAATAAATTCTGAAATGTACCACAGGTAGTTTGTGTAGTTGTTTTAAACATCGTCGCACTCATTATTGTAATAACAATTATCACTGGTATTGTTTACATGTTGCAGGGGTTTCTGGAGGCAAATATGAAATGCTTCTGGGACGGGAGTCTGGTGGCAGCCGTGAAAGGCCTCGAATTCATGGGTTACGTCTGCCCGGGGATCCTCCTGGTTACTGGTTCACCGCCCTCTCTTCATCTCATCCGTTCCGCTTGGTCCCGCTCCGTCCTCAAGCCGCCCCCAAACTATCTGATCACTCTGCTTGGTAAGTTGATCATTATCTTGTCAGAACAACTGCAGGATGGTTGTTTAGTATTGGAAGACTCACCAGAGATGAATGGCGTCTGCGCACGTATTTTTTTAATTCATTTTATTTTATTGTATTTTTTTAAATGAAAGTAGATTTCATCCTCAGAATTTTGGCACCAACCGCACTGTTCTACGATTGGTAGTTCTTTTTCTATCATTTTTTAAAGATTCCAGAGGTTCCTACGTCTCCCTGGTCCCGCCCGCTGTGACGTAGGAACCTCTGGAAACTTTGAAAAACCATAGAAAAAGAACTAATAATCGTAGGTCAGTGCGTTTGATGTCAAAGTTCTCAGAATGAAACCTAGTTTCATTGAAAAATAATGTGAACCGCTTTTTTGACCCATGCGTATACCCCATTTCGCCCATATTTTCTATATCTACCATTTTGTCAACCCATTATGTGAGATATGACCGTTTTGTGTTGCGTCCTAAAAAGCTGTCAAGGAAAAAAATTTATTTAAAAATAATAACTATAAATAGAATTAAGAAGTATGAACTTGGTACCTAACGAAAAGCTGAGTGAGATCGACTGTAGCACCCAGGTTTCAAGTTGTTAATATCCTCTAATCAATCATTTATGTTTCAGGCTTCAGAGCAGGTGAAACATGGTTATTAGGTATCATTATTGTGAGGATTTTTACGTGGAGAGGGGGTGAATGTAAAAGTGGCCTCGTCCAAGTGGTCTGGTTTGTATTCAGGGTTCGAACGTTCCCCCATTTCCCTTCCATCTTTCAGTCATTTTCAGGTTCCTGTATAAAGTACAATGTCAGTCTAATTGTTCTGTATTCAAGGTTAAATTATTTAAGCGTAGACTGCGGGACACAAAGTTTTCAAATTCAAAACAAATTTTCATGTTCCTGCTCAATCATACAGCTCATAATAAACAAATTGAAAGGAATTAAGAAAGCCCAACAGTATGCGTTTACCTAACAATAACCTCAACATTCTCACCACCCTCACTTGCAGCCAATTAGACAAGTGTTCCCTAAGCTTGCCGGAAAAGCTTTTGAAGAGGAAAGAAAAGGGTTTATCAAACCCAAACTTGAAATATCGTTCCCAATTAAGAAACCCCTATTCGGCTTGACTGAACGAAAACTTGGACGTGCTTCTTAATTTTCACATGGGCATACGCTTATTTCCTATTGCCATCTACGTGAACGGCTCCTTCCATTCATGAACTTGCGCTGGATCGGCTTAAAACCGGCCGTAGAGCTCCTGTCTCCCACGCTCTCACGATTTTTTCTATAGATAATCTGCTTTATTTTGTTACTCAACCCGACTGCGCCACCTCGTTTGTTCCACGGCCTTTCAAGTCTGGATAATAATTACTACAGGTTTGTTCCTGAGTGAAAATCATTACAAAACCGCGTGGGTGGAGTCGGTGGATTTCCGTGTACTTACGCGCCGTGGAGCCCGAACAATTCACGTCACCTGATCACCATCCTAAACAAAAATTGTTATTTCACGAATGATAATTGGCAATTATTTAGTACCTACTAAAGTAAACAATAATAGTATCTACAATAATAGAAGACGGTATCTAATGTATATAATTATAATAATAGTACTCCTCTTACTAGCTAGCTATAAAGCAATATCGGAAAATGTCATAGAACGATGTAGTTAGAAAAATTTGCATTAAATGAGGTGAATGGTGAGCGGGTGAATAACCTCAAGTATGCTGATGGTACCGACTTCCTCAAATAATTACTCATCAGTGCCATCAACGACAAAAACAAAAACGAATTTGTCTATCGATTATCCGATGTATTCTGCTGTACGATGCTGTACAAATTGTCAATAGCCAGGCGAAAACAAGGTTGATCGTTACTCTCAAGAGGAATTGTGCAGCGAACAGGAGTTACTATAGATTCTCGTAGTAACAGTAACCCAGTCACTTATACCTGGCGCCGATCTGAATTTCATGACAAAGAAATATGCCAAATTAATGTTGATGCCTCTATCATGACCCATATGCCTTCCCGGGCCCTCGTGAAAAGTCAGTAGTAGTTAACCACGATATCATCCTATACCTGGTGAGTAAAGAAAAAGCGGAGTTATTGGGGGTAAAACGGAGTGAAGAAATCGGAGTTATTCAACTCCGTTTTTTTCTTTGAAATGGGTTTCCACGATTACATCGCGAGTAGTTTAGTTCGTAGCTGGTGAGTATTATCTGAAATATTTTAGGGTGTTCCGAACTGCAGTTTTAACATTTGGTTGTTGTGTTCAGAGAAATAAAAGAATCAAGGTAGGCAATTGAATTGAACTTTTTATGGTCCTACTGTCTGGTAAATATCTCAATGGAGATATCTGAACAATCCTCCAGGTTTTTTTCATGAACTAGCGAAGATATTTATGTAAGTTTTTCCATTTTGAACCATGTTAGTACCTATTGTAAGCCGATTTTTAGTTTTATCCAGGGCCACTTGGGTGGCCGTAATAAAACGTGAGGTGGCTATTATAGGTACCTACGACTGCCGAAACAACAGTGTGCACAATACATTTATTGGTTCGCAAAAACAAAAGTAGGTAACCAGTTGAAAATGAGGTAATACCGGACAGCGGGGTATCTTAGGAGAGGTGAGTTATGGAGTTTAGGCAGTCGAATTAGTTCACTGAACCAATTTCTTAACCTTAACCTAGGTTTTCAAGGGACCTACTGGATGTTTCCAGCTACTGGGATCTGGGATCTTGAAGCTATAATAATTTATGGTTTCGTATTTAGGTCAAGGGACATCCAGTAGGTATTCTACGGGATGTTTTCTCTACATAATTGTACATTATAAGTATAGCTTATTCGTGGGTGGCTGGCATTTGACCTAGGTAAATTTATGTTTTCCTTGTATTAATTCAAATTTTTCTGATCAAAGCCAAAATATGTAAGTACCCACCCATCCACCCAGCTACTGAGAACTTGAAGCTATAGTAATTTATGGTTTCGTATTTAGGTCAAGGGACATCCAGTAGGTATTCTATGGGATGTTTTCTCTACATAATTATAAGTATAGCTTATTCGTGGGGGGCTGGCATTTGACCTAGGTAAATTTATGTTTTCCTTGTATCAATTCAAATTTTTCTGATCAAAGCCAAAATAAGTAAGTAGGTACCTATCCACCCAGCTACTGAGATCTTGGAGCTAGAATAGTTAATTTATTTTTTCGTATTCGTACGTACCTATTTGGTTTCGTAATCATCCTGTTCTAGTCGTTTTTATGTTAGGCAGTGCTTTCATCTTACTGTGAAATACAATATACAAAGGACCTTTCAGGACTCCCTCTGGCTCCGAATTCAACAGGGCGTTGTACCCAGGGATACTTTCCCGTTTTTCGAAAAAAAATAGCTAGTATTGTGTCAAAGATATTGTTGAGTACCTACTTATAATTTCGTTATGATGTACCTAAAGAAAGATAAGAGTATCTACTTAATTAGTTTATTGAGAAACCCCTACAAGGTGGAATCAGACTATAACAAATGTAGGTACAGATTATGGGAACATCCGAATTGCTTTTTTCCTCCAGTTTCCTTTCCTGAAGCATTGAAGCTATATTTTTTTGTTGATGAGCTTCTCGTAGTTGAGCCACGATTTTAGAATTTAAAAAAATTCATGTGTTCATGTTTCAAAAACATGAATAATTGTTTATTGTGGTTAATCAGTGGTTTCAAACTTTTGGGAATAGTTTAATATAGGTAGTTGTTTCTAGGCGAAGTGCAGACTTCTGTTCCAGTTAGTGTCAGGGTTTTTGAAATTCCTCGGTGCCCTGGATAATATAAACACGTTAGACGGTTACAGCTCTGCGCCACGGCAGCCTCCGACCGGCCATCGTTGTATATAGAATGACCAATGGCCGCTTACCGTTGCGTTTTGCAGGTGATGTGGAAGACTGTACGGTTTCCAAGGTACGACAGGCAGGTTTCACGCCTCTGTCCGACGCCGTATGTTGGGTGATTCTCCAGCTGGGGGCGGCCGGTCAAGTTGCCGTTCTCGAGACGATCCGTTCCGCCATCAGGTCGTCTTTCCCGTCCATTGAAGTACCGTCGACCCCCCAGCTCTACGACACTCTTGCTGACCTCACTGCTACCAACAAGGTAAGAGTACAAAAGGGGTTACCAGACATACTTTTTAAAAGCATCTTTTTCATTTTGTAGCCATATATACGCATTTTGCTTCCTCACTACTGAAGGTAGGGAAGCCTTGGATTTGGGATTGAATGAAACAAATTTATGTCCTCAAAAATGAAAATTTCTACTACCATTTTGCGTTTCAGACATCGTTGGTCCGAGTCTGTCTGCCTGTGGCAATTCCTTGTAACGAAATGGGTTGAAATTTGGAGGGTGCGTGCGGGTTGAGCCACAGATGATCCCGTACTAGAATCATTGAAAAAGTAACTTACGTCTGCGCATGCGCAAACGTGAAATACTTGAAACGCCCATAACTACCCTAAATATCGTTGAAATGAGTTCAAACTTGAAGGGTCAATCAGGTTATAATACTTTGATAGTTCCAAATGAATTTAATTGGAATCGCACTGTAACTTTCGTCTGCGCATGCGCGAACATGAAATATTTACCGTTTCCTTTGTAACGCCTCTAACTACGCGAAAAATAGTCGAAGAGACCTGAAAATTTGAGGGTACACGCGGGTTGGATCGCAGGTGGTCCCGTATCAAAACGAACCTACTCAACAATTCAATTCATGTGATTCAAGTGAGGAACCTCATAGCCTATGAGGTTAGCTAGGAACATGGAAGTAGGATCCTACTTCCATGGCTAGGAATTGCTATAAGGGAAGGCCTATGTTCTAGTTATTTTTGTGTGATATTTTTGAGAGATTGATTTGAAGTGCACCATTTTACTCTGGTTAGAATTTTCGAAACGTTTCTTCCACAGGTAAGTACCTTGTTACTTGAAACTGTAATAAATTAGAAAAAGCTTAACGTTACCTTTATGTAAAACGTAGGTGCCTATTCGTCGTGAATTGTTTGACAAATGGAATTCGAAAAATATTTTTTTTCTTCTAGTTGTTGCCTTGAACCACATACCTACCTAATGTTCTTTATTTCTGTGATATTTTCGAAAGAATGATGGAGCTGCTACTCAAATCCATTTGAGCCATTAATAAAACGCTTGTTCCACTGATCAGTTCAGTTGATTCAGTTGAAATGTAGTATATAAAATTCCACGATGTCAACAACAAAATTGTGTGAAAAAGTAGACTGACCTAATAAAATCTTATTTTCATTATCACAATAAATTGATTAGGATGATTTCATTTACCAGTCGTACAACGGCGTAACATGACCTATTTATATGTATATATATCTTTTTTAACCAAGGATGTACTCTTGTCTGGAAGGGGGAATCTGGTAATCTTTACAAATCAACAGCCTCTTCATTAGTTCTTTTATTACAATTGCGTCTGATGATTAGCAAGTTGAAAATGAGTAGGTACGCTCCCTATATTAATGAAATCGCAACCTCTGTCGTTGTGTGTACTGTGATTGGAAAGTCATGTTTTTGTTCCATGTTCACGAAATCCTATTTTCATGTTCCAACTTGTGCTATTTGTAGATAATTCAGACTTGTAACTGAATATAGCTATAGCACAATTCTTTGGATAAACGTCTGCGGGTCGGTTACAACGGCTCGCCTAATTTCAGGCAAACAATAAGGAGGGTTTTTATGAAATTCAACTACTTGTTGTTTGAAAAGAATTTTCTGAGTTGAATCCGGGAAAAAGCGTACTCCGCGGCAAACCCTGGGTAATTAGACTAGAGCATTCCATTTTGATTTATTAATATGTGAATAATACATACACCTATGTATTCGCTGAGCAAAAAATATTTTGAACACCCCTCAATTTTTTATATTTATGTTTCAAGGTGAGTAGGTTCCAAAAATGTAATGTCCGTCCGCCGTATCATCCATATCTACCTTTATTTGCGGTCTAAAAAATTCGTTCTTTCGCACACAGGCTCCAATGAGGAGTACCCATGACTTCTGTTTATATTTTTGAATGAAAGTAGATTCCATTCTAATGAGACCAACCACACTCCCCTACGATGAACAGTTCTTTTTTCTATGAGCCTTCAATGTTTAGGCAGCAAGTGACGTCACACTTGCCAAGGGGGTCCCATCTGCAGTGACGTCACTTGTTGCCGAAACTTGAAAGCTCGTAGAAAAAGAAGTATTCATCGTGGAAGAGTGCTGTTGGTCTCAAAATTTTTAGAATGGAACCTACTTTCATTTTGGTTTATTGTTTTCAATAATGAGCCTTTGGAGCATGGGAAAAAAAATTGTTTAACCCCCCTTCAAAATTTGATGGTTTAAGTTTCAAGGTATGTAAATTCCGGAAATGCAATAAAAAAAATTTCTGTCCGTACGTCGTACGGGCCACTTTTCTTAGTTACCATGAGCCAAAATTGACGAAATTCGGTTTATAGGTCCCGCTCGGTGTCTAGTTGGTCCTCGAAGCTCGAGTTGATAATTTACCGATAAATTAAGGGGTTCAAAATAGGGGTTGACATTTTCAGAACGCCTATACCTTTTTTTACGTGAATCTTTTTACGGTTTTAAATAGTGTTCTTGAACTAGTTTTTTAAGACCACCCGGAGCATTGTACGTCCATCCGTTCCTTCGCAGTAAGGCCTCCGAGTTTGCACCGACTGGCTTGGTCAACAGGAGGGTGAATCATATTGTATAATTTAGCCCAAATATCATCACTAGGGAGCATCTGATTATAATGACGGATGGCTGTGTGAAGTCGAGTTGGTTGTTCTGTGATATTATTCCATTTGAAAACTGAAGGCTGTTTTGGATTTCGTTGATAGGTACTTTTGCAACTTGAACAAACGGTGAAGTATTTATTGATGTTATTAGACAATGGTAAATTATTATACTTGAACAAACGGTGAAGTATTTATTGATGGGTAAATTATTAGACAGTGGTAAATTATTATACCATCTAAGTAGAAGGGGATGGATTTTGTTGATAGTACTTTTGCAACTTGAACAATCGTTGAAGTATTATTGATGGGCCAATTATTACACAGCGGTTAATTATCACGCACTAGCAAATTATTACACAACGGTTCATTATAATATCTACTTAGAAGGGGCATCTGCAGGTAAATTATTACACAACGGTTTATTATTTGCCTTATACTTCATGGATAGCTACAAATAATTAATGATTGAATTATTGAATCCCGCGAATTTGTAGGAAACTTTAATTCCGGGGCCGTGTCGAGTAGGTACTCGATTTAGGGCTTTCCTGGGAAAGAGCACGAGGGTAGGTATGGACCACAGAAAACAGTGATCTACGCAGAAGGGTCATCTATACAGGTAATCAATAAACCTTTCTGTAATAATTTGCATAGTTTTTTTTTTTAATGGGAAAGTACATAAACAGAAGTCATGGATACTCGTCATTGGGCCCCCGTTGTTTAAAGTCTTTGTAAACTTCGGCGTGTGAGGTACCTACCCTTTTCCATGTTTTTTAGGAGACCAAATTAATATGAAGTTGATTTTGACCAAAGAGTGGAAAATTGAGGTTTTAACAAAGTAAGTTCCCAAAATTCATATTTTACGAGTCGAAAACCTGGGAAATTTGAATCACCATAAATTTGTATTATAACACTACAAGTAGTATTGACAGGTGAATCAAGACAATTAAATGGCACTATCCATGGTCAAAGATAATTTGTCAAAAATAGGAGCCTAATTCGAGTTTTTGGGGGCCAAAATTTGTAGAAACCACCAAAAATTGCTATTTCAATTGTTGCGCATGAAAGAAACAATAAATGAACAGCCAACATTTCTGTAGGTATGTCCAGTAGAATAATAAACCCGTCTGACAAGGACTTGGCAGCGTTTTATTTCAGTTATAAACGTCATGATTGCATCGGCTGTGACTATACGTCGTATTGTTTTAACTTCTTCTGGTGGGCTAGCAAGATTATAGAGTCAAGCACCTACCATTAAACTATCATCTAGATGATCCAACAGAAACAACTTTTGACTATTTCGGCGTTCAACATTTCGAGAAGGGCGTTAGTTTGTCGTTTGACGAAATGACGGTTGTCAACTAAGTAGTTGTCGCAGATTGATATTCCTGCTTCATAATGGCCCTACAGGTTTACCAAACGGCCCAAGGCTATTTCGTCGCGACGCCGGACAGCTTGAGACTGACAGAGGCAGCTACCGGTGGCCGGAACCTCCTCCTCTCCCAAGCAGAAGCTGCTGCTCTCGTCCACGGAGAGATCGTCACCATCAGGGAAGGACACAAGACCCACCAATCCATACAGACCAACCTCGCTGATGTAATTTGCGGCGGTAAGGCTCTCCAAGTTTTTACCATTGGCAGATAATACAGGTGATCGCTTTTTGTCACTTCAGTACCCACATCATTTGATAACATACTTGAACGTTTTTGCGGTTTAGCGTGGAGATTCAGTTCACAGTTACGCGATATAATCGTTGGTATGAGTAACGCTCTTTGGTTGTGAAAAATGTAACCATTCGAGAGACATTTCAGGGCACCTGGCTATAGTGGAAACTAACTCATGCTCATGTAGATTCCATCTTAACCTTACCATATGCAGGTATATGAAAAAATATGTTGGGCTTCGTTATCATGTTGGGAATACTATTAGTACTCAAACACCGATCGATTTCTTGAAATTCTATATCAAAGATGCAGTTTTCGAATCATGTTCAACTGATATTCTATATACGCTATCTGCAATACCTCAGTCGTAAACTGTGTAATCCCTTGTGCGTACACAAATCGTAAAATTCAGTGGGTGTTCAGGGTGTACTACGTATTTCAGTTCATCTGTTGTGTTGTGACTGCAGCCACAGATATCATGCGATACATAATATGCAATTATTGGTATGTTCTCAGGAAATAAAAACGACAAAATTTTGTATCCACGTGCGGTTACTCGTGCGACATACCACAGGAAACTAGAAAGAAGACATTCTATGAGGTTGTTGGGGAGCTCAAGAAAACTGTCAACGCTTCATCGGGCCGGCTCTGTTAGACTTCTCCACCACAACATCAGCACTGAAATCCCAAGTAGTGAGTTTCTTCATGTTTAGCTGTTTATGGCTTCAGAATTGTTAGTTAGCAGTGTTCATTGTCTATCATTAGTTTATAGTTTTGTGTCATCACAGTTAACGCATGAAAGAGGTCTTCGGTTTATTCTTTTTAAAGTTACCTACCTATGAATGGGAACGACGGAGTAAAACACATCTCACCTTCCCTCCAAGTACATATGATGATTTGTGTTACATGTGCACCTACTGCTGTTCAAAGCGAAAACGCCTCATCTCCAAAAGTGGGGTTTCACCCCTCACCAATTTTCCCCTGCTCCTTCTATTGGAGAAGCCAAGAAGTAGGAATTCCTCCCGGAGTAGCGTCAAATTCCAGGATCAGAATTCGAAACACCTCAACTCCAATAAGTTCATCGATGAGGCTTTTTGTCTTCGTTTCTTGGGTTCATTTTTCAGTTGAAGTGTTTTCATCGAGTTGATAGTTTTTTTTATGGTTTCCACCAATTTTGCCCCACAAATTGGGCTCCTATTTTTTTTTTTAACGAAGTTATCCTTGATCACTGATAGCGCCATTTAATTGTCTTTATTTACCTTTTAATACTACTTCTAGTGTTATTAAACAAATTTATGGTGATTTCAGATAACTTCCCAGATTTTTGACTCATAAAACTGAATTGTGGGAGCTGAACCTTCGTTATAACCTCAGTTCTTCACTCGCCGGTCAAAATCAACTTCATATTCGGTCTTCTGGCCCTAAAAAACATTGAAAACGAGACCTTAAAAGTTCATGTTCACTAAAACCTCGAAAAACCTCATTTTTACACCCCCCTCCGTAACACCCCTGGGTGTATTCGATAGGGCTGCCGAGCTTCGGAGCACAAATAGGACCCAAGTTTGTTTCAAATGGGGACCCAAACTGTCTACAGAAGAACGAAAATGTTAGACCGAAATTTGACGCAAATTTAAGGCTGAAACTTCGTTAGAACCTCGATTTTCTACTCTTGGTCAAAATCGACTTTATATTCGGACTCCTCGTCCTAAAAAACATGGAAAACGATGCCTCACAAGCTCATGTTACTAAACACCAATAAACCCTATTTTTACACTCATTTTTCACCCATAACACCCTTGGGTATATTCCGACCGGGCTGCAAAGTTTCGGGACATAACTAGGGCCCAAATTCAGCCTGTGTGCGAAAGACCGAATTTTTTGGACCGAAAATAAAGTAGATATGGATGATTTGGCGGATGGACACTGCATTTTTGGAATCTACCTTGAAGCGTAAAAGAAAAAATTTTGAAGGGGTGTTGTAAAGAAATTTTGCTGAGCAATACATAGGTGTGTTAATCAGAGAATAATAAACCAAAACAGCAGCATAATTCGTGTTTTTGGGGGCCAAAATTGGTGGAAACCATCAAAAATAGCTATTTCAATTACTGCACATGAAAGAAACAATAAAAAATGAACAGCCAACATTTCTGTAGTACGTCCGATAGAATAGTAAACCCATGTGACAAGGACTTTGCAGCGTTTTATTCTATGAAATGGGTTTACAGGATTTCGTCGCGACTGTTAGTTTCATTTGGGTACCTGAACATTGTGTTCTATTGATCGGAGCTTTGATGATTTCAAGTACCAACCTGTCGGTAAATTTGATCCGACGATCGGATCTGCGGCAGAATCGACATCCATTGTTCGCCCTTCTGTTTCAGAAAAGTGTTCTCTCTTCTCCAAGATCTTCAGGTGGCCCAGGAAGCACGCGCCGGCAGGCAGCTACTCGTCGCCTTCACTCACGGAGCAGACTCCCCCCGTCGAATGGTTCAACTCGTCCGTCCTCAACTGTCGGTCCGTCGGCACGCAAACTGTGGTGAAAGTGAGATGTCGCCGACTGCATTTTATAATTATCTCGACGCCCCATCGTAATTTATAATCACCCATCGTCAGTGTTTAGCACATCTCTTCCCATAGGTGGTATCTTTTAGCGTGACAGTTATAAATGGGGGTCAAGCATGGATTTTTTTCACCATTATTTTTGCATTTTTTGTACATTGTCGACATTTCTTTAGACTGCTCAAAAGAAAATCGCGTCGGTAATAAGTATCATACCTGCTCGAATAGATGCGTCAACACCATATCATTAAATGCCATACTACTAAAGAAAATTACTGTAATGAACGTGTGCAAGCATATGCGTGAAATTTATCGAGACCTATCTGCCCGATATGTCGTACAGATGGTGGATGCCACGAGAGGTGTATAAGCGGCCTCAATTTACTGGGTGCTAAAAGAACATAGAGAAAACACCTGCTTTTGTTCACCAATGAAGACCGGATCCCACCCCAAAAATAGCTGATTCGGTCGATTCTTTAGATCAAGAGGCAGTAGGTACACCAAAAAATTCGTCAGTTCTATCTTCGGAATATACTTCCTACTATAAATGAAAAGTTTTTGACGTTAACACGGGCGGTCCCCTCCCCAATTTTAAAAGAACCACTTTTTACATATCTCAGAACTGCATTTCAACGTGTCAGGCGTGGAAAGGATTCAGTGCTGCTTGAACGGGAGGAGCTTGTTTCGTGGAGAAGGGATTATTTGAGACGATTCGAAAGTTTAGTACTGAAAACCTACAAATTTACTATTTGGACGAAACGAGGAATAATGCTGGACACACAAATTACACCATGATAACATTTTTTTTATTTTTTGTTAATTATTGAGTATAATTTACGTGTATCCGTGTAGATTCATGGCCCTTACATGTGTGTTAAGTCCCATGTTACATCACATGCCAACCTTCCCGTTAGCAATCAGTATGATATATGCGGGCTCGATTTCATTGTCGTTTGTTTATCTGTGGTCTCACGCTAAATTGACGTACTATTTTTTAGGTTGGTATGAAAGGGAATGAGTTAAAATATGGGTTTTGGTGGACACACGTTTGTTTCATCCCACAGGAGATCACTGTGGGTGCATATTAGGTAGGAGATACAAAATTATTATGTACCTAACATGGCAGATCCGGCAATTTAAAAATCCATTATTTTGGTGTCAAGTACACAGGTAGGTACCTCTACCTTTTAAAGTCGAGGTCCTAGTCTACTGTTGTGAGAGTTCAATTTTTAGGTTAATTTAAACGAAGCAAGCATTTTTTGTATTCACGTTAACCCTAACGTTTTTTCAGGAAAGATCATCAGATGGTTCAGATTGGGTGTCTGAGTGTGGAGCTGTTCGATCAAGAAGACGATCAATGAGCACATCGAGACTCCCGAGGAGGCGCAGCAGAGCCCCGTCCAATTCACCTTCGCGGCCATCGTCTCCATCAACCCCGTCTTCATCCAAGACAGTCCTCTGCACGACGACTCCCAAAGCGATGTCTTCAGCGTCATCGGGCTACAACTCCTTGCCCAGGTCTCATAAATCCAGAGCGAAATCCGTAGCTGGGAGCTCCCAGAGCTCTCCGAAAGCTCCTCCGAGACATCCCAAAAGCTCCCATTCGTCCATCAAAGTCGAAGTGTCCTCGAACCCGGCGAACGGCATCCTTGCTGATACCAAAGTCGATACTCGGATGACTGCCTCTACCAATGATCCATCAGCTCTGCTCACCACCACAATAAACGGCCCGAATTCCACTAAAATATACCTGCAACAACAAAACTCCCCTATGAGATCCGTCATAACGTTTGAAAAAGCCAGGAAGCCGACATCTAGGGAAGCACCAGCCGAGAAGAAAGTGGTTCAAGAAGACGAGCGATCAAAATCGGAAAGTAGAAGGAGTCGAAGACCTCTGTCACTCTATCAACAAAAAGAGGCTGCAAAAGACACACCAATCAAAACTAAAGTGAATATTAGCCAGTTGGAAAACAATCTAAAAATGAAATTCCCTTCTACCGAGACAATCCAACTGGAAGAAAAACTATTAACCGCGGACGAAAAGAACAATAAAAATTATTTCAACAAGAAGAATGTTTCTGATTCCGTCAATCTGTCAATCAAAGCGGGGAGTCTGGTTGATGTTGCAAATGCGGATGAGCGCCTGAACAACATCAAGAAAGCATCGTTTTCTCTTAGTCCTTTGCAGCCCGCTCTAAGTTCGGATAGGGTCCTTGAAAACTTGAATATCAAAAATATTTTCATCGACAACGGGCCCGGATCGCCTACAAAAATCGAAGACAAAAACCTTTGCTTTGGGCCCCCCATTAAAATCATCCAACAGTCGGAGAAAAGCGTAGACATTCCTTTGAAATCCGGCGAAAACGAATTGTGCCCGTTCCCGTCACTCAGCGACCTTTCCCTGCATTTCACGTCACTCGCTGCGCAGAACATTTTGAACGGTGTTTCGATCAATTCGATCGACACCCTCGTCGAAGTGAACATGGCTGCTGAGAAACACAACAACAGCGTCCACACGGACCTGGGTGTTGTTTGAACGTACACGTCGGTCCAAACGTTTCCAGACCTCAAGATCGGGATCTCGCCACCACTTTTCCTGTGCCCCAACGTAAGGTGCAAACCTGATGACAAATCAGGGCTTGCACTTACCTGTGGATTATGAAAAGCCCATATCAATATGGGCTGTCCTTACTCTGGGAGCAAACCGATCTTCTCCTCCATCTTGATAAGCATACATACCTACCATATGATATAGGTAATTGTAGTGTATAGTGATTTCCTAGCATTTATGCTTCAATGTAAATACTAGGGGAATAAACTAATCCCAGTGAAAAACAACACTTTTTAGTATCAGCAATTTTCTCTGGTTTCGTTTAGTTTTATAATAATTACTAGGTACCTACCTACCAACCCCGTAAAGCCATATCACACTAGCAGTTTTTACATATTTTTTTCGCATTTTCTTATTTCCGAAAGGGAAGTTTAAGAACTGCACTTTCAGCATTTTCTCAAGGTAAACGACCCCATTTTCTGCAAGAAAAATGCTAAAACGTAACCCTTGGGAAAATAACAATTCAGAACTGTTGGTACCTAACCCCATTGTCACTTTCCCCATTTTTCAGCTTTGAGAATTAATAGATATCCTTCTGTTATTCAGTTTACAAGACTGAGTAGTTATTCTGTTGTTATTTTGTTTCTGTTACTCTGAGATAATGCTATAGGTACACTAACTTTGCTTCAATATTTCAAGCCCTAACATGACACCAGTTCCAGTGTTAATAAAACTGCATTTACCAGAACATACTGTATTTGAGATTTGCAGCACTTATTCCTCTTCAATATTTACATTTTTTTTATTCTTCTCTCGCTAGTTTAGAGTTCAAAAATGCAGAATAACATGCAGAAAAACTGCTCAGTGTGATGTGGCCTTTATTCTTTGCTGTTGAAAACTAGTTGGTAGGTATTCATTTTATTTATGCGAAATCAAAAATCAAAATTCTAATCAAGATTAATATAATTTTTATAAATAAAGAATGTAAACGTATTGATAGTTTGATGAACTTCATGTCATGAAGAGGCCATACAATTTTTTTTTGCTTTCCCTAATTTTTATTCTGTACATATTAGTAGTAGACACAATACTGTGGTCCCGTATTACAAACTGACCTTACAATAAAATTGTTTTCTTTTTCTTAGCAAAGTAGATTGCCTGTATTTTAATTTTTGTGCCAAACCTGTGTAATGCTGCGGTAATTGTTAACCATTTCGAGTTACGTAAAAGCGTAATCGCAAAAGCAATCGCAATTCTCAGTATATATTAACCAGAAATCGGGGCGGTATGGTTGTTACTACGTTGTTTTCCTCATCAGGTTTTTGCTTCGATTTCCATGTCCCGTCGACAACAAAAATGTAAGCTCACTGGAAAAAGTTGTCATATTTTTTTAAACGAATCATGTTTCTTTTAGCTGTAGGTGCTATTTCAGAGTTTAATTATACGTTACAATTAAAAATAGATTTTTTTAGCTCTGTTGATTATCACGGAGAACATGCCTAGCTATATAATTACATAATACATTACGTCACCATTGATCAGCTTGGTGCAAAGCCCTCCACGACCTACCATTGTATTAAATATGTATGTTGGTACATCCAGAATTAACCGGTAAGACGCATAGGTACTTCAGTAATAATTTTATTGGCATTACAATGTGTATTAACTTGGCATGTTAAAACTTTGTGATCCTTTTATTTGTAGTAAATTAAATTACCTACTTACTTAAATGTTGTGTGTAATCTTTGTTGTCCTTTCTCTGTTTAGTGTTTAGTGAATATTTGACGTGTATGGACACATGCAAAAAACAAAAAAGGTAAATAAGTAACCTCTCTACTGTGAGGTCAGGAGTTCGATTCCTGGGTGCCATTTTAAAACCCATGGCGGTGAGACAGTGTCCTTGAGCGAAATGATCAGACCATATATGCTGATTGCAAAAGGTTATCAGTGATTATTCTATCTTGCTATAGCTAATCTTGAACTAATAACGGATTCAGAAAACCATTATGGCCGAATGGCATGTGGTAACCTACCTGCCTTGAAACTTGAAAGCTATAATTCGCTAGTAATCTAAATGAATATGATTGAGGCCAATGAGCAATTTTCGTGGGTTACAAATTCTCCTTCTTTTGGCCGAATTCTGTTCAGTAATGGAAATTGACACTTACTGACCATAATAAAGAGGCGTTTGTTGGAAAGTCTAGAAATGACGTATCAGGTGAATAGCCGAACAGTCAACTCAAACCCCGCTTAGAGCGCTAGTGCATAACTTTAAAACAATGTGCAGAACCACAATTTTATAAATAAATTGAAAAACACCATCAAAATCAAACCTAGGGAGGTTCGTGAATGTCACAGCAAAGGTTTGCAATTTCTAATCTTGGGCTGTTGGCAGCACTGAGAACCTTTGCCTCCAAAGCTTCGCTCCGCCTCCTTGGGCCAACTTCCAGTCAGATGTCAACAGACCTGATATACTTCATTTTTTGCCGCATTTTTATATTTAATCACCATTTAAAAACTACGACTAATTTTCGAAAACAGGCTTCAAACTACCATTTTTCCAAGCGTTGTTGATTTTGTTTTTCTTCTTTCTACATCATTTTTAGAATAAAATTTCGCAGTGGAATTGCTAAATTTTCATTGTGGCGAGAGTCACTTTACTTTTTCTATCACCGATACCCAAGCTTTGAATTGATGTTGAAAAGTAAATAGGTACCTACGACCATATAGTCACAACAATGGTATGCCAGGATATAATAAGGACAGTGATGTAGTTCTGTATCTGGATGGCTCCAGTAGGATACAATGAAGGAACCTTCACGAAAATGTTGAAATACCTATATTAATTAGGCACCTATTTTATTAGCAAACAAACTTTGAAAACTGAATTTAAGTTAAATGCTTTGCAAATTAAATTAAACCTTTGAGTATGCACGCGCAAAACATTTAATTTGCAAAAGGTGGCAGTGGTGACCTTGTGGCAGTGAGACCGTGGAACCTCGAGAGGCTTCCCCAAGCGACCCCGATACTACTCGATGACATTGTCACACTCCTCCCACATGACACATCTAAGTAGCAGAAGTATGAGAGGGAAAAGGGGGAATGAAAAGTAGTATGAAGTTCAAGTCCAGGAAAGGACATCCGAACAACTTCAAGGTGACTAACCTCCATCGTAATGGTACTACCTAAATAATTTACTGGTGGAGAACAAAGCTCCTACGTACGAGCATCGGCGGAGAAAAAAATGTTGTCAGAGGTTGTTATCCAGTGAATTGTGCTCATCTGGGCAACCTCTAGGTGATCAACCTCCATCGTTAGGATGGAACAACTACTGGGACTTGTACCTAAAACGGGACAGGGCATTGCTCGCCGTCAAATGAGCTCAATATATTTTAATTATATTGACACTTGAAAGGGGGAGGGGAAGCCAATAGATGTATGTATTGTCAAAGGGACAGGATCTTTGTAAAGGAATCCTTCTGGAAACCTCTGGGCATATCCTTCTAGTACTCTCACACCGTCAGTATCTGCTAGAATAAGGTTCGTTGGGCCAAAATGGCGCTGTGCAAGAGATGGGGGTGGTAGGAAAATGCACATTTATTTGAGCGTGCTTACGCTAACAGGAATTCAATGACGTAAGCAGAAGGGGAAAATAATAGGGGGGGATCTATAGTGGAAAATGATAAACCGTCGTGTAATAATTAGCAGCTTTTTTATTTGTTTATACAACCACCATGCCCATCACATCACCTTCAAGGTACTAGAAAACTTATAGGTATACCTACGTCGTCGGAGTCAATATTTATCTCAAGGTTCGTTCGGACAGACAGTCCTGGACCAGTCTATCCAAAGGCGTGGCGTGGATAGACGGGCCCCTTTTTGTGCGTTCGGACCAGTGAAATGGTCCAGGATCGAGAGTTGGTTGTTCGGACAAACAGTCTAGGACCGTTCACGACTAATTCTAGCAGTCCTGGAGTTTTTCGAGGACTGTGTGTTGATCTTGCACATGCACGCTCGATGCTTCTACTTCCATCATATTATGTGGAAGGTTACAGTGCTTCAGTTATCCTTTCAGAATCATCAACACACGTTCGTACAGACACAGTTCTGGGCTCAATCCTGGACAGTTCTATCCCCTCTTTTGCAGAACGCAGTTCTATCCTGGACTGTCTGTCCAAACAAATCTAAAGATAAAGGTTGTTGAAAAACCAAAGGGCCTAGGTCTAGATCACGGCCCAGCTGTGTGTGTGCATGTGTAAGAGATAAGGTTATTATATAATTTCCATCTCGATCTTGTTTATTCCATTTTAACTTGTCCACAAAACTGTACGTTTTTGTGACGATTCATGAGGCAGTGAATTATCTCTATGTTCAGACAAACAGTTCTGAGTCGAACTAGTTATGAACAGAACTGAAGGATGGATGAGAACTGTCAGTTCTAACTCTGTCTGTTGGAACGCTTTCCGAACTAGTTCATAACCGATGACCAGAATAACCACTCCAGACAGTTATAACCTTCTACCTACCCTGTCTAAAACTGATCATTTCTAGGAGATAAAACGCTGCAAATCCCTGCACAACGGTTTATTATTTTGTATAGAATACCCTTCTGTTACAGATCACAGCTCTATGTATAGATAACCCGTCTATATAATATGATATGTACTATTCTATGCATAATTATTTAGATCGCAGACCCTCCGTAGGTTAGTACCTAACCCCGTACTCGTTACTAGGTACCTACCTAAATCACGAGTTAAATGTTGCTAAAATAATTCTGCCGATGACAAACAGTACCTAACAAAAAGAAACACACATAATGAAGTTCTGAAAAGAAATTGTTGATGAGGAGTGAAAAAAGTTGCAAAAGTACCTACCAACAAACTCCAGCCCCTTCTACGTAGATGGTATAATGAACCGTTGTGTAATAATTTACCGTTGAGTAATGATTTACCTTAGTAATAATTTACCCATCAATAATACTTCAACGTTTGTTCAAGTTTCACTACCTACCAACAAACTCCAAAAGAGCCATCATTTTTCAAATTAAATAATATCACAGAACATCCAACTCGACTTCATACTCCGCCAATATAATCAGGTGATCCCTACCAATGATTGGCCGTATTCACAAATTCCTATTGTGGGCGCGTCTCTGGTTACGAGATTTGGTTTGAATTGTATACAATTTCATTCACACTGGAGTCGAAAATGCCTGTCGGTGCAAACTTCGGGGCCTTACTGTGAACGAACGGCTGGACGTACGATGCTCCGGATGGTCTTAAAAAACTCGCAAGTTCAAGAACTATTTAAAACCGTAAAAATATTTACGTAAAAAAATGATATAGGCGTTTTGAAAATTTCAACCCCTATTTTGAACCCCTTAGAGATGACTCACAGTAACGTCGAGCTTCGAGGACCAACTAGACGCCGAACGGAACCTATAACCCGAATTTCATCAATTTTTTTTCATGGTAACTAAGAAAAGTGGCCCGTACGGCGTACGGCGTACGGTGTACGGCGTACGGCGGACAGACAGAAATATTTTTATTGCAGTTTTGGATTCTACATACCTTGAAACGTAAACCATCAAATTTTGAGGGGGGGTAAGAATTTTTTTTTTCATGCTCGATTCCAATGGTTCATTATTGAAAATAATAAACCAAAAATAATTGGAGGACGAGTTGGGTTTTCGAAACTGCAAGTACCCTACGTACTCTGAAATGAACGAAAACGTTCCTTTCCTGTGGAAATTTCCTTAACTGTGGCCACTACTAGCGCTTTTACCTTAAGTAGGTAGGTGGTATCCTATCAATACCTACCTATCTAAAAAAAAGTTGAAAAAATGAAGATATTTTTGATTAGTTGCTAAGTAGGGGTCATTTAGAGCCTCCTGAACCTTATACATCATTATTTTTGGTCGAAATTTCGACTAAAAACGTCATGATTCTCGAAATATAAACCAGTGTACCTACTATGTTTTTGAGTTATTAATTTTGGAATTTCAAACCTTTTTCAACCCTCAGTGATAAGTGAGTGAAATGCCGACCTTCGAGGACCAAGTAGACCCCAAGTGGGATCTTTTCCTATATATATACTTATTCACCAAACTTCAATGACTTAGGTCTAATAGTTTCGGGGAAAAGGTTTTTTCCAATTCGATTTTCGGATTCTACTTATCTTGAAAGGGTAGCAGGTGAAATCTACTGCGCATGCCTCGAACTACCAGTTCTGAAGAATATCCAGACCCTCTCGAACTGGTTCTGAACTAATTTGTCCGAACATCGAACTTCTTTTTCGGGATCTTTCAGAACCCGTTCTGATGCCATCCAACAGCCAAAAGGGTGTGGTCAGTTACAAACGGTTCAGAACTGCTTGTCCGAACATACCTTAATGTCACGGCCCACCTTTTTTTCTAACTCCCAATTTCTATTTGCTTCTCTAGTTTTATGTTAACATTTTCTCGAAGAACAGACCCCATTTTCGTGAACCCGAGCAATATATTTTAGAAAGCAATACAGGCATACCCCATTCTCCTCGCAGTTATTGCGTATTCATGTAGGTAAATGGCTGATGTAGGTACTTTTCTGATTTTCATCGCAAGTACGTATCAGTAGTTATCTATAGCTAAGCAGAGTGAATTGACATTCCCGTATCGCTCAGAAAGTTATATAGGTGAGAAAATCAACATTCTAAACCTGGAAGCATAGAAAAACTTGAAAAAGTAAAGTTAGATGCTTCTCAAAAACTCTTGATTTGATTTGTTGAAATTTGAACCAATACTTGTATACCAAACTTACTAATATGAAAACACTATAGTACTTGGGTGCAACCATTTCTTGGGTACTTCGAATAATGTAGGCAGTAGTTACAACAATAATACTCTTCATAGTGGTACCTATATATTCTGTGTTGGACGTTTATTAACGGAAAACAAATTATATACATAATAATTATATATATTACAGATGAAATATTGCAAATAAATTTCCTTTCGGGAGATGATGCTCAACATTATTATACAACAGCATAGTTTTGAGTCCGCACACCAAAAAACTACCTACCGCTATCTCAAAACAAAAAATACTGGAAGAAAAGGTAAAGCATTATTCATTGAAAAACAAACAATTGGCGATTTGATGAAGGTGACCTCCAGTGTAACAATCCGACGTTATAAACAATTTTATGAGTTCATTTTACGTTGTTCACAGGTTTTAAAAGGCCTTTTCTTCTTAAGTGATGAAGAAATGTGAGGCTTTTGTTTTAGAAAACTAACTACCTAACCGAAATGATGCAAGATCTTATCCAATATGGAATGATATTCTTTTCACATTGACCATCCATCCACCGTGTTTTACTTTAGAAAAGAAGGTCTTCATCGCGCTCTTCTAACATGTTCGCGGCTTCAGAGATGCGCTCCAACTCGCCTTTGGCTTTGAGAGCTTCCTCGGCCTTCTTCCTAGATATGCGTTTCTTGTCCTGGATCTTTTTCAACCTGGAAACGAGAAGCAACAGGTAAGCTTATCTTCATCAAGCCGTGTACAGCTACTCAGCTTCTAAGTCAGAAGCCATAGGCTATGAGCGAGGACGTGGAATGCCCTTCCTTCAGGCCTAATGACACGAACGAGATACAGCAAGTTCACTTCATTGTGAAGAAGAAACCTAAACTTTCAGAGCAGATAACCAATACGAACTGAGAATGCTGTACCGCCATTTGAAGTCACAACGGCTGTCAAAACTTTGGAAGTATTCGAAGTTATGTCAGCGCAAGAAAAGAAAAACGGAGTTATTGAAAAGTTGTCTATTTCCAATAATACACGAAAAATACCGGTATCGGTGATCAAACCATCGTCAGTAACAAACAATAACCAATAACTGTATGTTAGTAACGATGGTTTGATCACTGAAACCGGTAAAACAGTGTATTTTAAGCGTTTTTTCGTGTACCTATTAGTGGAAATATACAACTTTTCAATAACTTTGTTTTTATTTGAAATGGGTTTCCACGATTTCTTCGTTATCAGCACAAGAGTTTTGTTGCCCGAATGCAAACAGCGGCACAGCATTCTCCATTCCTATTGGTCGCCTGCTTGGATGATTTAGGTGCATGAATTGCACTACAAGACAGAATTTTCGTGTTCGTTCGTGTGATTACACCTAGTAATTGACCATTACTTCCTAACCATTCTTTTCTTGCTCTCGTTTCTTCTTTTTCTCCCTTTTCTGTCCGCCTCCTCTTTTTTCCCCCTCATTTTCTTGCACCCTTCCATTTTACATTAACCTGTCTTAACACGTTGCGTGTGGAATGGATCCACAGATCCAGGCCGGCCGTTCCCCTGAGGCAGAGTAGATCTGTGGATCCAGCTCTCAGGAGCGCGTAGGCTCATGTTTAACCTTCAATATCGCACTTCTTATCGCGATTCTATCGACTGTGGAGTTGAACTTCGTTATTTCATATGATCTGATAACCAAGAGAATTCATTCCGTTTCGTTTTTCATCATAATAAATTATTATCAAGACCTCTGTACAACTCCCCCCCCCCTCCCTTCATTTTTTGATTTATTTTTTTTTCAAGCGCAATGTTAATTTTTTTGCACGCTCGAGAGTGTGTTTTGGTTTATTATTTTCATTAATGAACCTTTGGAATCGCGACCATTAAAAAAATTACCCCCTTCCCCCTCCCCTTCAAAATTTCATGGTTTACGTTTCAGGACGCAGAATACATAAATATGTCGAATAAAAAATTTTCCGTCCTTCCGCTATATACGGCTTTTTCCTTCGTTCCCATGAATCAAATCATCGTTTGCGGTCTAGTTGATCCTCGATGCTCGGCGTTACTGTCACTCAACTCTGGGTGAAAAATAGGGGTTGAAATATCCAGAATATCCCTATCTCGGAAAATTGTATTTTGAGGTGTGGGATTTTTTTCCAAAATTTCAGAGACCATCCGGAGCATTCTGCGGTGCTGCCATAAAATTTGAATTTGCCCTAAAAAGCAGCGTGTATGCAGGCATCAATTTGGATTGAGAGGGCACACCACCTGCCTCTTACCCGTAGAACAGTGGGGTAGGAGGGGCATCTACAGGTAAATAATAAACCGTTGTGTAATAATTTGCAGCGTTCTTTATAACCAACTGTGCTGTATAAACTTTATAACCACTGAAAACTGTATAAACTGTATGTGTACAATGCCTTTACGGTCTAGTTTCACTAATGCACTGCATTCTTGACAATGTAGTATGCCTCACCTTACAATCAGCAACATCTTCTGGACCGATTTTTTAAATTCCTTTCGTCTTCGAGGAATCCTTTTCAGTTCCCCTTCGTCATCCGACCGCCTTCAGGTATTACCCTATAACCAGCAGTAGCGTTGCGGGTCGTATAACCACCAGTACATTAGTGGCGGACCTGATCCATGGATCCAACCTCTAGAATTTCGGTTCTACATTGTTGCTTTCGTTCATTACTAATCATAACAAGCAGTTATCAACAATGAACTCGAAAAAACAGGTCCCATCCCTGCATGTTTCCACTAACACCTGTGCCGCTCGCAACGTGTTAAGGTTGATTTATATAGGCACGTGAAGAGAAACAGTCGAGTTTGTGTTTTGTGTGCTTGGAGTTATGTCCCAGTTCCATTTTGCAATTTAAGATTTGGCTACTATAGCAGTTTTTGGCGGAGGAACAGGCTCCTTCAGTGAAAAGGAAGAACATGTGGAGTGTCCACCCAGCACAGAAATTCGGCAGAACGCACAGAAAATGTAAAATCTCCAAGCGAACTCGCATCTTCCACAAGATCGCAAGCTTTTTAATATTTTAGGGTGAGCAGCTCAACATCCGAATTGCTTCTCAACAAAATCAGGCCGCTCGTCGAAAAACTGAAAGAAACCTATAACTCCAAGGAAGACAACTACTGGGGATCTTATGGGAATCACACGTGTCTTGTCATTGTATAACCACTCTACTGAAAAGCAGGGACGAATGCTTTCCAACCGGGCTCGCCTCGTTCTCTTCATGTCCCCGTCACGTGCCTATAAAGTAGGAATTACTTTTTTCACACGATGCTTTGATAATTTCTCCAACCTAACTCGCAAAAAGTGCCTTTGTTTGGGGAAACAGTTTAAGGCGTTTGATAAAGAAATGAGCAACAGTTTAAAGCGTTTGATAAAGAAATGAGCAGACGTTATTGAGTGAAAGATAAGTAAACGAAATAAAATTTAGAGTGGATGTAGCGTTCAACAGTAAAAGGAAGAAGTGATCACTCCACTAGTAAGGTATCCCAGGCTGAGGAATAAAGAAAATCTAAATCTAACACTGACTGGTAGGTATCATTATAACCTAGGTAGTTCAGCAAGCTGAACAAATCCGAACTTGATATAGCGAACCTCATCATGTAACTAATACATGGTACCTAACCTGCTCAATAATCTTTACAATAATGATAATTCTATTACACACTATCATGGACACAAATGTACCTTTTTAATGTGTTTTTTTCAAAGCAAATTGAAATTAGTTCGAGCCCTGTAATTGCCCTCGTATCCAACTGGCGGACTGCCAAAGGTACTTGGGTGTTTTAGTTGATAAGTTTTTTAAATGGAAATCCCATATTCTGTACGTAAGCAATTCTATTAGAAGATCCTCCTTCATATTTTCTTTTCTTAGTAAATTCCTGACTCTCTCTGCTTTAAAAGACGTTCCATGCATTTGTATATTCTATTTTGACTTACTGTATTCCTGTTTGGGGTGGGGCTTATCAAACGTCCTTCAATTCAATTGAGATTGCGGTAAAGTCAGTATTGCGTCTTATATTCAGAGCTGGATACCAAAGCCATAGTAAACCATTATTTTTAAAATTTAACATTCTTCCTCCCCGACTCATTTATGTGTCTAAACTGCTCCAGTATTATTTCAAGTATCAGCTTCCATATATCCCTCGATTACATGGTGTAACCCGACATCACCATGGCGTTATGATACCAATCCCGTACCCTAAATGTGACTTCTTCATGAGACAATGTTCTTTTTTGGCTCCTAGGTTGTTTATGGAATTACCTTCTTATATTAAAACCATTGAATTATTTAACAAATTCAAAACTTGCCTAAATGACTTTCTTTCGCAGCAATTCCTAATTAATTTGAATTTTGATATTCCCTTATTGAGATTACTTCTTTAGTTTGTGTTATTTGTACTAAGTACCTACCTGTTGTAGGTACATATGTATTTTTCAATTTTTTTTATTTTATTATTTTTTTTCCTGCTATAAAAGTCAAATTTCTTTAAGTTAGTGAATCCAATTTCAGTTTCGATGTATTTGTTTTAGTAATTTTGTATTAGCAACTCCTGATCTCCGGACAATTTCCTTTAAATTTTGGAGATCAGTATATTGCCATGTTTTGTTTTGTTCTCTTTACAAGATATGATGATTTTGTGTTTATAATTTTGCAATGAAGTATCAAATACTTCGATTATTTGTAATATACTCATTATGTGAATAAATGGCTTTAAAAAATTAAAAAAAAAAAAAAAAGTTTTGTGAGTACAGTGGCATATTGATGCCCTGTGACTCCAACGCTGGTGCACCAACAAGGACTCTCTTCAAAATTATCTACTGGCGTGTCACCCTCTAAAGTTCTTCCAGAACCGTGGCAATTAGGATTCTGAGTGAAACATGACTTTCAGATTGCATTAAGGACCTTCACGTCCTACCATCTACCACCTTGTTACAATGCCCTAAAAGTGGTTGAGTAGCTTCAATAAACATCTTGAACCTTTATCATGGATTATTTTTTGGAGTATCCATGGAGCCATTAAGTAACGTCATCTTAACGAACTGTTCATAAAATAAATTATGAATGTCTTGTGCTAACCTCAATTAGGAGTCCTTATATTAATCGGTCATTTCAAATTAAAATTTCCAAAAATAAGTGGGTAAGTACTCTTCATTCCTGATGGACCATCAACAGATGCAGATCAGATAATAGTATCATATGTCACCTGGGATCTACATCGGACATATAAATCTTTGGGAAACTGAAATAAGTAGAAGAATAAGTCAATTTTATGGTTAATTTTGAGGAGCCGTGGCATTCAACAGTAAAAGGGAGAAGAAAAATTCTAGAGATGAGTGGCATGGTTGACAAAACTGGTGAGATAACGGCAGATGTCAACCGGGATCTACATTTGTTAATATCAAAATCTTGTCAGGCAATGAAGAGAAAAATCATAGTGTTTATTTAACTTTAGTTACCTATCCCTTATCAAACGCTTTTTGAAACTTATTACCAAAAGTTACTTGGGGCATCTGAGGTCAGGGGGAGCATTTTATGGTCTTCAAGAGCACAGAGAACGAGAATACTTAATGAAATAGGTTGTACCTACATTCCAGCAGCAGGCAGGAATATACAAAATTTGGTTACTTACCTATAAAACTCTTCTCTTTCCAACTCGTCAAGCTCGGAAATAATGTAGGCCAGGGTGCGTTCAATACAAGGGATGATTACTGCAAAGAAATGAACTCAGTGTAGTGAATTTGAAAAATCACATCCCTAAAGCCGCGATTACACGAGGCCAGTAGACAGTCCAGCTCACTGGCACAAGCTGACTGGTGGGAATCGGAAGCCACCTGATTGGCGCCAGTAAAGGTAGGTTCACATGGAGATGCAATTCCGGACGGCTATCCGGTATGGTAACACGTTCGCCATAATTTTTGCCGCAGAGGCGGTCAGATGGCACCCGAATCATAACCAGAAATCTAACCAGCAAAATCAACTAGGAATGTCGAATTCCAGTATGGCTGAACAACCAAACAGGAGAGGTATGCGCAGTAACCTGTGCGCAGATACGGCAACGGATCTGACAACGGAAAATATCTGGGCATTGTGCTGCAATAATCCATTTTGCATTGGCCAGTAGCATTGCAGAATGACTTGCCATACCGGATTGCCGTCCGGAATTGCATCTTCATGTGAACCTAGCCTAAATGTTCAGACGTAGCCAGCTGACTGGCGCTATTTGGGCAAAAACCATGGAGGCGAGCGCGTCGTCAAGGCAGCTCCACGCTCAATTAAATAGCAATTTGCGACATTCATTTGTGCTGTCAGATTCCTTGTAGGCTTTGACGAACTTCAAATTCAATTCGTCAGCCATTTTTACGGTGGCATGTTACACAGTCAATCTTCACTACTGTAGAGCTACTATCAATCTGATGGCGGACGGCCCACTGGGCTAAAACGTGACACTGGCGACTTCCGGTAAATCACACCACCTCAGGTTTTTGGTGGTGGGGGGAACTGGACTGGCCTGAAATAGAGGTGTGCTTAACGAATACTTGTGAGTATTCGTTACTTCTGATACAGAGACTTTCAAATATCGGTTACAAATATCGGTTACAAAGTATTAGTTATTCGTTACTCCCCCATCAGATACAGTGCGTTTATGTTTATAGTATCTGTTTCGGGTTTGTCTCTTTTAACGTATCAGTATTCAGTTTTTTCTTATCGAATACTGTATTATAATATTCCTCTCTGCTCCAAGATCCAAGTCTCTCTCTGTGATACTGCTAACAGATACTTTCAGCGCTAACTAATACTTTGTAACCGATATTTTTGGTTTTCAGTATCGGTTACATAACTGGATGGCTAGTAACGGTTACAAAATATCGGTTACTGAAATATCGTCTCACCTCTAGCCTGAAACCTACTCCTCCAGCCAGTCGACTGGCACGGCAATATTCGACAGGACTGGCCCGCCACTGGCATCCAGGGTGTTTACACGGAGCCAGCGACTGGCCTCCCAACTGGCCTCGTGTAATCGTGGCTCAACTGGCAGACTGACAATGAGTAAATGGTCAAAAGTTCGAGCATTGTCACAATATTAATTTTGTGCCTACATAATTTATAGGTCCCGATATCAATTGTACCTATATAATAAAACATAATGAAAATAGCTTATAATGATAAAATAATGAGAACGGAACACACGAGGGGAACTTTGTACAACACGTAGGTTCATCATTACATTACAAATTAGTAGTACAGTACAATACAAATTAGTAGTACAAATTAGAAAAGGATCAAACTGAAATTATATCACCAATAAACCGCTCTTAATGACATAAATCAAAAGGTGACCTTTTAAGTTGAGCTGGAACTTGTGTAAGACCAGTTTAAACTAGATAGCTACCCCAAAAAGGCGAACAGATTTACTTAGTTGTGAATGAAATCCTGCCAGTAAACCGCTCTTAATGATATGAATCAAAAGGTGACCTTTTAAGTTGAGCTGGAACTTGTGTAACACCAGTTTAAACTAGATAGCTACCCCAAAAAGGCATATAGGTTTACTTCGTTAACAATGAAATTCTGGCAAATACTACATGATTCGTTTTGAATTTGGAAAGAATGAAGGGGCAGGATATTTGGAGGTATTGCTTTCAGGTTACCTAGTTATCGTGCTCCTGTAGTAGAAGTGCTCCTCAAAAAGTCATAAGTGGGCTTTACACGAGCTGTTCCTGGTCCTGATCTCCCTTCTGTTCCCCACATCTCTCAACAGAGCGTTGCATTTACACGACCCGATCCATGGAGCCCGACGCCCGACCTGGTTAGTACTTAATATGGACCCACATTTATCTAAACCGCAAACTGTAGGGGCAGCACAAACTGAATTGAACCTGTGTGGATCTAGGGACCTGTCCTCGCCTCGCATCAAAATTTTAACGTAGTCCATCTAAGGCTCAAACCCACCCATTTGAACACAATCAGCCCATTGGATTTTAAGAATTGCTTAGGTACCTACATTTCGTGCGTCTTTATTGTGGTATAGGGCCTGCGAAGTGCCCGTCAACGCAGTTATGGGGTCACTTAAAGAAATGTCCCCCACGGTTTATGAAGTGTCCCATAAACGTTTATACGACTTCTAACCCCCCCCCCCCCCCCCCCAAGGAAAGCCCTAAATCGAGTACTGCAGCCAGCCCGGGAATTACAGTTTCATAAAAATGCGCGGGATTCAATAATTAATTATTTCTTGTTATTCATGAACGTTTGCTGAAGTTACAAAAGTACCTATTAACCAAATCCAAAAGAGCCATCAATCTTCAAATGAAATAATATCACGGAACAACCGACTCTACTTCATACAGCCATCCGTGATAACAGGTACTCCCTAGCAATGATATCTGGGCCCGATTTAGATCGTTTCATTCACGATCACGTTGACGAAGCTTTTCGGTGCGAACGAACTGCTGGACATACCAGCAGGTATGTCCAGGTCGTTTCAGAAAATGATTTAGTTCGAGATCAATTTAAAGAAAACCGTTTAAAAAAGCATACCCGTTTCAAGCTACGGCGTTCACGAAATTTCAACCCCTACTTTTCACCCCTTAGAGATGACTGACAGTAACGCCGAGATTCACGGACCAACTAGATCCCAAATGTCCCATTTGGGATCTAGGTGGTTCATGGAATTAATTTTGGTTCATGGAAACTGAAGATACTGTGAAGCAGGGTGTGACGGACAGCAATTTTTTATTCCATTTTCGGATTCTATGTATGTACCATGAAGCGGAAACCATCAAATTTTGAGGGGGTGTTGAAAATGTTTTTTTCATGCTCGATTCTAAAGGTTCATTGTTGAAAATAATAAAACCAAATTAGTAAATTATATGTAACAACGCGAACGAAGCAAACGAAAAGAAGCGAGAATGGAACAATAGCCACGAATGTTCGAACCAGTGCACCATTATGTTGCTGTCACAGGAAGCGATCCACTTTTCACTTCTGTTTTCAGGGGAGTCTCGTCTACCTCCTCTTTTTCACCATAGGATGGGAATCCCATCTCCCTGCCTGGTCGCCCCCAATAAGGGACAAGGAGTGCTACTTTAAACTACTACCTGTTCTACACTCCCAGTACTACCCAAATCGGGAGGTCGGATCGGGTCGAGTAAACCTTTAAGGAAGCAGTTCGTTGAGATAAAATTTGCTGAAATACACATCTCAAAGATGACTACTTTTGGTAATTTTCCGAAGCACTGTATTTGGGGAGGAAGTCCCATAGATAGGATACAGGCGAACAACCCAATTTTGAAAGGGCAGTTACCATGCTCAATAGCGTTGACACGCCTGTTAGTCAGTTTGATCACTTCATCCAAAGTGACGAAAGATGTCTGGAGCGAGGCGAGCTCGACCAGGAGTTTGATGGCTGCTTGATAGTTCTTCTTCAGTTTGGCCACTTGTTGACCACCCCGAGCGAGACCAGCAAGCTCGTACGTGTCCGTACCATCTTGGTAACTCTCAAATACAGGAAGAGTAACACCTAGAAAAGCACAAGACTCAAATAAAGACAGCCTTCTGTTGAATAACGGGCACTACAAATATGTCTCGTGTAATGGATGAGGGGTTTAACTTCGCCGCCCATACAGCGTAGTTTCCCCCTCTCCATCCTCTAGAAAGATAGGGAGGCAGTGTGACAGCTGCCCCCGGAGACAATGGTTTGATTATAACGCAATGCCTCCAGTTGACGATTCGTTTCCGCGAATCGACCGCCCCTTCAGCCGCATGTCAAAAAGATCGGGAAGAGCCCACATCCAAGATGGACGGGATTCCCATATACCGTCACACTCCTCCCCTTAAAAACATACTTCTTTGAAGAAGAAGTATGTGAAGTTAGACACGGGACTGAAAGTAGTATGGAGTTCTGATTCAGGAAGGTTCATCTGAAAAACTCCAAAGCTGATAGCTTCCATCGTAATGGTACTACTGAGAATTGTTACTCGTGGAGAACTTAGCTCCTTATCAATATCACTTGGCCGACAAAAAAGAAAAGAAGTTGTCAGAGGTTCTGGTTCAGGAAAGTTCATCTAAACAACCTGTGGGTGACTAACCCCCATCATAAGATGGAACAACTGGGAAAACAAGGGGAAAAATTGGCATTGAACGCCAGGCATTGAGCGCCTTAAGAATAATAATCAAGTTTGATAATAATAATAGTAATGATAATAATGAGTTTGATTTGATGAAAAAAGAAAATCCAATGGCCGAAGTGTATATTGATTAACAAAGGGTTATTAAAAAGAGGATTCCTTCTGGAAAACCTCAGAGCTATTCCTTCTGGAAAAGCTCTCAAAAAGTGGAGGGGGTACCGAGGATAAAATCCAGCACATACCCACCAACCACGCTCTGCTACCATGTAATGGATGAGGGGTTTAACTACGCCGCGCCCATACAGCGTAGTTTCCCCCTCTCCATCCTCTAGAAAGGTAGGGAGGCAGTGTGACAGCTGCCCCCGGAGACAATGGCTAGATTATAACGCGATGCCTCCAGGAGTTGACGATTCGTTTCCCCGAATCGACCGCCCCTTCAGCCGCATGTCAAAAAGATCGGGAAGAGCCCACATCCAAGATGGACGGGATTCCCATATACCGTCACACTCGTCAAAGTTCAGTCATATTTAACCAAGTGATAGTTAGGAATAGTGCAGTGGAAGTGTGCTGGGCCCATAACCTAGTGGAACTCAACGCAGTGGAATTAAATGACAATTTTCTATTTGCCACATCAGAACACTGTGTAATCTCAGACACAATAATTAACTGGAAAAAGTTGTTGCAGTTCCATGGAAACTCAATTACAGCAACGACAAACACTGAGTATCCATTTCAATAGAAGACACTACACACACAAAGATTAATGCATTCAGCTATTCAGGCCCCACATCTTCCTCTAGAAAAATAACAAGACCATCAATTATCAATTGGGTTGCCCTCCACTCCTCCAGTCAGTAAATTCGCCAACAGAGTTCCAGGTTCATAATACTTCTTCCTGGTGATGGAATAAATACCTAGATTTGTATCACATCTTATAATAATGGTCCCAAGCTAAAACAAAATGCATACCAGCTACGTTGTCTTTCTTGGTTCGGACCTTGATCTGGGCCTTTGTGACATTCTGAAGGACGACTTGGTTAAAATCACCAGTTGCAAATTTGGCTTCGGCCAATGAGAAAGCTGCTTCTTTCATCACGTCACCCATCAACGTTTTTGTCTGAAATCATCAATATGTTCAGACTTCGATTCGTATACCAACGAGCGGTGCGAGCTTGTGAGGTATCATTTTTCCATGTTTTTTTTCGGGCGATGAGACCGAAAATGAAGTCGATTTTGCCAGAGTGGTAAATTGAGGTTCTATCGAAGTTTTAGCTCCCAAAATTCATTTTGGTTTATTATTCTGTGAATATTTTTATAACCCCCTCAAAATTTTTTCTTTTACGTTTCAAGGTGCGTAGATTCCAAAAATGCAGTGTCCGTCCACCGTACCATCCATATCTACTTTATTTTCGGTCTCAAAAGTTCGTTCTTTCGCACACAGGCTCCATTTGGGCCCTAGTTGTGTCCCGAAACTGCAGCACGATGGGAACACATACAGCCAAGGGTGTTATGGGTGAAAAATTGGTGTAAAAATAGGTACAAGAGCTTGTGAGGCATCGTTTTCCATGTTTTTTGGGACGAGGAGACAGAATATGATGTCGATTTTTAACAGAGTGGAAAACTGAGGTTCTATCGAAGTGTCAGCATTAAATTTATGTTAAATTTTGCCATGGGTGTAAAATATGGTTTTTCGAGTTTTTTCCCCGGTTTAACTGAACATGAGCTTGTGAGATATCGTTTTCCATGCTTTTTAGGGCAACAAGACATACTAAGATGTTGATTTTGACAGTGACGAATTGATGATGTAACGAAAGTCAAGCTCCCGAAATTCATTTTTTATTAGTCAAAAACCAGGGAAAATACTGAAATCACCACAAACTTGTATAATAACATTAGAAGTAGTATCAAAAGGTGACGCAAGACAATTAAACGGCACTATCAATGATCAAAGATAATTTGTCAAAAGTAGGAGCCTAATTCATGTTTTTAGGGGGCCAAAATTGGTGGAAACCATAAAAAGTAGCTATTCAAATTATTGCACACGAAACAGAAAATAAATGCATTTCCAGCATTTCTGTAGGTACGTCCAACAGTAATAAATAAACCCAAGTGACAAGGACTTTGCAGCGTTTTCTATTAGTCAAAAACCTGGGAAATAGCCTGAGATCACCATAAATTTGTACAATATCACTATAAGTAGGTAGTATTAACAGGTGAATCAAAACAATTAAATTGCGCTATCAATATCAAAGATAATATGTCAAAAACAGAAGCCTAAATCGAGTTTTTACGGGCCAAAATTGGGGAAAACCATCAAAAATAGCTACATATTTCAATTATTGCGCATGATAGAAACAATAAGTGAACAGCCAAAATTTCAGGTATGTCCAACAGAATAATAAACCCATGTGACAAGGACTTTGCAGCGGCTTTTCCCGTTGTTTACAGTTGACATTAGAGAGTTTTTGCAACACACTCGTGACGAAACGAAACGGAAAACGACACCGAAACGGAAATGGCGGATAGGGCGACCGAAGTCAGATGCTAACCTTTTTCGGTTCAGTTTTCGTTCAGCTTTGGCGTCTACCGGCTGGTGGAGTCACGCTAACGTTATGTCAACCTCACTTTCATCCATTTTACTCCATGGTTAATACAAATCTATGTCCACACATGGCGTCAAGTCTGCCAAGACGCCAAGAAGCAGCTGTGAATACGACGCTCAACATTTTTATTTTCCAAGGAAAACAGAAGAAGGTAGGTAGCGTTATACAGATGTAAGGTTAAATTACGTTTCGTCACATCAACACGACGAAAGCTGACACCGCGAGATCCCGGTATTTTTCGTCGTCACGGTTCGTCAAACTTTTCGGTGTCTTAAGTGAGCATGCGCAGCACTGCTTTCGTTTCGCTCGTTTCGTCGTGAGTGTGTTGCAAAAACTCTCTAATGAAAGCCAGGGGGCTGTAGAAAGCTCCTCACTTTATTATAATTGGACTTCCGTTGTCAAATCCCACCTGATCGAAAAAAAGTCCGAAAAAAGAAGAATTTGAAAAAAAAATTAGCAACTCCAAACTACCTGCCGACGTGTGCTTTGGGAAAAGGCAGTGGTTGCTGTTATCATCCATTCATTCTCACACACATCCAAATCATGTTAAAGTTTGAAAAACTGAACTTTTCTCATTTTTAACCAGCAGTATGAAATTTCTATTGGCTACAGCAGCTTGGCAGGAGCCTAACCTACTTATTTTTCCTTCCAAGTTTACTTTTACTCCATGCATTCTTTTACCCCAGGTTAGTGGAAACGATGTTTCGGTTTGCTATTCCGAACACCGAAATCCTATTGGGAGTAACGTACTATATGACTCTGTCACATGAGGAGAGTATGTTGTTAGAGCCTAGTTAGGATTAGTCACAACGAAGACAAAATAATGTCTACCTAATCAGCACTACCAACTCACAGAAATAATCTTGTTCAAAATGGATCGGAATCTCATCTGCAGGGCATCGGCCTTCTTTTTCAGGAGCGAGTGACCTTTTTGAGCGCCGACAAGCCGACCTTTCATCAGGGTTTGAGCTCTGAAACGTCAAAATAAATGGGGAAAAATCCAAAATGCTTACTGTGGGCGTTTTTTTTTAGGAGTTCCACCCGCGCTAACCAACTTAAATAATCGAGCTTCCTGCCCTCAATATCAATTAGTCTCGTACTTGGTTGCTACTGAGAATTTCTGAACAAAATACGTATAGGTAAAACGTGACAGTTTGCTGACGGGCGTTATCACCTCTATGTATGTACATCAACTAGATTATTTCGAAGTACTAGGAACGCAAGAAATGTGGTTCTATCCACACAAATTTACAGTTTTTTAAAGTTTAGTGTTTAAATTGCTTTTATTCATGTAAAATACAAAATGCGTAGTTATCATTGCAACTAGTACGAAAATAGAAAAATTATTAATAATTTCTTTCATTTATCAACAATATTTTTCCACAGAACCAACGAAGGTTAAACCTGTGCGTGGGCATTTCTTATCATCATTAAATAACCAGTTTTGTTCACCTTGTCTATTTCTGTTATTACATTAATTATTAAAATTTCCAAGTGAAGCTTAAAAGTTAGGCAGAATTTCACATGAGTTGACTTATCTACCTAACTGTTTCACTCTCTAAAGTTGATATAAACGTAAATATGTGTACTACATGATAGTTTTAACAAAAACAAATTTATCTGGTGGGATTATTACAAAAAAATTTGGTCTAACTTGCTGATTCCCGGTAGGTTATAATTTTTCCACAATCCAATTTTCAAGGTCATTTCGTCGTTTAAAATTAAGAGGTATCTCCAACAAGTGAGACGGAAGATGATTTAGCGTATTAGGTCCACGATAAGGTACTTGAAGCAGCCCTACCTGACTACTTCTACGGGGGACAACAAAAGTATTGGGGTTCCTAGTAGCATGAGTTGATTTAGATTTGATGATTAGTGACTGTCGCTTAATATTTTGCAATTTGAAAAATTATTATTTGAGGAACACTGAGTATATCTGCTTCTAGATACAACTTTTGAGAGCCTGATGGTTTTTCTTATACATAATTTTAAGCATTAATTCCTGTGCTATTTCAACTGGATGGATGTGCGTTTTATAAGTGCTACCCCAAGCGATGGTAGCATACGTTATACTTGAATGACTAACGGCATAATACATAATTTTCATGAATTCAGTGGATTTAGTATTCCTTGTCCTGTAGAAAATGTAAGAGCATTGCCCGAATTTTCCTGTTAATCTACGGATGTGTTCAATATACCTTAATTGCTCATCTATTTGGAGTCCTAAGTACTTGGCACATACTCTTTCCATTTCCCTACAGTCACAGGTGGTTACATATACACAATGGTGGAATTTAATTTTGAAGTTATTGTCAGGTGCACGTTTTTTGTAGTTGAAGAAACGTACGTAGTTGGTTTTATTATGTTATGGTGTTATTGGTTATATTCGATTCTCGTAATGGTGGGCCAAATTTCGTATTATTTGCACTACCAAGCTCAGCAAGGTGTTTCACGTCGATGAAACCTACAAACAACCAAGATAGTGTTCCACTTTAATAAGGCTGAATGTGTTTTGAATGATTTCAGAATAAATTATATATACACCGCTGAGTGGAATATGGTTTATAAGCGTGCATGGCCTACGACATAGAGGCACCCATGAAATCAGGTAAGTATGTAGGTACATAAAATCAATGTTTAGGTAGGGAACTACAAGAAAGTAGGCGTGGTCGCCTAAATGAGATGTTCATAGTGGAACCTTGATAACAACTAATTTCTGAAAGTTACCTACCCACTCACCCTCGGGAAGGGAAAATCGGCAGCCTATCAATATTTAGGAAGGGAGCTACATGAAAGTAGGCGTGGTCGCCTAAATGAGATGGCCATAGTTATTAGATGATAACAACTAATTTCTTGAGTTACTCACCCTCGAGAAGGAAAAATCGGCAGCCTATCTTTTGCAGACATCTTTGAGGGTCTTTAAACACGAATTGACAATTTGACAGTCACAAACTTGGGAAATATCTGAAGTTATAAAAATCGACCCTCTCCAACAGCCCGACCATCCGATGCCAGATTCCCTGCCAGCTGAATGTCACTCGAACGTAACAGCTGATAGGAGTTAAGGCATCAATGTAGCCAACAGTACAGTTCTCGGAACGTCCTTGACCAATCTCAATGGAGTAGTGCAAGGATCCGAGATGGAATAACAGACCCTCTTACAACTTCCAGAACTACCTACCATTCATATTATTGGTAATGAATAATAAACGCTGCAAATTATTACACAACGGTTTATTATTTACCTGTATAGATAAGTACCCTTCTGCGTAGATGACTGTTTTTTGTCTGCATTACGCGTTTCTTTGTCCATGTGAACTCTGCTTAACGAGGACTTACAAAACACCAAATGGGACCTACAAACAAAATTTCATTAATTTTGGTCCATAATAGCTAAGAAAAGTGCGAGTACCGCGTACGGTGGACCGACAGAATGTTTTTATTCCGTTTTCGGAATAAACATACCTTGAAACGGAGACCATCAAATTTTGAAAGGGGGCAACTTCTTTTTTTTTCATGCTTGATTGGAAAGGTTCATTGAAAATAATGAACCAAAATGATTGAGTTTGATGCTTTTTATGTATTTTTTTATTAATCTAGTTTTAAAAAAAGAATGAAATAAATACGGAGCTATGCCATTCTTTTTTCTTCTCGTGTTGCTCAAAATCATTTAATTGTGAATAGATTCCGTCAGTTCATGGGCAGGTGGAAACAAATTTTCTAAGCACGTCTCTGGAACAGATGTACTTAAGATCTTTGTAAATTGAAAACAATCCGATCTCCCCTTCCTCGCCACATGGTAGAACTATACATAGTTCTCTCATACTCCACTAGAGTCGCAAGGAATGTTCCGTTGAGTACTCCATCCATGAGTATATTATAGTATCCATAACGAACCTTGATTTTATGACGTCGGCGAACCTTATCACATGTTTGTTGCACGGTGGGGGGCTTCGACGACGGCATATCTTTGTATTCTTTGTTTTCTCGGTTCGGGTTGAAGTCTTTAGTCGGAATCCTTTCGTAGGCCTTGAGGGCCTTTACCTCATCAGTCGTCTTTTAGTTTAGTGAGAGGTTCGTTAGCAGTCGTGGTTCTAACATCCTTGGACGCGCGAATCCTCAATCTCAGTGATGTCACCTCACCTCGACCCCCGTGCTCATCCGTTCTTCGTGTCAAGATAGCTGGGTGCCTAGTTTTTATTTTATTTTTCTCGTTTCCTACCAATCTTCCCCGTGTGAGTTCTTCAATGATGAAAAATAGACTTGAATATAATACGATCTTCGTAGTTCGTTACCTGAAGTTCCGGTGCTGACGTCACGGAAGTCCCGGGCTTTTCTTACAAAATAATATGTCAATTCATATTTCTGTGGATATGTCAACTAAAAAGAAGTTAATCTGGTGCTTGAGCATCCTGTCCGTGTTTCTCCTGTGGTATGCAGTCTTCGGTGGAAAATCTGGTAAACAAAAATCCTTCAATGTATCAGTTATGTTCATAATTATTAAAAACTAGACATCAAGTTGTAGTAGGTAGTTGATGAACAGTCTGGTGATCCTCATGTTTGTGTTACTATACCACCCGCTCCTTCTAATGTCGATAGTTCCGTAATAGGTACCTAATGCTTGTGAATTTGGTCCTGTAGGTACCTGTTATGCCTACTGAGCCCGTTCAAGTATCCATTCATTCCAAGTATCTACCAGGGTACACCTACTCAGAACATCTTATGATACGATTGAGAGTAGATCTGTTTTGAATGCTTCAATAATAATAGGTACCATATGCCTATTTTATTCGCTCGATGAAATAGGTACATCTACCTAGAGCAATCGTTATCGTCACTTAGATAAATCCAGCAAGGAGAGCTTGTACCTATTACTTGATTAAAAAAAGTATTGGTACTCAGTAATTACGTGGTCGTCAATAGCTGATGTTAATTTCATATACAATATTGAAAAAAATCGCTGAAAAAGTACAATTCTTGCCCGAATAAAAATAGCTTTAGGTTTTAGGGTTTAAGACCAGTAGGGGGCTACCGAAGCACCAAAAAACAGAGTAGAGGCTCGTGAGAAAATGTTTGGTAATTGCTGTCGCGTTATACACCTTTCTTAAAGAATTCAATGCTGCGTGGAGATCATCATAAACGGGCTAATTTTGAGTCTTACGATTTGAATAAGGATCGAATTCCCTTCTAGAAAATACTGACCTCCCTCAAAAACTACTGTGGGTCATAGAATTATGGTTAGCTGTCGTATTCAAAATCTTTTATAAAACAATCTTGGTATCACCAAGGCCTTTGGTCACAGCTCTCCCTTGTCAGTCTTACGTGCTGCGATTTTATGGTACGTTAGGTTGTTCATACTTCGAAAGTTCGTTTCCGTAAAGCTTCCGCTCACATCTGGGTGATATTTTGTTGAAATCAGCTTGAAACAAAACTCGAATCCTGAAAATGACGGTCGTCTGGGACTGGTCTGAAGGATGCGTTACATCCTTTTGCCGTACCGCAATTTTTATCTGACGATAAAAACACCGTCTTCCCGTCACTACTTGTACCCAGTGCTTCCCTTCCGATTCGTGTTATGATGACTGGGAATTTACGAGCAGAAGTTGAACGGTCAAACTCTCAGGTACAGTTCTCAGAGAGGAGAAACAATCTTTGAAAATAGTTTGTCGGTCGGTCGTACAACAAATGTCTCAGCTGCCGTGCGCGGAACTGGGTCATTTCTGGTGGACCGTCAATGAAGATTCACACCGCGTTCACATCTCGTTCTCAATTGAAAAGACTCTCCTCCCTTCCATGAGAGTTTTCTGTTATCTTGTCGTCCTCTAGAGGTCACAGATGACAGAAGTGTTGCGGTACAGCAATACCTGCAAATTGCAGGCTGTAATCTACGTCTACGATGTTCGGAAAACTCGCGCAAAATGACGTTTCTGATAGATGTTACCCACAACGTTATACGTGCCAGATGACACCAAGTCTTTCTCTATCAATATTCAAACCATTGTCGATAAAATTCCCCCTTTTCAGCTGAAACGTTACGTTATGCTTTCACCAAGTTTGGGTAACGGTGTTGTAGTGGTTAGTTCTTAGATCATCACCCTAGCGTATTGTAGAGACCGCTGCAATCTACTGCTGGGACAGATTATTTAAAACGAACCGAATAATCTAGGTACTTAGGTAGGTACATATTGGAATGTTTTCATCCTCACCACCGAAGTTATCCCATAGGAAGCTTGACATCATGCAGGAAACTAAAGGTTCTTCATTCTCCATCCCCCTTAAATCCCCCAGAATAAATATCATCATATGCTCAATATCATCAGTGGGTCAATCGGAAACTCTGAGGAAGTATGATGGGTGGCTCGCAGTTCAGTCAAAATGCCATAGTATCGTAACTTCCGACTGCGCATGCAAAAATTCAAAATCATCTTGGAACAGTGTAATTCCTCGTGACTCATCTGGTTTTGTGCCAAATTATAAAGACTGTTCAGATAAGGTTAAAAATAATAACGGAATTATACAAATGTTATTCATTTCCACTAAGAGCAAAACGCCCTATTAAATAACAGTTTCGGTGATCGAAGGTTGGTAATAAACTGTAACTTATTAAGTACCTATTGTTTTTTGATTTTTTAAATTCATATTTATTTCATCTTGTATGTTTTTTACATAGGAATAGGGTTCTGGGACCCCTCTTAGCTCCTATACATAGTGTATCTACAGCACAAATGTTCACACTGTATAATATCATATACGTAGTGTATGTATCTCAAGTGTTAACACTTCAGATGGAGAACCTTCTATGATTCGATTCTACAAGTAATTGCCAACAAAATTATACTCTTCAAATTTTTTTAAACCCCTTGTTCTTGTAATTTTTTTCACTTGCAAGATTTTTTTCGTTTTCGACCTTACACCACTAAAATAGCCACAACTCCCTTAAATTACACTGTATATTAAAAGTAAGGGGGCCGTTGTAATGAATGTTAAGTTTCCTACAAGAATATGATTAGATGAAAATTGTGGTTTTGAAAATTTGAGAAAATTTGCATTTTAGTCCAATTTTTGCCCGCTGAATTTACTCCAGAATTCATGTTAGGGCCATATTCTGAGAGGAACATTTAACGCTCTTTCCAACGGCGTCTTTATTTTTAATTTTACAATGTAATTTAAGGGAGTTGTGGCCATTTTAGTGGTAAAATCGTTTATTGTCCATAGGACTGTTGCCCCTCATATTGTATAAGATAAGTGAAAGGCTCACGAGAACAAGGGATTAAAACAAAATTGCGAAGAGAAACTTTTTGTTGGAAATTAGTTGTAGAATCGAATCCTAGAAGGTTCTGCATCTCAATTGTGAACACTTCGTATAAACAAACGGCATTCAGCAAAAATTACATTTTGGTGAAAGTTTTGCAAAATGATGAAATCACTGCAGTAAGTTATTATTTGTTACTGGCGATGGTTTGATCACCGAAATCGGTTTAACAGTGTATTTTGTTTTAAGTGGAAATAGATTTTTAACAACCGAATTTTTATGAAATGTGTTTCCAAGATATCTTCGCGAGTGAGTTAGTAGTAGATAAAGGTTAGATAGGCATATGCATTCTCACCCGGACAGCTCACTTCATGCATTTTGGTTTGTTATTCTATGAATACTACACCTATGCATACTCTCAACAAAATTTTTTACAAAATCCCCTCAGAATTTTTGATTTTCCGTTTCAAGGTGCGTAGATTCCAAAAATGCAATGTCCGTCCGCCTTATCATCCATATCTAGATCCAGGTCTAAAAAATTCGTCTTTCTCACACAGGCTCCATTTGGGCCATAGTTGTGTCCCGAAACTGCAGTCCAATCGGAAATATACCCAAGGGTCTTATGGGTGAAAAGTGCGGGATAAAAATGGGTTTTTTGGTGTTTTAGTAACATGAGCATGTGAGGTATCGTTTTTCATGTTTTTTAGGACGAGGAGACCGAATATGAAGTAGATTTTGACCAGAGTGGAAAATTGAGGTTCTAGCGATGTTTCAGCCTTAAATTTACGTTAAATTTTGGTCTAAATCTTCGCTCTTCGTCACACAGTTCGGCTCCAGATTTTGGAACACATTTGTGTCCTAGTTCTGCTCCGAAGTTCGGCCGCCCGATCGGAATATACCCAGGGGTGTTGTGGGGGGGGGGGGGGGGGATGGGTGTAAAAATAGGGGGTTTCGAGGTTTTAGTGAACATGAGCTGTGAGGTATCGTTTTCCATGTTTTTTACGGCGAGAAGACGGAATATGAAGTTGATTTTGACCAAATAGTGAAGAACTGAGGTTGTAACGAAGGTTCAGCTCCCAAAATTAATTTTTTATAATAATAGCACTAGAAGTAGTACCTATCAACGTGTGAATCAAGACAATTAAATGGTACTATCAATGATCAAAGATAATTAGTCAAAAATAGGAGCCTAATTCGTGTTTTTGGGAACCAAAATTGGTGGAAACCATAAAAAATAGCTATTTCAGTTATTGCACATGAAAGAAACAATAAATGTATTTCCAGCATTGCTGTCGGTACGTCCAATATAATAATAAACCCATGTGACAAGGACTTTGCAGCGTTTTAATAAATTAGGTACCTATAGTTTTCTTACGGTCGATCATTCAAAGGTTCGAAACTTTAAGAAACATTTCGTTTTTCCTACCTACACTTGAAAAATATTCGAGAATATGTGGAGAAATAGCGTGCCCCATTAGCAAAATTCGATAAGCGTGAAGGTGATGGGTCGTCGTGTAATGCCGACGAAATAAGGCATCCGCTTATTGCTTGTATATCAGTCTGCCTCCCGCATAACTGGGTTATTTCGCTTGATAAATTAAATACCCGGGTTTCTAACTCATAATGCGAGCTCGCTTAGGAGTGAGTACCTCACTGTGTACCCCAACTCAGTTGAAAAATTGTTCCGTCCCTCACAGATCTTGTTGTTACCTGTTTGTATTTAGGTTGTTATTTTAGTATAATCCTCTTTTAGCAAATTTTCAAAGAAAATGAAGCTATTGCAATGGGTCCAGAATTTGGAGAAAATGAATTTTTGTAATTTTTTTTATAGACAAATCCGTTTCAGAGCATCCTGAGTGTTTAACAAAAATTTATATGTATATGTGTGTATATAAATATTATTTGTTTATGTGTCACTATATCTGTCCTTGGGTACATGATAGAAATTCCAAATTTCGCCGAAACTTTCGTATTGCCAAACAAAAGGTTCGAAGATGAGCAATTTTCAAAAATTGTAAGGGTGTGAGATTTGAGTGCTTACGGGTAAAAAAAGGTAAAAACGGATGTAAAATCATTGAAAGTGGTACGGAAGTGTGTAAAGGCAGAAAAATACCGCTTCAGTTGTTTTTCATACAGAATAGGGGTCAAATTTGATTTTTGAGGGTCAAAAATTGGTATTAAGGGCTAAAATCAATATTAATTCACCTGGTGTTGTGTGCGATTGTGATTCACGACGGAGGGACTTTTTTCGATGACGAGAATACTTTTCTCAAAAAAAGATCGGGTAAAAATTTACTCTATACGGGTAAAAAATCGGTGAAAATGGCTCGGATTACGAAAAAATTGTACAATTTTTACGAAAAGTGATATGGTCTCTCGCTATATCATCTTTTTACGCGCGAATATTGCTTTGAAACTTCGCTCTTAAAATTGCCTGCTGTATGACTGCAGCTTACTTTACCCCAGTCCTTCCGTTCACTATTTAGAAGTCCAAGTCGCTACTATGTGAGTGACACTCTCCTCTCCGTAGAATTACCATGTACGTAGGACCTGTGTTCCTCCATTTAGTTCACCTAAGTTTACCGTTCAGTTTATATTATAGAAAGTACTGAATGCAGCTTGACTATGAACGTATGTATTTCGAAGACGTACCTTCACTCTTCGAAACCTACCACATTATTAGGCTACTTCTCCCGGGTCTATCCATATACAATTCCAAACTTGAATAAGTTATTGCCCTCCATTGATTTTTTTTATTCTAATAATTGTTTATCGTGTAAAATTACAAAATTTCCTGACTATTATCCCACAGAACCGAAATTTTGTCAGGGTCGTGATGAGTCCAGTGGGAAGCTCTTGAGAAATAGTGATAATTTAATCATTAAAATTATATAAAAATCCTTCAAATTAATCCAAAACTTCCACAATGAACACAACATTGTCACAAAACTCTCCATCCTGGCTGGCCCCGCGCAACGGGGTATGTGCATTTAAAAAAAATATATATTTTTTTTTAAATGAAAAACGATTCTATCCTGAGAATTTTGACACCAACCGCACTGTCCTTCGATATGTCGGTAGTTCTTTTTCTATGATTTTACAAAGTTTCAACAAAATCTGACGTCATTGCACCCCTCTCACCTGGACAGGACTTGAAACTTCGAAAAATCATAGAAAAAGAACTAGGTACTTATCGTAATACAGTGCGAAAGACAGTCCAGAACTGTATATCCTAACAAACCAAGTTATACGTCGGTTCGTAGGTAGTCGCGCGGAGCTGTAGGATCTAAAATTCCTGTTTATTTTTGTCAGGATGGTCAAAAACGGAGAACGTGTGTTCTGTTGGTTAGTGGATGAAAATGAAGTTCGTATAATGGTGCTGCACAAACATCAATCCTATAGAGAAACCTGGAATGTATTTACGGATATTTCTTGCTTTGCTTTGCTTTGCTTTTGATTGCGTTGAAATACCGTATAATTACCTGTTTTTGTTATGTTTCAGATACTGAACAGTATGCTGCTATGAAACAGTCTATGGACGAATATGAGTCTTTGGTAAGTCGATAGTTTTGTTTTTCCGGTTATTCTTTTTAATCCTTCAACTAATTTAATGAGTTTAAGTGAGAAGCGGCGTTTTCGTATTTTCTATCCTACGATCATAACCTGTTGTGAAGATGCCGAATTTTCAGGGAACAAGATTTAATTTCGAGTCATTTGTAAAGCTAGAATCCCCACATGATTAGGTGTAGGTATTCTGATGGTGGGGTTTACAACTTTTTCCTTGAGAAATGGCTAAAAGATGTAAAACGCCGCCCCCACACTCGTGGGTACTCGTAGTTAAGGAATGTGAATAATAACTCTACGTAGGTATACCTATCGCTATTATACAAGGTGATTCCTAATAAGTCCGGAGGGAAAAATTGAGTGAAACTTCACATCAAACTGAGAACAATGCCGAAACACGGGGTTCGAAGCATCTGTCCTCCCAAAACTTACATTTCAGTTTTTCAATTTAACCTTTTTTTTGTGCCAAGTAAACCTTTCAATCTGAAGTACCTATTTATAAATAATAGTTCGTAATATATTTATTTCCGGCTGTATAAATACATTTCGAAGCCAATAAAAAAATTTTAAAACGCTGCAAAGTCCTTGTCACGTGGGTTTATTATTCTACTGGAAATACCTACAGAAATTCTGGAAATACATTTATTGTTTCTTTCGTGTGAAATTATTGAAATAGCTATTTTCCACCAATTTTGGCCCCCTAAAACACGATAAATTATCTTTGATCATTGATATCGCCATTTAATTGTCTTGATTCACATGTTGAAACTACTTCTAGTGTTATTACGCAAGTTTAAGGTGATTTCAGACAGTTTCCCAAATTTTTAACTCATAAAAAATGAATTTTGGGAGCTGAACCTTCATTACAACCCTCAGTTCATCACTCTTTGGTCAAAATCAACTTCATGTTCGGTCTTCTCGCCCTAACTCACAAGCTCATGTTCACTAAAACTTCAAAATGTTTGTTCACTATAACTTTTTAAAAAAAAACCCACGAAAACCCCTATTTTAACACACGTTTTTCACCCGTAACACCCCTCCGTGTATTTTGTTCGGGCTGCCGAGGTTCCGAGCACAACTAGGAGCCAAATGTGTTCCCAAATGGGGACCCAAACTGTGTGCGGAAGAACGATGATTTCAGACCAAATTTTAACGTAAATTTAAGGCTGAAACTTCGTTAGAACCTCAAGTTTCCACTATTCAGTCAAAATCGACTTCATATTCGGTCTTCTCGTCCTAAAAAACACGGAAAACTATACCTCACAAGCTCACGATATCTCATGTTACTGAAACATTAAAAAAAAACCATTTTGACCCCCATTTTTCACCCATAACACCCTTGGATATATTCCGATCGGGCTGCAAAGTTTCGGGACACAACTGGGGCCCAAACAGAGCCTGTGCGCGAAAGAACGAATTTTTTAGACCGAAATTGAACGAGATATTCATTGTGCGGTGGACGGGGGACGGACTATTTTTGGAATCTATATTTTTGGAATTTTTGGAATCTATGCACCTTGAAACGTAAAAGAATATAATTTGAGGGGGTGTTATGAAAATTTTTTGCTGAGCTAATATATAGGTGTATATTATCCTATTAAAGAAATTGGGCACAGGCGGATGTGGAACCAAATGCGTTCTTTGATGATCTGTTGCGCGAAGTGGATATTTAATTTTGGATTGGTAAATACTTGAATATTGTATAGATTCCTATATAGGTGTATTATTCACAGAATAATAAACCCAAAGCACTGTAAATTAGTGGAGAAATCGATTTTGAAGTTTTTTGTGTGTGTCAGAATACCGTTATTTTACACTATCACTTGATTTTCAACTCTTATCTGCTCAAGTTTTTTCTGTTTTTGACCCCATTTGTGAAAACTACGTTAAAAACCCTGCGTTTGTTCAACATTTAAAATTGAACACAGGGATCTAAAAATCAGTTTCTACTCTGTCTGGGAGGCTTGGGAGTGTCACCTTTCGGTTCAGCGGTGAAAATTCTGTGGAAGTCGACACCTTATGCCGCAAGTTCTGAGGGAGTCGTGTTATATGCAAAAACCCCTCCTGTCTCCTCTAAATGCCATTGTAGAAATATAATTGAGTAAACCGTTGAGAAGCTGAGATTTCAGAGTAGTATTGAGGAGATTCGCTAAGTGGTAGAGGTATTTTCGGTACTCCTAATGATTTTTCGAAGTTTTCATAGAATTGTCATTTTCTTATTTTGTGTAAGTTTGAGCCCCTTAAACACTTCTTTTTGTGATCTCTAGGAAATGCTTAACGTTAAATTTAACGTAGTTTTCAAAAATGGGGTCAAAATAGAAAAACGTGTGTAAATAGAGGATAAAATCAAGGGTTTGCGTGAAATACCGGTTCTCTGACGAAAAAACTTCATAATCGATTTCTCTACTAATTTACGATGCTTGGAACCCCGTGTTTCGGCTTTCGTCTACGTTTGATATGAAGTTTCACTCATTTTTTTCCGGGCTCATCAGGAATCACCCTGTATAACTTTCAATCATTCGTTAATGTAGTCAGCTCTAATCGATGCCACTATAATGTAGCTGTTGTTAATACCTGTTGTATAGTCCGTGAAGCAATAAGGTCCGCGAAATCAACATTCGCCTTTACACTTCTCGCTTCATCAATAGAAATAGAAATCATTCATGATTAACGTTGTCCAAGTTACCACACCACCATTCGAGTTCACTTCCACTGATTCCTATTTTTGCCTGCGATTCAAGTTAAGAGATTCCTCTCTATCGATCGAAGGCTTTGCCAAAGTCCTTTAGAGTCAAGATTCTCCTTTCCCATGACTTCATTTACATCGTTTGTCAAGTAAAAGAGCTGCGTCAACACCAAGGCCCCTTCTGAACCCAAACTGTGTGTTTTTCTGGCTTTGTAATTTGTTTTCTATTTGGTTAGTTGCTAAGCCTTGATTGACAGAATGCGAGGTCGATAACTTTTGGTTTATTATTCTGTGAATAATACATCTGTGTATTCTCAATGCTCAGCAATCAAATTTTATAACACCCCCTCAAAATTTTTTCTTTTTCGTTTCAAGGTTCGTAGATTCCAAAAATGTCCGTACGCCTTATCATCCATATCTACTTTATTTCGGTCTAAAAAATTCGTTCTTTCGCACACAGGCTCCATTTGGGCTCTAGTTGTGTCCCGAAATATTGCAGGCCGATCGGAATATACCCAAGGGTGTCATGGTGAAAAAATCGTGGCTTTTTGCGTGTTTTAGTAACATATGCTCGTGAGGTCCATGTTTTTTCGGACGAGGAAACCGAATATGATGTCAATTTTGACCAACGAGCGAAGAATTCAGGTTCTAACAAAGTTTCGGCCTTAAATTTACGTTAAATTTTGGTCTAAAGTCGTCGTTCTTCCGCAAACAGTTTGGGTCCTCATTTGGGAACACATTTGGGTCCTAGTTGGGCTCGGCAGCCCGATCGGAATACACCCATAGCTGAACATGATCTTGTGAGGTTCCATGTTTTTTTGGCGAGAAGTTTATAACGAGTTTATAACGAAGGTGCAACTCCTAAAATTCATTTTTTATGAGTCAAAACCCCAGGAAATTGTTTGGACTCTCCATAAATTTGTATAGTAACACTAGAAGTAGTATCAACTGGTGAACCAAGACAGTTAAATGGCACTATCGATGTTCGATTCGTGTTTTGGGAGGCCAAAATTGGTAGAAACCATCAAAAATAGCTATTTCAATGTACATGCGCATGAAAGGAACAATAAATGATCAGCCAACATTTCTGTAGGTATGTCCAATAGAATAATAAACCCATATGACAAGGACTTTGCAGCGTTTTTTAGCGAATTTTCAAAGAAAATGAAGCTATTGCAATGGCTTCGAAATTTAAATAATATAAATTTTTGGAAATTTTCTTCATAGAAATCCGTTTCAGACCATTCTAAAACGATTCCTGAAATTTAACACTTTTTTATATGTATATATATATATATATATATATATATATATATATATATATATGTGTGTCACTCCAGACGATAACTCTCGATAGAATTGAGATAAACAGCTCAAATTTGCACAAAAAATCTATCTTGGCAATCGAAAGGCTAAGTTCGAAGATGGGCGAAATTGGCCTACTCTAAGGAGGGTTTTGGCGCATTTAAAGTGCGCAAAAATTACCCAAAAATCCCCAAAATGTTATTTTCCAACAAGTGACCCCTCATTTTAAAGGTTTTTGCACGCTGAACACGATGGTGGAATCGGATTTTAGATATCTTGATCCGTTCTCAAATTAGAGCATTTAAAGTGCGCAAAAATTACCTAAAAATCCCCAAAATGTTATTTTCTAACAAGTGACCCCTCATTTTAAAGGTTTTTGCACGCTGAACACGATGGTGGAATCGGATTTTAGATATCTTGATCCGTTCTCAAATTAGAGCATTTAAAGTGCGCAAAAATTACCCAAAAATCCCCAAAATGTTATTTTCCAACAAGTGACCCCTCATTTTAAAGGTTTTTGCACGCTGAACACGATGGTGGAATCGGATTTTAGATATCTTGATCCGTTCTCAAATTAGAGCATTTAAAGTGCGCAAAAATTACCCAAAAATCCCCAAAATGTTATTTTCTAACAAGTGACCCCTCATTTTAAAGGTTTTTGCACGCTGAACACGATAGTGAAATCGGATTTTAGATATCTAAATCCGTTCTTAAATTAGAGCATTTAAAGTGCGCAAAAATTACCCAAAACTAGGATAATCTTTAAACTCTTACCCCCACCCCCTTAGAGTGGTCAGATTGAAAAATGTGAGAAGTATTAATTGAAGACGAGAGTTCGAAGCAAAAAAGGGGGAGGCAAACGATTAGTACAACTCCTTGAATTTACCCACAGCGATCAAATAAATAAGCACTTAGTACAATTACGTAATAAACAAACGGTAGAATCAGGATGGACAAAACGTACAAATTAAAATAAATACGAAGAGAATATACATAGAAAACCAAATTTTAGACCGAAGTTTTCCTTTATTCAAAACCATAGCCATTAATTCGAATATTTCTTTGAAAATTCGCTCATTAAGTCATGCTGCATGACTGATTTTTTTTTTTTTTTTAAATTGTTGGTTGAGGACCATTAGCATTGGTTGAACAGAGGGATGGGGCGTTATCTTGTACCATCATAAATTTATCTACCTGTCTGTTGTACCTGTACCTACCGGTAACTGTTGATAGTTTATTTCAGGTTTCAAACCTTTGAAATTGAATACAAAACAATAATTTTGACTTGATCAACATTTGAAAAGTGGAAAACGTTTCAGTTTTATACCCATGAATACGAACTAAAATAATCTCAGATTTTTATAAATTTTAATAAATACCAACTATAAAATAATCTCTGATCTTCATTAGGTTCAGTTGAAGATAAAATTAATGTTCAAGATAAAAGTGGTATGATTAAATTGAATTGTTCTTGTGGACTTGACTATCGTGGTCAAACTGGTAGGAAGTTTAGAGAAATGTTAAACATGAAAGGAACATGAAAAAGATTTCAGGGATAATAAAGGTGGTTCGGCCTTTGCACGTCACTTGAATGAATCCATTCATAGCTTCAATTTTGATCTTACAGGTTGACAGTTCTTAATTTCTGGTCAGGGAGCATGTTGGATGTACTTGAAAAATTCGAAATCGAAGAGTGATCAAGGGATTATTAGTTATTAAGGGTAAATCTTTGAATGATGTAATTTTGCCTTTCTCCATAATTGTGTTCATTTCTGTAACAGCCGTGTGTGGTTGTGTGTGTGTGTGTGTGGGGGGGGGGGGGGGGACCTATTATTTTCCTTTCACTTTTTGCCGTTCAATCTACAACCTATCAAAGTTTGCTACCTTCTCCTTTCACCAAAGCCAGTCCCAGTCGACCAGCTTTCCCTTTCTGGGACTTTATATAAGCTCACCTCTCTCTAATGTGCCTTGAGTTATTGTTTGTTACTGGTACTGACGATGGTTTGACCACCGTTTTTTTTATTTATTTATTTTTAAATTTATTGTATCAACTTATAGACCTTCCAATATTGTCTACAGGTCAGTTATAAACAGAAATTAACTTTGCAAAAATAATCCGATAATGGTTGTTAATGATCAAATAATAAGTCAAAATCAATACCTACTGTTTATGAAAATGCAAAAATCATTCCAAAACTTCTTCACCAAAACACTGAACTCAACTGGTCAAACATAGCCCGACAAAACTACTTTACAAATAAGCCGTGACCACTGGGGCTCAAGAATTTCGCACTCCCGCACGAGATGAGACCAATTCTGCACACTTCCTGCCGCACATCTGCAACTGTCCTCTTGAAGAATATGAAACCTCTTCAGGTAAGCCTTGTGCCGACCGTGACCAGTCACAACTTGAGTCATTTTGAAAGACATACACATGTCCAAAGCCAGCCACGGTGAAACTAGGAAAAAACATCTTGACGTGGGATGCGTTACCAGTTGTGGCGTACTGGTCCTCCCACGCCGACAAAGCACGTCCCCTTGCTCGCCGCTTGAAAAATGTCTTCGGGAGCAGACCAAACGAGATCTGGGCTTCCGTAGCAGCACTGTCGGCCCTCTCATTCCCTGTGTTACCGCCATGAGCTTTGGTCCACTGGATGCATACATTACAGGAAAGCTCCTGAATCAATGACACAGCCGCCGTCCTTATTCCATCCAGTAACCAACTTTGTGCCGACGCGTCGCACATATCCACTGCCACCTGGCTGTCAGTCAGGATGGTGACAGATCGCAACTCCAAGCTCACAGTTAATGTGAGCAGCCACTCCATTGCCATCAAAATCGCTAGCAGCTCAGCCTGATTGTTCAAACAGTCGGTGTTAAGTCGAAACTGGGCCTCATGAATCGGCTCCTCTGACAAAGAGAGATAGACAACGAACGCGCAACCGACACAGTCTTCAATCCTGCTGCCATCCGTATAAATTTTGTACACCGTCAGCTCGTCACCAGTACCAATTAAATTCACCGAACGATGGACCGGATGCAGGCGTTGGCGCACGGGGGTTTTCACGTCCACTCTTCCGAAAAATAGATCTGAGTCATTCATCTCCAAATACACCTCCGCAGTCTCACGAACCCTGATGTCAATGGGCATCTCCCCTGCCAGCAGGCACGCCGCCTCGAACGAAATGGTACAGAAACCTTTGATGATACGCAGTAACATCTTGCGCTGAGTGGACCTCATAATCTGGCGATTGTTGGAGCGAAGCAGACCTCTGTACCACATGGGAGCACCGTAGGTCAGAAGAGGCAAAATTGCACCGTTATAGATGGTGCTGAGCGCCCCTCCACTCAGTCCCCAGTACACTCTGGCAGAGCGAGAGATAGAGTGGATCAGCTGTCCCGACCTTCTGCAGATCACCGTATTCGTGTATTAGTGGAAATAGGCGGTCTTTCAATAGCTCCGTTTTTATTTTATTCATGGATCCTAGGATTTGTAAACCCTAGTTTATCAAGCAAGTGTAGGATTACACACTCGTCTGGAATCGAATAGTTTCTTGCCCCTTCAAGAACCTCTAGGGAGAATCGTAATGCTGTTCTAACAATTTCCGCTTTAGAGAGTTTTCTTGGAATCAGTCAGCAATGTGGGAAGGCGTGGTTGATGAATAAGAAATACCACCACTTCATTCATTCAATTCAATTCATTGGTTCGTTGAACAATCCCAACGTCTTCAAGCTGGATGAATCCTACGATAAAACAATTGAAATAGGAATTGTTTTCACTTCATTGAGACGCGAAAAGCTTAACGTGTGTTTGCATTGTAATCTCACGCAAATAAAGTGGTTATACTATACCTACATCCTGTCCCTTGTACCTGTCATAATTCAAAAGGTAGAATAAACAAATTTAACAAAATCGGGACAAACAACTGTCTACGATTTGGACTGTTTAGTAATAAAATGTAGGTTTTGTCGTTTCCGTAGCCTTCGAAGAGCCGTCAGACCAGTGATTGTTCATTTTTCGTTTTCGAAATTGTCAGGCTAATGAGGTTTATTTCTGGTGAATAGGCCTACACTTGTTAAAACTTGTACCTAAGTAATGTCCTTTAAATGTTGGAGGATTATGAATACATTGGTACGTCTCATTAGTTGTGTAATTTTTGATAATTTTTGGTTAATTGAGGTTTTGAGTTCATATACAAAAAAAAGTATTGCTCTCTTGGGTACTTTTCTGTTATACGTCCCCCGGGGTCTCTTCAATTTCTTATCAGCTATCGATTTCGGGAATCGATTATCACGTCACGGGGAGCAAGGTGCGCGGGTATGTCGATAGTAGACACGGAATATATCTGTGTATTTCAGTACACGGATGCAGGGGCGTTGCGTCCCTAAGGCCACTTGGGCCACTGCCCCGGCACCCAAAAACACTAGGAGTAAAGAAAAAACAACAACCATTGTTCAGTTGGCATTTGAATTTCCCTCAAACACTGTACCTAGCATTTTTCACGAAGTTCAACTGCGACTCGCCAGATTTCTCTGGCCATGGATATTCACTATTCTAGTATAGCATCCTTAGTAGTTCATGTTAGCTCCATAGACCAAGCATGTTATCGGAATAAAGCAACAGTAATTGATGTCCTGCAATTGAAATCGAAACATAGACTCATGAAACTGGCAGGTAGGTCCTGAGACCTAGTGTTCCCATGGCAACTGAGAAAAGTGGCCCGTCCACGCATGCTCAGTCGAGTAAAAAATGTTGTTCATCACGCCCACTTTGGGCTCTGTCCCCAGAATCTGATTTTCACTCCAAAATTGTTCCTTTTCACAATCGATTCGATCCCTTTGATTCAATTTGTCATCTCGATTTGTTCGTCTTCTGATTTGTTTTTGTTGTCTCGTGAATCACATCCGCTTTCTCTGTTAAGTCTGTTCAGTTTTCAACTTTTTGCGTCAAATTTTGTGCATTTTGTGTTCCGTCCGGTTTCAATGACAGATTTGTGTTTGTGGTACCTACGTGCGTTTTGTCTTGTTAGCTGTTTGTGATCTTGTGATTTGTGGATTGGTCGGCGTCGTAACACACAGATAACCTAGCTTCTAGTCGATAGCTTCTCCATTCGAGTAGGTACCGGCCGACGGGTTTTGCTGTATTTTAGTTTACTATATTTTTGTTACACATGAATTCGATGGCTAATTAGCAGTAGAAATTGTCGACGTGTTCGTACGACGATAGAGTGTTGATTAAAAGAGATAAGCTTTGCTGAATATCACTCGGTCAGTAAATAAGAGAAGGGTATTGTTGCCTTGGGGTATTTTGTAGACAAATCTGTTGGTTTTGTGTTCCGGTTTGGTGCCCGCGCACCACTACTGCGCGGATGACACGTCCGTAGTGATTCGGGCCAAAGACGAGACAGACATGAATATGCTCATCATTTCGGCTTGCGATATTATGGGAAGATGGTGCGCTGCAAACAGATTAGTCCTCAACCCATAAGACAAAAATTTTGCACTTGAGATGGGGCTCCAGAGCACTGGGACAAAAGTCTCTCGGCGACTCTCAACCTTTTGGGATTGGAGATACGCCAGAACTTGAGCTGGGCTTCCCATATCGAGGGAATATCCAGTAAATTAGCTAGTGCCATTTATCTATTGAGGAAACTGTCTTGCTGTGTATCCCGCTTAGTTTACCATACTCATTTTGCTACACATATGGCATATGGCCTTTTAGTATGGGGCAGCTCCTGTGGTTGAGCTGGTACTCGAAATGCAAAAAGCAGCGCTGAGAGTTATATGTGGGGTCGATTCACGGGCGTCTTTCCGACCTCTGTTTAAGGAGCTGGGGATTGTAACGGTCGTTGGAATGTATGTGGTCGAGCTGTTGAGTTATGTCGCCTCAAACATTGAGGATTTCAACCGTCAGACGCATTCTCGTAACACCCGCTTACGGGATCATCTCTGCTTGGCTATGCTGACCACTGTAGCGCAGAAAAGCGACGTGATCTTCCTCTGTGCCAAGTTATCCAGCAGCCTGCTCCCTGAACTTAATGCTCCCCAGTTGAGAAAAACGTTGAAGTTAATCTTAAAAAGTCGTCCTACTTATTGCATTGAAGAATTTTTAGCCCTCAAATTTTGACTACAAACTGTTTGTGTTATACATGTTATTGTGTTACTTGTGTACTGGTGCTGCTGCTATTTGTATATATGTCAATTTAGGTTTATTATTCTGTGAATAATACACCTATGTATTCGCTCAGCAAAACATTTTTATAACACCCCCTCACAGTTTTTACTTTTACGTTTCAAATCTACTTTATTTTCTGCCTAAAAAATTTGTTATTTTGCACATAGGCTCCATTTGGGCCCTAGTTGTGTCCCGAAACTTCGCAGCCCGATCGGAATATACCTAAGGGTGTTACGGATGAAAAATGGGTTTAAAAATAGGGTTTTTGGCGTTTTAGTAACATGAGTTTGTAAGGTATCGTTTTCCATGTTTTTTAGAGTGAGGAGACCGAATATGCAGTTAATTTTCACAGCGAGCGAAGCATTGAGGTTCTAACAAAGTTTCAGCCTTAAATTTTTCGTTAAATTTTGGTCTAAAATCGTCGTTCTCCCGCACGCAGGCTCCATTTGGGTCCTAGTTGATTTTTACCAGAGAGTGAAGAATTGAGGTTGTAACGATGGTTCATCTCCCAAAATTCATTTTTTATGAGTCAAAAATCTGAGAAGTCTGAAATCACCATAAGTTTGTATAATAACGCTAGAAGTGGTATCAACAGATGAATCAAGACAATTAAATGAAACTTAATGATGATTAGTCATTTAAACAAAACAAATAGGAGCCTAATTCGTGTTTTTGGGTGCCAAAGTTGGTGGAAATAATCAAAAATAGCTATTTCAAGTATTGCACATGAAAGAAACAATAAATGAACAGCCAGCATTTCTGTAGGTATGTTCAATAGAATAATAAACCCATGTGACAAGGACTTAGCAGCGTTTTGGTGCTGAACTTGTATAGCGGTTTAGTGTGCCGGTGATTAAGGACAGCTAATCAATCAATCAATTTCTTGATATACTGCAAGGATTTCTCTCTTTCTGTCAACAACAAGGTTTTCCTATTAGAATTTAGTTGTATACCTACAGATTGGCGAACGTCGGAGCTAGATGCTCAACTTCGAGCAAGGAACGATCCCTATTGTGATAGCTGAAGCTTCCTTGTTTTTCCGTGGCGCACGACCTCGGTCCTATTATTAGGTACTCTTTTTCGCCATCTCGTTCTCAGGCGAGATTAGTGGTTATCAAGTCCATCCGCTCCGCACAAATACGCCTGCCGACGCCAATGTATGGACAATAGATTTTGTGACGCTGGCCTAATGGCAGTTACAATTGCTAGTCAGTAGCCACCAGTGACAATCGCTACCCCCTAAAATTGTGTGACAATCGCCTGGCTGCGAATTCACGTATATTTTTGCGTTATTTTTCTCTCTGAATAGACAAGTGGTCTGGATGATCGCAAGCTCGCATCTCCAACAGGAAAAAAATCCTGTGTCGTGTCGTTAGTGAGTAGAGAGTAGAGTCCTGTGTGCTTAGTGGGGTGAGTAGATCAAGAAAGTGATGTGTAGCTGTAGTTTTGACTTTTGAACAGACCCGACTGGTAGCGATTGTCACTGGTGGCGATTTGCTGAACACCGTAAGTTACGAGTGCCAGTCCCGTGCAGTGGAGTGTGATCAGACTTCAAATGTACCTATTATCTACAGTTGTATGAACGACTAACCATTTTAATGCTGGAGACCGAAGCTTATTGAAGCTGAAATCTCAACACGTTGTCTCCAGTCTACTCTAAATGGATTGACCAGATTGTGAATGTATTAATCTATCAACTTCCTACAGTTCATCTATTTTTCTATACCCAATAATATTTTCATGAGCGATTGCAAGAACGGTTTTACGTGTGTGTGATCAAGTTCTGGCCTAGATGTTTCCCCTTGTTCGATCTATAAAACAGTTCTAAGTATGTTCTAATCTGGGTCTAATTTGAGTTGGAAATTTAAATTTTTGACCTCTAAACTGGATTCAGCACTCTCAAAAACCACATGTCCGAACTTGTTGCTATCTATCGGAACGTAGGTTTGCGTTTGTTTTGGGTATGTATTTGGAACTTGGTTATGAAATATTTTTATTCGGCGAACTGTTAGTTTTTGTATAATGAACCTATTACTCCTTTAATAGGTATAGCTGGTTTATACTGGCTTTTCTGTCATCATTCCAGAGATAAATTACGCTGAGCCACTAATTACTACTAAATAGCTCTTCCTGTCTCCCGTTTTGTGAGTTGGCAATCACATTCTTCTCTGTTATCGAATATGACAAAATGGAACTTCATACCTGCAAGTGTGTTTGCTGACCAGTAACCTCGCGTATGCTCAAAAACAAATAAACCAAATTTCAAATTGTCGTGAGTCCCTCCCGGGAACACTCCTAGCATATTAAGTTCTCACCAATATCCAAACGCCAAACTAAAGCTCCGTAAATAAAGATATGAGTGGGGACAGGCGACAGAACCCAGGGTTACTCAACCTGGGGCCCCACTACCAGCTCCCAGCAAGGAGCTGGAGGGAGAGGCCCCCAAGTACTATAAAACCCCGGATCCTGGCGCTCAAGCTTCATTCGACACTTCCTCTAACCAGCTCTCTCTTCTCTCTCTTACCTTACCTCCCAGATGATCGGTTGAATACAGCCGCCTGGGAATTTCACCTCCTCTCTCCTCTCTCCTCCTCCTCCTTGTCTAGATGATCGGTTGAATACAGCCGCCTAGACAAGGGACCTCTCCTTTCCTCTCCTTCACCTAGATGAACGGTTGACTACAGCCGCCTAGGTGAAATTCCCTCATCCACCTCTCTCTCCTCCAAAGTCGTAGATGCTCGGTTGATTACAGCCGCCTGCGACTTTTCCTCACCTTCCTTCCACACCACCTCTCTCTCCTCCAAAAGTCGTAGATGTTCGGTTGACTACAGCCGCCTGCGACTTTTCCTCCTTTTCTCTCCTTTACCTAAATTCACTCACTCACCTTCCTTCCACGCCACCGTGATGAGAATTTTAAATTCATCACAGTGGTGAACCCGACGTTCACTCAACCTTCTTCCTTCCCACCTTCCCACCTCATGTGTCGCCCCAGTCAAGTAGTTCGGTGTCCCAAATTTTAAATTCAAATTTTTAACCAGTCAGTTTAAATTCGCAATTCTTGGCCCCACCCTCAACACTCACCTCTCAACTCAACGCACCACCGCTCCCGCCGATTGCGAATTTCAAAATTCAAAACCACGCCAAATTTTTGAATTTTAGTTACAGAAATGGACCCGAACTCACCGACGCCGCCGCTCCTGCGACCAGCTACACTGCAGCCGCCCGCCGCTGCGACATCCGACGCATTGGCCGACAACCCTTTCTCCACGCTCTCCCCACCGACCTCTGCGACATCGGACACCGCCGCCGCCGCGCGCTACGGCCGCAGCCGCCGCCAACGTCATGACGGCGTCCGCTGCGTTCCCTCTGTCGCTGCCCCCCTTCTACACGCACGACCCAGCACTTTGGTTTTTCCAAGTGGACGCAGCGTTTTCGGCCGCCAACATCCGCAGCCAGAAAACCCGATATTCCCGGATCATTTCACTACTGCCCTACGAGATCCTGCTGCAGACCTCTGATATCTCCCCCGACGCCGCCGCTGCGTACGACGACCTCCGCAGCCGCCTCATCAACACCTACCAGCCGTCGAAAATCGCCCGAGTCGCCGCCCTCTCCCAACCTCAACACCTCGGCGACCAGAAGCCCTCCCACCTCTACCGACGGCTGCGACACCAGCTGCAGGGGATCATGACCGCCGACATCGCACGCACGTTCTGGTTACGTGCCCTTCCCCACCCCATCCAGATGGCCCTGGCCAGCCATCTCGACGGTCCCGACGAGCCCCTCCTGCGCCTCGCGGACACCGTGCACGACTTGGCCGCTGCGGCCGCCGTCAGTGAGGTGCGTACGCCGCGCCACCCCCCGCCTTTCCGGGACCGCACAAAATCCCGGGACCGCGGCCGGGCACCCTCCCTCGACGGCCGTCGACCACTTTCGGCGGATCGCCGACGTGACTCGTCCGCCGACCGCCGCCGCCAGCGCTCACCCGAGCGCCGCAACGCATCCCCTCCCCGCCAGCGCAGAGGTCGATCCCCAGCAGCTGCGCGCGCATCAAACTCAGCCCGCCCCACCAACTCCGCCTACCTACCTGCGGACCACCCCAACCGTTGTTTCTATCACGTAAACTTCGGTGGGGAGGCCCGCAAGTGCCAACCCCCCTGCTCCTTCGCCCCTAAGCAGGGAAACGCAGACGCCCGCCGGTAAATCCGGCGGGCCCCCCTCCTCGCCAACACGGGGGGGACCATGCGCATACCCCCCCCGCCCGCATTCACACAGCCACCACCACCAGGCCACGCTACCCCTCCTACGCCGCCGCCACGGCTGCCAACCTCCCGGCCGCGCCTGCAGCGCCGCCAGATCCCTCACCCCACCACAAACGGAACAAACCCTCCCCGCCCGCCACCAGGGCAACCAACCTTCCGGCCGCCACTCACGCCGCCGCTACCGTTCCCCCACCCCGGAACGGCCCCTCCACGCCCGCCAACAGGGCAGCCAACCTTCCGGCCGCCACTCACGCCGCCGCTCCCGTTCCCCCACCCCGGAACGGCCCCTCCATGCCCGTCAACAGGGCAGACAACCTCCCGGCCGCCACTCACGCCGCCGCGTCCGTTCCCCCACCACGGAACGGAACCTCCACGCCCGCCTCCAGGGCACAACCCCCTCCAGCCACCACACAGCCCGCCACTACCGTTCCCCCTCCCCGGAACAAGGCGAAACCCCCTCCTACAAAACTGGCCTGCCCCCCTGCAGACTCCGCCGCTTCCCCCCTCCGGAACGACAAGAAACCGCCTCGCGTCTCCTTCGCGGCGGACCAGCCAACACCGACCAACGTACCTACCTCCGCAATTGTGCCCAACGCCCTCCCGACCCACCAGCGACTTTTCCTGCGCTGCAGGAAAACCAATGTGCCTTTCTTGGTGGACACAGGGGCGGCGCTATCAATATTTCCTAACAACATCCTCCGTCGTCAGGCGCGCTGCTACCGGCAGCTTCTCTACGCCGCCAACGGTACCACCATCCCCTCGTACGGGACGTACCGCTCCTCTGTTCATATGAGCGGGCTCGCGTACGAGTGGGAGTTCACCGTGGCGGACGTGGAGAAGGCGATCCTGGGGGCCGATTTTCTCGCATATTTCGGTCTCCAGGTCGACGTCCGGAACGCGCGCCTGATTGACCCCGCCACAAAAACACCCATACCCGGATTCATACATGCCATCAACCACCCCCCTACGCAATTTGAACGCCTCCTCCTCAACTACCGCCCCCAGCGCCGCCCCTCTGCCCACATCTCCACCATTCAACACCACATCGAGACTTCCGGCCCCCCCATCACGGCGAAAGCCCGACGACTCCACCCCCTGCAACTATCTAAAGCCCGGCAACATTTTAATAAACTCATAGCCGACGGCATCGTCCGCCCCTCAAAATCCCCTTGGGCTTCCCCTCTCCACATCGTGCAGAAGCCCAATGGGGATATCCGCCCCTGCGGGGACTACCGGCGGCTAAATTCGAAAACCACGCCGGACCTTTATAATGTTCCCCACCTACGGGACTTCTCGTCGCACCTCCATGGCGCTAATATCTTCTCTACCCTCGACATTTCACGGGCGTTCCACCACATCAACATTCACCCCCCCGATGTCCAGAAAACCGCCATCATTACCCCGTTCGGACTTTTCGAGTATGTTAAGATGGGCTTCGGGTTAAGGAACGCTGCACAAACTTGGCAGCGCTATATGGACAGCATCCTGCGAGGCCTACCGTTCGTCTTTTGCTTCCTCGACGACGTCCTGGTAGCCTCCAGGACGCCGGAAGAACACCTCAGCCATCTCCAACAGATCCTTGACATCTTCTCCTCCGAAGGCCTCTTGGTTAACACAGACAAGTGCGTTCTCGGCCAACCCTCCGTCCGCTGCCTCGGCCACCACGTTTCATCCGAGGGCATCAAACCCCTCGCGGATAAAGTCCACGCCATTAGTGACTTCCCGCAACCCCGCACCGTGACGGAACTCCGCCGCTTCCTGGGTATGTTAAACTTTTACCGCAGACACATCAAACACGCAGCACAACATCAACAACCACTCATACACGCCATTCCCCAACCCTCCAAAAAAAATGACAACCGCCCCATTACCTGGACCCCCCAACTCATCTCCTCCTTCAAAATTTGCAAACAGGACCTAGTAGACGCCGCTCTATTGGCCCATCCCGATCCTCACGCCCCCCTCTCCATCACCACCGATGCGTCCGACTGGGCCATCGGGGCAGTGCTCCATCAGCACACCGGCGCCACCCCCCAACCCCTAGGCTTCTTTTCCAAAACGCTATCCCCCACCCAAAAAAATTACTCCACGTTCGACAGAGAACTCCTCGCCATCCACGAAGCCATCAAGCACTTTCGTGACTTCGTGGAGGGCAGGCAGTTCTCTGTCGTCACTGATCATAAGCCCCTGACCCACGCCCTCCTACAGAATCGCAAATCCGCCTCCCCGCGTCGCCTCCGGCAACTCGAGTTTATCGGGCAGTTTACGTCCGATATCCGATACTTGCCGGGGGCCGACAACTGCGTGGCGGACGCGCTATCCCGACCCACCCCTACCCCCGCGCCGGTGGCGGAGTTACTGCCTTTCCCTTCACCACAAATCCTAAAATCAAAGCAAACTCCACATTCCGACCCCGCCCTCTCCAATCTCATTTCCGCCTCCAAATTGGAACAGCTGCCGCCCCTCGACCTCTGGTGTGACGTAACGGCCGATACACCGCGCCCTTACGTCCCACCGGACCTGAGGCGGCAGTTGTTCCTCCACTATCACTCCCTTCACCATCCTGGCATTCGGGCTAGCCGGGACCTTATCAAGACGCGGTACTTCTGGCCCCACATGAACACAGATATTCGTAACTGGGTTCTGGGGTGCCAGAAGTGCCAGCGGTTTAAGGTCTCGGCCCACCCCCATGTCCCGCCTCAAACCATTCCCGACTCCCTGCCGTGGGAACACGTTCATCTGGATTTAGCGGGCCCCCTTCCCCCATCCGAGGGGAAAAAATACTGCCTCACGATGATCGACCGTGCCACCAACTGGGTGGAATGCATACCACTCTCAAATATCACCGCGGACACCGTCGCAACGGCTTTCCTTTCTCAATGGGTTAGCCGTTACGGTTGTCCGCGTACAGTCACGGTCGATCAGGGGAGGCAGTTTGAGTCCGCCCACTTTTCCGATTTACTACGTTCCCTCGGCATCCACAAAATTCACACTACCCCATACCATCCCCAATCCAACGGGAAAATAGAGCGGTGGCACTCGGTCCTGAAACAGGCCATTTCTACTTCAACAAATTCCCCTTCCTGGACTAAATCCCTCCCCTACATATTACTCAGCCTACGCACTTCAGCCCGTCCTTCAGACCAAACCAGCCCCGCACAAAACGCATTTAAAGACCCGTTACGTCTACCAGCCGACATTTTCACCCCACATCACACGCCGTCCATTAACAGGGAACCGCTACACTCAACAACACCGACAAACGACACCACTTATCCCAAACGATTTTTCACCACCACACACATGTACCTGAAAGAGCCCGGCATCCATAAAACTTTCCAACCACTTTATGCCGGGCCCTTTCAAGTCATTCGCACAACACACACCACCGCGACCCTGTTAATTGACGGCAAACCACATACAGTCCCGTTAGCCAGGTGTAAACCCGCACCTGTGCTAACCCAACCCACAGACACTATCAGTCTCCCGCCGTCCGTTCGCTATGTCGCACCGCTCCCCGATGTACCAGTCACCTCCGTCGCCGTTTCCGGACTTCGATTCGGATCCGGAAATGGCGGCGATTCTCCGGGACGTTTTCGTCCCGGACCCGCTCTCCCCCCTACCCCCTTCGCCCGGGCCGACTACACCGCTTCTTTTCGTCCCGCCACGGATCACCGGACTACCTCCCCGGCCCCGGCGATGGAAGTACCCCCAGTGGAAAATACTGCGCGAATTTCGCACAGCGCAGGCCACGGGGGTACACCCTCCCTACTCCCCCACAGATCCCCTAATGTCCTCCATCCTTCGCGAGTTCCACCTCGCGGAACTCATGCCCCCACCGCCCCCCGTTCAAATTTGCTTGCCCCCTATAAATTTCAAACCCCCACCCCCCGTTCAAATCACCAACCCCCCCGAAATTGTCACCCCACCAAGTTTACCGCCCCCCCCGTTTTCGATTTTCGACCCCCCCGTATCAACTTCACCCCCTCCGACACCCCCTCCCCCCCCTCCATCGCCGGGGATATCCACGATAGTCTCCGCCGGGACGAAACGGCCCGGGCGGCGAAACGGACGGAGGGAGCGTCCCCATGTTCCCCTCGTCCCGGCGGCCAAATCCCCCGCCCCGCTATGAGCAATCACGGCGGGGCCTTGAGATTCCGGGACAGTGCAAGTGTCTTTTTCATCCACTCGCACTGTACCGGAACTCGGAGCTCCGCCGTGCCCGCCTCGCCACGAGCTCGGAGCAACCGCCACCCCCACACAATACACTCACGCACACACTATCACTCAACACACCCAACACACACCCAGGAATCGGCGGATTCCCGTCACCCCGTTCCGCCTTGTTCCCCGAATTTGCACAAAGGTTGTAAATAATGGTACATATTGTAAATATCATGTTTGTATATATTGTTCATCCGCCTCATCTCGCCCTTGCCGCTCGCTTTCACATTGTAAATATCGTTATTGTAAATATTGTTCACCCTCCTCATCTCGCCCTTGCCGCTCACTTTCACCTTGTAAATATTGTTCATCCTCCTCATCTCGCCCTTGCCGATCACTTCCCTAAATGCCACATGTTTAGGGATCCTGACCACTGCTGTATATACTCTCACCATCTCATCCTATCTCTTCTACCTTATATTCTACCTTATATTGCCTACCTTATGTTCTACCTACTTATATTCTCCCTTATGTTACCTACCTTATGTTCTACCTACTTATCATCTACCTACTTATAAGCTACCATGTTACTACTAGTTTTTAAGGACCGCCTTCAGCTCAACCTCTGTTTGCATCGGCCCTCAGCCCCTGTCACTTTGCGCCTTCAGCTCCTCCTCTTGTTTGCCGTAGCCCTCAGCTCCTGTCATCTTGCGCCTTCAGCGACCACCTCTTGTTTGCCGTAGCCCTCAGCTCCTGTCATCTTGCGCCTTCAGCACCAATATTGGTTCAAACTGGGGGGACCTCTGTCGTGAGTCCCTCCCGGGAACACTCCTAGCATATTAAGTTCTCACCAATATCCAAACGCCAAACTAAAGCTCCGTAAATAAAGATATGAGTGGGGACAGGCGACAGAACCCAGGGTTACTCAACCTGGGGCCCCACTACCAGCTCCCAGCAAGGAGCTGGAGGGAGAGGCCCCCAAGTACTATAAAACCCCGGATCCTGGCGCTCAAGCTTCATTCGACACTTCCTCTAACCAGCTCTCTCTTCTCTCTCTTACCTTACCTCCCAGATGATCGGTTGAATACAGCCGCCTGGGAATTTCACCTCCTCTCTCCTCTCTCCTCCTCCTCCTTGTCTAGATGATCGGTTGAATACAGCCGCCTAGACAAGGGACCTCTCCTTTCCTCTCCTTCACCTAGATGAACGGTTGACTACAGCCGCCTAGGTGAAATTCCCTCATCCACCTCTCTCTCCTCCAAAGTCGTAGATGCTCGGTTGATTACAGCCGCCTGCGACTTTTCCTCACCTTCCTTCCACACCACCTCTCTCTCCTCCAAAAGTCGTAGATGTTCGGTTGACTACAGCCGCCTGCGACTTTTCCTCCTTTTCTCTCCTTTACCTAAATTCACTCACTCACCTTCCTTCCACGCCACCGTGATGAGAATTTTAAATTCATCACACAAATTGAATTATATTATTAAAATGTACCCAAAAAATCAGTGGTTGGGGAATTTTCGTCAATTTTTTTGAAAAAAGTATTCAGAACTCATGAAAAAATGGTAGTTTGAAGCCTGTTTTTCAAAAATGAGCGTTATTTTTTGATGGAGAGTGATTAAAAGTAAAAATGCGGCAAAAAATGACGTTGTGCTCTATTGACATTTGATTGGCTGCTGGCCCAAGGAGGCGGGGCGAAGGTTCTCAATGCTGCAAACAACCAACATCCTACAAATTTCACACTCGTTCCCTGCCTAGATTGTCCGACGTAAACACTTCACTGTGTGGTAATTTCCGTTATTGAACAGAATTTGTCCAAAAAAAAGAGAATTTTTAACCCACGAAAATCGCCCTTTGGCGCCTTTGGGACACCAAAACCTGTGTACAGTACCAACTTTATGCCTTCCTCAAAATTAGCTTTTTTTAAATTATAATTATTTATCCAGAAAGTTTAGAAACCATTCTAAAAATAGTTTAAATAATATTCTCGAATCTTCCAAATGGTGTGTATTATTATTTCCTTTCCACATCTAGGAGTTATAGTATTACTATTTTTCTCTCTCATAATCTTTTTCCTCATTTTCCCCCTAATGTCCAGGAATAATCTTATTCAGTTTACTCTGTTTCTGTTTGCTTAGCTGAGTATCTTGTGAACGGTACTAGGAGTATTGATCGAGCAGAAAATGCACTTCGCAGGATCTTGAGACTTCATTAATTAATTTACCTACTTCCTTTGTTCCCTTTATAGTAGCGATGAATTCAGTCTCAGTTGTGGACCACGGATTTTTGCTTTTCCTTTCGACTGGTCTGTGCTCTTCCAGCATAAATGCAAGAAACTCTTCTATCTTCTATTTTAATAATTCACCTATAGACATGCTAAATCTTACTTATATAATAAGTTATATACAAAAAATAAATTATGGATATTATTAGACCTACCCTGAATTTCCGTATACCATAAATTATAGAAAAGTCAACGAGCTTTTATCGTAATTGTTGGTTTAAAACAAATATTGCATATTAATCATAAATTTAATCTATATATTAAAAAACCAGATATCCTTAATTGAATTGAATATATTATCCACTATAGTAAAATTAACAACGATATTGCCACATCAACTATGTTTCTATTTTAAATCTTAAGATTTCGGGAAACAAACAAAAATCTATTCCATACTTCGGTAAACCCATCATCATTTATTATAATTTAACTCTACCATTCACAAAAATAAATTCCAAAGAATAAATTTTTATTCGGTCAGCAAAATAATATTTTGAGGATTAACATTCAACCTTTTTAATATTAACCTGAATTGGAGCCCTACCAGTGGAAGAGCGATTGGTCAAATATTAACGATGACAAATTTTATATATTTCATCCTTAACCCAGTAAAATATATATTCTGAACCAGCCAGAATTATTAATAATACTCTACAAAATCTCAACAACAACAAAATCAAAGAAAAAAATACCAAATCGCCCCCCCAAAAAAACTCAATATTCTATATTATTTAATTATATATAATTATACACATACATATACATACACATACATGTACATATATACACGCATGCGTACATATATATGTATTGTGAGGAAGCTACGGTATAGATTTTGACACCAAGCCAGGAGAAAAATACCTAGGAACAAAAATTGCGGGAGTCGTGTTGTGGTTCGAGAATGTTCGTCGGAAAAAAGGCTCGTTAAAAAAAAAGTGGTAGTTCTTTCTGTGTTCGGCGAGTTGAAGTGGGAATAGGCCCGCCGCAAATTGAACCCAGCACACGCACAGCCCACGCCCGACCCACGCGTGGGTAGGAATGTGAATCACAGTTTTGCATTAGGTACCGCATATTGAACCCAGCCCACGGCTATCCCACTCAGTTGCTCTCCACGCGTGGGTCCGTTTGTATGTGCCGCACAGTTTTCGTGGGTCGTGGGTGCGTTGTTTCCTATCCAAAAATGGATGAGAAGTTGATTGAACTTGTCAGGGACCATCCTGTGCTGTACGACACATCTGATGCGAACTAAGTACATGAGAGCAAAACTAAAAGATGAGCTTTGGGAAAAAATTGTCTAAAAAAAAATTGAAAACATTGTCAGGAACTTCCGAAAACACTTTAAATTCACCACCAGTACTTCTCCCAGCTAAATAGGTATTTCTTTTACTTTTTTTCGTTTAATTGAAGAATACAAAGTAATGACTTCCTCAGTCTCTGACTCTGAATCGAGATCCAGGAGGAGCTCAATCAGCGAGTTGGAGAACATCTCGAAACGTGGTTGTGGCACACGACTGGGTTCAATATGCGGTACCCGACCCAGCCCATGGTCGTGGGTTGGGGATGGGGTCGGCGTGGGCTGTGCGTGTGCTGGGTTCAATTTGCGGCAGGCCTAAACAAGTTGCACCGAAGCCGAGTCCGTCTTTCTAACAGTATTAATAAAAATACAAAATAAAAGTGTCAAACAAAAAATCAAAAGCGATCACAAAAGAGCCAAAAATACCAACGAAAATATCAACTTTGTCGTTTAACTATTAATTAACTTACTAACCTACTAATAACTTAACTTTTAACTACTAATTAACTTCATCGTTTATAAAAAAGAATTAATGAAAGAAAAAAGTGTAGTATAAAAGATAATAATATCAGACGGAACATTCAGATTGATAGCCCCAACCAAAAATTATAATCAGAGTAGGAATTAACTACATTCAAAAAACAAGTAATATATAAACAATCTATTAAGTAAATCTAAAAGAGAAGACAAGGAAAATCAATAAGAAGACATTTAAAAATATGAATTCAGACTGATGAAAGATCGAAGGTTTATGGATCTTCGAGTTTTCTGTTTCCCACGTAGTCCGCATCCGCATAACAACAAAGGTTCCACTAATCCTTGCTTGTATGACATCCGGTAAGTGCCGGGGCGGGGCGGGACGGGTCGCACCGCGGCGGAAAAATGCGCCTGGTACGGTTCAGTGTGTTTCTTATATTTTCTTATAATTCTTATGTTCGCTGACCGTCAGAAAAATACACCGCGAACGAAGCTTATGAGACGCGCACACCACAGCTGTGGCGGTGCGTGGCGGGGCGGACGGAAACATCGCCTGCTAGGCGTATTTTTGACCCGATCCGGCCCGGTAGCTGTGTGGGATAACCAGTCGGATTGTTCGTGAGCGAAGTTTCTATCGGAACTTATTTGTTTTTCTCACTAATGTTTTTATTAGTCAAAACGCTACAGATTATTACACAATGGATTATTATTTTGATTTGTAGATGCCCTTCGGCGTAGATCACTGTTTTCTGTCGTCAATACCTGATAATAATAAAGTTCATTTGCCATCTTCAAGTTGGTACAAAAGCATATGTTGAAAACAAAGTGCATTTCTATACATTTAAACTTCTTGAGCCCATATGAAGTAGGTACATGAGACACTACCTCGTGCCCCCCCCCCCCTCGCCACTCCCCCCGGAAAGCCCTAAATCGAGTAGGTACTTGAGCCGGCCAGGTAATTTTATAGTTTGATAAATATGCGGTGGATTCAAGAAGTCTACCTATTATAATATATTATTTGTTGTTATGCATGAATGTTATTTTGTTCAAGTTACAAAAGTACCTACCCTCAACAATATCAAAAATAACCTTCTCTTTTTCCAACAATTTAAATAATATCACGGTTCCACCAACTCGATTTCATAATGCCATGCGTGATTATAGTGGGCTGTTACTTACAAACCAAAATTCATTCATTTTAGTTCATGGTTCACGTTCGCGGTAACCAAGAAAAAAAAACAGAGTGCGAAGCACGGCGGACGGACATAATAATTGTTTTGTATTCCAAACACGTTACCTATTAATAATCAGTAATCAAATTTGGGGGGGTTAAATTTTTTTTCTTTTCAAGCTCGATTTCAAAAGTTCATTATCGAAAACAGTGAACCAAAAATAAAACATCTTCATCGGAAGAATCCATGACGGACGGAACAGAGAACAGTGAGGCAAATGGGCGTATTTTACCGTATAGGACAGTGCTGCTCCATGTTTGTCTGGGATGGATTACTGACAGGCGATGTCATGGCATGTGACTGTAGCCAGGTGCATCAAACTCCCGACAGCTTGACAATAATTATCACTTTCCCCGAGCTTCTTCATCATTGTCTTGATTTGGAAGTTCAGTGGACCATGGGATTTGCTTAAGAAAAATTAGATATCATGATCAGCTTGCTCGGCTCCTTCGGTTTTATATCCCAATAGAAACGTTTTCCCGCTAGTTTTCCTGTATGTGTCCTTGTAGGATTTCGTACCTAATTAACTAAGATATACTTCTATCGGTACCGAACTTCATTCTATTTAGTCGTTCGAACGCAGTAAATAATGGTTAACCAATTACCTCCATGAGTGTTCCTCCGATTGTTGTCGGCTGTTAAGAAGTTGTTGATAAAACTGCACGTGATTAGACTAATGACACTCGATTCTTCTTTTTTTGACTAATTTGGTTTCTGCTTTACCGGCTAATAACGCGATAAGGCTTATCTCATTCACGCTAGCATTCCACGACTCTAATTTTGAGTTTCTCATTTGGTGGTGATTACTGTAACTGCCCATATCCATACCAATCAGAGCATAATATACAGGGTGATCCGCTCGTAGATGCAAAAAAAATTTGCGTAAAATTACATCAAAAATGGAGTAAAATGCCGCCAACCGCATATTTTTATCTCAATCCGTTCTCGAGATATGATTTTTTACAGGTTTTTTCAGGAAAACCGTGTTTTTTTCCTTTTAAACTCAAATTTCTCCGCTTTACCTCATTTAATTTTACTTTTTGACCTCATTTTCGGAATCAGCGTTAAATTTTCCATACGCATGGTGTACTTCAAGTCTTGAAAAGTACCATCTAGGGACCACAACAACAGCTCAAACATTAGACGAATTTGAAAAAATAAAATTTCTGAAATTTTAAAAACGTTACTACTCCGAAAAAAATCCTGGAAACTGGCAAATCTCTTGAAAACTTCTTCATTTAATAAGCTTTCCAATGGTATGGTCAGCTTCGCGATTATCTTGTTTCTTTGATGAAAAATTCAAGTTTAAATGCAAGAAAACCTTCGGCACCTCAAAAGGGGGAATTTGATCAGAGGGTAGAAAAATGTAAAAAAAGTTTAATGTTTTTAATTGAAAAAATTGAGTCATTAGTGCCAATTTAATTAGTTTAAATGCAAGAAAACGTTAGGAGATTTTATGTTGTTTGTCATCAGGGGGAGTAGTGACCCTGAACAGTAAATTAGTTCTAAGGTTTAAAATCAACGCATTACAGTGTATCTAAATGAGTTCGTGTTTCCACCTGTTTAAACAGCAACGTGATGGGAAGTTATTCCCAATGCAGTTTGATGTTCGAAATGGCACTGTTCACTAACCGCGAGTCCGCCGACATACATTTCGTGTACGTGTTGTGCGATGGAAATACGCTTGCTGCACAGCAGCAGTATCGTGCTAGATATCCTGGCCGACGGGTAGAGGAGAAATAACGCTGGGCATTTTGAAAACGGGCTCTCCTAATTACCGAAAACCCTGATTTCGAATTGTAAATTGGCATTATTGACTCAATTTTTTCAATTAAAATCATTAAAAACATTTTTTTTACATTTTTTCTACCCTCTGATCAAATTCCCCTTTTGAGGTGCCTAACGTTTTCTTGAATTTAAACTTGAATTTTTCATCAAAGGAACAAGATAATCGCAAAGTTGACCATACCATTGGAAAGCTTATTAAATGAAGAAGTTTTCAAGAGAATTGCCAGTTTCCAGGATTTTTTTTCGGAGGAGTAGTAACGTTTTTAAAATTTCAGACATTTTATTTTTTCAAATTCGTCTAATGTTTGAGCTGTTGTTGTGGTCTCTAGATGGTACTTTTCAAGACTTGAAGTACACCATGCGTATGGAAAATTTAACGCTGATTCCGAAAATGAGGTCAAAAAGTAAAATTGAATGAGGTAAAGCGGAGAAATTTGAGTTTAAAAGGAAAAAAACACGGTTTTCCTGAAAAAACCTTTAAAAAACCGGATTGAGATAAAAATATGCGGTTGGCGGCATTTTACTCCATTTTTGATGCAGTTTTACGCAATTTTTTTGCATCTACGAGCGGATCACCCTGTATAAATAACCCCTCCCTTTCCTCGCCTGGGGGGGGGGGGGGGTCCAGTGGGGGTGTGCACAATAGTTATTTTTTCCTCCCCAAAATTGAAGATCTCGGCAAGACTTCCCAGTTTTTTAAATTTCAACTTCACGATCTGATTAATACAAAACTTATGAGTGACATTATTCTGTTAAAGTGTTATGTTAGGTTTTTGTTTCAGTTTTGTTTGGTATTGTTAGTGGTGTCCCTATTGTTCACTGGACCCTTTGCACTTCCGAGTTTACAACACTAATTCTTGCGGCTTTATCCTTTTTAGTATTTCTCTAATTCATCATCGTTGAGGAGACCTCTTCATTCACGTGTCCTTGAAGCCTGTGTTGATCGCTGCAGCAAATCGGTGAATTTCGGGTTGAACAAACCACTCCAAGATCAGAGGGATGTTTTCATTTTGAACATGTCAGAGCGCATTGATAACGTTCCTGAGTACTTTGTTTTGAGCGTTCTGGATTATTTCAATGTTACTTTTGGCTGCACACCCCCAAAGCTGACACCCATAAGTCCACACGGGCTTGAGGACTTGTTTTAGAGCATGATTTTGCTCTCAACTGGCAAAACTGAGTGTCGTCCCATCGTCCAGTACAGCTTCCTGGATTTGAGACGTAATTCCTCGTTCTTTTTCTTGACATGTGCCTTCCAGCGCAAATTCTCATTGAGCATCAGTCCCAAGTAAGTACGTATCCTCATTGACATTCGGGATGACTTTATCATTGAGAAAAGTCAGTATGTAATGAATCTTCTGACTGGTGAGGTGAATTCCACATGTACCGACTTGGTCTTATTCATATTTTTTTATCCTCCATTGTACAGTGCATCTTTCTATTTTGGAGATTTGTCGATTTAATTTGGTAACAACTTCACTTTGTCTATACCGGTGTCCAGGCTTGCGTTGTCGCCTGTGACCGTGGCTGTTGTGTTGCGTTCGACTTCTGGTAGATCAGCAGCGTATTTGGAATTTAACAGTGGTCCCAAGACACTGCCCTGAGGCATTCAAGCCTCTCCAAGATCTGAATATGCGTCTCCTTTTGGTTTATTATTCTGTGAATAATACACCTATGTATTCGCTCAGCAAAAAATTTTTATAACACCCCCTCAAACTTTTTTCTTTTCCGTTTCAAGGTGCATAGATTCCAAAAATGCAATGTCCGTCCGCCGTACGCCGTATCACGTGTACAGGCTTCATTTTCGGTCTAAAAAAATCGTTCTTTCGCACACATGCTCCATTTGGGCCCTAGTTGTGTCCCGAAACTTTTCAGCCCGATCGGAATATACCCAGGGGTGTTATGAGTGAAAATGTGTGTAAAAATAGGTACTTTTGGTTTATTATTCTGTGAATAATACACCTATGTAATCGCTCAGCAAAAAATTTTTATAACACCCCCTCAAACTTTTTTCTTTTCCGTTTCAAGGTGTGTAGATTCAAAAAATGCAATGTCCGTCCGCCGTACGCCGTATCACGTGTACAGGCTTCATTTTCGATCTAAAAAAGTCGTTCTTTCGCAAACATGCTCCATTTGGGCCCTAGTTGTGTCCCGAAACTTTTCAGCCCGATCGGAATATACCCAGGGGTGTTATGAGTGAAAATGTGTGTGAAAATAGGTACTTTTTGCGTTTTAGCAACATTTTGGTAACATGAGCTTTTGAGGTATCGTTTTCCATGTTTTTGGGGACGAGAAGATCGAATATGAAGTCGATTTTGGCCAAGGAGTGGAAAATTGAGGTTGTACCAGATGTTCAGCTCCCAAAATTGATTTTTTATGAGTCAAATACCTGCGAAATCACCATCAATTTGTAGAATAACACTAGAAAAAGTGTCAACACGTGGATCAAGACGATTAAATGATGGCACTACCAATGATCAAAGATAATTTGGAAAAAAAAAAAAAAAAAAAGATCGTACCTACCTAATTTGTGTTTTGGGGGCCAAAATTGGTGGAAACCATCAGAAATAGCTATTTCAATTATTTCACATGAAACAAACAATAAATGTACAGCCAACATTTCTGTAGAATAATAAACCCCATGTGACAAGGACTTTGCAGCGTTTTTTGATTATAAAGAACCTGTCAGAGAGGTATGAATCAAGTAGTTCGGCGTATTGTGCTGGCAGAGGTCGGTGAATTTCGTACTTCATTTCTTAATGCCATTCTTAACCGAAGTCTTGGGTCACATCGATAGCAAGGCTGAACCATATTTTTCTCTTCCAGAGTTTTCTCAGTGGTGTTTATTACCATTCTATGCATTTAGCTTTCCAAATGGCTGCAATGTGAGTGGTTTACAATGACCTTAGAGTGTTGGCATTAAGAAGTTTTGACGTCACCCTCCTCCTCTTAGACCTGATATGGTTGGTAAGATTCTGATATCTTTGCTGGGGGACGTACCCTGCAGGGCACTGAAAATTGTGACACCTTTCACCTTTTTTCTTAGCCTAAAGAACTATTCTCAGCCTAAAGTTAAATATTCCAACCTGTGCGCAATGAATTTAGAATTAATGAATCCCGAATTTCTTTGTTTAATCGCCTCATTAGTCAGGTGATGAAGAGAAACCTTTGCTGTAAACTTGGTGGCACGGGAATATATTTGGCAGGAATAAGCAAGAAAAGATTGTTAAATGGCAATAAATCACGTTTCCGTCCATCTCATGAGTTGTGAAGAGATTGATAAAACTGTGCAAATTTTTCTGTTCGCAGTTACGGGAGACTAGAGAACAAATTTTAGATAGACTTAGAATGTGCCAAAGGGAGTGCCAGCGATGGGATCCGGATTTACCCGTCATCTACGTTATCACTCCAACGTACGCGCGTCCAGTTCAAAAAGCTGAGCTTACGAGGTATGTATTTCAAATAATAATATCAATATATTCAACAATCAATTTTTTTCAGGTCTGAAACCTCTCCGGTGTTTTAAAGGAAGTAGGATATTTGTTTCAGGTACCTACCTACCTACTTGGTGTGTCAAACCATATTTGCACAGTGCTTCGTCGTTCAAAAGCGACAGTGTTCCTGTAATAGATTTTGTTGGTGTTACATACTAGAATTTGTAGTTTTCCGCATTACGGAAGGGTCGATCGAGTGTCTGTTTTGAGGAGAGTAGCTCACCTTTTGGTTTATTATTCTGTGAATAATACACCTATGTATTCGCTCAGCAAAAAATTTTTATAACACCCCCTCAAAATTTTTTCTTTTCCGTTTCAAGGTGCGTAGATTCCAAAAATGCAATGTCCGTCCGCCGTACGCCGTATCACGTGTACAGGCTTCATTTTCGATCTAAAAAAATCGTTCTTTCGCACACATGCTCCATTTGGGCCCTAGTTGTGTCCCGAAACTTTTCAGCCCGATCGGAATATACCCAGGGGTGTTATGAGTGAAAATGTGTGTAAAAATAGGTACTTTTTGCGTTTTTAGCAACATGTTAGTAAAATGAGCTTTTGAGGTATCTTTTTCCATGTTTTTGGGGACGAGAAGACCGAATATGATGTCGATTTTGACCAAAGACGCGGAAATTGAGGTTTTACCAAAGGTTCAGCTCCCAAAATTGGTTTTTTATGAGTCAAAAACCTTGAAAACTGTCTGAAATCACCATCAATGTGTATAATAACATTGGAAAAAGTGTAAACAGGTGAATCAAGACCATTAAATGCCACTACCAATGATCAAAGATGATCTAAAAAAAAAAAAGAAAAAAAGCGTACCTATTTCATGTTTTGGGGGCCAAAATTGGTGGAAATCATCAGAAATAGCTATTTCAATCATTCCACATGAAAGAAACAATAAATTTAACAGCCAACAAGAATCTCTAGAACTCCAATAGAATAATAAACCCATGTGACAAGGACTTTGCAGCGTTTTTGGATAGATAAGCGACTCGCATCTATCAATACAAAAAAAATCAGTCATGCAGCATGACTTAATGAGCGAATTTTCAAAGAAATATTCGAATTAATGGCTATGGTTTTGAATAAAGGAAAACTTCGGTCTAAAATTTGGTTTTCTATGTATATTCTCTTCGTATTTATTTTAATTTGTACGTTTTGTCCATCCTGATTCTACCGTTTGTTTATTACGTAATTGTACTAAGTGCTTATTTATTTGATCGCTGTGGGTAAATTCAAGGAGTTGTACTAATCGTTTGCCTCCCCCTTTTTTGCTTCGAACTCTCGTCTTCAATTAATACTTCTCACATTTTTCAATCTGACCACTCTAAGGGGGTGGGGGTAAGAGTTTAAAGATTATCCTAGTTTTGGGTAATTTTTGCGCACTTTAAATGCTCTAATTTAAGAACGGATTTAGATATCTAAAATCCGATTTCACTATCGTGTTCAGCGTGCAAAAACCTTTAAAATGAGGGGTCACTTGTTAGAAAATAACATTTTGGGGATTTTTGGGTAATTTTTGCGCACTTTAAATGCTCTAATTTGAGAACGGATCAAGATATCTAAAATCCGATTCCACCATCGTGTTCAGCGTGCAAAAACCTTTAAAATGAGGGGTCACTTGTTGGAAAATAACATTTTGGGGATTTTTGGGTAATTTTTGCGCACTTTAAATGCTCTAATTTGAGAACGGATCAAGATATCTAAAATCCGATTCCACCATCGTGTTCAGCGTGCAAAAACCTTTAAAATGAGGGGTCACTTGTTAGAAAATAACATTTTGGGGATTTTTAGGTAATTTTTGCGCACTTTAAATGCTCTAATTTGAGAACGGATCAAGATATCTAAAATCCGATTCCACCATCGTGTTCAGCGTGCAAAAACCTTTAAAATGAGGGGTCACTTGTTGGAAAATAACATTTTGGGGATTTTTGGGTAATTTTTGCGCACTTTAAATGCGCCAAAACCCTCCTTAGAGTAGGCCAATTTCGCCCATCTTCGAACTTAGCCTTTCGATTGCCAAGATAGATTTTTTGTGCAAATTTGAGCTGTTTATCTCAATTCTATCGAGAGTTATCGTCTGGAGTGACACATATATAAATAAATATATATATATATATACATATAAAAAAGTGTTAAATTTCAGGAATCGTTTTAGAATGGTCTGAAACGGATTTCTATGAAGAAAATTTCCAAAAATTTATATTATTTAAATTTCGAAGCCATTGCAATAGCTTCATTTTCTTTGAAAATTCGCTAAAATCATCCTCCCTTTTGGTTTATTATTCTGTGAATAATACACCTACCTATGTATTCGCTCAGCAAAAAATTTTTATAACACCCCCTCAAAATTTTTTCTTTTCCGTTTCAAGGTGCGTAGATTCCAAAAATGCAATGTCCGTCCGCCGTCCGCCGTATCACGTGTACAGGCTTCATTTTCGGTCTAAAAAAATCGTTCTTTCGCACACATGCTCCATTTGGGCTCTAGTTGTGTCCCGAAACTTTTCAGCCCGATCGGAATATACCCAGGGGTGTTATGAGTGAAAATGTGTGTAAAAATAGGTACTTTTTGCGTTTTAGCAACATGTTGGTAACATGAGCTTTTAAGGTATCGTTTTTCATGTTTTTGGGGACGAGATGACCGAATATGAACTCGATTTTGACCAAAGAATAGAAAATTGAGGTTCTACCAGATGTTCAGCTCCCGAAATTGATTTTTTATGAGTCAAAAACCTGGGAAATCGTCTGAAATCACCATCAATTTGTAGAATAACACTGGAAAAAGTGTCAACAGGTGGATCAAGACGATAAAATGGTACTATCAATGATCAGAGATAATTTATTTAAAAAAAAAAAAAAAAGCGTAGGTACCTTATTCGTGTTTTGGGTGCCAAAATTGGTGGAAACCACCAGAGATAGCTATTTCAATTATTTTATATGAAAGAAACAATAAATAAACAGCCAACATCTCTGTAGGTATGTCCAGTAGAATAATAAACCCATGTGACAAGGACTTTGCAGCGTTTTTGGTTTATTATTCTGTGAATAATACACCTATGTAATCGCTCAGCAAAAAAATTTTTATAACACCCCCTCAAACTTTTTTCTTTTACGTTTCAAGGTGCCTAGATTCCAAAAATGCAATGTCCGTCCGCCGTACGCCGTCCGCCGTATCACGTGTACAGGCTTCATTTTCGCTCTAAAAAATTCGTCCTTTCGCACGCATGCTCCATTTGGGCCCTAGTTGTGTCCGGAAACTTTTCAGCCCGATCGGAATACACCCAGGGGTGTTATGAGTGAGTTGAGGGGTGTGTAAAAATAGGTACTTTTTGCGTTTTAGCAACATGTTGGTAACATGAGCTTTTGAGGTATCGGTTTCCATTTTTTTTGGACGAGAAGACCGAATAAGAAGTCGATTTTGACCAAAGAGTGGAAAATTGAGGTTGTACCAGATGTTCAGCCCCCGAAATTGATTTTTTATGAGTCAAAAACCTGCGAAATCGTCTGAAATCACCATCAATTTGTAGAATAACACTAGCAAAAGTTTCAACACGTGGATCAATACGATTAAATGGCACTGGGATCAACGATAATTTGAAAAAAAAAAAAAAAAAAAAAAGGGAGTGCACCTACCTAATTTAAGTTTTGGGGGCCAAAATTGGTGGAAACCATCAGAAATAGCTATTTCAATTGTTGCACATGTTTGGAATCTACGCACCTTGAAACGGAAAAGAAAAAATTTTTAGGGGGTGTCATAAAAATTTTTTGCTGAGCGAATACATAGGTTTATTATTCACAGAATAATATACCAAAAAAAAGGTGTTTTCCGTAAAAAACAACGGAAGCGCCCCGTAGATTGGCACTAAATTACAGTTCATGGAATCACCCTCAGAAGTGGTGCATCCGTAAATATTATGCGGTCACGGATGCACTCTATAAATTTATCCGTAAACTCTATCTTGTTGAAGGATCGTCAACGGAAACACCCGTGGTTTCCGTGGTTTACTATTTCGGCAAAATCAACGGATGGTCATTTTCGCGGGAGTACTCCGAAAATCCCCGTAAAAGTGCAGTGATTTCCGTTGTTAATCCTTCAACGTTCCGTCGCACGCCCGTGGTTGTACCGTGACTTTGTACGGGTCGTCATAGCCCCACCCTTGACTAACCCGCAACACTCCATCGCCTCCCCGTAGCCCATCCATGATTTTCCCGTGAATATCCGTGGACTCTCGCTAGGTTTTCTCTAGCCCACCCTTGACTGTCCATGCCCTTCCTTCACACCTTCAGTGACTCACCGTCGATTTTTCCGTGGAGCATCTGGAAGCCTATTCACTAAAATAGATAGTGGAAAGAGATTATCTATTTCGAAAATCTCCCGGGAGAGATATTCTCCACCGGGAGACAGTCTCTTCCAACGTCTCCGGGGTTCATCTATTTTACAGAATGGCTCCAGTGACCTCAAGAAAGATATATGGATCCTAATGCATGAAAATCACATAGTATCCATGAAGTGCGAGATGTTTGTGGCCCCGGGAGTTCAATTCCTTAATAATGAACGCATTTCTTAGTAATACCTATTCAATAGGTACCTACCTATCTCAATCCATACTTGGACGTTTTTACTCATGAATCGGATAAAAGTTTAAATGAAATTGAAAAAAAGTCTCAATTATAAACAGAAAAAGTCGAATTAGGGGCTTCATCTACACCTAATGAACAGCCACTCTTAGGTAGGTAGGTACCTACCTCAACCCGTACTTGGACGTTTTTACTCATGAATCAATAATAGTGTGGTAAACCCACTAAAAGTTACAGGTGTTTGTGTAGTTACGTGGGTGTGTTTTCCCGAAAATGTGGTTGTTGTGTTATGGTTCTGGTTGTGTTTGCGTTGTGCAATAAAATTGGAGAAAGTTGAATAATTACGTTGGGGTTATTACAGTCATTACTCCGGGAGTATTACATTTGGGGGCCCGTCCGAACTTCTCGTTCCGGGGGAGGTGAGCTATGCCACGAACCCGCGCGACAGCACGCAGTGAATCCGATGCCACCAGTACCCCGCGTCCGCCGTCACCATCGGAGGCACCACCTAGGCGTTCCACGCTAACCCAACGAGTCGCCACGCTGGAAGCCCTACTGTCAGGAATCCATGAGCAGCTGACTTCTATCAGCCAACAACAGCTCGCTAATGGGCCCACTCAAGGCACACCTCAAGGACCGCATCCGCAGGTCTGTCAACTGTCTACACAGCCTGAGCCTGCACGTTCTGGCCTCATGGCGCATGAGGGCAGCTTGATGCCTTATGATGGTAAACTTCCCTGGGAGGAGTATTTGGTACATTTAGAGGTGACCGCGGCAGCAAACGAATGGACGGTTGCGCGAAGAGGGGAAAAGCTAGCGAGTATGCTCAGGGGCCCCGCCCTCACTGTTCTCGCAGACTTACCAGAACACGAGCGGACAAGCTACTCCCATGTAACCCAGGCCATGGCAAGTAGGTTCGGTCAGCGTAACCAAGCATTCAAGTTGAGGATGATTCTCCAAGAGAGACGGCAGGGTACAAATGAGGAGCTTGGGGAGCTGGCCACCGACATCGAGAGATTGATCCGTGGAGCTTACTCGGAGGAGACAAGGGGGTATCGAGATAGGGCAGGGGTAAGAGCATTTCTTCAGGCCATACGGGATCAAGATCTGAGTCGGACCCTAACTTTGGCCATGCCACAGACAATCCAAGAAGCCCTTGCAAAAGCGCAACTCGTTGAAGGATTGAGGCCACAAGCACACACTGTCCCTCCACATGCAAGAACTGAGGCTGTGCGCTGCTGGGGGTGTAACGGAGTTGGCCATGTACGTGCCCAATGCCCAAATGCTATAAGGGCCGGTGCTAACGCTATTCCGCACAATAATAATCGTATGCCGGAAAACTAGTTCAGGCTGAGGCAACGGACCCTGTTTCAGCCCATCAAGTCGACTGCGGTCCAAAGTTTGATTTATATTCTGTTAGGACAGGGCAAGCAGCACTGTTCGTAGACATTCGCATTAATGAGAAAGTCTGCTCGTTTCTAGTTGACACTGGGTCAACACTTTATCCACATCCGCTGAGGGCACAACCCACTGCAAGTGATGCCCTCCCCCAACGTTTTCCCACTTGTGGAATAATTGCTCACCTCGTACTGCGAGTGAGTCCCACCGAGCGATCAATTGGCGAATACTTGGGCTCAGGGCCGTTGTCAACTCTGGCTTCTCCCCGGCTTCCAGCTTGGCAATTATCCACTGAATTCCGCCATCCTTTGCCTGTAACGGCTCCGCATTCAGAGGGCAGAACTGCAGCAGGTTAACTTCATCTGCCTGCTCCCGTTTTTCACAGTACCTGCAATGTCCTGAGCATGGGCGCCTTGATAATCCATCCGCATTGCCGTGCCTCTTTCCCGCTCTGTGAATGATTGCGAAATTATAGGTCTGCAGGGATTCCAACCACCTAGCTAGCTGCCCTTCTGGCTTTCGAATGGTTGTCATCCAAGTAAGTGCAGCATGATCAGTCCTCAGGGTGAAGCGCGATCCATAGAGGTACTGGTGGAAATGTTCTACACCTCGAACAACCGCTAGTAGCTCCCGCCTCGTTGCACAATAGTTTTATAGTTTTGCTCTGCCTTACTCAATACTCTGCTGAAATAGGCTACCACTCGCTCATGCCCGTCGACCCCCTGCGAGAGAACTGCTCCGATGGCATGAGCACTCGCATCACAATCAAGGCCAAGAGCCCAAGTATTCGCCAATTGATCGCTCGGTGGGACTCACTCGCAGTACGAGGTGAGCAATTATTCCACAAGTGGGAAAACGTTGGGGGAGGGCATCACTTGCAGTGGGTTGTGCCCTCAGCGGATGTGGATAAAGTGTTGACCCAGTGCCATACTAGCCCTGCCGGAGGACATTTTGGTTACTGGAAAACCCTTGCTAAAATTAGATTGTCCTATTGCTTCCGAGTCTGCGAAGCAGCGGAAGCCTTGTGTTCACTTTCGTGAGCCAAAAAATTTTTGTCTTCAGAAATCAAAATTTCCACTTGCATTTTGCGTTTCAAAGCCTACTGAACAAATTTGGTTCCGTGTCTGTCGGTCTGTGAGTCTGTGAGTCTGTGAATCTGTGAGTCTGTGAATCTGTGAGTCTGTGAGTCTGTCCGCATTTCCTTGTTACAGCCATAACTTCCACGATTTTGAATTGATTCAGCTCAAATTTTGAGGGATGGTGCGGATAAGGCCCCTTGAGGTCCCATACAAATTTCAACATGATTGATCCAGCGGTACGCCCTGCGCATGCGCTAACGTTAAATTCAACAAACACGCATAACTTTCACAATTTTGATTCAATTTCGCTCAAATTTTCAAGGGTTGGTTGGACAAGGCCTAGTGAGTTCCAGTATGAATTTCAGCATGATCGGACCCTCGGTGCGCTCTGCGCATGCGCTGGCGTGAAATAGATTCAATTTCCTTGTTACAGCCGTAGTAACCAAAGATTTCACCCAATTTCAATGTAATTCTCAGGGATTAAGCGGGTAGGGCCCATTGAGGTCCCATATAAATTTCAACATGATAGAGCCAGCGGTTCGCCCTGCGCATGCGCTCTGTCTGTCTGTCTGTCCTTCTATGCACGGCCAAACGGCTCGACGGATATCGACCAAATTTGGCACGAATATCCAGTAGGCTCCCAAGTTGTGCAACGTCGCATTTTCAATTCCCTGACCATAGCGGAACTATGGTCGACCATGGTCAACTCCTGAATGGCTTGACGGATATCGACCAAATTTGGCACGAATATCCAGTAGGCTCCCAAGTTGTGCAACGTCGCATTTTTAATTCCCTGACCATAGCGGAACTATGGTCGACCATGGTCAACTTCGTTAATTGAAATGGTAACCCCTATTTTTTATCGCGTATTCGTAATCTACGTGAAATTCTATCTACGATCGACCCTTCGGACTACCCCCGCGGTCGACCTTAGCGCATCCATGGGCCCCTCCATGGTCGAATCCCGAATTGCTCAACGGATATCGACCAAATTTGGCACCAATATCCGGTAGCCTCCCAAGTTGAACGTAGGCGCATTTTTAATTCCCTGACCATAGCGGAAATATGGTCGACCATGGTCAACTCCTGAATGGCTTGACGGATTTTGATAAAATTGGGCACAAATACCCGGTAGTGTATGGGATTTTTCCGTCGTTTGTTGGTTCCACGATACTGCGTACAGCGAATCTCGGATAGCGAGCGAAGCGAGCGGTCAGGCTAGTTATGTATAATGGACGTAATGTATTATGGAAGTCATGTTATGTATAATATGTATATTTCATGTAATGTTATGTAATGTTATGTTATGTAATGTTATGTTATGTAATGTAATGTTATGTAATATGTATATTTAACGTTATGTAATGTTATGTAATGTAATGTAATGTAATGTAATGTTATGTTATTTTGCTTCCGAGTCTGTTCTATTTTATAATGGGTCACTCTGATTGTGACGAGGAAGCTCCTGTGCCATCACCTTGGCAGTGTATTTTTGGCCTGGTATGGCACATGATGTTAAGGCTTGGTGTAACACTTGCGTTGAGTGCCACAAAGTGTAAGGGCCGAGCAAGCGCCAGCCAGCACCGCTGCAGCAGTCTGTTGTGGGTGGCCCATTTGACAGAATGGGCTTGGACATTTTGGGCCCATTCCCACTATCAAAGAGGGGCAACCGTTTTGTCTTGGTGTCAGTGGATTATTTTACTAAATGGCCCGAAGCGGTAGCAATTCCAAATCAGGAGGCTCAGACGGTGGCAACGGCCCTGGTTGAACAAATCTTCAGTCGCAATGGGGTGCCTTGGGAAATACATACGGACCAGGGCAGAAACTTTGAAGCGAAGTTGATGGAGGAAGTCACCACTATCCTGGGAGCCCGGAAGACAAGGACGACGCCGCTGCACCCTCAGTCGAATGGAATGGTGGAACGCATGAACCGGTCAATCACAAAGTTTCTGGCAATGTTTGTCAAGGAAGAGCAGACTGACTGGGACGAGAAGCTGCCACTGTTTTTATTGGCCTACCGCTCAGCACCCCACTCTACGACTGGATTCTCGCCCGCGCAGCTCCTGTTTGGTAGAGACCTGCACCTTCCTGACTCCCTGGTGCGACCTCCGGCTACAGAACCACCGTTGCCGACTACATCCTACGGCCTTAAGCTCCGTGGCCACTTGGAGAGGGTTCGGGAGTTTGCCCAAGGAAATGCGGGAATCAAGATGAGAGCACAAAAGGAAAGCTACGACCGGCGAGCGAAAGTGCCTCCCTTTGCCGTAGGGGATTGGGTGTGGGTCCACGACCCGAAGCGGGTGAGGGGTCGCTGCCCGAAGCTCCAGCCGCAGTGGACGGGGCCCTGGGTGGTGGCAAAGAAAAGGAGTGACGTGCTGTTCCTGGTGCAGTTGGGGAGGAAACGTCGCCTCATCCATGCCAATAGACTGGCACCAGCGGACGTCAAGCCCCGGGTCGGGCTATTCAAGGAAGGAAAAGGGGGGTAGTGTGGTAAACCCACTAAAAGTTACAGGTGTTTGTGTAGTTACGTGGGTGTGTTTTCCCGAAAATGTGGTTGTTGTGTTATGGTTCTGGTTGTGTTTGCGTTGTGCAATAAAATTGGAGAAAGTTGAATAATTACGTTGGGGTTATTACAGTCATTACTCCGGGAGTATTACAATATGTATATATTTTTAATGAAAACTGACTTGCCTTTATGAAATGAAAAACGCTGCAAAGTCCTTGTCACATGGGTTTATTATTCTATTGGACTTACCTACAGAATTGCTGACTGTTCATTTATTGATTCTTTCATGTGAAATAATTGAAATAGCTATTTCTGATGGTTTCCACCAATTTTAGCCCCTAAAACACGGATTAGGTGCCTACGCTCTTTTTTTTCAAATTATCTGTGATCATTCATAGTGCCATTTAATCGTCTTGATTCACGTGCTGACACTTTTTCTAGTGTTATTATACAAATTGATGGTGATTTCAGACGATTTCCCAGGTTTTTGACTCATAAAAAATCAATTTTGGGAGCTGAACATTTGGTAGAACCTCTATTTTCCACTCTTTGGTCAAAATCGACTTACTATTCGGTCTTTTCGTCCCCAGAAACATGGAAAACGATACCTCAAAAGCTCATGTTACTAAAGCACAAAAAGTACCTATTTTCACACACATTTTCACTCATAACACCCCTGGGTATATTCCGATCTGGCTGCAAAGTTTCGGGACACAACTAGGGCCCAAATGGAGCCTGTGTGCGAAAGAACGAATTTTTTAGACCGAAAATGAAGCCGGTACACGTGATACGGCGGACGGCGGAAGAACATTGCATTTTTGGAATCTAGGCACCTTGAAACGGAAGAAATTTTGAGGGGGTTTTATAAAAATTGTTTGCTGAGCGAATACATAGGTGCATTATTCACAGAATAATAAACCAAAAAACACCATCAAAATTACCGATTTGGTTGCGGGCTATTACACGATTCATCACTGTCAAACAAACGAGAAATAGACTCTCTCTTTCGAGGAATGACACCTTATTAGCTGTCTCTCTGAAAGAGCTCGAAAATGCCAAGATGGCCGCCAACTCTCTTTTAGAAGTTACTGAATAACCCTGTCATGGATACTATAAAAATCTCTTCTGCCAAAAGAGACAGTCGGACGGAATAGAGATGTCTCTTTCGCTTAGTGAATAGGCCCCCAGTAAAGATCCTCGAGTCCCCGTAACCATCCGTGGACTAGCCCTAGGTGTTCTGTAGCCCACCCTTCACTGACGTGCCCTTCCTTCATACCTTAAAAAATGACTTACCGCTGATTCTTCCGTGGATTTTCTGTAGCCCACCCTTCACTATCCTTAATGCTTCCGTGACCTTCCTTCAATGATCCGTGATTGTTCCGCAACATATTTGACAGACGGTCGAGGGGATCACGGCGGATGGTTAACGGACATGCTAAGGAAGCGCAACCCTCCATTGCCTTTCCGTTGAGGATGCCCCCATAGAAACATACGGGCCCTTTATGAACGAGCAACGGAGAGACGCGTACTACCTTCACCTCCCCGTCAACCGGTTAACGGAGACGTCGAGGCAGTGCACGTCTCTCCGTCATCCTCCTCCGTCATCGTCCGTAAAGGGTACGTAACCATCTACTGAGCACCCTTTACGGACGAGCTACTGGGGATGACGGAGAGAAGTCCGCTGCCTCAATGGCTACCACTAACCGATCGTCGGAGCGGTAAAGGAAGTGCACGTCTCTCCGTCTAGGGTGCAAGTCTACGTCAGGGATCCGTAGAAAGCCCCAATTACACCTGCCGAGTACTGGGCCGAGACAGTGCACTCGGCCGAGTAAATCGCAGTGTGATCGTCCCATACAGTACTCGGCCTAGTAAGGGGTGAGTGATTTTGGGCGAGTCAGTGAATAGAACCATGTTCTATTCTCTCGGCCGAGTAGGGACCCCTACCCCCTCCCCAACCAATCATCCACTCGCTCAGTTGCTTCTCGGCCATCCACTCGGCTAGTGTAATCAGGTTTGGCGGGCGAGCGCGCCTTTTGGTTTATTATTCTGTGAATAATACACCTACGTATTCGCTCAGCAAACAATTTTTTATAGCACCCCCTCAAAATTTTTTCTTTTACGTTTCAAGGTGCGTAGATTCCATAAATCCACCGTATCATCCATATCTACTTCATTTTCAGTCTAAAAAATTCGTTCTTTAACATACAGGCTCCAGTATGGCCCTAGTTGTTTCCAGAAACTTTCCATGTTTAGGTTCTAACGAAGTTTCAGCCTTAAATTTACGTTAAATCGTCTTTTTTCCGCGCACAGTTTGGGTCCCGATTTTGGAACACATTTGGGTCCTAGTTGTGCTTCGAAGCTCGGCCGCCCGATCGGAATACACCCACGGGTATTATGGTGAGGGGGGGAGGAATGGGTGTAAAAATAGGGTTTTTTTCACACCTTGTGAGATATCGTTATCCATGTTTTTTAGGGCGAGAAGACCGAATATGATGTTGATTTACACTAAAGAGTGAGGAATTGAGGTTGTACGAAGGTTCAGCTCCCAATATTCATTTTTTTATGGGTCAAAAACCGGGGCAACTGTCTGAAATCACCGTAAAGTAATACAATAACACGATAAGTAGTATTAACAAGTGAATCAACACAATTAAATGACACTATAAATGATGAGAGATAAATTGTAAAAAAAAATAAAAAAATATATAGGAGCCTAATTTGTGTTTTTGAGAAACAATAAATGAACAGCCAACATTTCGGTAAGTAAGTACTATCACTAGTAGGCAGGTACTAACCTACGGAGGGTCTGCGATTCACATAATATGTATAGAGTAGTACATATTACATTGCACAGACGGGTTATCTATACAGAGAGCTGTGATCTGTAACAGAAGGGTATTCTGTACAAAATAACAAACCATTGTGCTGGGATTTGCAGCGTTTTTCTTTTTACTTCGCTGTTTCATATATTGCGCGGAACACTACAAGACGCAACTGTCTCGTCGCAGAAATGTAATCACCTACTCGCCCCGATGTAGGTGTAAACCCATTACACCTACATCGGTAGGTGTAATTAGTAAGGCCTACCGAGTAGCTCGGCCGAGTAGTCGGTGGAGTACTCGGCCGAGCTACTTCGATGGGGCGAGTGGGTGATTACATTACGCTGGGCAGAGACGAGACAGTTGCGTTGTGTAGTGTTCCGCGTCAACAGCGCACAGCGATGTAAAGGAGAAAACGCTGCAAAGTCCTTGTCACATGGGTTTATTATTCTACTGGACATACCTACAGAAATGCTGGCTGTTCATTTATTGTTGCTTTCATGTAAAATAATTGAAATAGCTATTTCTGATGGTTTCCACCAATAATACACCTGTGAATAATACACCTATGTATTCGCTCAGCAAAAAATTTTTATAACACCCCCTCAAACTTTTTTCTTTTCCGTTTCAAGGTGCGTAGATTCCAAAAATGCAATGTCCGTCCGCCGTACGCCGTATCACGTGTACAGGGTACATTTTAGATCTAAAAAGTCGTTCTTTCGCACTCATGCTCCATTTGGGCCCTAGTTGTGTCCCGAAACTTTTCAGCCCGATCGGAATATACCCAGGGGTGTTATGAGTTTAAATGTGTGTAAAAATAGGTACTTTTTGCGTTTTAGCAACATGTTAGTAAAATGAGCTTTTGAGGTATCGTTTTCCATGTTTTTGGGGACGAGAAGACCGAATATGAAGTCGATTTTGACAAAAGACTTGAAATTGAGGTTTTACCATTGGTTCAGCTCCCAAAATTGTTTTTTTTTTTTTAGTCAAAAACCTGGAAAACTGTCTGAAATCACCATCAATGTGTATACTAACATTAGAAAAAGTGTAAACAGCTGAATCAAGACCATTAAATCGCACTACCAATGATCAAAGATGATCTGGGGGAAAAAAAGTGTACCTATTTCATGTTTTGGGGGCCAAAATTGGTGGAAATCATCAGGAATAGCTAATTCAATCATTCCACATGAAAGAAACAATAAATGTAACTGCCAACAAGAATCTCTAGAACTCCAATAGAATAATAAACCCATGTGACAAGGACTTTGCAGCGTTTTTTATATTATCTATACTCCTAGGATTGGGAGGCACTGTGGGTCTAGAGTACAATTAATTTATAGAATTATTGTCCAAACATACTGTTGTGATCGGCTGCTCCTCCACAACCCATGTACTGTTCATACATGTAGTATCTCAGAGTGGGGACCCCCCGACCCCCCTCTGACCATGTCAGGGGTCTATAAAGAGCCAAGGGGCCAACTATTAAATAACCATTCTCAAGCTAACCACGGCCTCGTCTGTTACTTCCTATATCACTACACTGGTGACCAACCAACGTCGACAACGCCGCTCAACTGCGTAGAAGCACCGCCTCCGCAGCAACGCGCCCCATCACGCACGGCCCCCACCGACGCCACAGCGGCGCCCCACTTCGACGCCCGCCTCGACGGCTATCGCAGCGCCTCCCGCTACTTCGCCCCACCATCCGATTCCTATATAAGGAAACGGACGCCGGCGCCTCGCACACTTCCTGCTGACACCTCAACGGACTGGCACCTTCGAAGAAAAAGACGATGACGGAGCTGAAACCGCAAAAAACTCCCGAAGCGAGTCCGCCATCGATCCTCAAGCTCCGGCCGTTCGACCCCGCATTTCCGTACGTCTGGTTCGCACAACTCGAGATCATACTCGCACACGAAGGCCTCACGACGCCACATGCGAAGTTCGCCCGAGCATTCCTCGCACTCGAGCCCCGACAAGCGGATCTCTGCACCGATCTCAACCCCTCGAACGCCAACAGCTACCAGACGTTGAAAACCCGCCTTTTAGCTACACACGCACCTTCCGATGGTTCCCGGCTCACCGCCTTACTCCAACCGGCCTCCGACGACGAGCTACCACCAGTCCTCGCTCGCCGACTCACCCGAGCACTCCCGGCTGACACACCGACCCCGCTCGTCCGGCAGCTTTTTCTCCCCGCCCTCCCAGAGAGCATTCGCCTACACATAGCGGCGCGTGACGAACCCGACATCACGAAGCTCGCTGCGCTCGCCGACCGCCTCATACCCTTCGCCCCGCCTCCTCGGGTGGCTACCGTCACCGAAGAGGTTGAAGTGATACAGAACAGACGACAACGGCGCCCGCCGACGCAGCCGACACCGAACACACGCCGCCCGACGACCACCCTATGCTTCTACCACCGCACATGGGGCCCCCGAGCACTAAAATGCCGCAGCCCCTGCAGCTGGCGCACGAAACCGTCGGAAAACGCCAACGCACGGCCCGACCAGCCGTAACGGCCGTGCGCAACCCACCAACCTCTCGGCTCTTCATCAGATGCAAGCGAACCGCCCTACACTTCCTAGTTGACACCGGCTCCGACGTATCGATCGTCCCGAACACCCTGCTACGTCGAAAAACCACACGTCCAAGCGCTTTACGTGCCGCAAATGGCACCGAGATCAAGATGTACGGAACACACTCCGCCTCAGTACACCTACCTGATCTCCCTCCGTACGAATGGACCTTCACAGTCGCCGACGTATCGACACTGATCCTCGGCTCCGATTTTTTGACGTATCACGGCCTACTCGTCGACCTACCCAACGCCCGACTCGTCAACGCGGCCACGGAGCGGTACATCACCGGTACAGTGGAACTTGTACCTCCGGGCCAATCAATTTGCACCACTACAACGAACGAGCCCCGCTTCCAAGCCCTCCTCGACGCCTACGAACCATCCGACACAACATGCGATGCGCCCGTGGAACATCATATTGTCACGAAAGGACCCCCGTGCCATGCGAAACTTCGCCGATTATAACCCCAGACCTTTACGCGAAAGCAAAGGCCCATTTCGGCGAACTACTAGTGGCGGGGGTCATCGAACCTTCGGAAGCACCGTGGTCAAGCCCGCTACACATCGTCCCATAGCCCGACGGCGATATACGCCCCGTTGGGGACTACAGGGCACTGAATCGGCTCACAATACCGGATCGCTACACCATCCCACACCTACACGACCTCACGACAGCCCTTTACGGGACCACCGTGTACAGCACGTTCAACCTCGCCCGCGCATTTTTCCACTGCAAAATCAGCGAACGCAACGTGCCGAAAACAACGATCCTAACCCCCTTCGGCGCCTACCAATTCAAACGAATGAATTTCGGCTTACGAAACGTGGCAACGCTACATGGACCACGTCCTACGCAACCTACCTTTCGTGTACTGTTACCTTGATGACATACTGGTCGCCTCGGCGACCCCGTCTGAACACTACACCCACGTACGCATGCTCCTCGAGACCCTCGCCAAATACGGCCTACAAATCAATACATCCAAATGCCAGCTCGCCCGACCGTCAGTCAAATTTCTCGGCCATAACGTCTCAGCCGACGGGATCACACCCCTACCGGAACGCACGGCCCTCATTAAGAAATTCCCTCGACCTAACTCCGTCCACGAGCTCCGAACATTCCTCGGCCTCATTAATTTCTATCACCGAGCCTTACCCCAAGCCGCATCTACTCTTCGCCCCCTAGTGGAAATGAAACCACCCGATGCCAAGAAAAAAGACAACCGCACGCTCACGTGGACCACCGACGCAGCTGACGCATTCGACCGCGCAAAACGCTTACTCGAAAGCTCCGTCACACTCGCCCATCCGGCCCTGACCCAACCACTCGTCCTACATACGGACTCATCGGATTTCGCCGTCGGCGCAGCGCTGCACTTCATCGACAAATCGCACCTACGCCCGCTGGGTTTTTTCTAACGCACACTCAACCCGGCTCAACGTAATTACAGCACATTTGACCGCGAACTATTGGCTATATACCTCGCCATAGTGCATTTTCGCCAACAAATCGAAGGGCGCCCACTGACCGTCTACACGGACCACAAGCCCCTAACGACCTCTCTTGTGACTCAATCCAATACGGCCCCGCCAACGAGACTTCGGCACCTTAGATTCATCTCCGAATTTACTACGGACATTCGGTACGCCGAGGGCCCAACGAACATCGTCGCCGACTATCTCTCTCGCCTACCACCGACGGCTAACACAACCGCTGCCCACGCAGTTACGGACCATCGCACTCCCTTCACTATCCAACAACTCGCCGACGCACAGGCCGCCGATGACCACCTCACCACCATGACTCTCACGGCCCACCGCTTACAAGGCCACGACATCATGTGTGACGACACCGACGCCGCGCCCCGCCCCTACATCCCGACGCCGCTACGCCTCGCCGTTTTCCGGCACCTACACGGGCTGACACACCCGGGATTAAAGCAACGACCACCCTCATCCGAGCCCGATACTACTGGCCAAATATGACTTCATCAATCAGGCTATTCACGCGCGCCTGCCCGAGCTGCAACCGAGCAAAAACAACGTGCCACATCAGGGCCCCCCTCGGCGAATTCCCCGACGCAGCGCCGCTCGAACACGTCCACATAGACCTCTTCGGCCCACTACCACCGTCGGCAACGAAAAAATATATACTGTCGATGATCGACCGCGCCACCGGCTGGTTCGAATGTGCCCCCCTCTCGACCATTTCCGCCGTCGCAGTAATCACGGCCCTACACACACACTGGATCGCACGCTACGGCTCCCCTGCACACATAACCACCGACCAGGGCACACAGTTCACCTCCGCCGATTTTCACAAATACTGCACATCCATGGGCACGGAGGTCCATCACACGAACACATACCACCCACAAGCGAACGGCCTAGTCGAGCGACTACACCGCGTCCTAAAGGACGCAATAATCGCCACCGCCGCGTCCCGCACTTGGGCCACACAACTCAGCGGCCTCCTCCTCGGCCTACGAAACCGCCCGGGCCCCGACGGCTACTCGCCGGCCCAACGCCTCTTTTCGGCCACACCACGCCTCCCAGGGGATTTGTTCGCCCAGCCGCCACCGACAACCGTGCCCCTCCGCACGAACGAGTCCTACCGCCACTACACTCAGTCTTACATGCCAACTACCATGCGCACAGCGACCCATGTGTACGTACGCGTCGACACACCACGGGGTAAACTAGAGCCACCCTACACCGGCCCCCATCAAATACTAACGAACGACGGAAAAACAGTCATGTACCTCACGGACGACCGCCGCACGCCATCAGTATCAATCGACCGATGTAAGCCGGCACCCCCACCTACGCACACCACGAACACCCCCAACATGCCGCCGGACGCCCCCCGCCCCACAACCGCGACTATAAAACTGCGCACCCACAACCGAAGTCAACCACTATACAGCCATGTCGCCGAAACTGCCTACAGCCGCCCAGCTACTTCGCGACCTCGCCGTCACCACCGGCCCCGGCGAAGCGAAAGCCAACCCGGCCGCAGCCACCAGGACGATATGGCCCGATCCCCATCCGTCAGGCGATGGCCATCTCTCGAGCCGGCGCGATGCCCATCCACGCGCGGCCCCGGGACAACACAGGGCACCAGCGCCCGCCACCCAACCGACAGCCACCGCCGGGTATCCGCCCGCTCACACCGCAGCCGTCAACAGCGACGCCAGGCACCCCTGTGCTGACCGTCACAACCCCGCCACATCACACAGTCACGCTGCAGCATCCGCCACCGGCGCGACCTCTCACGCCAGCACCGGCGCCTCCGACACTAACCGGACACGCCCCAGCGCCCCACGACAACGACCCACGCAACCACCCGGACAGCCACAACGAAACCACCGCAACCAGCACACGCACCTCCCACGCCTGGCAACCGCCACCGCAACAGAACAAAAATTTAACTAAATGCGTTACTTAAATTCTGGGGGGAGCAGTGCTGTGATCGGCTGCTCCTCCACAACCCATGTACTGTTCATACATGTAGTATCTCAGAGTGGGGACCCCCCGACCCCCCTCTGACCATGTCAGGGGTCTATAAAGAGCCAAGGGGCCAACTATTAAATAACCATTCTCAAGCTAACCACGGCCTCGTCTGTTACTTCCTATATCACTACACATACTAGAAATTCTCAGGTAAACACAATCACTCACAGTCACTAGTAGTAATGAAATTGTCCTCAGCATTGGATGAATCACCGATGATGCATAAACGCAATCGAATGAAGAATTTGTTGTTGTTGTTGACGCCTTTGTTGTATACTGTTTTTTTTTTTCAATTTGGAATATTCCCATCCTCAGTCCAGAAATAGTTGAGTGGTAATAGTGTTGTAACTAACACTACTTCGGTAATAGCTTCACAACTCCAGCTATCTCCAGCTATCTCTGGACCCAGGATGAGAATATTCCCGAAACCGGTCTCCAGATTAAGAAACAGAGGAGTTATCAATTTATGTAACAAAAACCCCTGAAGTATACCTTGTTCCTCTATTACGTAATAGCAGAAAAGTTGGAGAAGTGGTTCCTTATATTTAAATGAAAATAGAGTTTCCAGAATTGAGATCATAAAACTTGTTCCAGATTCAAAATATTTCTGTTCCATTCGTCTACAGATTTCTGGAGATAGTTGTGATAGTATTTTCTATTTTATAGCTGGTTGCCGTGATTTTTGATATAGGTACCAATAACGTAGTCCTTACAAGGAACATGCTTCCCACTTATGCTTTGAGCTCAGGGACCAGGGACCCAAGTACGTCTTCCTAGGTTGGGATGTAGTCATCTTATTCTATCATTCATGTTCAAAGCCCCGTTTCTAGCCTTCACACAGAAACTTGGAAATTAGGTGAAAATTCATGAAATGAAGAAATAACACCGTGAAATAGTTTAAAAAATATATATATATTATGTTACAGGTTATCTCAAACTCTGATGCACATCAGCAGTCTTCATTGGATCGTCATTGAAGATGCTGCAAAGCCAACGGCTTTGGTTGAGAATTTGTTGGCGCGGACGAATCTGAATTACACGCATCTGATAGCTCAAACGCCAGCGAACTACCGTCGAAAAAGCTCGGTAAATTATACCAACTACTATCTACTATTCCAGTTCAAATGCATGTCTTGTTTTAAGCACCATAACCCTGACGCAATGAGGAATGGACGTGGGTCGGAATTTACTGCTTTTGACCTCGGAATCGGGATTCAGCGCCCTCAAAACACCTGTATCCCAATTTTCAGCTCTGAAATCCGAGTAGTTTGGCGGGAATAAGCTAAAGAAAAGAAAATGCGTGACGTCATCAGGGACCTATTCATTAAAATAGATAGTGGAAAGAGATTATCTATTTTGAAAATCTCCCGCGAGAGATAGTCTCCCCTGGGAGACAGTCTCTTCCAAAGTCTCCCGGGTTCGTCTATTTTACTGAATAGCTCCAGAGACCTTGAGAAAGAGATATGGATCCTAATACACGAAAATGCCATAGTACCTATCCATGAAGTGCGAGATGTTTGTGCCCCCCGGAGTTCAATTCCTTAATAATGAACGCATTAGCAATACCTATTCAATGGGTACCTACCTACCTCAATCCATACTTGGACGTTTTTACTCACGAATCGGTTAAAAGTTTAAATGAAATTGAAAAAATTCTCAATTATAAACAGAAAAAGTCGAATTAGGGGGCTTAATGCTTGTATTATATCGACACCTCTTAGGTAGGTAGGTACCTACCTCAACCCGTACTTGGACGTTTTTACTCATTAATCAATAATTATGTACCTATATATTTTTAATTAAAATTGAAATGAAAAATTTAATCTTTAAGAAATGAAAAACTTTATGAAATGAAAAAAATACACGATCAAAATTACCGATGTGGTTGCGGATGAACGAGGACATAACACGATCACTGTGAAACAAACGAAAAATAGACTCTCTTTCGAGGAAAGACACCTAATTAGCTGTCTCTCTGAAAGAGATCGAGAATGCCAAGATGGCCGCCAACTCTCTCTTTTAAAAGTTACTGAATAACCCTGTCATGGATACTATAAACATCTATTTTGCCAAAAGAGAGAGTCGGACCTGAAAGAGATGTCTCTTTGGCTTAGTGAATAGGCCCCCTGGAATGCATCTTCCTCTCACTCGGTTCACTCGTGCGGGAGCAAGAGGGCAGTACAGTCCAGATTTCATCGCACGCTTTTTCGTTCCACTTTTTCACCCAGTTCCGTTCGTTTCCAACCCCCATTAACAGCACCTTTTTAGAAAGCTCTCCGTTAGAACTAAGTACAGTTTGAAAGAATAAAAAACAATTCACGTCCATTCCTCATTGCTGAGGTATGGTTATATGACCATGTTTTAAAAAAAGTTTCTGCAGTTTTTAATTTAACGATTTTTTTTATTTTAGCCACGTGGCGTGGAGCAAAGAAACGCAGCATTGCGGTGGCTGAGGAAGAATAAAAGTATGAATGACAAAGGAGTAGTTTACTTTGCCGATGACGACAATTCTTATTCAGTTCAAGTGTTCGATGAGGTAAAACATCATTCAATTTACTTATCGCTACCGCTACTGACTACTAAAAACAGTGGTGGCTCCTAGTGAAGGCGTAATTACTCGATGGTATAACCTCTTTGTAGATGCGATTCACCAAAGAAGTCAGTGTCTGGCCAGTTGGGTTAGTTGGAGGCTTGATGGTGGAAAAGCCCATACTCGACCCAGTCACCGGGAAAGTCGCTGGGTGGAATGCTGCGTGGAGGCCTGATAGACCATTCCCAATAGATATGGCGGGTTTTGCCATTAGTTTGTCGCACATCTTGAAGAAATCGACGGTAAGTGTGTTGAATTGGTGACGTGGATGCTATGGAAGTTTTCTGATTATTTTCTATTGCAGAGCATCCTATTATAATTCGCGAGTTTGTGTATATGTTTGTATTGAGGTGTGATAAGCGAGTTCCAGGCCAGGTTATAGGCTGTCTATTGATCCTCCAGACCTTTTCTTTGGTCGTATTCCTGGCCGTCCCTCACTACAGCATCCGAGTTCGTGCTTTTAGTTTCTATAGTCCAGCCCATGTTGCGGATCCCTTTCGACCCCAAGCCAGAATAAAATGGGTGCTGTTGGAAAAAAGCTTTTGTGGTGATTTCAGCCATATTAAAACGATTTTTGTGGGTCATAATTTATTGCGTGGGTGATAGCCTCCTGTTTCTTACGATCCCATTTGATTAAGATCTTTCCTGGGTAGCGATGAGATCTCTCCGAGTATTAGTGGACCTACAGTTTTCTAGAGGTGAGTATTTCCTGACTGAACTACTGTTGGGAAACCGACTCCACCTACTGAACTACTCCTCAACTTAGTTCATTCCACTGAACGTTCGTTCGCCAGGACCACAGAGTAAAAGAATCAAGGACCCAGTGTCTAGAGGTGGATGTAGGAAGGGGGAACTAAAGAACCGTCGTTATGAACTAAGAACTAAAGCACTAGTAAATCACTCATAGGGTGACTGGATTAGTTCTTGTAGTTCATGGGAACAGTGGACACTGCATGAGGAGTTGATAGTATCCGCTGAACGATAGTTCCTTTAGTTCATTAGTATTCAGATGGGGTGAATTACTTGAGGAGCTTGTAGTATACACGGAACGATAGTAGTTCCCTTAGTACATTAGGAGATGATAGTATCCAACTGAATGATAGTTCCTTTAGTTCATTACGAGTTGTTCAGATGGGGTGGATACTACATAAGGAGTTTATGTTATCACAAAACGAGAGTTCAAAGGAATAAGGAACCAAGTTGGAGTCGTTCAGCCGTTCCTTCGTCCGGTCGTTCTTGTATCCATGGCAGAAGCCTGTCTGATTGGTCAACTATTGATAGCGTTCTTTTGTTCTTGGTTCTAGTTCCGTGTTTGTGTCGTGTGATTGAAAACAAAAAGGAACTGGAATGAACTACTGAACTAACTCAAAAGAACTACTTCTTTCAAGGAGTGAACTAACTGAACTTGAATCCCTCAAATGAACTATTCTTAACCCCCCCCCCCCCCCCTACACGTTCCATCATTTTCCAATGAACATAATTAATAATTAAGAAACAGTTCTTATCTTTGATGTGAATTTTTTGTGGCTTCGATGCTTTCACGAACATTTCTTCATCCTTTTTTCTAAAAATGCTATTGCAGTCACTATGTAAGAGTCCATTGTATTTAGTACAACAGGTTTTCCTGGTAGTTGTTAATAATTAAGTACAAGATTATTACTTTTCTATATGGATCTGTGTGTCAAATTTGAGTTTTTGTCAGTGAAAAATTGCAAAAATTGGATAATTCAAGGAACTATAGGTCATGCACAATTTGTTGGCCTCAATTGGGAAAGTTGAACTAGAGACAGACTTGAAGGCAACAGTAACAAACCACTCGGCCAGCTGGCAACGCCCCATCTACCACTTCCCCTCTCCTGGCATTGACTGTTTGGTCGTGGTGGGGGGGGGGGGGGGGGGGGTCAGGAATTTCGTGTAGAATCCAAATCTGCAATATAACTTGCGGTCTCATCAGCACATCTGAAAAAAATGCGCTCTCGCTCGAAAATGTCATTTGGATTCTACGCAAACATTTAGGGGGTTGTCATTCAAAATTTTTCGAAGAAATCGAAGAACAGAGAAAGAAACTTACACTACGTCTGAATGTTTCGCACTCAGCGTCGTCGGCAGACTCCATATATATATACTCTATACTCTAGACCAGGGGTTCTCAACCTTTTAGTAACCACGTACCACTTGAAATTTTCAGATATTTTGACATACCTTTGGTCATGTTTAGGAAAATAAAAATGCATTCTACAACTGTATGTATGTACATAGAATTTACTTAGATACAAAATGAAATGTATCTTACATTAAAAACAATTTCAAGTCTCTAGGACAAAATCAGAAACAGAGTAAAGACATAACGAAACAGTCGTTGATAAACGCTTGCATAAGAGTCTGCAACGCATTGGGACATTTTCATGTCTTTCCCCTCCTTCCTTCTCACCTACCAAATTAGGTAGGTACCCAATTATAAAGTCGCAATCTAAGTTGTAGTGTTGATCATAAAAGAATTGGTGATTAGACTCAGTTCTTCGATTAATGTAATAAACGTTGTATTATTGTTTAAATGAAATGTCGGCTAAGATTGAAGAGTGGATTTGAATTTGGCCAATAGATCTTCAGCAGAGCGCTGAGCCTCCCTCCATTGTGCTTGAGCGCGTCGTTCTTCTGTAAGAATTTGGCACGTATGTATAATCTTTGCTTGGTGGTTGGAAACCATTCTCGCGGCTCTATCTCTTTCCAATTGTAAATGGTGTATTGTGGTGTCAAGAAGTGACGTCTTGACAAGCTGTAAAAGAGGATAATTGGTCAGCGAACACCTGTGTTGTTAGGGGTATTGGACGGCTGTAACACGACACATGGTAGCAATTCCACACAGGTTAGGGTGAAGAACACAGTAGATTTGTAGTAATACAACTCATTATTGAGTCAACTAACTGTTCTATGTAATATAGATACCTAGTTATATTCCCATGGGAAGACTCACCTTCTTATCAACCCAATTCGATGAGAGAGTGGCATCTAAGAAGAGGGAGGAATCATCATCACCCGTCTCGAATTTTGACATGTATAAAACGTACAAACAGACGCACATGTAACGAGGGACATTTTATGTCGATTTGTATATGATAATAACCGGAGAAGTTAAAGTTCCGTAGCAACGAATCGGTTGTAAGCGAAAATCATCAGAAACTTATATGAAGCTTGCATTCGTGTTGACAATATAAATTATTGAGAATGATCACCTGTGTGTAAACAATTATTTAAACAATCACGCTCATACCGCAGCTTGTCGGCCACGCACTCCGCAGTGGTTAACGTAATATGGTTAGGTAAATCGAGAGCTATCCAACGAGTGGTGAACGATTTTTGTACGATGATAACTGGCGAAGATAAAGTTCCGTAGCAACGAATCGGTTGTAAGCGAAAATCATCAGAAATATAACGTAACGGTATTTCGTCACCCAATTTCGTCACTAACGATTTTGGTTTATTATTTTCAATAATGAACCATTGGAATCGAGCATGAAAAAAAAAATTCTTACCCCCCCTCAAAATTTGATGGTTTACGTTTCAAGGTATGTAGAATCCAAAACTGCAATAAAAATATTTCTGTCTGTCCGCCGTACGCCGTACGCCGTACGCCGTACGCCGTACGCCGTACGGGCCACTTTTCTTAGTTACCATGAAAAAAAATTGATGAAATTCGGGTTATAGGTTCCGTTCGGCGTCTAGTTGGTCCTCGAAGCTCGACGTTACTGTGAGTCATCTCTAAGGGGTTCAAAATAGGGGTTGAAATTTTCAAAACGCCTATACCATTTTTTTACGTAAATATTTTTACGGTTTTAAATAGTTCTTGAACTTGCGAGTTTTTTAAGACCATCCGGAGCATCGTACGTCCAGCCGTTCGTTCACAGTAAGGCCCCGAAGTTTGCACCGACAGGCATTTTCGACTCCAGTGTGAATGAAATTGTATACAATTCAAACCAAATCTCGTAACCAGAGACGCGCCCACAATAAGAATTTGTGAATACGGCCAATCATTGGTAGGGATCACCTGATTATATTGGCGGAGTATGAAGTCGAGTTGGTTGTTCTGTGATATTATTTCATTTGAAAAATGATGGCTCTTTTGGAGTTTGTTGGTAGGTAGTGAAACTTGAACAAACGTTGAAGTATTATTGATGGGTAAATTAGGTATTACTACGGTAAATCATTACTCAACGGTAAATTATTACACAACGGTTCATTATACCATCTACGTAGAAGGGGCTGGAGTTTGTTGGTAGGTACTTTTGCAACTTTTTTCACTCCTCATCAACAATTTCTTTTCAGAACTTCATTATGTGTGTTTCTTTTTGTTAGGTACTGTTTGTCATCGGCAGAATTATTTTAGCAACATTTAACTCGTGATTTAGGTAGGTACCTAGTAACGAGTACGGGGTTAGGTACTAACCTACGGAGGGTCTGCGATCTACATAAATATGCATAGAATAGTACATATTATATTATATAGACGGGTTATCTATACATAGAGCTGTGATCTGTAACAGAAGGGTATTCTATACAAAATAATAAACCGTTGTGCAGGGATTTGCAGCGTTTTAGGTTGTGTGCCACGGCAAAGACATGAAAATGTCAAAAACTGTTGGACCATTGAATGTGGAAACCCGGTGAATTATTTAAAAAAATATTGGTACATGTATCTGGTTGTGATATCTACTATACCAGTATCTGATTGTGTGTGCCTCAAATTCATTGACGTAATTTTGTTCAAGAATTTATTCCTACCTACTGTTGTTACTGTTTCTTGATAACGTAAAAAAAATTTACTGTATCATTTGTAAAAAGCCTCTACTTTTTTACTGCCATGTATTTATTTAAGTGGATTTATCTTCTTCTATGTTTGTGTAGGCGTATTTCTCGTATACGTGCTACGGTGGGTGGCAAGAGAGTCATATTCTACAACAGCTGACTACTAAGGACCACCTTGAACCTAAAGCCGATAACTGTACTCAGGTAAAATTATATACATTTGACACGATATTTTTTGCTAGAATTGACTAGTTACCTACCAAATTACATGCTGGTTGGATTGTATATTTCACAATCATGTCCTCAATTACTGATGGTTTTGATTAGAATTTATTCGAATTTAGAAAGTACTTATTTGAGTCTGGTTAGTTTGAAAAACTTCCGCCATGTGAGTGGGCAGTATAACACCCTCTTATTATTTAATTTATATAATACGAAGTTCGTGAATAGTGTACCTTAGCAGTAGCTTAACAAACTTTTTACAATCTATTCCGTACAAACATTTTCTGATCATTTAATTTATTTCAATATGGATGTTATACTTTGGAAATCCCATTCAGTATGGTTCCAGTTTAGGGAATTTAGTTCAGGTGGATTCGATGACGTTAATTTATTATGATTTTCAAAGGAATATTGAGCCAGAAAAGGTTTTAGTTTGTTGTTATTGTTGAAGTCCAGTTTCTTGTTTCCCTCTTTCAGATTCTCGTGTGGCACACTCGTACCGAAGCTCCCAAACTTTCTGAAGAAAATAAACTAGCTGCTCGCGGTATGCATTCAGACGTTGGAGTGGAAGTCTAGGTAAGTTATTCAATTGCCCTTTTTTTCTGCTTCCAACATTCAACGCCCAGCTCCTAGATCTAACTTCCAAGAAGGAGTCATACGTAAATCTGCATTGCATATCAATAGCTAATTAATGTGGTCAGTTTGACCCTACCGTGTGGTACCACTGATTGATTTAAGACTTGTTAGTTTTTACGATAACTGATAGAGATTTCCGATCTGGGTTTTCTAAATGATCTGTCATATCCGTATCGATTTATAATTGTTATACTGCTAGTGCCAGGAGCTAACTTGTAATTAGCGCACTCCCCTGCTGCGAAGGGCCCGTGTTCGAATTCTAAACGGATTCTGCTTAATCACAAGTAAGATGAAGATCAATCACATTATGTGATTGCATGAGCTATGTAAATACCTGTTCGAGATCTACCCTGTAGGTAGTTCATCTTAAAACATTCTTAAGAAATATTATCGAATGATTCCTGTGTGCGGATAATTAATTTGTACGATGTAAGTTTCTCTCAAAGTGTCTTCAAACAGACATCAAAGACATTATTTATTTCTTGGCGAAACTATATGTGTTTATTTAATGTTGGTTATTATTATTATTGTTGTTAGATTAGACAGATAAGTTCTGAATACAAAACACCAATCCAATTCGATTCTACGAGAATCTTACGCTGAACTAAGAAGTGAATTTCTGAGTTCAATTTATCTAATCTTACGTAATATTACCTAGGTACCTCTTGTTTCAACAATTTTCAGTTTTTCTATCAACATCTAGGGAATCCAACATCACGTCTACTCTATAAAATAAAATAGTCATATGTGCAATTACTTTACTCGTCTCACTCCCATGTTTATAATTGGATAAACATTTTCAAGACCGATGGGGCAGTGCAAATGCTAAACCTTTGAAATTTCACATGAACACTGCTTTGTTATTTGTTATGTTATTATTTATTTGATATATAGGTATATATGTGTTATTATTTATGTGGTATATGTATTCATCGATTTTTTAAATTTGTGTGTGGTTATACAAATGATTTGTATTAAACATGAACCAATTATGTTAAAACTGAGATATATAATATTATTTAAAAAATGATAAATTTTGTACCAATTTATTTATTTTTATGATTAGTAAGGGCGGTTGTAAGGGCGTAGAATCATTTTCATAATTGGAATTTGATTATTGTTTGCAATAAAATTTTCTTGATGTAGGTAGGTAGGTAATTATTTTAGATCTCTTATAGAATCTCTTGTTCTCCCGTTTGGAAAATAGCTCTAGAATCTATTGGAGTAAGTCGTCATTCAACGTCTTTATTCATATCTGCCAAAGGTTGTTTTAAATTACCCGTTTGCTGCGGTAGAGAGCTTGTATTTTTCATTGTGAACTGCCTCCAAATATCTAAATCCGCCCATAACAGTTTTAGGATCATTTCGACTCCCTGGAACTAGTCACCTTTCCGAAAGTTTCTGGATCAAGTAGAACTATTATCCCCTTGTTGAGAACTGCCAAAATACTCCTTAGGGTCTGTTTTAGATGGTAATTCGTTTCGTTTTAGGCTTGAGTTGTCTTGTTGGTGTCTCAAGTTCGCAATCTGTGCCTCAATTATTTGCTCATCTCAAAATGTTCCCTATTTTCCCCAAAAATGTTTCCTTATATTTATTTACTGTTGTTCAGTAGTTAGACCCGGTGTTGGTGGCAATAGATGGTTTTATTTTATTTATTTATTTATTTATTTAGAAATATACGGGCAGAGCCCAATTACACACACACACACACACACACATAATTATATTATGCATGGATGTGTGTATGTATGTATTATGTATGTGTGTTGTGTATTATATTATTATTATTTATTTTGTTATATACATATATATATGTATATAACTTAACACTCATAATTACATAGAAATGATACCATTATCAAGATACAAAAGACATAAATTTCATCTTACAATGTAAACAATATTATAGACAAAAACAGATAGGTACGGACTTCATCGACTTACTCGACTTGATAGGGAATTACACATTTATTGTTTACCTATATATACAACAATAGCATTACGGATTTAAAAAAAATATATCAATAGAAACCTACATTAATAAAATTTGTTAACATGTTTAATGTTTTAGGGCTGGGGGTCATTCTGTGAATTCCGACACGCAAATATGCAACGTTTTTCATTGGTTACTACACAGTTACTACCTTCTGTTGTAGCAACCATAAAGAATATCGCACTCGAAAGAAACAAGAGTCAATAGCTACGTTTTTCATTGGTTACTACACAGTTACTACTTTCTGTTGTAGCAACCATATGTTGATGGCGAGTTCTATAATAAGTACAGTAAATGCAACATTATACTTGTAGAGTTCAGTGAAATTGTGGCTTTCATTTTTTCTTGACATTAAAAAACTATATCTAATTTCTCCCTTGCGAGGGAAAAACATTAAACATGATTTAATGTTTTTCCCTCTCAAGGGAGAAATTGTATCATTATATAGACGGGTTATCTATACAGAGAGCTGTGATCTGTACCATTTGGTTTATCATTATAGTTTTAAATGCCTTTTTGTAGAGGCTAGGCTGGAAGCTACTATGCCCATGTCATCAGAAAGGGAGGCCAAGTAATTCACGTTCCTCTGCATTCTGGTGATGGGGCTGTTAAGCAGATAGTTGTTAGCGGCAACGAGAAGAGGAGGTGGTGACGGGTATTGTGTGAAGGGACTCTCAAGCCAAACAATGATAGCAACTCTGGGTTGTCTATAGCACCGCAGAAGAGCTTGGCAACAAAAGTGGCATCAAGCCACTGACGCCTGATTTCTAAAAGACTCAAGCCACTTGTCGTCTTCATATCCTTGTTGCAAGTTTCGTCCCACGGCAAACCCGCCTTGAAGGCCGGAAACCTATTCTGGTCAGAATAGGTCAGAAACCTGAGGAACCTATTCTGAATCCTGTCCAGCCTCTCCCTAGCCACAGTACAGAATGGGGACCAAACCATCGAGCAGTATTCTAAATTCGACCGAACCAAAGTGGTGAAGAGCAGCGTCAGAGCTCTAAGGTCACTGAAGTCTGTGGTACATCTCATGAACCCTAGCATTCTCAGTGCTTTGTTACAAACAAAATCCAAATGACCGGAGAAGCTTAGCTGACTATCAAACAGGACTCCTAAATCGCTCATGAGGGATGCACGCTGAAGAATCTGTCCCATCACTTGTGTAATCAATTTATGAATGGATGTAATGAACGAAACTTTTCATTGAGATGGAAATATGCCCAGATTAAGAGATCGATTGAAAATCTCAGTGATCGGCGGTCAAAGAGACTTACCACAATTTCGAAGGAGCACGGGTGAGATACCGTCAGGTCCCATTCCTTTATTCGGATCCTGTGACCTCAATTCATTAAGCACAATCATGCTGGTTTATAAAAATACGCAATCCAAAAGTTCAGCGGGAGAAGAGGGGATTGGAGCTGAGGCTCAGGCAGAATGAGGGGTGGCCACACGTCCCAGTCCTCAGTCCGGTCTTTGAAGCGTGTCCTTGCTCTGGCAAACTCTTTTCAAGGTGTTTTGAGTATATTCCATACCTCCATTACACCTCCATGATTTCTAGATGATAAAAATGCTTGTATAGTAACTCAAGTTTTGTCAAGTGCATGTACAGCTACAAAAATGGGGTATTCCAGTAGTTCTGAAAATCGGAAGATTTTTGACAGTTTCCAGTTCAAGCGATATGAGGAAGGAAATACAAAGTGAAAGAATAGGAATCAGAGAAGTGCATGGAGTGGGAATGGGCAAGTTCACTAATGCATGGACGCTGTAAGGTATGATGGCATCCATACTGATCCATAACTTCTCTAGCTTGCTGCTCTCCCTTATTTCCTCCAAAATAACTTCATGATTCAACTCCATCGTCAGGGTGTCGGACGATTGCGCCTGAAGGGTGGATAATTGGTTGAAAGTGTAGGCACTTGCGCCAGGCAACCAAATCGGACAAATGTTGTTGGACGGTTGCACCAGACACCGTAACACACCATTGGTATTGGACCATTGGTGGTTATATGGTTGAGGTACTCATAGTGGCTGGAGGGCAGGCCCAGATTGTTGGAGGGACCGACTCTTTGGTCCTATATCATTTTTGGAGAGGTATTCGAGAAATTGTTCAGTTAATTTGTCTGCAGGAGCATGTCCTGGAAAGCTTCTTCGACTTCCTCAGGAACTTAGTAGGTATAATCCTTTCTCGTTTACGTTTTGTTTGCTGTACACCGCCTTACGACCTAAGCTTTGTATTTTCCGAAAAAAAGCTTGACCCAGATGGAAATTGGGGCACAAAGCATTGCCCCATCTACAAGCAACGTATCAGCAGCATGAAGAAAACTTAAGTTGTGCTCCGTGGTCAAAATTACAACCTTACTTTCTGTATCCATGTGAACGAATTGTTCACCACGGTTGGTACGAGCATCTGAATCGTCCGGTTGAGAAATGGCCTCTTCCATTGTCTTAGGTATGGTGGGTAAGGATTTTCTTTTTTGTCGGCCTTTTTAGTTGAGTGGCTGTCTTTTTCTTGTAGGAATGTATTTTGTATAGAGGAAAGCGCATGTCTGAATATTTTTGCCCGTCGGTCATGCAGCTGGTCTTCGGCTTTTCTTTTCGCATCGCTTCTATCAACATGCCATTCAACATTACGCGAACTATACAGCAGATGATCGTGTGACACATCATAGTTAGTTTCAACCCCTTCCTACACAGAATAACTGCGCGGCATTTCTTGTTCGTACAACGCCACTTCAGTAGAGCATCCGTTGTGCTGCACTTCCGAAATTTGAAATTATTCAAATTCATACATTCCACACCTCGACTTTTACACATTCGAATGCACGACGTGGTCCAACTGAACTGGCGAAACTCCTCATTCGCTCTTGTTTCTTCGTTATCATCATGCACTTGGTCTGAGCAACACAATGAGACCTCTGTCAGCTACCTCTCTGTGCAAACATCTATTAACCCAGACACGACTTCTCTGGCGCAAATGTTCACTTCGTACCCGAGCATGGCGCAAATGTACGTGGAATATTTAATTGGTTCTCCATTTATTTTGCGCAAACGTCCACAGCCCCATCGTCATCTCCATTCTGTTCATCTCTGTTTTTTGCTGATACCCGTTTTTACATTATCTACAACTTTCTTTTTGTGGTTTGAAATTGAGTTGTCGTATACTTCCAGCATGGATGTTATTGTCTGAGTGTCGCCAAGTAACTCAGCAGCTGAACCTGAAGGTGCGGGAGTGAGCTTCCTGACAGCATCCATCCGGTTCAATAGCCTTTTCCCCTATTTCTGTTTGCTTCCCCAATTTTCTGCTGGCATTTTCCTGGCAAACAGGCCCAATTTTCGTTAAGCCCAACCAAGGTGTTTTTAAAATTTTCATCAAAAAATTAGGTAAGTACTGGATACCCCTACCCTTCTGGAGTGATGAGTTATAATAAATTATACATAGTAAGAGTCCTTGTTAGTATTGTCTGTGAACCATAGCTCTCTCCTTTCCTGCGATTTGTCATGTAACCACCTTGTTGAGACCCTCGATAATCTCTTGAACAGCTCCCCTGGTTTTTGACAAGGGTGTGCTGGGGTCTGCCCTTATTTCTCCGATTGGTACTCACTCATCAAGGATCCAGTCCATAAGATAGCAGAGTGAGATAATTTTATCATATTGTCCCTACCTTTAGACAAGAAACTATCACCAGAGCTCTATCACAGACGTTAAATGGTTCTTCCTTGTAGCATTGATGTTGCGGAGTATGCAGACAATGTATCTGGCAGTTGATTGCTTACTTGCATTTTTATTTACTTTTATGTGGTCCCTACGTAACTGGTTATACTTACTTGAGTGACTTTATAATAGGCTCGACGACATCATGCGAGAATCACCTGGAGGATTTTGGCAGTTCTTTTCTTTGTGAAACCATTGAGGTACCTAATTTAGTTCCACATTTGTTGCCGTCCGGCTGTGAATCGTAAACCCCCTGATCAACAAGCCAATGTCTAAAATGTATGAACATGGAACATGCTTTTGTTATTGCCATTTAAAAAAACCATGTCCTACAATGAATTTCATGTAACCTAAACAAAAATTGTTTATGTACAGATGGCAATTTTACAAGTTTTTCCTGTTTTCAGGAAAATGTTTTTGTTTTTTGGGCAGTTGACTTCAACAAAGTGTACCTCTACTTTCTTGGCAGTACTTGACATGGTGATTAGTTTGGTGCTTTCTCTAGATTAGTCCTCTTTGGCGTCCTAAACTAAAATTCAAAATTGATTGAATTCTTAAGGTAAGTATGATAACCATGACTTGTGATGTCATACAAGTACCTATATATTTTTTGGATTTTGCGAGGAACGTCCACTTTTTATGTACATCTACTGATAGTTTTCTTTTGAATAGGTATTTATTATCTAGTAGGTATCTAATAATATTTATTTATGTATTAGTTACATCGCTTTGAATATTTATAAAATATCATTCTTTCTAGGCCCGCTTATGACTCAAGTTTCTATTTGCTAATAATTTTGTCAAAATAGTTTCGTTTCTTCAGAAAGTGTCCCTTTTCCAAAAAAAAAAATGATACCTAACCGTATTTCAGCTCTATCCTTGAGGCTTCTGTTTCTCGTACTTGTACGATTTGCATTTTTCTGAGCCTCCGATCTTGTTTTCTTTCGATACGAGTTTATAGGCCAGACAATAATTCACCCTATCGTACTTGAATATTTATTTGACTTTGGAGTAATAATGTGGTATAAACCATGCACGGATCGTGTATAATAGGTACCTACCTGAAGGCTGTTCAGGCGTTACCTGCATACATTTTGCTACGTATATTTTGCACATTCGCAGTCTCTCACCATTCATTTCAAGATTCAAGACATCAAACGGTCTTGTAATAGTAGCTTTACTACACCTATCCAATACTAATGAAATGTGATATATCTCACTTATTCCTTGCTATGAAATTTTAAGACAGTTTGTGACTACTAATAGACTAGACGCTATGTAAAGATTGTTTAATAATGCACATACGTACCACGTTTTTAGTTTTTTGTCCACCCTTAAATGACTCGTGATTGTTGTCGATGCCCTCGACGTATCCATCATAATATTACCAAGAAGAAAAGTGTAATGAGTGGTTTTACGTGCAACAGATATGCGAAACCCACCATATCTTATAAGTACCTACTAACATCTGCAATATCTTGTGTAAAGATTCCTATTTTGTACTCTAGTTTTTATACCTATCCTCTCGTAATTTCTTACTTAATTAAACTACTTCATAAATATTAGTATGTGTAATGAATCGTCTGCTGTGTGAAAAATAATTATTTTTAGTGTGATATTCAAATCCGTTTTATTGATGAGCGCTCAGCTACCTACAGAAACCCACGCATTGTTTTATTCAGAAGATGTTTATTGGCTTACTTTTATTTATTGCTCTTTGTCGTTTCAATGACTGGAACTTGCGTTGCTTCCAGTCAACTTCTTCAAGTTGTGATTCGGTCAAAGTTTCGGGTGTAAATAATGGCTCTACGAATACCTATAAACGGTGACGTCCCTCCAGTTCACTTCGGTTCAATAACTAACTACGAAGCCAGTAAACAATTTCATTTAAACTAAGTGAATAGTATTATAGCTTAGATTCATGTTTAAATTGTATTAATACCCTTTGGACATCGATTTTATTTATATTCTCCACCTCTGTGTTCGGTATTGTATTTGGAACATGCCGATTTGCCTATTACCACTCCTGCTTAATGTTTGAGTCGAATCGTTCGTTTGTTACTGCATTTTTTATTTATTTGAAACGTCAAACTTGTTTCCGAGGTATGAATGATACGTTTGTTACGAAAAATATTATGTACTTCTTTCATTCTTTTACGCAGTACCACACTCGGATATGGCTGTAAATTCTTCGATTCCCTTTTTAAAAAATTTTGAAGTGCTCAAATAAGTTTAGATACGTGCCTTTAATAGAATTTCTAGTCTAGCTGTTATCTCTAAGGTCATTGTTGTATAGTGATAGTTGAGCTGTCAATATGTTGAAAAGCTGAGAGTAAGCTGGCTTCATGTTCTACAGTTAATAAACTTTAATACGGCAGGAATAAACTGTTGAAGCTTGGTTGTATTTATTTAGTGAGTTCCCCTCCAGTACCGCGTACGAATTATTGAGCAGTTCAAGGCGGCTGATGTTGGTACTGTCGCCGATTGCTGCGGTGAAGATCCTGGTCCAGAATCATGATTTTTTTCTTAACATTTTCTGCTATGTTCTGATGTCTCTGTCCAACGACGCATTTCTCTGGTAAGGTCGATGGAGGTGATTATTGTTTAACATGTTGAGGAAGGAAAATACAAATCATACATTAGCAGAATAGAAGTACTGCACAAGAAGATGATAAAAATAATTGTCAATAAAGATTTTAGGTTTCCGACGGATGAACTATACGAACTAAGTGGATTACTTAATAACTCAGAATGTATGCCCAATACTGCCTGCAGTATGTAATGAAAAATAAATCCAAGTTTCCTACTATGGAATACTCCAGAACCCGGGGAGCTGGGAATCTAGATATACCTACCACGTCAAACCACACATGCCTCAACCAGAACAGAATTAATACATTGCCAGTAAATTATACAATTCCTTTGCCAAATTTCACCCTCATTTTCAAATCAGTAAAAATCATTAAAAAACTACCAATACTAGCACTGTCAGATCCTGGATCCAAGTTAGTAACGTACCTCCCATACTTTCAACATTTAAACATGTTGCATGTTTAAACCTTGCTGTAGCATGTTGTCCCACACTGAACAGTTAAACATGTTGTTACATACAATCGACCACCATTTCAAGTACCATTTATTATTATATTTAATTTTGTAATGAATTAATCATTAAAATCAACATGCACCAACAATAATAATAATAGTTTTGCCCGCCGTGTCGCCTCGCCATTGCGGGATTATCTGTTATCGGAACTGAGCATGTTTTTTGTTTTTCATTAGTTTTCTTTATTATTATATCCTGCCTAAACAGTGTAATGAACTCCTTTGGAAAGTTCTATTGTGATACATATCCCCCCCCCCCCCCAGATCACGAATAAACTATTCATTCATTCAGAACTCGTTTAAGATGCGAGCATCCACGTTTAACAGAGGGTGATTTAAACGTGAAATAAGTCGAGCCAAATTCTTACTTTGAACGATTCCTCCTGGGGAATCCGCCCTCTCAGTTTCGAGGGCGATAATGCTTGGAGCGCCGAGTAAACAATTCTATAATACCTATAGCTATAAAGCAGCTACTTAGGTACAGGTAGGTAGCATTGTTGAAATGCTACAAACTTCGTGTTGAAATGTTCCCACAAAGCGTTATTAGCGACTGAAACTCTGAAGCGAGCGTCCAAGGTTTCAACTCAACTTTTTCTTCAACTAAATTTTGCATTGGCTAATCATAAATCATGAATTTTGAGTTTCTAGTTTGAATTTTTACCACTGCTGCGCCTGCTCTTTGGCGTGGCTATTGTCTCCATTCATAACAGAATCATAAGTGACCATATACTTCAGGTGACACCAAGAAATTGCTGCCATAGGTTAGAATTGTTGTCATTTCCTGATTGGTATCTACGCCTAGTTAGTACCTATGCATCGAGATTTGAAAAATCTGTTTGAACCAATGCTACAAGTATCTTTATATGTTTTGTTGGGCCAAAATTCGTTCCATGTTTTATTTTGTAGACGTTTTGGGAAGGATCGCGTATTAGTTACTGTTTCTAGGAGTGTTCAGACGTGTGAAGTCGTATGAGGATGGTACCTGCCTACCTAAGTATAGTTTGAATGAACGTGCGAGTATTTGCACAAATGTAATTCGACCTTTTCCTCCTGAAGGTCCTCAGCCATTATGGGGAATAGACTGAACCCTCGAGCCAAAGGAGAAACTCTAGCTGATGATGTTAAACCTTCACCCATAAACACCTGTCAAGTCTTCACTGATGCCGGCGGGTACAAACAAGACTCTGAAACTGTACAGCCCAACGAGGAAACTTTGAAAAAACTTCTAGATCAAACCGTTAGAAGTGAAAATCCCTCGCCATTGAAGGTTCAGTTGATTTTGGATGCGTTGGAAGACATAGAAAGCGAGAGGACGTTGAAGAACATGAGAGACTGTATCGAAGAACATAGCAGGACAACAGGGATAAACTTTGTAAATATCGAAAATAGTTTATCTCGGTTGGAAGGTATCATTTACCGCAAGAATTAACAAGGTTTGTCGAGAATTAAATGTTCAATGATAGTAAGTACTTTTAATTTTATTTTTAAGAACTATAGGAGGTACTTAAGTGGCAATTCACTGCATAGGGTTCTCTACATTTTAATTAGTTTACTCATCAGAAGGGTCTTTGGTTCATGTGGACTGAATATTTCGTTCTGGATCTTCAGCTTGTAAACAAAATTGCTAACATCTAGCAAGGAAGGCTTTGGGCACACCAGACATCTATCTCAGAAACATCCTAGTTTTAAGACAGCATGCTGGGTGTACCTACAGATTTTACACACCTAACGTAAAAACATTTTACCCACATGATGGTTTAGAGAAAGCCGTACTGTACAGTGGTCTTTCTGAGCACAAAAAGTAGACATGCTAATAATAGATAATGCACTTGTGATGAATTTAGAATTTCATCACGGTGGCGTGAGGAAAGGAAAGGCGCAGGCGGCGGTAATCCACCGATCATCTACGCCCGGTTAAGGGGAGATAGAGGTGAGTGTAGGAATTTACCCAGGCGGCGGTAATCCACCGATCATCTAGGTTTGAGAGAGGAGGTGCTTGTCTAGGCGGCGGTAGTCCACCGATCATCTAGACAAGAAGGAGAAGGTATTCTCAGGCGGCGGTAATCCACCGATCATCTGAGAGGGGGGAGCAAGGTAGAGGAGAGAAGAGAGAGAGCTAGTTAGAGGAAGTGTCGAATGAAGCTAAAGCCCCAGGATCCAGGGTTTTATAGGAACTGGAGGCCTCTCCCTCCAACTCCCTGTTGGGAGTTTTGGGGGGGGCCCAGGTTGTGTCCCTGGGTTCTGTGGCTTGTCTCCCCACTCAGTTGTTTATTGGCGGAAAGTAAGTTTTACATGAGGATATTGGTGAGAGCTTAAAGTTACTGGTGGAGTGTTCCCGGGAGGGACTCACGACAGAGGTCCCCCCAGTTCGAACCAATGTTTGAGGAGCTGAAGGCGCAAGGTGACAGAGGCTGAGGGCTACGGCAAACAAAAGTGGAGCTGAAGGCGCAAGGTGACAGAGGCTGAGGGCCGATGCAAACAATCGGTGGTGCTGAAGGCAAAAATGTGACAGGGGTTGACTTAATCCTAAAAAGCAGTAACATAAGTAGTAGTATAGGGATTGGAATGTACAAGTAGTCTAAGTAGTATAAGTAGGATAAGGAGTATTTACAAAGTTTGGGAGTTACAAGTAGTAGAAGTACGGGTAAGTGGTATTTACAATAGTATAGTTGAATAGTGTAGTTGAATAGAATAGTATAGTTGAACGGTATAGTTGAATAGCATAGGTGAACATTTACAGTAGTGTTGTTGAACAGCATAGTTGAATAGCATGGATGAATACTTACAATGGTATAGTGGACTAATATTTACAAGGTTGAATAGCATAGGTGAACATTTACAGTAGTGTTGTAGAATAGCATAGTTGAATAGCATGGATGAATATTTACAATGGTATAGTGGACTAATATTTACAAGGTTGGTATTTACAAATTTGGACAGTATTTACAGAGGGGAACAGGGTTGGGTACAAATATGGGGTGTGGAAGTCCGCCGTTCCCTGGGTGTGGAGAGTGTGCGGTGTAATGTAGTGAGTGTGTTGTAATGCTGTGGGTGTAATGTAGTGAAGTGTGGGGTGAGGGAGGCGACTCCCTCTAACAGTCTTCACGTTAGTGAAGGCTGATAGAGGGGCCCCTTCACTGCCAGGGCGGTGGTGAAGGGGAAGAGCCGGTGGGGGCCGGTACCCGGGACGTCGCGGAGAGAGGCGGCGACGTCGGGGTTCGGTGGGTGAAATGGAGGTGATGTGTGGTGTTTGTGGTGTGGGGGTAGGTTGGGGAGTGGTGTGGTGCGATTGGTCGGGGAGTACTGGGGCTGGTTTACATCGGGCGAGGGGTACAGTGTGGGGCTTCCCGTCAATTAACAGGGTAGCTGTGGTGTGTGTGGAGCGGATGACCTGAAAGGGCCCGGCGTAGAGAGGTTGAAATGTTTTGTGGATGCCGGGCTCCTTCAGGTACATGTGAGTGGCGGTGTAAAAGCGTTTGGGGTAGGTGGTGTCGTTGTGTGGTGTTGTTGTGCGGAGTGGTTCCCTGTTAATTGACGGACTGTTGTGTGGAGTGAAAATGTCGGCTGGTAAACGGAGAGGGTCTCTAAAAGCGTGTTGTGCGGGACTTGTGTTGTCTGAAGGACGGGCGGAAGTACGAAGGCTGAGTAATACATAGGGGAGGGTTTTGGTCCAGGAGGGGGATGTGGCTGATGTGGAGATGGCTTGTTTAAGGACCGAGTGCCACCGCTCTATTTTCCCGTTGGATTGGGGGTGATAAGGAGTGGTGCGGATTTTTTGGATCCCGAGGGAACGGAGGAGATCTGAAAAGTGGGCGGACTCGAACTGCCTCCCTTGATCGACCGTGATTGTTCGCGGACAACCGTAGCGGCTAACCCATTGGTTGAGGAAAGCCGTTGCGACGGTGTCCGCGGTGATGTGGGTGAGGGGAATGCACTCAACCCAGTTGGTGGCACGGTCGATCATCGTGAGGCAGTATTTCTTCCCCTCAGAGGAGGGAAGAGGTCTGACCAGATCGAGGTGAACGTGTTCCCACGGGAGGGAGTCGGGAATGGGTTGAGGAGGTACATGGGGGTGAGCCGAGACCTTAAATTGCTGGCACTTCTGGCACCCTAGAACCCAGGTACGAATATCTGTATTCATGTGGGGCCAGAAGTACCGTGTTTTGATAAGGTCTCGGCTTGCCCGGATGCCGGGATGGTGGAGGGAGTGGTAGTGGAGGAAAAGTTGCCGCCTGAGGTCGGGTGGGACGTAAGGGCGCGGTGAGTCGGCCGTTACGTCACACCAGAGCTCGAGGGGCGGCAGCTGTTGGAGTTTGGAGGCGGAGATGAGGTTGGAGAGGGCTGGGTCGGATTCGGGTTGTTGATGTGATTTTAGGGTTTGTGGGGAAGGGAAAGGCAGTAACTCCGCCACCGGCGCGGGGGTGGGGCGGGAGAGCGCGTCTGCTACGCAGTTGTCGGCCCCCGGCAAATAACGAATATCGGACGTAAACTGTCCGATAAATTCGAGTTGCCGGAGGCGACGGGGGGAGGCGGATTTACGATTTTGGAGGAGGGCATGTGTGAGGGGTTTATGATCAGTGATGACAGAGAACTGCCTGCCCTCCACGCAGTCACGGAAGTGTTTGATGGCTTCGTGGATGGCGAGGAGTTCTCTGTCAAAAGTTGAGTAATTTTTTTGGGTAGGGGACAGAGTTTTTGAGAAGAAACCAAGGGGTTGGGGGGTGGCGCCGGTGTGTTGGTGGAGCACTGCCCCGATGGCCCAGTCGGACGCATCGGTTGTGATGGAGAGGGGAGCGTGGGGGTCGGGATGGGCTAATAGAGCGGCGTCTACTAGGTCCTTTTTACAAGTTTGGAAGGCGGTTGTAAGGGCGGGGGTCCAGGTTATGGGGCGGTTATCGTTCTTTTTGGCCGGTTGTGGGATAGCGTGTATGAGTGGTTGTTGGTGTTGTGCAGCGTGTTTGATGTGTCTACGATAAAAGTTTAACATACCCAGGAAACGGCGAAGTTCTGAGACAGTGCGGGGCTGGGGGAAATCCGTGAGAGCGTGGACCTTGTCCGGGAGAGGCTTGATCCCGTCGGAGGAGACTTGGTGGCCGAGGCAGCGGACGGAGGGTTGGGCGAGGACGCATTTTTGTGTGTTGATGTTGAGTCCCTCGGCAGAGAAGATGTCTAGAATCTGCTTGAGGTGTGTCAGATGTTCTTGTGGGCTTCGGGAGGCGATCAGGATGTCATCCAAGAAGCAAAACACAAATGGTAGTCCCCGCAGGATATTATCCATATATCGTTGCCATGTCTGGGCCGCGTTTCTGAGGCCGAAACCCATTTTGATATATTCGAAAAGGCCGAAAGGCGTTATGATGGCGGTTTTAGGTATGTCGGGCGGGTTGATATTAATGTGGTGGAAGGCTCTGGAGATGTCGAGGGTCGAAAAAATAGTCGTGTTGTGGAGGTGGGAGGAGAAATCCCGGAGGTGGGGGACGTTATAGAGGTCTGGTGTGGTCTTGGCGTTCAGGCGGCGGTAATCGCCGCAGGGGCGGATATCCCCGTTGGGCTTCTGCACAATGTGTAGCGGTGAAGCCCAAGGGGATTTTGAGGGGCGGATAATGCCATCCGCAATGAGCCTGTCAAAGTGCCGCCGGGCTTGGGACAGTTGGAGCGGGTGGAGGCGGCGGGCTTTGGCGGAGATTGGGGGACCAGAGGTTTCAATAAAGTGTTGGATTTGGGAGATATGTGCTGAGGGGCGGCGCTGGGGTTTGTAGTGGAGGAGGAGGGCTTCGAACTCGGTTGGTGGGCGGTCGACCGTATGGATGAAACCGGGGATCGGTTTCTGGGTGGAGGGGTCGATCAGGCGCGCGTTACGGACGTCAACCTGGAGGCCGAAATAAGCGAGGAAGTCGGCCCCCAGGATTGCCTTCTCTACGTCCGCCACGGTAAATTCCCACTCGTACGCGAGCCCGCTCATGTGGATGGATGAGCGGTACGTCCCGTACGAGGGGATGGTGGTACCGTTGGCGGCATAGAGAAGTTGCCGGTAACAACGCGCCTGTCGCCCGAGGATGTTGTTCGGGAAAATAGATAGCGCCGCCCCTGTGTCTACGAGGAACGGGACGTTTGTTTTCGCGCATTTCAGGAAGAGGCGCTGGTGAGCTGGGGTGGAGTGCGGCAAAATGGCGGAGGTGGTCGGGTCTGGTGGATGGGAGGGGCTTGGGCCGTCCGAGGTGATGGGCGGCTGTGTCGGTGGTGGGCGGTCCCCTGCGAAGGAGACGCGGGGTGGTCCTTTGCCGTTCCGGAGAGGGGGAACGGTAGCGTCGGCTGGGGGGCTGGTCACCTTGGTGGCGGGTGGGGAGGTGCCGTTCCGGGGAGGGGGAACGTTAGCGGCGGCATGAGTGGCGGCCGGGAGGGTGGTTGCCCTGGAGGCGGGCGTGGAGGGGCCGTTCCGGGGTGGGGGAACGGTAGCGGCGGCGTGAGCGGCGGCCGGAAGGGTGGCTGCCCTGGAGGCGGGCGTGGAGGGGCCGTTCCGAGGTGGGGGAACGGTTGATGGCGGGGTGAGGGTTTTGGCGGCGCTGGCAGGCGCGGCCGGGAGGTTGGCAGCCGTGGCGGCGGCGTAGGAGGGGTAACGTGGCTTGGTGGTGGTGGTGTGAATGCGGGCGGGGAGGGGTTGGACGTGGTCCCCCCCGTGTTGGCGAGGAGGGGGGCCCGCCGGATTTACCGGCGGGCGTCCGCGTTTCCCTGCTTGGAGGGGAAGGAGCAGTGGGGCTGACATTTGCGGGCCTCCCCACCGAAGTTAACATGATGAAAACATCGTGGGGGGGGGGTCCGCTGGGAGGTAGGCAGTCCTGGTGGGGCGAATGGAGGTGGTGGAGGTCGCCGCGGCTGGAGACTTTCCCCTGCGTTGCTGAGGGGGGGAAGCGGTGCGGCGTTCGGGCGATCGCTGGCGTCGGTGGTCGATGGAGGGGGTCGGCCGGCGCTCGGTGGAGAGGGAGCGGCGCCGGTGGCGGGAGGGGGGCCGGCGGCGCTCTCGTGACGGCGTCCGGTCCCGCCGCGGGGTGGAGGTGCGTGGTGCGTTGACTTCCGTGACGCCGGCGGCTGCGGCGAGGTCGTGGACCGTATCGGCGAGTCGTAAGAGGGGTTCGTCCGGGCCGTCGAGGTGGCTGACGAGCGCCATCTGCATGGGGTGGGGGAGGGCTCGCAGCCAGAAGGTCCGCGCGATGTCGGCCGTCATCACGTCTTGCAGCTGATGACGCAGACGGCGGTAGAGGTGGGAGGGCTTCAGGTCGCCGAGGTGCTGCGGTTGTAAGAGCGCTGCGACACGTGCGATCTTCGATGGTTGGTATAGCGTGACGAGGCGGTTGCGGAGGTCGTCGTATGCGGCTGCGGCGTCGGGAGAGATGTCCGACGTCTGTAGGAGGATTTCGTACGGCAGCAGGGATATGATGCGGGAGTAGCGGGTCCGCTGGCTGCGGATGTTGGCGGCAGAAAACGCAGCGTCAACCTGGAAGAACCAGAGAGCGGGGTCGTGCGAATAAAACGGGGGAAGCGACAGAGGGAATGACGCCGAGGCTGTCGTGACGTCGGCGGCGGCGTGTGCAGCGGCGGCAGCGGCGGTGGCGGATGCGGATGAGCCGGGAGGCGAGAGGCTGGTGAAGGGGTTGTCGGCTGGGTCAGTTGTCGCAGCGGTCGGCGGCTGCAGTGTGGATGGCCGGAGGAGTGGCGGCGTCGGTGAGTTCGGGTCCATGGTGGAGGTCTGTAACTAAAATTCAAATTGAGTAATTTTTGAATTTTAAATTCGCAGTTTGCGGGAGCGGAGGTGCGTGTGGCGGAAAGTTGAGAGCTGGAGTTGAGCGGTGAGGGTGGGGCAAAAATTGCGAATTTAACACTGACTGTTTAGACTGAATATGAATTTGAAATTTGGGACACCGAACTGAACTAGACTGGGAGCGACACATGAGGTGGTAAAAGAGGGTAGAAGGTTGAATGAACGTCGGGTTCACCACTGTGATGAATTTAGAATTTCATCACGGTGGCGTGAGGAAAGGAAAGGCGCAGGCGGCGGTAATCCACCGATCATCTACGCCCGGTTAAGGGGAGATAGAGGTGAGTGTAGGAATTTACCCAGGCGGCGGTAATCCACCGATCATCTAGGTTTGAGAGAGGAGGTGCTTGTCTAGGCGGCGGTAGTCCACCGATCATCTAGACAAGAAGGAGAAGGTATTCTCAGGCGGCGGTAATCCACCGATCATCTGAGAGGGGGGAGCAAGGTAGAGGAGAGAAGAGAGAGAGCTAGTTAGAGGAAGTGTCGAATGAAGCTAAAGCCCCAGGATCCAGGGTTTTATAGGAACTGGAGGCCTCTCCCTCCAACTCCCTGTTGGGAGTTTTGGGGGGGGGCCCAGGTTGTGTCCCTGGGTTCTGTGGCTTGTCTCCCCACTCAGTTGTTTATTGGCGGAAAGTAAGTTTTACATGAGGATATTGGTGAGAGCTTAAAGTTACTGGTGGAGTGTTCCCGGGAGGGACTCACGACAGCACTAATAATAGATAATGTACTAACTCACTTGTCAACTTCTTATATTTTTAACAAGTATCTGTATAAATTATCACGTATTAATAACGCCTATATATATCAATTTCAACGCACTTAGTTCCCACCAAAAGGCAGACATACCTTCAGCAACAAGTAGGTATTGCGAAGGTACACACCTTATTTATTGTCCTGTGTTATTTAACACAACATATGTTGGAATCATTGGTTTCCATGTTATTGCGTCTCAAACGACTCACACAAAAATGTTATCCAAGATTTCGAATCTCCAAGTAGGTACCTACCAAAATTCTTCACTGTCCCTTTGACCCCAATCATCATGATCGACCCCAATGCTTGCTGTTTGGACGAGGATGAGTTTGAAGAGAAGATCCGGTTATCGAGAGATGCTAGGATGCGGATGATGAGTAAGCCCAAAGATACGGGAGAGTCTGTGAAAGACCCGATTGCAGAGGCGGATTCCAAAGGGAAGAAAGATTACCTCGAGGCTGACGAAATGTTTATGCGAGCTGCCAGGATGGATGCGAAAACAATATTTTATCTTGAGGACCGGATGAAGAGTTGCTATCGACTCAGGCACGATGTGGACAGCTTTGGTCCATTGGTGAGGAATTAAGGAGCGTGTGGTGGCTCTTTCAAGTTTATTGTGTTTTCTGAGTGCCATTCAATTCCCATTGGAATCTTTTTGAATGACAGCTCTTCACCTGTGCATGAAACAAAACAAAAATATACCTAGGTACCAACTACCTACTCTGAAGACTCCTCAGAGTGTCCTCAGTATAGTTCGAGGATCACTACTTTCATCATAAAGAAGGTTTGAGGACTTGCTCCGTCTTGAAGACATGTAGGCCTCTGGTAGGCGCTTAAGTCCCACCTCTGTTCGGTAAGTAGTAGGTACTCTGCTGCACACCTTTGCATGCCAGATATATCCTTGTTCGCTGAAGGAGACTAAAGTACTGTGTTCTGGGTTGTTGTACCGTCATTTCGTCAAGGCTGTGTCTGTGTAATTATAGTCACCAGTAGTTTGTCATATCTGTAGATTCCTCGTGTTTACCAGTTATGAGATCCAAAGCAAGTTGATTCTGTCACTCCAGTCAGCTACCCAGTGTTTCGGAGAAACCTTCCCAAAATTGTCAAATAAAGCGCATCTGTAAGAGAGAAAAAATTCCTTGGTATTATTTATTAGAAACTAAAAATGTTCGCCAGGTCTGCACTCATCTTTCAGAGCTTGAAAGATATCTTTCATACCTACAGTACCTGACCAACCTATTTACCATCTTTCTTGAATGATTCACATTTTCACGTCCTTTTCAGCTCAATTGCTTCAAAGATACGACCCTTAGAGAACCTGTGGAATGTGAATGCGACGTGCGCAACTATTTACGAGAGATCACCAAAGAAAAACACCAATTTGCCGAGGAATTGTCGAAGGCTCCGAAAAAGAAGGAGAAGGGCGGTAAAGGGAAAGATGAGAAGGCAAAAGAGAAAGATGACAAGGCAAAAGTGAAAGGAAGAGATGAAAAACCCAAAAAATGAGCCTAACAATTTGAATAAATACATTTGTGAGTTAGGCAATGTGTTTTATCATTGAATCCCAATGTTCGTTCGTTCACAATCTAGGAAGATTTGTGGGAACATTCTAGATTACCGCCTGTTTTTGTACCGCAACATGGAAGAAAAGAAGTCCCTCCATTCTTCCATGGTCCCGCAAAAGCCCAGCCACTGAGTTGATACGAACTCGTCGCAGTTCAGCATGGAAGAAGGGGCTTTCCCTTCTTCCATGGCAGTTCAGTTTCAGTGAAAACCACCAAGATGGATAGTATTGAGAATCCATAACCAGTTAGTTACCTTCTCGTCTCGGTGTGCGGCTTGTAAGCTTTTCTCTCCTGCCTTCTGCGTCTCGCGTTTCGTGTAATTTTAACGGTGAGTCCTAGTTCAACCCCCGAGTCAAGAATGCCGTCGGAAGATATTCAAGACAAATTCGATGGATTTTTGCTTGCCATTGCACAGCAGCATGAAGGTGGAATTCAGGACGTAAGTTATCCGTTTCGAGACGAGTAAGCACGTCGAATGCGTATCCGATGGGTATCTAAAAACTAATTCTGGTAAGAACCATTCAGAGTTCAGACGTTCTTGGAGTCTTGACCGTTTACCAAGTATGTGATTCATACTTGATGCGCATCAGCCTGCCCTCTAACTTTCGACCAACTATGCTGGTGGATGTTTGCTATTCATTGGCATCTAGTTTGGCCTCCTCATTTATTTATTTATTATGAAACGGGCTGGTGCCATGTTACCACTTATTGTCTGAATCGTGCCTATATGACAGATATTTATACAACTACCTAGTAGTTGGCCTACGGTCATTGCCAGCCTGTCTTGCACGTTGAGATCTTACCTCGATGTGACCTCGTTGGTATCGTTTCCTAGCTGTCAAGTTAGCAGTCGTTTCTACCTTGTCACTGAGTGGTTGGAAGGCTGCAGATTAGTTACTTTTACCCAGTAGTGTCTTTAGTCTTAGGTACCAACGTACGTTTACATAATTATTAGGTATGTAGTGACAGAGAGTGATGACCTTCCAGAACTCTGTACAAAATAGAAGTGAATGTGAGGTAGGCAACCCAAGGTTAGGTTTGAACTTAAGATTGGACCGTCAGGTGCTGTTATCGAATAAGGAGTGGCGGACTTTTTAGCGTACTACGGATGATTTTCGCTGTCATGGCAGAACGATACCTCTCACGTTAAGTATTAACAAGCCTCTATTCTGTGTTGAATTGAGTTTTGGAAAATAGGTTTAGACCCCCAGAAGTGGGCCACCGGTTTGACCAACGCTGGCCCTGGTGGGCGCCTGGCCTGGAATTTCAAGTAATGGGTCATGATCGCAAGAACTGGAGTGGATCTTAGCTACCTACTACGGGAACACAATAGTTTATTTATGACGTCGTCGCTTATTGCACCATGTTGGTTAAATTTACACATTTCAAAGAAGCTTGGGATATCTTCATATCTTTTAGGGAGCTAGCTCTCTTCTGACCACATCCTCGGTGTTACCACATCCTGTTCATTTTCGGCAAAGCGGTTGTTATTGTGCTATATTTCTTACCAAGTTTGTGTTGCGGGATCCAGGCGTTTGGAGCACTGGTGGACACAACATTATATCGCCAAAGTAACTTATCTAGATTTGTGTGGTCCTCTCAAATGGAAGATTGGAAATAAAAGTAATTGGTCATGATCGTTATGAACTGGAGTGGATCTTGGCTACCTACTACGAGAACACAATCGACCATGGGGCTTTTGCATAAATTTAAATTTAAAAAAAAAATCGAAACACCGTGACGGGAACGTGAAGCCTTCATAATCAGTAATATAAATCATGTAAAATCTGGAAAAAAGGCGGGCGATTGCGTGTCATCTGAGCACGCTTCCTTCACTGATGACGTCGCGAGCTCAGTGCCACTTTTTGAATGCTTCTATTTTAAAGGCACGTTTCTACTCAAGAAAAATTGTTAGGCCGTGTAATCTCATTCCATTACCATGTTGCTTCCCTACACTTGAATTAACAATTAACCATTTCTTCCAACTTCCATGGTTAGTTCGAATTTCAAATTTTCATGCAAATAGCCCACTGGCTCGTATAATAGTCCTGTAATAGCTGATATGTTGAATTCAGTACTAATAGCTGTTTGTTCGTTCTGGGTTTTTCTGACTATTAGCTGACTGCTAGAAAACCTTGAGAAACCATCCATGACCCTATACCATCTTGATAAAGCGTTTGAGAAGGGTTTGAGTTTGATAAACTTTGGGAATCGAGAAGACAGTGCATGGTCAGTTTCTCCGCCTCGTTTTCTGTGTACTGGAATGAAGATCAGAAAACTGGCTTTGGATAGTAGGAAAAAACTGAGCAGTCGTTCATGGATACTATACAGCCTGAAGAGTCCGAAAATCAATGGGAATGGCAGAACGCCTTTATGACCGTTATGTAACCGTCAGATGGTCACTGCGAACAAACCCATAAACGTATCAGTGCATGAGTATCAACAATTTATTGAAAATTGACTATGTAGTTATTTGGTGGGACATGACATTGTTCAGATAATGTGTTGCTCTTGTTGCTGTTCAGTTTTTTCTAACTCTGATCTCAGAGTATTGAGACTGTTTACCTTCAACACATCAGCTCTTGTATGGCTTGGGTAGGAAGGACCTGCTGTCCCAATCCTGGCTGGTGATCAGGACGGCTTATTAGTGGAATGGTTTTGGATTTTGGATGTGATGAGGTCCTTTTTGGTTTATTATTCTGTGAATAATACACCTATGTATTCGCTCAGCAAAAAATTTTTATAACACCCCCTCAAAAATTTTTCTTTTCCGTTTCAAGGTGCGTAGATTCCAAAAATGCAATGTCCGTCCGCCGTACGCCGTCCGCCGTATCACGTGTACAGGCTTCATTTTCGGTCTAAAAAAATCGTTCTTTCGCACACATGCTCCATTTGGGCCCTAGTTGTGTACCGAAACTTTTCAGCCCGATCGGAATATATCCAGGGGAGTTATGAGTGAAAATGTGTATAAAAATAGGTACTTTTTGCGTTTTAGCAACATGTTGGTAACATGAGCTTTTAAGTATCGTTTTTCATGTTTTTGGGGACGAGAAGACCGAATATGAAGTCGGTTTTGACTAAAGAGTAGAAAATTGAGGTTCTACCAGATGTTCAGCTCCCGAAATTGAATTTTTATGAGTCAAAAACCTGCGAAATCGTCTGAAATCACCATCAATTTGTAGAATAACACTGGAAAAAGTGTCAACAGGTGGATCAAGACGATTAAATGGTACTATCAATGATCAGAGATAATTTATTAAAAAAAAAAAAAAAAAAGAAGGAGCGTACCTTATTCGTGTTTTGGGGGCCAAAATTGGTGGAAACCACCAGAAATAGCTATTTCAATTATTTTATATGAAAGAAACAATAAATAAACAGCCAACATCTCTGTAGGTATGTCCAATAGAATAATAAACCCATGTGACAAGGACTTTGCAGCGTTTTTTCCCCAGATACAGATCATGCAAAAGGTCTATATGCATATCCCACTAATCTTTCTTTTCTAAAAAGATTGATTAGGGAATTTTTTTTTTTTAAATTTTAAATGCATTAGCGAGCGTGTGAACCACTCGTCCACGAAGAAGGATGTTTTTTTTTTAAACCCAGACGTCAGTTATTTTACATGTAGTATTTTTCGTTCGTGAGGGAGGGGGGAGGCCCCTTGAACTTGTCTTTAGTTGCTGTTGGTTATCGCTTTGATCGTTGTCTTCCGTTTGTTAATCGATTCAGCTCTGGTCACCATTTGGTTATCGATTCAGTTCTGGTTACTGGTGGTAACAAGTAAACCGTCGATGTTGAATAGGTAGTCCCGTGGCTAAACGAAACATTGTGCTCCCAGAGAGTCCGCTGACCACGAACTTAATGTGAAATTTAGATAAAGCCTATTTGTAGCCACCTGAATGGAGAAATTCCTAGTCTTGAAATTAGCAGCAAGAGCAGAATTTAGCTGCTTTTGGCACTTGGCGACGCCACTGCCGGCGCCGTTCACCTGGTTCCGTCGTGACACCAGAAACTATAAGACGACAATTTCCGATAGTTCTAACGAGTGAACTGCCAAAATTTGAAGTCATGTGACCCTTTCGCAGGGTCGTTTTTCGTGAAAGAACGCAGTGTGACATCGACATTTCCTAAGTCTGTTGCACAACTAGGCCAAAACAGGGGCTACTGCTGCAAAAGAACCATGAAAACGGTGGCCTGATCTGAGCATAGCACATTGATAATATGTTTTCGTGGATTCGGTTTTAGAATGGTCTGAAACTGGAAATATGTGTGTGGTTATTATTAATAAAAATTGGAAACAACCCCGGGCGCATATAAAAGTGTGGCTTCTGAAAGGCGCCTAAAAATTGATTTCCGTCGGTATTTCGTTTAGTATGCTGGACTTTTTAAAGATCGATGAAATTAGTTACCAAGTACAATCAATGCATCTGTGATTATTTTTGTATCGATCAAGATGAAGTTGAGCTTTTTTCATTTCCCCACTATTTACCTAGGATGCGTGTAGGTATTTTATGTAATATTGTCGAACACATCTTTCATTGGTTTGTTAGTAATTTTTCACTTTTTTTCCACAGCTTCTGAACACTTTCTTTAGTTTCCTCGCCAGGAAAACAGATTTCTACTCCGGTGCTACACCTGAAGCGTCGAAAAAAGTGAGTAATATTTCCCCTGACATTTTAATAATGAACTAATGATGAATTGAATCAAATTATAGGTGAACATGGGGAGTTTCGAAGTGTGAACCATAGGTACGTTGCAACCGCGTTTATGACTAGAACTTCTTCGTCGGTTTTCGATTTATAATTTGTCGGCAGGGTTGGATAATCCTATTTGTATTTATTTATCGTTAGCCCACTAATAGTGAAGAAGTATAGTCAGTGCAACCGATTTCAATGAATATGAACTTATATAGTTCAAAGTTACATTGTTACAATAGAGGAAAAAAACACTGATTGATTGCAATAGAGGAATAAAATGGGGTATCTATTTGAAAAAATGGTAGTACTAGTAGTAGGTAGTCTTGAAATTTAGTTAAGTTGGCTGTGCTAGTTAAACTTCTTATTTCTCTCTCTCTGATTGAAGTTGTACTTATAAGTTATTTAAAATCTCCAGTTGCTCCTTGACACCTATCTCAAGTACCAACCGAAAGCAGCCGAGTACAAAGCCAAAAAGAAGGAAGAAAATGAGGAGCTCGATAAAAAGAGGAGGGAGCGGGAAGTAAAAGCCCGAGCTGAGGAAGAGGCGCTGGCCAAGGAGCCCAAAATTAAAGAGCTCACAGACGAAGAGGCTGCTAAAATTCAAGCACAAATAGATAAGGTTGGCATATTTGTTTCCTAACAAACAACCTCTTCGTTATCAGGAAGTTGATATTTATATTCCTTCTTTTGTATGTACTCCACATATATTATATATATGTACAGTAGAACCCCTCTTAATCGGTCTGGCCTAATCGAGACCCTGGCCAGTTAACCATTTGTTCATGAAAGGTCCAGGTTCCCATGAAAAATCGATTTTCGTTCAAAAAGAACCTACATATTTCATAAAGTACCTATCATGAATAAAAAAGCAAATAAGACGTTGTTGCAACTCATTTTATTGTATGTACGTACATAAACAAACACAAAAAATTAAACATTACGAACTTGCATCAACATTGAAAACAATATTATTACATATTATTACTTGAAGCAATCTAATTTTTTTTTTTTTTTTTTTTTAATCCAAAAAAAAATTGTATGCCAAGTCTCCATTTTCGTAGTACGTACGTTCATCACGCCCGGGAAATGCCCGTCAAATAATGTTGGGTCACCTGCCAGCTATTATGCTATTTAAAAAAACGCTGCAAATCCCTGCACAACGGTTTATTATTTTGTATAGAATACCCTTCTGTTACAGATCACAGCTCTATGTATAGATAACCCGTCTATATAATATGATATGTACTATTCTAGTATATACATATTATGTAGATCGCAGACCCTCCGTAGGTTAGTACCTAACCCCGTACTCGTTACTAGGTACCTACCTAAATCACGAGTTAAATGTTGCTAAAATAATTCTGCCGATGACAAACAGTACCTAACAAAAAGAAACACACATAATGAAGTTCTGAAAAGAAATTGTTGATGAGGAGTGAAAAAAGTTGCAAAAGTACCTACCAACAAACTCCAGCCCCTTCTACGTAGATGGTATAATGAACCGTTGTGTAATAATTTACCGTTGAGTAATGATTTACCGTAGTAATACCTAATTTACCCATCAATAATACTTCAACGTTTGTTCAAGTTTCACTACCTACCAACAAACTCCAAAAGAGCCATCATTTTTCAAATTAAATAATATCACAGAACAACCAACTCGACTTCATACTCCGCCAATATAATCAGGTGATCCCTACCAATGATTGGCCGTATTCACAAATTCCTATTGTGGGCGCGTCTCTGGTTACGAGATTTGGTTTGAATTGTATACAATTTCATTCACACTGGAGTCGAAAATGCCTGTCGGTGCAAACTTCGGGGCCTTACTGTGAACGAACGGCTGGACGTACGATGCTCCGGATGGTCTTAAAAAACTCGCAAGTTCAAGAACTATTTAAAACCGTAAAAATATTTACGTAAAAAAATGGTATAGGCGTTTTGAAAATTTCAACCCCTATTTTGAACCCCTTAGAGATGACTCACAGTAACGTCGAGCTTCGAGGACCAACTAGACGCCGAACGGAACCTATAACCCGAATTTCATCAATTTTTTTTCATGGTAACTAAGAAAAGTGGCCCGTACGGCGTACGGCGGACAGACAGAAATATTTTTATTGCAGTTTTGGATTCTACATACCTTGAAACGTAAACCATCAAATTTTGAGGGGGGGTAAGAATTTTTTTTTTCATGCTCGATTCCAATGGTTCATTATTGAAAATAATAAACCAAAAACTGTGTTCCATGGGAAATGCCAGTTAGAGGTTGGTCGGTGGCCGGTTAAGAGGGGTTCTACTGTATATGGACAATGCTATGTTTAAACTTTATCAGGTCCTTGAAGTGTAGGTGACAGGCTGTTAGATCCTGAAGGAAGTTTTTATTTTGGAGAGTTGCCGTGAATGGGTTTGGGTGTGAGGAAAAACTGGGAGTTGGCTCCATTCGGATTCAGTTCATGAATTATGATTGAGATGTGCTTGGAAACCGCTATTACTGTGTAATTTCAATGACCTGTGCTCATTTGATGTCAAAATATTGGTAGTCCATGCTATCAATAGTTTTGACAATCGATAAATCGATCGGTTAAAAACTATTGGTATATCGATAGTTTTTGGATTTTTATCATTCTGACACTGAATCACGGTAGTCAACTGATTAAGTATTAATTCAACAAAATATGTGGTACGAGGCTACATGTTAGTATAATAATATAGAAACACATGGAAACTCATGGAAGGAAAAGGCAAGAAATAAAGAAAACTGGGCAGTTTGACCCTGGTTGATACTTAATATACTTAATTCAAATGAAACTAGCCATGGTACAGGCTCTTGTTCAGAATGCCAATAATGCAACGATGCCGAGCAAAGGAGTACCCATGACTCCTGTTTATATTACTTTCCAATTTTTAAGTGACAGTAGGTTCCATTCTAAGAATTTCGAGATCAACATCACCCTACTACGACGAATACTGCTTTTTCCATGGGCTTTCAAAGTTTTGGCAACAATTAGGTTACTGTAGCCCTCCGACCAGGGCGGTACCCTCTTGCCTTGTGTGACGTCACTTGTTGCCGAAACTTTGAAAGCTCATAGAAAAAGAACCATTCGTTGTAGGAGAGTGTGGTTGGTCTCAAAATTCTTAGAATGGAATATAATTCCTTTCACAAATCCAAACAAAACTCATGGGTGGTACTCCTCATTTTGCGCAACTTCTAAACTGCTGGACCGATTTTGATGGAAATTTTAATCATGCTCTAGGGGGCCTAGATGGGGGGGATGTCAGAATCCATTTTTACCTGTGCGTTGCCCGGGAAATGACAGAAGACTTCACAGCCTGAACGGCTGAATTGAACTGGTTGAATGTTGTCGCTGCTTCCCTTTCACCACTCATTTTAATACCTCTCCGAAATTTTCGAAAGGAGAAAACATTGCGAGAGACATTCGAAACAAAACAAGAGTGATGATTCACTTCCGTTATACATTTTGTGTCGCGTTTTCGTGTCGTGACGTTTTTTGCTGGTAGGCCACTGCAAGAGTAAACATCATCATTCATCGTCCTCAGATGATGGTCATTGCTAGGTGATAATTTCAGATGGACCTATGGAGGTAAGAATAATTGCTGTACTCCATGTCCATGACCTCTCTTGATGCATGGACTTTTCATCTTAACATCCTTCTTCCATGCTTTGACATCCGTCATCCATGTTACACTCCAGGACACAGGAAAATCTCGCATGGCTGATTAGGTTATTAGGTAGGTACCTGTCAGTAGTTTGACATAACTGTTTTCACCTAGTAATCTGTCGTTCTTGCCCAAATGGTATTCAAAGGTGGCTAGTAGTTCCCGTCTCAAGGTAGAACACGAATTAAAAAATATTGTCCTATCCACCGTCTTTGTACTCTGGCCACCACTGTGCCATGGGGCTTGAGCATTGTTGCTAATTGTGCCGCGGTATTTCATTTTTCTTTGCTGATTGGTTGGAACATACCTTTTATGAATCAGTAATCCATCTGCGACCCCCCCCCCCCCCCATATTGTGAAATTATACCTCTAGTACTTGTATTATTAAACATTTAAGCTTCTTAGGCCATTGAAATTCGATTCGTAACAACTTCTTGTAAAATCTCCTTTTAACTTTCAAAACTGCCTGTAGAATAATGGTTTTAGCTTCCTGTTGCGAAAGTATTTTAGCGCTCGCTATGTTAAACTCGTCAAAATGTTGTGGTGTGCTGAACCATTTTTTGGGATGTTTAATGTCAGTAACCTGGACGTATTTTAAAATGTTCTATTTATGACATTTTGAAGCATTGTTTTATGCAAAATATCGCCAACTTATTTTCAAACCTCCCCCCCCCCCCCCCTTCCTCCCATTTGTGATATTTTGTCGTTGTTCCAGGAAAAGAGCAAATCCGAAACTCCTGGACCAGCTGGCGACAAAGAAGAAGAAGCTGCTAAAACGATTGATGTTGAGGACGAAGAAGATGAAAAGGAAAAAGGGAAATTGGCGCCTAATGCAGGAAACGGCTGTGATCTCCCCACCTACAGATGGACGCAAACTCTGCAAGAAATTGAGGTATGCCCTTCGCACGTAGGAATAATTTTTTCGTGGTATGATAGATGGGTAGCCCTTGCAGGTGATTTGAGTCAACTGATTTCAAAGTTGGTTAAAAACAGGGAAGACACCCCTTTTTACACACCCGTCTAGAAAAGTTTCTTTTAAGTCCAAACGCAGCACTCAGTATTAGTAGTAGGATTCATTATCAGAATTCAAAATCCAGCTATGCCACCAAAATCCGAAAAAAATGAAAGGCAGTGTTGATCCCAGCTGAATTAATTACATTTAAAAGTTGATATCTTTTTGATATAAAAAGCAGGGATTTGAAAATTTTGTCACCAATTTCCTGCTGTTTTGTAGCACAATAATTTGGCACAATACATATTTTTAATGACTGATTTTGGCGCGTAATTTTCCCATTTTATTCGTCTTACCATTAAAATATCATAGGCAGTTCTTGAAGAAAAACAGCGTTGCAGAAAAAAGTATTCTGATAAATTGGTCGATGAAGGAAGTAATAAAATAATTGGTTTTTTATAATACACATAACTTTTATTGTGGCAAAATTATTGATAGTTTTTATGGAAGCTGTAAATTTTTCTGCCTCGGTAGGCAGGCACCAATGATGCAATGAGTGCCATGCAACCAGTTCTTGTTGTCTCTGGATGTTCTCCTGTAGAAATTCCGATATTCAGTGTGGTATAATGATATTCCTTCATATCAAATATCCCAACACTTCATTTTCCTTTTACAACCAATAAGGAATCAGGCGATTTCAAACTTTTTCGTAATTAAAAAGGTATATTTTACAACAGACGAATTCATCCACGAGAAGGAACTTTGAAAGTACAGTATAAATAAATTAAGTAAAGCTTTTTTAACCACAATTTTTTCAATAATTGTGTAACTCCAATCAAACGGGAAGGTTTTTTCCTAATCAGGGTGGGGTGAATATAAAACACATTGCTTAAATCTCTTTAATAAGAACTCTGCACGCTAGTACATGATATATCACAATTAAAATTTAATAATATTAATCTACAATTAAATATCAGCATGATAACTTCTCAGCCTCACAACCTGAGGTATTACCGCAATTTAATTGAAATCGTCTATGATTTTTTTTGACATACTAATGTTTTAATCACAGTCAATGTACAAAGTAAATCTACACTACTATCTTATTCAGTGCATGATCACCTTACCGGGGTAATCCATATTTTTGAACCACCTTATTTGATCAATGGGAAATTATCATGGGTAAATGAAACCGTCCAATGAAGGCTGGTGTTGTTTTAGAAATTACTTGCAGCTTTGTTTGGTCGTTTCAGCTTCCATAGTACATAATGAGTTATTGATCCAATGAGATATTTTAGTTTGAGGGTAGACAACCTGGTTGGTGCCACTCATGTTGGAGGAGCGCTAGTATCGGCATTCACATCCAGATTGAGTTTGCAAGTTGCCCAGTTATTGTTGCACCTAATCAAACATAGCATACTTTGTTTTCTTCATCGAAACTCATTTTTTCTTCGATTTCAGTCAACAAGTGAAAACTCGTTCCGGAAATGGTTCCTCTGATTGAACATGGTTTCTATCCTTATTCTGCCCCAGAAACCCCCTTCCATGACAATTCCTCATCAATCAGGAGATCTCACACTCCCATCGTTTCAATTTTATACAATATCTTTTATTTTTTTCATTTTTTTACATCGGTTCCATGCACTCTCTATCTAACATTGACTATATACACAGCATATAAATTATTATGTTTCTACGTATTGTGCATAGATTTATCTCTATGCCTAACACCATTCAATTATCTGCGTTCATATCCAAAGTATCCTTTCGTCACCATATAATTTAGTTGGAAATCGTGATTTTATTTTTTTCAAATAATAATAATACTGTTGCTGGGGTGATACGTCAGGTATCCACAGCAATTTATCGGGAGTACTTCACAGATCTTGCCCTCACTGAAACAAAAGACAAATTTAAGTTTATAATTTGTAATCCTTCCTACGTATTCAAATACCTAACACCTACCACCTACACCTACCTACCTTTGTTCTTTGAAATTAATGTAGTGAATTAATATAATTTTGGGTTAACATTATTCTTTGGGCACTACTTCGACTTTCAGCATAGACTCATTTTACGCTTTCATTGAAAAGTATATTGTACACATTTAATGCTTGCTAATTCATTACCTAGTATGAGGTTGTCACATGGAAAATACCAATAAGTAGTGCATTTTAGGAAGCTGATCGTATCATGTTAACGTTGTGGGAGAAAAATAAAATAAATTCTCTAAAATTAGAGAATTGGACAAGCGATTTTTAGTCGTCATTTTTAGTCATCTTAGGAATGGCCACTTGATCATAGATAGTATAAATATATCATCCAGGATCCTAAACATTCCTCAAACTGCATGCCAAAACACGCCTCACCTCATCAAATATTTAGAAATTGGAGATAGGAGGATGATTTTATGATAACGTTCGGTATGAACCTTTCAAATCAATAACGAGAAGACACAGGAAGATATTCTACCATTGGGGAACAGTTCAACTAGTGGAGCTTTGTACGTCATTACCGAACTGGATTTTATTCCGTGGCAAAACCTGAAAACGTGGTTATAAGTATACCTACTTACTGCCAGTGATCTTTGCTTGCCTTATAATAGTTTATAGCAACACTGAATGGTACATGCATCGTTCCCTTTATGCACCACCTCTGGTTTGGGCCACCAGCTGCCACTGCATAAACGATCCCTGCATGTATTCAGTGTTGAAGTTGTTCCTTGCGAATACAGCCTACTCCATCCCTGATAACCTTGCTGTTCCCATGCGTTCTTGTATGTACCATGATTAGGCAATTTGTGCAGGGATAGAGCAAGCACATGCAGGTCCATATTGATATAATAGTGTCCTAGCTGACTGATGCAACAATGACCAGGTGCTTACTTCATGAGCCATCACTGGGATTGCATTGGGATTATTATTTTTGAGATCTTAGCTGTGATTTTAACTCACGAAGGGTAGTTCTGTCAATTTAAAATTGTGTACTCGCCCAAGTGCCATTGCAGCAGTTGGGAATTCTGTGGTCCGTGGCATGCTCCATCGCCCATTATGCGAGCGAGGTGCAGGGAAGTCACTAGTCCCATTATTGCTGCTGGGTACTCACTGGTTTTGAAAAGATCGCTCACAAGGTCTGGTTGAACCTGCGATCTGGTCGTTGATCTGCGGTCTGAGGGGCTTTGTTCAAGTTTTGTGGATAGCCAGGAGATTCAGCGTTTCGTTAAGACTTGTGATAAAAAATTGGTCCCCTGATCAGTATGGCTCTCTAGGGCCATGACCCTTGTGTCATAGTGGTAGGTTGAATGTCTGGCACAGGAAAGGCTTCCAGCTACTTAATAAACGCGTCTACTGTAGAGGTGTATAGTTCCTGACCAAACTAATCTCGAAGAACTAACTCCACTAACTAGTCTGCTCCTTGACTTAGTTCACTTCACTGAACATTCGTTCACTAGGACGACAGAGTAACAGTTAAGGACCCAGTGCCTAGAGGTGATGTAAAAAGGGGGAACTAAAGAGTTCATCATCATTATTATTATGAACTAAGAACTAAAGAACTAGTAACTCACTCACAAGGCGACTGAGTTAGTTCGTGTAGTTCATAGGAATTGTGGATGCTGCATGAGGAGTTGATAGTATCCACTGAACCCTAGTTCCTTTAGTTCATTACGAGTCATTCAGATGGGGTGAGTTAATACTACCTGAGGATTTATCGTTCTCTCGGTGTCGTTCTGTGGGTTTACTACATGAGGAGGAGTTGGTATCCACTGAAAGCTACTTCCGTTTAGTTCATTAGGATTAGTTCAGATTGGGTGGATACTAATGAGGAGTTCGACAGTTCAAAGGAATGAGGGTCTAAGTTGGAGTCGTTCAGCCATTCCTTCATCCAGTCGTTCATGCATCCATGCCAGTCAGATATGTCAGCTGTTGATAGCGTTCTTTGTTCTAGTTCACTGTTTATGTCATGTGATTGGAAACGAAAAGGAACTGGAACGAACTACTGAACTAACTCAAAAGAACTATTCCTTTCAAGAAATAAACTAATTGAACTTGAATCTCTCACATGAACTACTCTTACCCACCACTATTCTGCTGCCACCACTGTATTGTGGTTTCCCGCCTCAGTCACTGGCAATGGTGCCGTTTTATTTACACAAATTCTTTCAAATGCGGAGGCTACATTGTATTCCTGCAGTATGTTCAGGCCATACTATTCAGTTCTTGAGAACAGAAAAACTTAGCTTCGACTGTAAATGAAGAGGCCAGGGGAAAAACCCCGTCATCGACTGAAAGCTGATTTTGAGATAAATGAATTTTAAACTTTACCAACTTATGGAGACTGAAAGAATGATTCAAAAAATACAAAAAAAATAGTATTTGAACCTCCAACTATGCAGATTTACAATATGTTTCCCAAATACCTGTTTTTCAAACTATTGGATGATATTTTATTAAAAATATCGAATTTAAAATGTGAAATTTAGCCCTCTTTCACCCCTAAACCGAACAACAGGGAGAAGAAATGCAGTTAAACACCATTAAATCAGTATTTACTTAAAATTTTTCTTTTGCACAATTTTACACTATAGCAATTTACAAAAAATATGCAATAATTGCAAATTATTTACAAAAAAATTACCCAAACTATATTCTTCTTTTAAAAAACGCAAAATAATGTTCCAAAAAATAGTGAAAAGGTCGTCGACATTAAAATATTGGCTGATTCACTCGTCTTCTTCTGGGTTTGCAGCAATTAAACGCGAAATGCAGTTTTCGGGTAAACAATGGTAGGTACAATGCAAAACAGCGTGGACAACGGGTGATAAGATAAGGAGCGGCGCGCGCCGCACCGTTGGGTGGGGGCCTTTAAATCGCAAGGACGGGGTTCTTCACCACACGCGCTGTCGATGACGGGGTTTTTCCGCAGTACACCTAATATTTAACCCTTGTTTTCTCTAATATGACAGGGTTCTTCCCCAGAACCGATCACACCATCGGATTCTACTCCTCAACATCTTTTAGAAACCGCTTCAAACTCGTTTCACCCCAAAATGTCGATGACGGGGTTTTTCCCCTGGACTCTTCAAATGTTATGTTTATAGAAATGGTTCCTCAAACTCCATCATTATTATAGTTTTATGTTTCAACTCCAACTCACTGTCCAGGTAGTAGATGGCGACTATGAGACCAGCGAGGAAGAGAGCACATACAGTCAGTACCAATGCACTGACTGTATGTTTGGCGCAGCACGACTGCTTCCGCTCTTTTCCCCTTGCGTTACCGTAGTTGACCATAGTGAAATGCGTTGAAGATGCTATCGAACACACATCCTGATCCTTCCTTGCTGGTTCTAACCGTAGTCCGGCCAGGTTCGCTGCTGTCAGCAGAAGTGACCCGCTGGAACCACTCTATAATCACATAATGCGCAAATTATTTTTAAATTACTTATATGAATCCTAAAACATTTAGGGTACAAGCTTGCCCAAGTGTGATGATAAATAGCACACCCCTATTATATTTTGAACTCGGGAAGTGAGTGTGATTGAATGTCAGAAAAATGAATCAAGAAAGTCACAGGAAATCGTTGAGCGAGCCGCTGCGGAAAATGAGTTCTCTAACGACTCTTCAGTTTGGAATTGGCGATGGGTGTTCGTTATTTTTGTTTACGACCACAGTATACAAAGTTGTTTGAGCTGATGATTTTACCAGTTTTGGTTGGAATTGGGAAATTTTTAGCATCAGGATATTTGCTACAAAATAAATTCCATTTTAAAAAATTGACGAATTAAAAAAGCCAATGGCACCATGTAAGTTGTCGAGTATATGTAAAAGTTGAGTGAAGGATTTTAATGAAATGAGATCTTTCGTTCAATTCTAAGACTGTGCTAACTTGAAATGGATTTGTTATTCTATTTATTATTTATTTCATTATTCTATACGGAAATGAAAAATGAGCATGAAAAATTAGTAGTGTTAGTAAAGCCAAACTACTTTCTTATCTTTCAAGGCCCGTTTCCTTGAAACTGGCAACAAATTAGGTATTGCAGTTTTTCAAAATGTATTATTAGTTAACGTGACCTAAGCTGTAAAAGTTTACAGCCTTGTATATGTTGTAACATGAAGGATACCCCCAAGCTTACATTTCAGCTGGTGTGTTTTATGTTATCAATCGAAATTTTGCACAAATTTAATTCGGTAGCTAACGAACGGTCTTGAGTTATACGTTGGGTAATATTCATACCCGGCTTAATTCCGTGTCCATTTCTTACAGGAGATCTTATGAGCCTGATGAGACGAATAATTGTTTCTGTGTTTTTGTTGCAATATATATGAATTAAAATATGAAGTCACCAAGTTTAAATCACGTTATCGAGTCAGATATAATTCTGAGTTTTTGGTAACTTTCAGTAGGCAAATCTACGATTATAATTTTATTATATATGTCTCTTGAAAGGTAACGTTTGTGGGAACGTTGCAAGTGAGGGATACCCTGTATGGAACACGGACATACCAGGGAAATGCTAATTCTTTTCAAATATTAAAACAGCTTTGATTCTGTTAATTTCGGTTGTTTGATTGGCTCGATGTACGTCGGGCACCCGTTCTAGGTGCTCCCCAATATCTTACTGTTTATCAGCGTAGACGCCACCTGCTGAGGGCCCCACTTGCTGATAACCTTGGGAGTGTCCTACAAAAGCGGGAAGGAAGATGAAAAAAATAAAGAAACAAAACACAGAAGATCAGTGGAAACGATGACAGTGAACAGCTTATGAAAGTGAAGATGGTAGAAGAAGCGATGACCGAGTTGATGATGATTTGTGAAGGATTTCTTTTTTTTTTGTAAAGCTGATTGAACCTGGGTGCTAGTGTTACTGGACGGTGAGGGAGAGAGCCACTCGTTGACTGTCTGTATCGACCTCTGAGTGGAAGATGAGCAGGTGCAAGTCATGTCGTTCCGGCAAAGAGCAGGTCGTGGGATGTACCATCCACCTCCGCTTTCCTCAGGTTCCATCTGAAACCAAATGGCCGTAGTTAAGAATAGTGTCAATATAAATATGTGTAGGATTCAATTTTATTTTGCGCCAACAACATACCAACACAACAACATGTTTACACAAATTCACATTAACGCTCAATAACTAGTTTGTGGTACATGGGTGGGGCTCAGGCTGCTCTGAACAGTTCATGCAGGTGGGTCGTCTGTATGATCTCTAAAGACACCTGCTGTGACGGGGCAAGTTCAGAATAGGGCTGTAGCTCTTGTTGTGTCACTTCTATCCTTTCTGGAGCAAACTGATCTAGTTCACCTCAGATACGGAGTTCCTCATGACTCCAGATACTACTTGCTGGCATAGTGCAATGCCCTAGAGAATATTAGAAATTCTTTTAAACCAGAAGAAATCGAATTTGTTAGACAATTTGTCCGAAGAACTGTCAAATATTTATTTCCGACCGATTTCCAAATTAGTTAGTCCTACGTTGTCCACTACATACTTGCCTGTTTTGGATATTAATTTGCTGTTGTTTAAACTAAAGTAAATGCCCTGCCGTACCTTCCCCGTTCTGACCCTTATGGCCATAGTAGTTATGGTTTTCTATCATCGTCTCGAACGTGTGCACATTCTGTTCCCTCGCGTACATTCTACTGAATGATGTGAGAGAGCACTTGAGATAGCCTGCTTATTCGTTTTGATACAGATCTCTAAGTGCAGTTACCTTGAGGTTAAGGTCCTAGATCGCAATCGTGTATTCAGATTGAGGTTGGCCATTGTAAAGAACCAACCGAGCCTTGGTATTCCTTGCGACACCGTTTGAACCGTTTGCTTTGCAAAATGTCTTTGCCCCCCCCCCCCCCGGGGGGGGGGGGATCAGCTTGCATTTCATATCGGCAAGACTGTCTAATTGCGATGGGATTGTGTGCCAGATACCACTGGATAAATACCTACATCCACATCTACATTCATCTTGTCTTGAGATATGATGGACCACTGGTAAAAACCATTCTTTCCGTTACCTATCACCTTAATTATAACTATGCGCTCTATGCGCTGTCATCATTTGACTTTGTTTTTATCCACCACAGGCAGATGTTATGATGTTTTGCATCTGAAAATAATAGTGGTGCAGGCGCCATGCCCATTGAACCCACACAACACTGACGCCAAACATTGCCTAGCACTGCGCCTTACCCCCAAAGCTGCCTCCCCGAGATGACTGCTGTAACAGGTAGTTAGGTAGTGTCCCAAGATAATTAACTACCTATATTTAATACTATAGAATAAAGTTTCGTGTTAAGGAAAGCTCATTATTTTATCCAGTGAAATATATTTGGGACAATTGTTGCTAAAGCCCCCCCCCCCCCCCTCCCAGCCGTCCTCTGGATCCGCCACTGTCTATCATCTCCACTCTGGTTTCGATAGAGATCAATAGAGAACGATGTTATTGAGTATTTGGTGTTTTACAGTTTTTGTGTTCTCGAATTCAGTCGTACACAGGAGCCTTCTGTCACACTCTTGTGATTGGTATCCTCAATGTTCCAGTCGGGTCCGAGGATCGAAAGTCCGACCACATAAAAATGTTCCCGTTGTTCACTTTGCCCTCGCAAAATAACGATTAGCCTAAATGTTCCCGTAGCGACATGAAATCCAAGGTGTGGTAGGAGGGAGATGCGCTTGCTCGCCTACCACGTCCAGTTTTACGTTTACCTTCCAGGATGTCTCGGTCTTGCCTCAATATTGTGACGGGTGGTAGTCGAAAGGAACTCGACGCAATTTTTTTTAAAGGCTGTAAATTTACGTTCCATAAAGAATTAGCCGGTGGCGCTAAGAGATGGTCATTTTCGGCGAAGGGTAGTAAATGCAAGTGCAAGGCATTTAAAAACCAAAGGCAGTGAAGTTGTTGAGGAGACGGACCACAACCACGAACCCACAGTGAAACAAGAAACATGTGAATTACGTGCAAGCGTGAAAAGGAAGGTCACAAACGAATTTTCCGCACGTCCGTCGACAGTGAATTGTCTATATTGGTTAGATGTGTAGGAAGATAGATAGATCGATAGATACCTACTGGGATTAATTTATTTGTAAAAGCCGTTTTTAGGCGTTACAATGTTTTTGTAGCTGCCTGCACTTTTTGAGCTCATAGACTGACTTCCTTCGATGTTAGCGAATTTTCTAATTCTTAAGAATATACTAAGAAGCCGAAACCTTTATAGGTTGAGAGGAGTGCCCTCCAGTATCTCCCTCATTCGGAAGCGTTGGGAACATCAGGGCATTTTCTGAACGGGAACATTTTGGTATGTCGGGAACATTCGCGACCTTTTCGTACGGGAACATTTCTGTCTTTTGTCGGGCTCATGGGAACATTTAGGCTGTCGCCTGGTATCCTCTGCCATTTTGCATTCTCGTCCTTCTCAGCGGGAACTGGGTCGCTGCGGGTTACCGCCCCCTGTGCAGCTGTTGAGTGATGATCGCCGGTGAAGACTTGGAAGCCCCCAGCGGCTGGAGGGGATCTCCCGCAGTGGTGTCGGTCTTACTCAAGAATCCCGTGAGATGCGTTCATAGCTTTCTTTCGGGCCCAAGGTCATGGGCTCCGCCCGTTACGTCACTTCCTAGGATCCACTTGATTGCATCGCGTCTTTTTATATCCCAATATCTTCATCAGCTACATCTACGTGCCCCCTTGCACCTGCTTATTGATGTGATTCCTAATCGATTACCGTTCTCAAAACAAGGTAGGTAGGCGCCTACTCTTGAAACAGGTCTTTGCGATTTGCCGCTTTCTGTTAGACTAAATTAGGTAACAGGAGATCCGATGCTATTTATTGACCTTCATAATTCGTCCTGAAAACAGCCCAAACACGGTCACCACGTTGCGCTTCAAAATGAGCTCAAATGTATTTCTTACTTTTCTCCTCTCAAGTTGCCAATTCATCCGATTTTTAACCTGAAAGTTTTAAACTTATCTACTCACGATAGACGTAAGAACGGCGAAAAGTCAGTTTTTGAATTTAAAATTTTAATTTTGGTTTATTATTTTCAATAATGAACCTTTGGAATCGAGTATTAAAAAAATTCTAACCCCCTCCTCAAAATTTGATGGTTTACGTTTCAAGGCATTTAGAATCCGAAAATGCAATAAAAATATTTCTTTCTGTCCGCCGTACGCCGTACTGGCCACTTTTCTTAGTTACCATGAAACAAAATTGATGAAATTCGGGCTATAGGTTCCGTTCGGGGTCTAGTTGGTCCTCGAAGCCCGGCGTTACTGTCAGTCATCTCTAAGGGGTTCAAAATAGGGGTTGTAATTTTCAGAACGCCGTATCTCGAAAACTTTCGATTGAAGGGTATGGTTTTTTTTACGTTATCAAATTTGTCTTGAGCTAAACAATTTTTTGAGGCCACCCGGAGCATTGTACGTCCAGCCGTTCGTGTGCACCAAAAAGCTTCGTCAACACGATCGTAAATCAAACGGTATAAATCCGGCCCGGATATCATCGCTGCGGAGCACCTGATTATAATCAAGGATGGCTGTATGAAGTCTTGGTTGTTCTGCTATATTATTTGATTTGACAAGTGATGGACTATTGGATTTTTTTGGGGGGTACTTGTGAAACTTTAACAAACGTTGAAGTATTATTGATGGGTAAATTATTACACAATGGTAAACTATTACACCAACGTTAAATTATTACACTACGGTAAATTGTTACACAACGGTTCATGTACCAAGAAGGGGCTGAATTTTGTTGATCGGTACTTTTGCAACTTGAACAACCGTTGAAGTATTATTATTGATGGGCAAGTTATTACACAACGGTTCATTATAAGTATTGCCCACAGAAAACAGTGATCTACGCAGAAGGGGCATCTATTTCACCCCACATCAACAATTTTCCTTTAGAACTTCATTATTTGCGTTTCTTTTTGCCGTTTTAGTTACTGCTTGTCATCGGCTGTATTATTTTAGCAACATTTAAGTCGTGATTTTGGTAGGTACCTAGTAACGAGTACGGGGTTAGGTACTAACCTACCGAGGGTCTGCGATTCACATAATATGTAGAGTAGGACATATTACATTATATAGACGGGTTATCTTTACAGAGAGCTGTGATCTGTTACAGAAGGGTATTCTGTACAAAATAATAAACCGTTGTGCAGGGGTTTGCAGTGTTTTAAGTTTTCTAGAGAATTTAACTTTTGAATTGATTTTCAATCGTTATATGTTTATTAATTTCAATAATGAACCTTTTGAATCAAGCATAAAAATTGTATACCCCCCCCCCCCCTTAATTTGATGGTTTCCGTTTCAAGGTGCGTAGAATCCAAAAACGCCGGAAATTATTACACAACGGTTTATTATTTACCTGTATAGATGTCCCTTCTACATAGGTCGCTGTTTTCTGTGGCCAATACCTACCCTCGTGCTGCCCCCAGGAAAGCCATAAATCGAGTACTGGAGCAGGCCCAGGAATTGCAGTTTCATAAAAATGCGCGGGATTCAGTAATTCAGTCATTATTTCATAGTAGGGCCCAGATGTTTGCCTTTGATTAATTGAGTGTGAATAAAAATGTGATACGGTATACATCCAAGGAATCCAGCCCAGAACTCATTGATAGGGAACAACTGATGGCTGTATGAAATCGAGTTGGTTGTTCGACTGTTTCATTTAAAGAATGGTGGTTATTATGGATTTTGTTGATAGGTATCTACTTTTCTAACTTGAACAAACGTTACGCTTCATAAATATTGATGAAGCTTTTCTGTTCTAACTTTAGGGCCTTACTGTGAACGGCTGGACGTCAGCATTTCAGTTATAATTCAAATATCGGCTCCGCCATTTGGGCATAATTACTGAGTTCATGCCCGCTTTCCGAATCAAAATCAGTTGAACTGGAGAGGAACACAGTGAAAAATACGATGCTGCCATCTGTTGAAAAAATTTCGTACCAAAATCGGGGATGATTGCTTGATGATGTCTTTATGGTGTGATGCAGGAAGGTATTTTGCTTGGCGAACATCGTCAGCCAGGGGTGATGGTATGATAAGGGGAATAGTGCGAATAGAGTTTGGTGGGGACAGAAGAATGCGTAGGTATGTATGGATAGGTATTTAGTTTCAACAAATATCTTTGATTTTAAAGTTAATAAAGTGTTATTATTGGTAAATGTAGAATGCCGAAGCTAAGAATGACCGTTGTAGTTAGATGGTGAGAAGCAGAGGGGTAAAATGCTTGCATTATGTGTTAGTGGGTGTATTATGTGAAAATAACTTGTTTAACGTAATCTGATCCCACACTGTGCCTATGAGCGGTGTAGTTGGGTCCATAATTAAGTAGACGAAAATTAGGCTACAATAATTGTACCTACTGAGCCTACCGGTCGGTACATAAATTATCTTGAATTGATTGTTATGTGTAAGCTGCTGTATGCGTCTCAATGTATTTACATTATGTAAATTCATGAGCTGTCTCTCTCTTTCCATTCATCGCGCTTAATCCGGCGTTCCCTTGTGTTCACGGGTTTTTCCTCGATTTGAAGCTACTTTGTCTAAGTACAATAGGCCACCGAGGCAGCATGTGCGACCTCGCCGAGCTTTCAAATGTCCTATTTGTTTTACTGTGGAAGGAGGGGCCGGCCAATAATCAGCGTGCTCCATTGTTTCAAAAGTATTTCGAATCCATACGTATTCTCAGGGGAGGACAAGCTTGTGCAACTTTCTTGAGTCAGAGCGCCTCAACACCGACTCGCCCATGCTTGGAATTCTTCGGGCGGGCACCATTTTTACGTGAATCCTCGCTCTTGACCCATTTTTGAGCAAAGCTAATGACCCCAGAATTCTTCTAGACGTTCTGGAATAATACAGGTCATAATTTGACAAAATTGCGTACCACCTATCGTGTCAATTGAGCATCTTGAATTCATTGCCATTGTTTCTCAACTTGTGTGTTATTAGAAACCTTGAAAGTTATGTGATGAGAGGTAGGTAATAATTGAACTATAAAATTCGTTCCCAACCAAGGTTGATTGAATCCTACGAATTCAATCAACCTTTATCACCAGTATGTTTACTTAGTAGACTGTCATATTAGTTTTGAACTTGAGGGTCAAAAATACAATTAACTATCAAAAGCACAATACGTCTTTCCATATCGTGGAGGGTTATTACTCCTGTGGATTACGATATAGAAGTGATGCACATTATGTTACAAGAGTTTGCAACTTTTGAAACGGGGTGATTCCTATTTATTTAATATTACCCGGTGAATTTGTGATTCCACAATTCCTGTAAAATCCCTACAGAAGAACTTTCTGGCGTTAGATTCAATATATCATTCCCTCCCGAGGAAATGCTATATCACCCACAGTAGGCTCCGCAATGTCTGCTATATCTTACTCATGTTCCTTAATTTATTATGAATCAGTTCAACTGATGTGACTGGCTTCAACACACGCAGGCACTTTTTTTGGCAAATGACACCCGTTTGTCGAGGAGATCGGTTTCATGTGAGCTGTAGGTTCGTGACGGTGGGACCAAAATAAAGTGACAACTATCACGATTTGTTTACTTAATGCATATTTTCTCATCCATTCAAGATAAGAGATGGACGAAAGTAAGAATTACCTAATTATCATATCTACCTGCTTACAAGAAGTTATGCTTCGTCTGTTTTTAAGAGCCACTCGGCATTATCAGGACATTGTTATTCAAGTTTTCAAGAATGTTGGAGCTACAATATAGAGGAAGTTCCACGAAAACATAGAAAGAAAACAGTTTCGATAATGTGGCAGCTATCACAGGTCATCTTGCTTAGTTAATGATCGTTGGCAAACATGATTGAGAAACGTGTTCCAAGTGTTGGTCGGTTTCCGAAAGAAGTCATCTGCCAGTTCACTAAGTTTCTTTCGATTCGAATCTTCCGGTTGAAATGTTTAAAAAGCAACTTTACCATACAGTAGTTGTTGCTTGGGAACTAGCTGATTAATATCTTTGCTGGAGTCTTCCTCATCATTGCATAATTTATTGAATTGTACGAGTATTGTGTTGTTGGTCAATCACTACACAAGTCTGTTATACGTTGGGGCCTACTCGCAAAGCTCGAGCTTCGACTATATCATTCCAAGGGGAAACTCTAGCCGAAAATCATTAGAAGTAGAGACAAATCAAAACTTTCTCGCGAACAAACACTCTCGAGTGTGCCAACATGATACGGTGGGGTTTGGTTGTAGGCTCGGCCAACAGACTTGGGGATATTTGTCAACTCCGGGTAGGCGTGTTGTGAACCTCTTTTTCAAACGCCTGTCGCAACTACTTCACTGTGTTTAAAGAACCTTATGCAATGAGAAACATTTATATTCATCGCCAGCGATCATCTTGACGAGGTGGTGTCGCGCCGTGTTGTACGCACGCTTGACGCTTGCATGGGAGGCCTTGTATAGATAGTTGAATCCGACAAATATGTTGATATTGTCATCAATAAAATTAAAGTTATCGCCTTGCAAATTCTCCATTTTTTTCATAACTCAAATATGGAACACACCGGTGATTTCAGCATCTCTTAACTCAAGGGTGGGTTATTTTGCTTCCGAGTCTGCGAAGCAGCGGAAGCCTTGTGTTCACTTTCGTGAGCCAAAAAATTTTTGTCTTCAGAAATCAAAATTTCCACTTGCATTTTGCGTTTCAAAGCCTACTGAACAAATTTGGTTCCGTGTCTGTCGGTCTGTGAGTCTGTGAGTCTGTCCGCATTTCCTTGTTACAGCCATAACTTCCACGATTTTGAATTGATTCAGCTCAAATTTTGAGGGATGGTGCGGATAAGGCCCCTTGAGATCCCATACAAATTTCAACATGATTGATCCAGCGGTACGCCCTGCGCATGCGCTAACGTTAAATTCAACAAACACGCATAACTTTCACAATTTTGATTCAATTTCGCTCAAATTTTCAAGGGTTGTTTGGACAAGGCCTAGTGAGTTCCAGTATGAATTTCAGCATGATCGGACCCTCGGTGCGCTCTGCGCATGCGCTGGCGTGAAATAGATTCAATTTCCTTGTTACAGCCGTAGTAACCAAAGATTTCACCCAATTTCAATGTAATTCTCAGGGATTAAGCGGGTAGGGCCCATTGAGGTCCCATATAAATTTCAACATGACAGAGCCAGCGGTTCGCCCTGCGCATGCGCTCTGTCTGTCTGTCTGTCCTTCTATGCACGGCCAAACGGCTCGACGGATATCGACCAAATTTGGCACGAATATCCAGTATGCTCCCAAGTTGTGCAACGTCGCATTTTTAATTCCCTGATCATAGCGGAACTATGGTCGACCATGGTCAACTCCTGAATGGCTTGACGGATATCGACCAAATTTGGCACGAATATCCAGTAGGCTTCCAAGTTGTGCAACGTCGCATTGTTAATTCCCTGACCATAGCGGAACTATGGTCGACCATGGTCAACTTCGTTAATTGAAATGGTAACCCCTATTTTTTATCGCGTATTCGTAATCTACGTGAAATTCTATCTACGATCGACCTTTCGGACTACCCCCGCGGTCGACCTTAGCGCATCCATGGGCCCCTCCATGGTCGAATCCCGAATTGCTCAACGGATATCGACCAAATTTGGCGCGAATATCCAGTAGGCTTCCAAGTTGTGCAACGTCGCATTGTTAATTCCCTGACCATAGCGGAACTATGGTCGACCATGGTCAACTTCGTTAATTGAAATGGTAACCCCTATTTTTTATCGCGTATTCGTAATCTACGTGAAATTCTATCTACGATCGACCTTTCGGACTACCCCCGCGGTCGACCTTAGCGCATCCATGGGCCCCTCCATGGTCGAATCCCGAATTGCTCAACGGATATCGACCAAATTTGGCACCAATATCCGGTAGCCTCCCAAGTTGAACGTAGGCGCATTTTTAATTCCCTGACCATAGCAGAAATATGGTCGACCATGGTCAACTCCTGAATGGCTTGACGGATTTTGATAAAATTGGGCACAAATACCCGGTAGGCTATGGGATTTTTCCGTCGTTTGTTGGTTCCACGATACTGCGTACAGCGAATCTCGGATAGCGAGTGAAGCGAGCGGTCAGGCTAGTTATGTATAATGGACGTAATGTATTATGGAAGTCATGTTATGTATAATATGTATATTTCATGTAATGTTATGTTATGTAATGTAATGTTATGTAATATGTATATTTAACGTTATGTAATGTTATGTAATGTAATGTAATGTAATGTAATGTTATGTTATGTTATGTTATTTTGCTTCCGAGTCTGTTCTATTTTATAATGGGTCACTCTGATTGTGACGAGGAAGCTCCTGTGCCATCACCTTGGCAGTGTATTTTTTAATAAAATTAAAAAGACATGTTTTATTAACTACCTACGTTTTTATATTTTCATTGTTAGGGATTTCTAGGATTCTCGGAAGAATATATGAGTGGCTGACGCCATTCGAATTGATGTTCGGGGAAAGGTCATGAGATTTGAATTCGTCAGACCTACGTTGGGGTTTGAAGAGCCTCACCGTTGCATTCTAGGAGTGCATAGTGTGGTACATAAGGATTTCAGAGGTTATGAGGGCAATTCTACTTTTGCTAGGAATTGAAGGAATCCATCCATTGTTTTATTGGTTATTAATTTTTGCTCATCAAACATTCACCTTTGTTACAGCATAGACGCCGTCATTTATTGACGGTTACCTACCTGCTGTTTGAATGATGTACTTTCAGTTCCTTTATACAAACTTCTCTCCATCAATTAGTTGATTTCTATAATAGTAGATTGGTTCCTCCTCTTAATTTCTCTCCAGATTTGCTTTTGTACAACATTGCAACGCAGTCTCTTTCACTCCAACAGCCAATCATAGCCAACCTCTTCACTTTTGCCCAACCTTCGTCCATCTGTCTTTGCATTATTGTTTGTGGTGGTTTGTTTCTGAATGTGGCTTGATCTTAGTATCGGGTTTCTTATTTGAAATTTGCAAATGTTGATTAGGTATACTGCGCGTATAAGTCGACTAGATGTTCCATTCCAAAGTATTCACGTAGCTCTCGATATGCATTTAAGTAATACAGGTAATATATGTATTGACTACGATTTGAATGTACTACCATTTAACCATAATAATATGCGTTAAGAATATAACTTCGTGCTTTATCTGAAACCCCGAATTCCCTCGTTTTGATTATCAATGTTCGCTGTACCGAAACAATGTAAACTGCAAACTTCTAGCGTTGCTCCATTCGCGTTATTTTTTGTCGCTTCTTTTTCTTCGTTTCATTATGACTTCATCAGCCAGTACATGGAGCGCGTCACTTAGTTAATCATACTTCATCACTTACGTAATAACCACATTGTTGTCTACCTCAGTGTGGAAAGCATTCAGAAGGAGATATCTTTGCCGAAGGAAAGATATATTGACGCTGATTTGGGTTATGGATTTTATTAGTGAACAGCAATTTAAATATGCACTTTTTAATTACACTTTGATAGGCACTTAAATTACACTTTTCATTTCACAAACATGATCAAAGTGCCTACATTTGACAGCCCTACTTCAAAGTACCTAAGTGGTAAAATAGTGTTTACATTATTTTGAAAATGTTTTTATTCTTTACGGTCGCAGTTGATGATATTCATGCGATGGGCGAGGCAGGATGCCAAGAGAAATCGATTGAGACTCTTGTTGATAAGAATATTGAGCTGAATCATTGATGAAAGTTTACAATGAGCTGAATATTCGCGCATCACCTTTCACTTTGACATGAACTCGCGCACTGAAAAACGGATATGAGGAAACAGTTTTTAAAGTTTGGGGAAGAAATGTGTTTGAAAAGAACAGCTCTTTGTCCTTCTTTTCGCACAGTGGGTTGTGCGCATGGGTCACAAAAGCGGTTTATATTATTTTTTAATGAAAATAGGTTCTATTCTGAGAACTTTGACACCAACCGCACTGCCCTACGATAATTAGCTCTTTTCTATGGGTGTTCAAAGTTTCCAGAGGTTCTGTCGTCACAGTGGACAGGAGGATCCCGCCTGGGTGAGAGAGCAATAACTTCCATTTAAAAAAAAACCACACCATTGGTGGCAAACAGCATTATCATTGAGGACATAGAATAATTATTAATTTAGTTTAGGTTCAAGTATACAGAACTGTTGAATAATGCTGGAATTGTTTGGCGTGAAGGATTCCGATGTCGAATCTGGTTTTCCTATGATGGGTCCTGCTAACTTCATGATTGTGTATAATGTAAAATGTTATGCTGCCAATAAATAATTAATGATCACTATCTACGGTATGCTCATGAACCCAACGTACTCCGGGTTTGTACCCAGGGGTGTTATGAGTGAAAATGTGTGTAAAAATAGGTACTTTTTACGTTTTAGCAACATATTGGTAACATGAGCTTCTGAGATATCGTTTTCTATGTTTTTGGGGACGAGAAGACCGAATATGAAGTCGATTTTGACCAAAGAGTGGAAAATTGAGTTCTACCAAGTGTTCAGCTCCCAGAATTGATTTTTTATGAGTGAAAAACCTGGGAAATCTTCTGAAATCACGATCAGTTTGTATAATAACACTGGAAAAAGTGTCAAGACGTGGTTCAGGACGATTAAATGGCACTACCAATGATCAAAGATAGTTTAAAAAAAAGAAAAAAAAAGAGCGTACCTAATTTGTGTTTTGGGGGCCAAAATTAATGGAAACCATCAGAAGTAGCTATTTCGATTATTACGCATGAAAGAAACAATTAATGAACAGCCAACCTTTCTGTAGGTATGTCCAATAGAATAATAAACCCATGTGACAAGGACTTTGCAGCGTTTTTTTGTAGATATTTCCTCACACTCCATCACGTTATCTTCTTCATCACGTCTTTTTCGGGTGTCATATCCATGTTATTTAGTTTTTTACTATAACCGCGAGGATTTAGAACCTGATGAGTCAGTAATGGCTCAACCGTTCGAACTTCTTATTCTTCGTTGTGCAAAATTTTATTTTCCGTCTGTAGCTCCAGGTATTGGAAGTACCTGGCAAAAGCTCTAGTCACACTATTTGTTGCTGATCTTATTCTGTAAATGATTATGGTCCTTAAAATAATTGAATTTCTTTCTCACCAATGGGTAATTTTACCTGTTTTCTTTTATTAAGTAAAAGGTCTCGGCAAGTGCTTTCCGAAAAGGTGCTATATGAGGGTATCGTAGGATCGAAAGTGGGTGATAAACCGAGGGGAAGAAAGCGAAATGACGTCATACGTAAAGGTCCTCACCGCCTCGTCGAAACCCTCAGCGCCATTCATCTTACGTCGTCATTTCGTTTTCTTTCTATCAGTTTGTTGCCCAAGCTACACGGAGTTTTGAGATGAAAATTGGCAGTGGTGGAGAGGGGGGGGGGGGGGGGGTATTCAAGGGCACTAAATCGACTGTGAGATCAAAAATAAAAAATCCCTGCACACGGAAATTTCCCATTAGCTTCATCGGTCAACCACTAGTCTTAATTTTTCATTACCATTTTCATGCTCAGTTTGTAGGTCCTGTTACATTAGCATGGAATGAAATGTAAACCCCCTATTTATTTTCCAAGCATTTAGCTTCCATTTTCTTCCAGAAAATAGTTTTGTGGACGTTGTATCAAAGTATCATTTCCTCGTCGTCTTATGATAGCGAATATTAACAATTATTATACTACAGGTATCTCGGAATATGTAGCTGGTTTCGTCTTGTCTTTCTAACCGAAGTCAACGAATCTTCCCGAAACGGTTTTGTCTCACAAGTGATATACGAGTAATTTTGGAACACCTGCAAAATGAAGAGGAATAACTTTCACATCAATATTGTTCCCTTCGTAAGTATTTACATAACTCGTGCATTCCACAACTCGAAAGTTGCCGTTATACAATAGCCGTTTGTCCCTTTTTGAGTCACCAGAAATTTATTTCTGAATCTTTTGAGTATAATATTAGATTCAGCTAGCGGTTGACATTGCTTCCCTCATGGCTGATTTTCGATCTCATCACGTACCGGTCCAAATACAGTCCTTAACATCTTCTCCCGTATAAATTAGATCCTAATCGGTTCGTGACTTTTCGACTGAGCTTGGTGTCGTAATACCGTCAAATGGGTTTGCGGTTTTTTTCCTCCCTAGTTACACTTTTTTGACCGTTCGCTCGATGGTAGCTTTCGCACATTTGTCACGACTCTTGAGCTGTGAAATGTGTTGAACTGGTTGTGCAACTTGAGGCACCTTAGACCGTTCTGTCAAATGACTACCTAATGAATCGCACATGCGATTAGATGATTGATTGACTCGAATTTATTTCATCAGGAGAAAATTGGACGAGATACTCTTTATTGACCTGGGACTAGCTGAATGAGCTGAACCAAGGACATGTTGGTATTATACCGTTTAGTCCTTAATTTAGGTTACAATTCAAGTGAACTAGTTCTTAATTTTTTTCACACAGTGACATTTAGTTGAATACAACCAACAAATTTACATTTAAATACAACAACAAAATCCAGGCAGCGGAATTGAATAGTTAAATTTGTTTTTTTAATGCTGGAAAGTGTTTGATCAAGTCTATAGTAAATGGTAAATTGAAGGGTAGATAGAGTAGGTACCTACTTTACTTCAAAACTTCGCTCATATGGCCATGGTGCGTCTGGAATTTTGAGGTCGAATTTTTTGAATTACAGTAAATCTTGTCAATATCATAATTTTATATTAAAATTCCCTTTTCATTCCATTTTAATTTATTCCAGTTCAATTCCATTCAATAATTATTATTCCACGCCGTTTTTACATTCCTTACGTAGGGACCTAACTCAAAGGGTAATAAGGTAATGTTATCCGGTAAACAATTTTTGGAATTTACCCAGCTCATGGGTCTCTCCACACAATCTGAACCCATGGGTAGGGGGGGGGGGGGGGGGGCTGTATTACAAATGTATGTAATATACGCGTGTAGGCAAGATTTTGGCCTCAAAATCATATTTGAAAAAAAATTCGGTTTTTGAGGCAAAGGCTAAATTTATATTTACCTCCTTTCGAACATTCAGGTTGTGCAGGTGAAAAACTACCCAAAAAAACTCTGCAAATTATTACACAGCGTTTTGTTATTTTTCTCTATATTTCCCTTTCCGTAGATCACTGTTCTCTGTGGTCAGTACCTGATCCTTTAATGTGGGTAATTACAGTTTCATGTGTATGTTTGATCTTTTTTTCAAAAATTAACGATGACCTTGAGGAAATTTCCTTAAATTATTTTGTGGTTACTGGTTGATGAAAGGCATCCGAGATTTGATGGAGAGAAACGAAAAGCGACGTGATGCGAGTGGCGGAGAGCCGGCTGGTGACTGGCGACCTACAAGTGAAAGTGATAGCTCGCGTAGGGGCCTAGTTACCGAAAACTCCCGGGGAGGTCATGGTCACGAGGAAGTGGTCTAGTCCCCTAACAACTTGTTCCTCTCCATCTTTCGAATGCTACGGGTTACGAACTCCCACCATCTGATACATAAACAGTACCAATCTGTGGTTGATATTAATGTGGTTTCTATCAATTCACATTTGATGGACGGAGGAAAATTGAGGACCCGAGATTAAGCGATTTTTGTTGAAGGAAATTGAGTTCCCCAGGCAGTAGTACCAACCGTCCAGTTTTGTTTCGTTTGAGGAAACTGCTCTAAAAATTGAAAATATTTTATGGTGACGTAACACGAAGGTTCTGGACCCAATTTGTTAAATACATATTTAGTTCTCGCTCTCGCTCGTCTAATGGGTTACCTGTCTCGTTGGACCGCTGTTGCCGCTCGTCCCTATAATCTGTCAAGAACCAAACCCTTTCCTTTTGCAATTTTTCTGCTTTATCAAGTGCGTTACTTCACTTGCCCAAGCAGAGTTTCTCTCGTTCAGAATTTCTGTACACAGCCCGTCCTCGCCTCTCCTTCGTTTAGTTCTAAGTAGAGAAACCTGTAGTCTACAGTGCACTTGACGAGTACTAGCGTAGTTTACTTCGGACCCCTGATAGATGACACAAAAAGAAACAGGAAAAACGTATACATGCGCGGATCTACAACGTTCAGCGCAACCAGTTTGTTGTCGTGTGCCCTGAAATATCAGTTAAGGTACTAATGCAGCGCTCTGCCTTATCGGTGGTGTCACCGTCAGGTACAACCATTTCCCTTCTGATCTGGAGTTGGTGGATTTACATCATACGAACTAAATCACCAGCGATGGATGGAATCTTGGAAACCCATTTTAAATAAAGACGGGGCTAGGTGTTGAAACTATCTTTTACCACTAAGAACAAAAATCTAGTTTCGGTGGTCAGCCTACTACAAACAAAAAATTAATTGTTATAGTAAAATTGTAATATTGCCAAATAAGTTATTGTTATTGTAAAATATTGTTTGTTACTGACATTGTTTGATCACCGGAATCAGTATAACAGTGCTGACACATTGTTACGCTCATATTTATGGGGTAGTTCGCGGAGGATGGTGGAGTTGGTATTCTACTTCAGTTATCACATTTTCTCATTTGAGAAATAATCACGAAGCAAATTATTGTCAACTTGTGATGAAATCATTCATCGTACGGCCTGAAAAACCTGAAAATTATTTGAATTATTCTGATTTTGAAGATTAGCTGTAGTTACCTACTGGGATTTCGAAAACCGGTCGATACTCAGACTTCAGGCTTTAAGAGGATCAATAATATAATAATGCATTGTTCGTTTGTTTGAATGAGGGTGCCATTACAAGAGGTTCCTATCATACCGGAGTGAATGCCTACTCAGCAGATTCCAAATTGCTTAAATTGCTATCCCATAATCGACAAAAGTCCCATTCAAACAGCATAGGTTTCCACCCCAGAATCAACGGCTCCAATACTTGAAAAGTTGTACATTAAAGACGTACAAAGCCTGTCTTTTGCTGAGCAAACGCTCAATTGGATAACCTGGCCACCCAATTACCGCTGGGTTGCCGAAGTTGAATGTAGTTTGGATGCTTGAATGATGTTTTGGTTTATTATTCTGTGAATAATACACCTATGTATTCGCTCAGCAAAAAATTTTTATAACACCCCCTCAAAAATTTTTCTTTTCCGTTTCAAGGTGCGTAGATTCCAAAAATGCAATGTCCGTCCGCCGTACGCCGTATCACGTGTACAGGCTTCATTTTCGGTCTAAAAAATTCGTTCTTTCGCACACATGCTCCATTTGGGCCCTAGTTGTGTCCCGAAACTTTTCAGCCCGATCGGAATATATCCAGCGGAGTTATGAGTGAAAATGTGTATACAAATAGGTACTTTTTGTGTTTTAGTAAAATAGTAGTAAAATGAGATTTTGAGGTATCGTATTCCATGTTTTTGGGGACGAGAAGATCGAATATGAAGTCGATTTTGACCAAGGAGTGGAAAATTGAGGTTGTACCAGATGTTCAGCTCCCAAAATTGATTTTTCGTGAGTCAAAAACCTGGAAAATCGTCTGAAATCACAAGACAAAGAACACTAGAAAAAGATCACTAGAAAAAGTGTCAACACGTGGATCAAGACGATAAAATGGCACTATCAATGATCAAAGATAGTTGGAAAAAAAAAAGCGTACCTAATTTGTGTTTTAGGGGCCAAAATTAATGGAAACCATCAGAAATAGCTATTTCGATTATTACGCATAAAAGAAACAATAAATGAACAGCCAGCATTTCTGTAGACCAATAAAATAATAGAATAATAAACCATGTGACAAGGACTTTGCAGCGTTTTTATTGTAATAGCAAAGAGACCATAGTGTTAGAAGGGTTTTAACTCAAAACAGTGATTTTTATCTCTGCTTCTTTGGTTAATAACCTCTTATCATCTTCATGCCATTTACTTCTTTTTTTTTTATTACTGCACATCTTGCTCTGCGATGCATATCAGCAGTTGTTCGTTGTAGTGTACAGTTAGATGATTACAGTTACGGTGTTGTTAACCAGGTTAGTCCCGTGACAATGGACATGAATGAGGTTTTATCGAGTGGCCGTACACATTGCGGCTACCTCAGCAGAATATGTACGAATAGGTAGTTGGCGCGAGGTGCGTGACACGAAACCGTTGATACGCCTTCAACAGCCACACCCTTATAGAGAAACCCTTATGTAACTTCCCAAGAGGTAAAGTAGACGAGTATAACCTTTATACCTGGGGTCTCTAATGACGGGAGGGATGACATTACTCTTGACGAATTATACAACTGTGTCACCATACACCGAAGTGTTCCGTATGGCAAAGTTCGCTCTGATTGTGTCGGAACGTGGGGAGTGGAGCAATATCGCAAGTGAAGCAACTAAAAACCTTTCCGTGGGATTGAGAACGAATGATCACTGTAACCGAATGCCTAACACCGAGCTATAAAACAAAAGAATAGAATTCTGGTCCACAATCCCCCAGAATTAGGGTTTTAACGCGAAATCAGGACGTCTAGGGGTTTTTAAAAATCAGGGTCCTACTGACGTTTACTTACCTTTAACGTTCATAAACGTATTGTTTGTATCGATATTTCTTTAATAAAGAAATGTCGATACAAACAATACGTTTATGAATTCTGTTTAAGTAACGGAGGTTTGTGAAACGAACCCCAGGTTTTTGATAGGTTTACATAGCTAACATCATTACGTGATAAGGTGGAAAATCGTCTTCATGGATCAAATGGTATTTTCGAAAATGTTTTTGACAAAATTACCCTAGAGTGATTTTTTGCGTGGGAATAATAATTATTAGTCAGATGTACACGTGGATTGTGTTCAAAAAAGGACCAGTAGAGTGGGTTGGTTAGGTCCCCCCCCCCCCTCCATATTTCTACCAACTTTTATATACTTTTTCAGATTTATTTGTTATTTTTTGCATCACCTACCTATACTGTTATTCAAGTTCGTGTCCTAACTTGGCCAATAGGTGCAATATAAATACTTCAAATATAGTATAAGTACTTCAAAGAAAGTTATAGAAAAGTAATCTTAGTAATCTTAGTAATGACGATGCTTAAACGTCTAGTGCACTGGGACTATAATAACTTTATTTCGACTTGCTGTGAACGCATTTCATCACTAAAAGTCCCTCATTTACACTTGTTGCGGGTTTCAAACTTTTAAATATTAGTCAATTTTATAACTGTCAGTGGGATAAAAATGATAATTATAATATGCAATTTCAACCCTACTGGCTTCCTTGCGATTGTGGGTAATAGTTCATGACGAATAGGTCTTGTGGACTAGAAAAATAAAAGTGCATCTAGAATGAAAGGAGTTGGCATTGAATGATGTAATATCACCAGCTGTGGTACGGGATCTCGTTTGTGGGCAACCATCCCACTTCTGGTAAACTACGCAAGCCTAACAGTGATAAGTCGCCGAGCCATTTGAACCAGTTGTTATGGCATCAAATCAAATTCAACCGCCAAGAATTGTATACTTATTAGGTATGAATGTGAGTTCTCATGTTCTCTATAGATTACAACTTCCGTTGCCACTTGTTAGAGCGCTTCTGGAGACGTTTCTTCCCTTCTACGTTGATATTATGCTTTTGTTCAACTCATGAGTATCCGCTTGATATTCTTCCGATTCTCAGGAAAAATCTGACTACGGTATAAAACACCTCAGTTTTGGAACGTTTAGTTCGGCTTTCTACTGCGATTGTGTATCTAGCTTGCAATCTGAAATCGTTATAATATATCTGTAGTTACGCACTGTACCTTGCTTGTTGGTATAGGATAACTGACTCGCGTTCATAGTCATTACAGGAAGAGCTTTGATGCTTCTACGCCATGTTCTCTTGTAACATCTTACTGAGATGAGGTCATGACGGCAACGACGAGAGCGTTGCTCGTAAGAATTATATGCGTGATTCTCATTACCTCCTTTTCATGAACCATTACCCTCCCGAGGCGATGCATGACATTTGATTGCGACTAGTCAGTTTAATTAAATGGAGCTCGGGTAAGTGGGGAAAGGTACCAAACATCTCATAGTTGCTTGCCGTTTTTGATAATCGCGTATGATGTAGAAAGGTCTTGCTGATCAGCTCCAGATCAAAGTATTCTGTCGGTTCTCGTTTCGATATAAAGAAATTGTCGAATCTCTTCGTACACTCATCATTTTTTACAAACCATTACGAGACCTGTTTACCAACCCTGCTAGGCCTGTTTGTAAGCAGCAGAGTTGGCTCAGCAGTAAATGTTAAATAGAGTTTGTTAGTCACTGGAAAATTCTGAAGTAGGACTAAGTGATAACAACTATGGGTGGTCGGTTCTTGAGTGAAGTGTGCACCTGCGCACGATCATTTGAAATTCAGTGAGTGCTGTTCAATCAGTTGCAATATCTACTAGGTGGTTTACGTTGAGTGAAGTTAGGAAGTAATGACATCACAAACACACTTCACTTCTGCCTGGAATTCGGTGCCGAAAATTGGTACGTGCTGCTTCTTATTCTCTGTCTGCCCTATCCTGTCTGCTACATGTTGCTTACTGCTAGTGTTTCCATCTGTGTGCCTACTCTTATTAGTTGCTGACATTATCAAACCGTAATCATGGATAGTATCGAAATCAGATGGTATTAGCACTATGACTTTCCAGGCATGGCTAAACTACTGTGTTTACCCTGCTAGAACCGCAATATTCAGCTACGGGTATAGGGAGTGTGACATTGCCATAGCCGAAATGAGCCTTGCCTAAGGAACACGACGCAAATACCAAACAAACGCAACAAATGAGGATTGAAGTCGTCCTTGAAATTCACCGTAAGCGGTATTGACAGAGGGCATTCGTAGACGCTCGTGACGTTCTACAAACGCACTTACAATTTATTTGTTCCAAATAAAGTTCGAAGACGTAGGTACCGACAAGTCGATGACGGATGTGACAGATCGCAACGCCTCGAGCTTAGAAAGGCGTAGCCGCTACTACTGTCCCCCTCCTTAAATGCTAAAATGTTGATTCATTTCTTCGTCCCAAGTCCAGTGTAATACCAAGGTCTGTAGCCTTACCAATGCGTGCGGTTGCCGGGTTGTGCGAATCATCCGGGTAGGCTTAAATGTCAATTGAACCCGGAACACGAAATGATGGACACGCCCAGGTGGGAGTTCGGCGCGGCTTTAACTTGTATCCGAATGATAATGTCACCATAGATAGCTAGGGTCTGGACCAGCAGGTGTTTGCGACAGAACAAACTTGATCTCAGTAGAGATCACCAGTCTTGAAATCGACTTCTCTTTATTCCAGGGGCCTGTTTCATGAAGCAACAAGTTACAAGTCGATTATTGTACAAGTTGTAGAAAATCACTTTCGAATTCCCTTTTGTTTCTTTTGAATTATCTTTCACCCTATACGAATGAATGACGTTTTCACGCACGCTACATACTTTTTATATTCCCTTCAGCTGAAAACTGCCAACCAACATCCTATTTTAAGACCCACTGGAATACCCCATTGTAACTTCTTTGAACTTGTGCCTTTTCTTTTGGTGAAACACTTGTACACTTGTTGCTCTTTATTTTATGAAACAGGCCCCAATTTTTGATGAGTTGACCATTAATTTCAGCTCGAGCACAATTGCTTCTTGAATGAATTCATTTCTGCTCTGTCAGACTCTCCACAATTATATTATAATGGCTTTGCACACCAGGCACGAACTCGGAAATGTACCATTTCAAAACCTATCTAAGTAAGGATGTTATATCTACGCAATTGATCAATCATTTCTCAATCAAAGATTAGCGACTCCGTTTTCTTGTTCTACAAAATGTTTAGTGGTTAAGGGCGAAACCAGTTCACGGCCAAAAAACATTCTGCCGCGATTGCACAGTGGTCGGTTGGGTTTGATGGGTTGCGTCTGTTGTTCACTCTGTTGTGCTTCAGAATTTCAATGGTCATTGACGCGGGTTAGGGAATATCGTTTGTCATAATGATAACCTTACCCCCTGGGAAACTCGAATTCCAGAGGGTCTACACTAACTGAATTTGCAGAGTGTTATTGGAGAAATCAAGGTTAATCTTTGGAGAAATGAGCCATCAGACTGATGCTGGCAGAAATCTTTTGTTGCTGGTTCTGCAAGTTTTTCGATTATCGTAAAACAGTTACTCATCTTCAGGTATTTGGTGAGGGGGTTTCAGTAGAGTGGATTATGAAATGAACTCAGAGAGCCTAGAGTCGCTAGTACTATTTGAAATGGCTAAAAGGTACCTATTCAGCGTTATGCCTTTTTCTCTCGGTATTGGAGTTTTTCGCTGCGCTTGAGGAATGTTAATGACATTTTCTGCTTACGTATCAGTGTCGTTAAATCATGGCTACATAGGTTTTTAGCAGTTGAAATGTGAAATGTGGTTGAGTGGCGCATGCTGAAGATGCCATGGATGGACCAATCACATTGGGTTTGCGACGTATCTAAAGACAAGGAAAAGCTTGGCAACTTTTACCGTACCCAGTTTTGTCCGACTATAATTCAGGTGAGTAGGTAAATCAGGCGTAGTGGCAGCAACCAGTCAAACAATAAAACATTTTCATAGCTGTCCAATATGGAAATGGATCGGCATGTACCTATTTCTCTCAGTAGATACTATTGGTATCGGACAAAGTTCGAATCGTTCAAGGATCCTCCGGCAAAGCCTTCAAAAAGTGCTCTGTACGAATGTGCTGTACAAAGTGCTCTGTATGTAATGTTGATGGACCTGATGCGCTCAGTGATGAGGTGAAGTTAATGCCCTACAACCCCAGGCCATCTCGACTCTTCTCTTGTGTAACGACTTGACACACCACGTGCATCTTACACAACCAATCAACGGCGTTGTTTTGTTTTGCCCCTCCCTCCGCATTTGCTCCGTCAATCTATTATTGAATAGACTCGTAAAATTCTTACGTGGTTACGAGAAAGACTTTTTTTTAATGTTGAAGTAGCTCGGAATTATCGACTTAGGCGGGCATTATGTGACCCGGTCCGGACGAATGGGGAAAACTTGACTTGAATTTCTCGTTTCTGGGCGTCTTATTATGTATACTAACCTGGAATTAGACGGTAAAGAATTCGACCCGGTTATTTCGGCTGTCTCGCAAATGAGTTGAAACTTTTGTTTGTGCTTACATACATGCCAAACTACTAATGGTTTTCTTTTAATCAGCTCTAAAAATATAGAATCCGGACTGTAATGTGTTTGGGCAAGATTTACTGCCACCTACAAATCGATAATGGTCATCGTTACAGAGTACCATCAAAAAGATAGGCTACACCATCCAAGTTTCACGTGGGGTCAAATCATTTTCGACTTATTAAAAGTTTTCTATTCCCGCTTATTAGAGCCACCTCTAGTCTCCACCCCGAACTCACCATCTCCATTAAACTCGTCCGTTTCCCAAGCTTTCGGTTACAGTTGTTCAATACTAACCAGTTCTCGAAGTTTCCATTTCAGTATCATTTTGGCATACTTGCGATCGAGTTTCAGCATGTGTGGGTTGTAGGTACTCACCTGTAACGAAAAAAGTTGTCTATTAGCCATCTATGTTTATAAGTGATAATAATGGTGATCAGTTAAGTCCACTAAGATCACTATAGGCGGTGTTGTGGAAATAGACATTTAGTAGGTCGGTACTCGATCTTTACTGTCCCTAATTTATTATGTTTCAGCGTTTTGATGGTTCTGAGGTTATAACTCTCGCACTGGAAGCCAATTTGTCTTATCTCAGTTTTCCATTACTGTAAGTTTCTCATCCCTCATCACCTTAGTTCGTGTGGGGATTTCAAGCAATATTAATTTTCATCGTGTGACCCTCACTACCCCGAGGCTATGCTGATCGGTGGATTAGAATCCATAGGCATACTTCTCACTGGTAATCAATGCAATGCAACACCTGTAATTAGTACTGTTCTCACGTTCCTGACCTTTATTTTCCGACGTTTAGTGTCGACCTTCCGTCAGGTAGAATGAACAACGAGGCATATGCAAATTCCTGCAGACTTCCTTATTTACGCTGAACAACAGCTGTGACTGTAATGTGGCTGCCCTATCAGTGAAGGCTGTCATTCATTCCCATAACCAAGCATAGATGAATTGATGTACTTGGGCTTATCAACTGTAGGAATCCTAAACCATCTTTTGAGTAACTCACATAGTTGCTTATCGCCAACCTTGTGGTTTTCTGTAATTTAAAAAGATCTTTTTATCAATTGTAAATAACTAAGCTGTGATGATTATTTGGAGAATCGCGATCAACTTTGCCGTAATATATTGCTGGATGTTTTTATGTATGATGTGGTGAGAACACGTCGACTAAAGCCCAAACCGCTTTGCCTGCTTACTGAAATGAAGGAATTTTTCGGAGTTCACACGAGGATCAGGGAATGTTTGCGGATGCTGGGGCTCTGTGTCAGTACCATTATAATCCTAATAGAACAGTCAGTCAACAAAATGGTCAGGTGGGCTACTTGTGGATTATGGACTTGAATTATATATATAAAAAATATTTCATAGATGCAGGATTGATGGAGAATTGGAAATCGCACAAGCTTTGTGTTGTTGTTTACAAGATCTTCACTGTTTTGCCCTTGTAGGCGCTTCTTGAATTGGGGTTGCAAAATACATCACTCGAGAAAGGGTGAAGGTTCGACTATCAAAGTGACATAATACTTCCGATCCCTGTTGATTTCTATTGAAATTGAAATGGAAAAATCATTGAGATCCTAGAAATCATCAGATCATTCAAATCTCGCGTTGGTAGCAGAACCGCAGCTTGCAGCTTTCACCGACCTTGTCACGCCCCCACCACCAGTAACAGGTGGCCGGCGCGGCCCGGCGTCGACGCGCCTGCGCCAAACCAGTTGCATATCGAACGTAACAGAATAGAAAAAAATCCATCTCTTTCCCGCCGCCGTCGTTTGACATTATCGGCGAATCATTTTTTTCTAGATAAAACGTCGGAAGCTCGATGTATCTGATGTTTCTATCATATTTTTTTCCATCACTTCTTTTTACGAAAGCCTTTTAGCTGTCTCACTGCCCGCCTACTCGATAGTTAGGCACAATACTTGTCGGTAGGAATTACATAATTTTATCGGATAGTTACATGCATTTATATCTATTTATAGTTTCGACGTGTTTCCTATTACCTACCTCCTTTGATTGTAAATAACGTATGTACTTAGGTAACGTAGGTGGATTATATGGGTAGGCCGATTTTGAACCGAGGAATTACAATCCTGAAACTTGATAGATTTTACTGTAAGTTTTGTCAGGTTTTGAATAGACTCATTACTTTGTTATTTTCAAAACCAACTAAATTTATTCAGGAATGGATATATGTGTAAGTCCCTATGGCACGTGTTGAATGAAATTTGATTTCATTGAACATTTTGAAAATAATAATAAGTAGTTTCGTTCTTTTTCTCCACGCATTTTCAAGTGTTTAGATGCTCTCCGCACGTATCATTATAAAGTAACCTACTGGACTGGTTATGGCCAAGCTTCTTTATGTAAATACAGTAATCAGGAACGAAACTGAAGTCAGTATTCTATTGACTTCCCAGATTAATCACCAAATTATCCTTCAACGATAACGAGAAACACTTGAAATATAGTGATTTTTAAACTTCCATAACTCCGGCACCTGATGGTCCCGAGGTTGAAATTTGTTACACGTCCTCAGAGGGCCCCCTCAAGAATGGGTGTACGAAAAATCAACACCGGGGATTCCCCAGGAGGCCGTGTTATGGAGGGGGGGGGGGGGGGGGTGTAAAACTCCTGTTTTGGTTTATTGTTCTGTGATAATAAACCTATGTATTCGCTCAGCAAAAAATGTTTATCCCCTCAGAATTTCTTCTTTCACGTTTCAAGGTGCGTGGATTCAGAAAATGCAGTGTCCGTCCGCCGTACGCCGTATCATGCATACCGGCTTCATTCACTTTCGCACACATGCTTCATTTGGGCCCTAGTTGTGTTCCGAAACTTTGCAGCCCGATCGGAATATACCCAAGGGTGTTATGGGTAAAAAACAGGAATTTTTTGAGTTTGAGTAACATGAGCTTTTGAAGTATCGTTTTCCATGTTTTTTGGACGAGAAGACGGAATATAAAGTTGATTTGGAAGGAAGAAGTTTCAGCCTTAAATTGACGTGAAATTTTGGTCTAAAATCGTCGTTCTTCCGTACACAGTTTGGGTCCTAGTTGTGCTCCACAGCTCGGCAGCCCGATCGGAATACACCCAGGGGTGTTATAGGAAAAGTGGGTCTAAAAATAGGAGTTTTCGAGGTTTTTTGAGGTTTTAGAGAACACGAGCTGGTGTTGTATCTTTTTTAGGTCGAGAAGACAGAATATGAAGTTGATTTTGAACAAAGAGTGAAGAATTGAGGTTTTAACGAAGGTTAAACTCCCGAAATTCATTTTTTATGAGTCAAAAACCTGGGAAATTGTCTGAAATCACCATACATTTGTATAATAACACTAAAAGTAGTATTAGCAGGTGAATCAAGATAGTTAAATGGCACTTTCAGTGTTCAAAGATAATATATTTTTTTGTTTAAATTGTCAAAATCATCTAAAATAACTATTTCAATTATTGCGCATGAAAGAAACAATAAATGAACAGCAACATTTCTGTAGGTATGTCCAGTAGAATAATAAACACAAGTGACAAGGACTTTGCAGCGTTTTTCTGTCGTGGAAACATAACAGGGGGCTCTCGCTTCCCTAGATATTGCCCGAATAATCTGTCGTATTCGAAAATAAACCCTTCATGTAGGTTGAAGCGAGATATTTGAAAAGTATGTTAGTAGGTGCGTATATGGAAAATGATAAATATAAATGTTCGTTTTCCCCTTGACCGGCGCATCTGTTGGTACCTAATGAATTAAGCGAGACTAACATTGATTTGTCCTTGAAATTTGCCTACATTGTGGTTGGCTTTAGATTCCACGAGTGAATGGACAATAAAATCTTAAGTAATGGCCATCCGCAGAAACCCCTCAACGTTCGAATGATCAAACCGCTTTGCTCATTAGGTACCTTATTTTAATTATGTTCAAGGTTGATACCTATTTCACGACCTCGTAGGGGTTTCGCGTCTATTAAACCCCGCCATTTTAACAGAATTATTAATTAGGAGGTTGTAATTTTCGTAACCACTGAACGACCGTGGTAGTCGTCGACGCCATTAAATGTGAAAAGAATGGGTCGCGTTCAGCGGTTGGGCATTTCCATTAAAAATTAACATTGGTTTTTAGCCATGCGAATAATGAGGCGTTGCAAGGCAATCAATTAGTATCTATTTCTCCCGTGGCCTCTACTCCTGTGAAAGCCCCACTGTTGCTGGAATTCCCAGTGAACATCCCCAAAGGTCTTTATTAGTCCTTAGTCAATGATAGAAGCTACAAAAACTTCCGCACTCGTCAAATGGAGCATATTCGGAGGTAGAACCGGGAATAAAGTACCGTAAGAGATGCAGATACGGTGTTGATCCGAAATTACCAACCTGCATTCTAGATTGTGTAGCAATCGGTAGCTACATTGTATGTTATCATAGAAATTTTCTAATGCTTCTAAGGTATCCCATACCTATCTACCTATGTGCCCTTTAAACCTGGCATTGATAAACCTACCCTCAGTTAGGAAAATATATTCCAGTAACCTTGTAAGAAGAAAGTTGTTTCACTCGGTCCGCCTGGTAAAATGAGGTTCTGCATCGTTATTGAAATCTGTAAAGACTGGAAGTTGTGTGGTCGAATTAAACGGGAGTAGAAAAACAAGGGCAGGGGAATATGAGCATGGAGTAGATAACCGCTGAGTAACATTTGCTATTGTGCCGAGTTAACCTTAATAGCTACGGGGTCGACTTTTCCCACCGATGATTATCAAGTTATTTCTGCAATCCGTGCAGGTAAACTGCGGCATGCAGGGAGTTGTTGGCCAACAATCTTCACAGGAGCTTCGCAACACCGGAAAGTCGCTTTTTATTTTCCCTGCGAGTATAACGCGGGAAGAACACTGTCTTTCACTTGACACGAAAATAACAGGTCGCGGTGCTGACCTTCCGAGGACTGATCCCCAGATTCACAATGTAACATTATTACCTATATCCGTGTCTTGGACTCGGTTATCCAACGCAGATGATAGTTTCTAGGCGTTTCAGAACGGTTTGTGTGGACAGTACTGTAACCAACCTCCAAAGTTGTCGAAAATGGATGTCCCCCTCCCTCCCCCATTTGAACCCTGGCATTCCGATGGTGAAAGCAAAATTTAAAAATACCAAGTAGTAAAATTAGAAGTATGATCGATCTTTGGGATAAATGTTGTTGGTAGGATTCTTGAGGTTTTTGGTCGCTTAATAAAATATCCACTATGCTGACGTTTCAGTCACAATTCTGATAAACTTATGATGAACGTTACTTCTTGATAAAACTATAATTATTACTTTCAACTATAGCTATATAAACAACTTTTCTGCCTGTGTGTTCCTGCTACTGCCAAGACTTATCAACTAAGCCCTGAAGAGGATTTATAAATAAATCGAAACGTCAGCATAGTGGATATTTTATTAAGCGACCAAAAACCTCAAGAATCCTACCAACAACATTAATACTGAGTGGTCGAGAACGTTAATCATACTTTGGGATAAATGCCTCAATACTGGCATTTACTTCTAGAGACTGAAGCTGAGCAGGAGGCAGTTCCCATTGTACGGGGGCTTGATTTGTTTTAAGGTAGAAACTGAATTCGAAGCAGTCAATACCTACCTAGGTAATTAAAAAATAAAAATAAATAAAAAGTCGACAGCATACCCACGAAGTCCTATTTTCCTTGAAAGTGGGGGTTTCAGCATTTAAAATAAAACCGAGACTCTTGACCCACTCTGCGAAGTCCCTTCTGAATGGATGAATGGTTTCTTCTTTACGGATGATTGTGACTGCAATAACCCCAATTCATCAAGCTACAAGAATGGTAGGAATCGCGTTATTTCATCTTCCTCTTGTAAAGTTTCCATTTTGGAGCTTATGAGGTTTTGCGGGTATACTTTTAGAAATAAGTGTGTACAGATTTGACCCGCGTAACTGCTACTTCCCTTGAGACGTGGTTCAAGGATAACTTGGGAAAAATCTGATACGCGAAGGTGAGAAAGAGAGCCAGAGAATAAAAACGGCGTTTTTAATTAGTGAGAGTTGAGAGACTCCAGAGGAATAGTATCTGTCGTCATTAGAGAATTTATACGGGAACTTAAACCGGTCACTCGGACAGGGTCACCCGGACTGGGCTAGTAGTTAGTTCAATGTGCGGCAGTGTTCCTAATATAAGCTAAAGGTCCGGCGGAGTTTAATATAAATATCTTGTGTAGAAAGAATTTTAATGCTAAAGTAAAGCTAATGTAAAGTGTTTGGAAGAAGAGTTTATTTATGGAGGTATTGTTCGAGCGAAATGGATTGTCGGAGTGGGATGTATAGCGAATTTTGTGGGGTCATTGAGCTTGATATCGTCAGCTGCTTGGTCAGCCTCGTTTGAGGTTTGCGGCCACAGGTCGGTAGTATGAAATTACCCGCCGTATAGGATCGACATATGTAGGAGCAGAGGGTCGTCGTAGCTTTGATAAGTATATAAAAATATGTCGCGAACGAAGTGGAGTGGATGATTTTTCAATTTAATCATGACCGGTTGGTTTGAATCATCAAAAAAATATGGCAGTATTAACGCATTTTTTTAGCGCTCAATTTGCGTTTTATTTTCTACATATATAAAAAAGTAGGTTGAAAATTCGCTGCTGAGGTTGCGGGATTTTCATTATGTTTCTATCTAAACGGGAAGCAGACATCTATTCATTATTTAGAAGCTTACAATTCGTGGGAGGCCAACATTTATTGTCTATAGCGGGGCCATATCCCGTTGAACTCCGATGGGTTAGGGAAAAAGAGCTGCGGTGTCGTAATGACCAATGAGTAGTACCTACATGGGAAGTACTAGGGTGTGATATCCAATTCCTTGCGTAATATGTTGTAAGGAATCAAGGCTCCCAATACCGAAACGGGATCTAGGTCAGAAATCCTGATTTCACTGGAGCAGACGGCTGGAATAAGGGAAAGCAATGCAAAACGTGCGTTCGTCATTAGAGGCCACCGTCGCGTCGCCACCAGATACGAATGCGCAACGTTTAAAAAGGCGTGAAAACATGATAGGAAGTACTTTTTTCGTTATAGAACTAGAGATGATCGAACTTTCCCTATTATAAATTGAATGTGATCATGAGGGGTTTTTGCCTCAAGAGTTGACGTTTTCACAACGTCCTGATCGCTGTCAAAGGCCCTCAAAAAGAAATACGGACTCGAGTTTAATTTTTGTTAAGACGTGGCGCGTGGCGGTTAGTCAACGCAGAAGGTGGTGCAACGGCCGTTAGATGTGCCGAAAGCAAGTTTAAAAACATTTTCGTCGGGGCTTTTGGGAATGCACTATTACCACATACAGTCACAAAAAAGCCTGTTTTTTTAAAGGTTTTATTTAGAACTGTTGGTGCATCCTAAAATGTCGAAATTTGATCCTTATGCCAACTAGTCTGGTGATTAAAACATCTATTTTATACTACAACTTCGGGTTTTGAATCCATTCAAACCCATTACTGTCTAGGCCCTGCTGTTGACTTCCTAATTTCCTTTTCTCCTACAGCACCCACCTACTGTATACTCCTTAAAATCACGAGAAGAAATTTACTCGAAGTATTCAGAGTACAGCTTTGAGTATAGCTGCATATCTAGGTAGCCGTTTTCATATTGTTCCCAATTTTTTTAATTTATCCCCAAAATAGAAGTTTGCTACCTACTACTTAGAGTCTTATACTTTTGGATTTCTTGATTCCTAATTTTCTACTACTACCGCTACTTTATTTACCATGAAAAGGACCCAACACATCAAGGACGTGAGATTATTCGAGAATTCATAGTCAGCATCACAAGAAGTATACGAAATATCACAGTATTTGGATTTGGATGGCAGAACACCCCGCATCACCGCTGAGCACCCGTTCACTGTATGGTAGGCCAAGTATTTTCCCATAGATCCTTGACTGCCACCATTAAGTGGCGTATGGGTAGTGTTGGATGAATAAATCTTACCAACAACGAACGAATATCAACATCAAGATAAATTAATATGGGAACGATTGACTCTATTCTATTCCAAGGTTGTTGTTGCTGTCAATCAATTCCGTCAATCCCTACTGTCGTATGGCTATTTTGACGATTCCGTGTTGTCACAGCTCTGCTACTTGAACGGCGGATGGCAGCATTTCCAGGGACAACCGTTAAGAGTTTGAAGACCGCTAAACACGACAAATCTTCCGAAATGCAAACGACTCTGCTCGGGATGAAGGCATTTAGATATGAAAATGCGGGTATAAACAGGTCGCTGGAGGGTAGGAGAATGTCACTTGGGAAGAAGTGCTTCGTGAAGCACTAGGAACCTCACGATTTCCTCCGGGTCACTCACACGCCTCGTTTGTCAATAGGACTCAGACGCCCGACGGTAAGATCGTCTGGTACTCCAGCATCCCTCGTCCTTGGTTGCGTAAACCTCGGTGGCAACCTTCCTGGATTGGCCCTTTCAACAAGAAGAGGATCTCGACTATTGAGAGTTGAACGACTGCGTCGTCATGTCCGCTAATCACTGGAATTCAGTATCTAACATCAACGTCGCAATATGAACGTGAAGAATTTTTCGACGGATCCAAAAGGACAAATGTATTAAAAAGCAATTCCACATTGCATTTCTTCACATAAAAGTGAATACTAAGTCATTTCAAGGACAAATTTTGGTCTCGTCAAGATATTTATAGTTCTATCGCAAGGAAAATGTATTCAATCTTGTGTCTCAACATTCCAGTGAAGTACCCTCAGTTTACATAACTGTAAGTTACGGCAGCATAATTTATAACTACCTGAATGTATTGTTCCTGCCTGCTTATTCAGTTTAGTTAAGCATGAAAAAAGTAAGCTTATCCATTTCAGCCTTTGAGTTCTGCATCGTAACTATCATTGCTGTAGTTATCTTATTGTCATCCTATTGTCTTGGGTAGTACATCGGTAAAATAAGATGTATTAACGAACCATTACCTTTAATACGGTTATCCTTTCCACTTGCTTCGAGTTCTCCATCTTACTTCGGCTTCTTTCAAATCTTGCAATAATCTTGCTGGCACAAACGCCTCATCAATTCACGCGATACATCCGACACTGATCTATTGGATTGAATGTTTTGTACATAATATTACGCTGATCACACTATTACTGATCCTTGGCCGCGGAGTACTCAGTCTCAACTGAACTGCGTAATCGTCTGCGCATTTGATGGAACTGTTTTACGTGTGTCGTTGCACGAGGTGCTGGATAATAATTTCGTTTTACGGTGGTTATCTCGATCGTCTCAGTGCCACACTTTCTCAAACGTGTTGAATCTTCCGGGAAAACTATAATTTTCAGCGTTTACCTCGCCCGTTTACATGACTCATTTACTCGTTCCTAACAAATATATACGTCTGATGAAAAATAAGGTTTATGTTAGTTACCATGTGTAAATCATTTTTAGCTGGTCGGAATGCGATAATGTTGGTAGCCTGTATTTTGGTAATCAAGTATTGGTACCTATTTGATAATGAACATCGCTGTGATATCACTGCCACAACTAAATTCTTTCTTACCTTTGTTAGGACTTCGGTCATTGAAGGTCTAGGAGTTCCATTTATCAATTTACTTATTTAAATTTTTTTTCTGTTTCAGGTGAGTTTCGCGTTTTTTAAGCCAAGCTCTAGGTCCAGCCTGGTGAGTAACATTCAGTAATAACTTTCGTGATGGTTCAATTTAGGAAGGCTAGGAAATTTAGATACCAAGGCTCGTATGAAATCACATTTTGGATTTATGAATCATGAAAGTAATTGATTGTGTGTGTGGTGTTTGATTGTGGTGGTGTTTGATGGTGGTGGTTGCGAGCAGGGTGATTCTCATGTTATCAGATTATCGTACTCATAACTGTAAAGCTGTTCATCCACATACACCTAGAAACAGTTCTTGGCGAAAGTGTTATCACATGTTGACACATCCCCACAGTTTCATATTCGAATATCGCAGTTTCAGGATTGAGCAAATGAAATCGAACAAGACCGAGAAAATAATCCGTCCGAGCTGGAGATGTAGTTTGTTGAAAGTACTGTACCTATCTTGAATTAGTACTGGACCTTGAATTTAATATGAAAAATAGGACTCGGGACCTTTTATTAATAGCGTGATTATTAACGTTTATTGCTAGCTTTCGGCTCGTTGGAAATCTTCTGGCAACACGAACCTACCAAAAAATGTTTGAAATCTGTTGATTAAATATGAAAAGAACGTGTTCGAATCATCACACAAACTTACTATTACTTGGGTGGGTGCCTAATATTATTACCTGTCCATGCCGGTTTTTAAATCTTTACCAACGTCGAGTTATTTAAATTCGAGATTTCTGAGTCCGTCTGTTGGCTTTGTTATGTGGCACGTATACCTCTACCGTTAGAGTACAGTATTTTGCCATGTAGAGTGTACTTGACTGCATTATCGTGAGATACCATTATCATTCCCTCCTCATAGCCGGTCGTAGGTATACATTACACAACGGGCTTTTGAGAACCCTTAGGGTTGTGAGGAGGGGTAAAGCATTTCCTGTGGAAGGCAGCCTAAGTTACGCCATCCAACGCACAGGTAGCCTTTCAACGGCAGAAGAGACTTCGGGCACCCCGATCACATAAGGGGCCCAAGGGTTGCAAAATAGTTGTGACTTGAGAGCAATAACGCGAAGCCTGTTGGAATTCATCGACGGTGGCAACGTGCCGTTGTGAGGTGGCCGTACTGGAGATGATTTGAATCATCAACAAGGAACGTCTGTCATTCCACTGTTCTTTCCAGATACAATGATGTTGAATCTGCTGCATGTTATTGAAATACCAACTATGGTGTACTAACGCGAGTCCGTAATACTTATGTCCTGCATATATCACTACATCAGAACCTATATAAAATCGCTGATTTAAAAGTAAATCAGGAAAATGTAGGATACTTGCTGTTTCTTTGTGCATGCGACACACTGCTATTACTTATATATCAGTACGCCTAATACAGATTGGTCAGCACCCGTCTACTCTTTGAATATTTATAATAGATGCTGGAGGGATGTTTCCCATTGTTTCAACGTTGTTGAACTGTCGAAGCCGTACGTGCCGATACTGTCTCGCTTTTTTGACTTCGATCCCCCATAAATATGGTGCGAACTTCGGACGTCAAAGGTTGCCTTTAAGAAATCCATAGATTCACGATGACAATCGGAAGTGCCTCCATAAAAGACGGAAGATTCGCCCGATAAATGCGTAGTAATCCTTAGAACTATGGGAAAATTTCGAAGAGATCGTAGTAGACAGACTGAATGGAACCAACTGATAGCCTGTACAACGCAAATTAGCAGTTTCTGGAGAATGACCGTTTTGAATGTTCAATGATGATGAATGCTTGATGTTGGTGGCTTACGTTTTCCCCCTGCTTCGGAGTTTTGTTTTGTGGGTCGTAGTCCATCAAGCTGATTTTGACAGATGATAACGCGGGTATGTAATTATCCTATTTAGATATTAATCAAGAATGTTTTCCTGGTTAGTCTTGACTGTTCTGCGGAGTACAGGAGAGTAATTTAGAGCTTTTGGCGTTTGTGACGATTTGCTGAATTTTCACCATCTTATTGTCCAACGTTTGGCCTTTCGCGAATCCGAGCAATTTTGCTAATCAACTAAAGCATTTTTCTTGAAACCCTTCCCACGCAGCCTTGGCATTTCACAATAACGAAGACAGTAGCCCGATTATACGCTGATCTTTACCAGAGCCGAGGGCCTAAGAATTACTCGTTTCTAGACGGCAGGATTTCTTCTTTGGTGGACGTTCAAATGATTAAACACTTGTCAGTCGGCAGACACGGCTTCCCTCATGCGAGGGGCCATGACCTACCGCACTTGCGCAACATTGCCTCGTGGGATCATCCAGATCAAGTCGCCCTTCTATTCTGTCGCTGACCGGTTAGCGATCATTTTCTTGACGTCACGCAACGGAATTTCAAGATTCGGTTATGAACTTAGCCTGAATCTTATGTATTCGACCATGGGCCATAGAACCTGGTTTAGAATGCATACAGACTTCTGTTGAAATTGTCCGAAGGTGAGCCAAGGACTTCTGCAAACTTCTGCAAATTGAATGTTTTGTCATCTTTCATCATGAACATCAACTGGGCTTTCCCTCATAGCTAGATCTAATGTTGTCTTCTTGCACTTGGGGTAGTCATTATTCCGTCTGCGTGCTGTTTATCTGTTCTTATAGGGAATTGATAATACATTGTTGATATTTTATTCATGTTTGAATTTCGACTCCCAACGCACTAACATGATAACGCGGTAATCAATTCGTTTTATAACGATTTAGCAAAGTTCTGAGGTAGGAGTTATAATTGTAAGCTTTTGTACCTATTGTTTTACTTTTTACTTTATTGCATCTTTTGACTCATTATTTCCTCTTGTTGGAAATACCGTAAATCGAGTCTGGTAAACCAAAACCTCTTTAGCAGCAAGCATTTCCTCTTGTTGGAAATACCGTAAATCGAGTCGGGTAAACCAAAACCTCTTTAGCAGCAAGCATTTCCTCTTGTTGGAATACCGTAAATCGAGTCGGGTAAACCAAAACCTCTTTAGCAGCAAGCATTTCCTCTTGTTGGAATACCGTAAATCGAGTCGGGTAAACCAAAACCTCTTTAGCAGCAAGCATTTCCTCTTGTTGGAATACCTTAAATCGAGTCTGGTAAACCAAAACCTCTTTAGCAGCAAGCATTTCCTCTTGTTGGAATACCGTAAATCGAGTCGGGTAAACCAAAACCTCTTTAGCAGCAAGCATTTCCTCTTGTTGGAATACCGTAAATCGAGTCGGATAAACCAAAACCTCTTTAGCAGCAAGCAACGTGTTGATCGATAGTTGTTGATTTTTGACCACATACCTCCTTTGGATTGTATGGGTCCTAAGCTGAAGTTGTAATGTAGAGATAGAATGCCGCATAGAGTCGAAATGCCTTCTGGTTCCTGCTTCTCCTCAATAACTAAGCTGTGAAGCTTTCTTCTTCTCTATATACATATTATTGTGGCCGAAGCTGGAGTAATCATCTCATTACATTGTTCTTTACCTTGAAGTCCCCCCAACACCCATCAACTCGAGAATGCTCACGTTTGTAACCCAGTCTACCCAAGTTTACCAACATCACTCGTAGGTTGCATGCCTTTGATGTGTGATGCATGGAGGATGTTGGTAAACTTGGGTAGACTGGGTTACAAACGTGAGCATTCTCGAGTTGATGGGCAATGACTTCAAGGTAAAGAACAATGTAATGAGATGATTACTCCAGCTTCGGCCACAATAATATGTATATAGAGAAGAAGAAAGCTTCACAGCTTAGTTATTGAGGAGAAGCAGGAACCAGAAGGCATTTCGCGGCTGGATACCATTCAGGAGTGATATGGTGCTTACCTCAGTGGAGGTAACCCACGTGATGAGAACTTCATGATGTTGATAAGGTTAGGCATGATGCTCGCCGGCATTCGCTGAAGAAAAGGCAGAGGAAGAAGACCTTATTGGGTATCGGTTGATCAGGGAACGTTGTAATGATCGCCAGTTGGAGGCTTGGTTCTTGGCGCATTGTGAGGAGGTGCGTGAGGTCAATTTGTGGTTTTCACTTGGCCGCTGGGATCAATTTAAAGTAGCGAACCGGATTGAGTAACCCGAAGTACACGCACGTTTTCAGACTGGGAATAATCATATCATCCTAGTAGTGGCCTTGTTTGACCTCCCATTTTACCGATGATGATCCCCGTCGCCAATAGCGTTGGGAAGGCCACAATAAAAATTAGAGCGGTCCAACCGATCCAGCCAGTTCCTCCCTCAAGGTCCTCGCGGTAACGAACTCATCTAAAGGGCTGGAAGCTTCTGAGGTGTTTTTTCGCTGATCGTATTACATCAAACCGAAATTACTTTTACCTAAAGTAGAGTGGTCGGCAATGGATAGGTTCCGCAAAGTTCAAGATCGCCCGGGATCGGCCCCAGAGCGTGGGCTTTCGAAAAAGTTGCAACACTAGGAGGGCGACAAGGGTGCAGAAAAACGAAGCGTAACGCGTTTCAAGAAGTTGAGAACTTCTTCAGAAGTGATTCGGTGATATTTCAAGGAGTGTTTTATGAGATATCGGTGCACATCCCTCCGCAAAAACTGATAGATCGTTTTTCACTAATTGCGCTTGACATTTTTAGGACGGAGGAAGCCAAGAATATAGTCTTTTTACGAGCTCAACAATATAAACTCATCTCTTGACAGTTTTACAGGTTTGAACTGACGGGAAAAAATTAGAAATATTAAGACAAATTCCGACAGCTCCTGCTGAGGGGTATCTTTGTTTTCCAGAGTGTTGATCATTATTTTCTGCTGGAGTTTCATATACCACCAATACCAAGTGAAATTTTAAAGTGGCGCATGAAGATTCTGATTACACTCAATGTGTCAGATTCGTTTGAGTCTGTCAAAAATTGCTAGATAAATAAATATTATCTACGGAATTGTTAAAGGATTAAGTAATATAATAAATTAACCCTTTACCGGGTGGAACTTGAAAATCAATGGAATAATTTTTTTTTCGTGTTTCTCTCTTTGTTTAGGCCTAAATGAGAGGTAAATGATGGAAAAATATTTTATTCGTCATTATTATTATCATCAACAGTGTCTGAAACGATGACTTAAGGTCCTGTGCGAAAAAAAGTCAGCTGCCACACGTATTATTTATTGCTCGGAAAATGGATGAAAATTTGAATTCTAAACATAGTAAATGGTTAAAACCATGAAAAATTTGCCATTATTAAAGTATATGTAAGATTGAAGGGCAGTTGAAATATGTTGGTTCAAACATTCGCTCTCTAGGTTGCTGCATGACTAAAACTCTTTGTGAGGTCCATGTGAATGATTAATTTCTTGACATTAGCTTCGTTCTCAGTGTGCGTTCTGCCAGTTCCGAACGGTTCTGGGCAAGCGCAGTCGAGTTTTGTCGTTCGCAGTGCCAGAACGCCCAGTTCCGGAACGCCAAGAACGCCGAGTTCTGCGTTCGCAGTGTTTTGCGAATCCAGTTCCGAACGGTTCTGACAGTCCCCGATTTTTTTCGGAACTGTCAGAACTGGAACTCAAGAACGTAGGTGACGCATGCGCATTTAACAACGTTCTGAAATCGTTCGCAGTGCAGAACGCGGTTCCTCAAGTTCCGGAACGCCCCGGGATTTTCCGTCCCAGTTCTTATAAGTTCGAGAACTGTCAGAACGCCCACTAAGAACGAACCTATTATGAACTGCCTATCTAGGGATCAGAGTTATAGTTAAAGTAAAATTAAAGTAATATAATTAAGATCTCGTTAGTTCATTATCTTTTTTCCACAAACTACGCATACCAATCTTCCAGTGGCCTTCTGCTATGTTTACTTATCTTAAAACTGTTATTTTATTATCATATGCACTAATTATGGTTTAAAGGTTTTCATTTTTTTTCTTTTGTTTATGGTATGTTGAAGTCAATAAATTGGAAATATTATCTTTGGTGGTGTTATAGTAATTATAATAATTATATAGATACAATTATAATAATTATAATAATAATTATAACAACGATAATTATTATTGCTGCACATCCACCCAGGAACACCCCAATCAATCATACTCGTAGCTTGGGCAATAAAAATGTTTACATTCGTTTCTTGTAAAGCGTGCGCGTGCTTGTCGTTTCAGATGGCTCTATTGTGATTGTTTTAAACGGAAAAATTACTCAGTATTGAGAATCTATCTGATGTATGACACGTATCACATATCGGTTGACGGAAATCGTTGATTAATTTTTCTAGGTTTTATTTTCTGGTTTTACGTGTACTATTTGTGTACTATTTGACTCATCGATTCCTTACACCGTACCAATGAGCGGTGCCCACTTCTGACGGTACCCATTGTCTTATGATTCTTACTCTATCAAACATTTATCGTTGTCTATTAAAATTTAATGTTCAGGGGGAAAATGTGAAGGGTCGTCCACGAAAACGACATGGACTCATCCAAAAGATTAAAAAATAAACCTTAGCTTCTTTGTACTGTTATCAAAACTCGAAGGATTGTGCACTTCCTCATTGTGCTGCTTGATCTATTCGCGAAGTTTGATTACGCCGTTTACAAGAGAAAATTTCCTACCTAATTCTTTTTCTGAGTAGGTTATGCAAATGAAATGCTAATTTCTAGAATCTATGAATTGGTACCTACTGTATGTAAAATACAGGTTCAGTATAATGTTTATAGTTTTATACTGCAGGGAACTCCTAGCCCCGTAAGGGCATGAGCCCTGTAAGGCCTAGGGTCTAAAGTTCAGTTCAGTGTCTCACAACGGAATATATGATTGTAATTTCTCCTTTTCCTTTCGCAATGTAATGATTATGTATTCTTATTCTTTCATAAATAGAATGACATTACTCTTTTTTAACGCGGTACTATACTATGCCTGTTAAATTAAATTTTATAACGGATAATTTTCTATAAATTCATTCCAGTTTATTATTGGTTACGCGGCTTATGATTTCTGCATATCTAATGCACTTATACTTACCTATTGGATGTCTAGTTAGGTTACATACGCATTTCGTACTCCTCTCTTGTGAGGTCGTCGTGCAAACCTTGTAGTAATTTACCTTATCTGACGTAGCAGCTGAAGACTTGGGTGGGTGAATTAGCTTGGGTCACACCTCAAGAAACAAGTTATGTCTAATCTCTATCTACATTTCACAAGAAACGAACTTGCATCATCACTGCATGATAATAATATTGAGTTGCGAAACGTTGGGACGCGGAAGTTGTTGGATAAAGCGAAGATGCTACGGTTAACAAGACGATAAATTTTCCTTGGGTGCCCGGTCGGGAACGGACGCGATTTGATTTGGTTTGATTGCGGGAGGTTTGCGGCCAAGTGAATCTTCCCGACACGAGACGAGACGTCTTTAGCTGAAGGCACGTCCATTCTAGTCATTATCTGGCCTTTCAGTCATGAATGAGATTGACCTCTCAACCTTCAATACTACTGTACTTAGGTGAAAATGAAATCGTAAAACAGCAAAACCTGTCAAATCTCGACACGACTCGTTTTGCGAAAGACACATCTATTCTAGCATTTTCTAGAAAATTTGTAGAAGAAAAAAATGTTCTAGAAAAATTTGTATGAAGGTTAGGTAGGTACCTACTTATTTAATGGTGAGTTTTCACAGGAAAAATCTGTTTCAACAGATCAAGTTTTTGTCACCTTGAAAGTTGCTTAAAAATGGAATAAATTCCGTAAAGTTGACAAAAATAGTAGAAAATGGAAGTTAACAGTTTGATTAACAAACAAATTTTTTTGAATTACAAAAAAATCGAAGGCAACAAGTTTGAATTTGGGTTTAAACTGTCGTTCAGGTTTGGTTTTAAAATCGTCGTTGAAAAGGTTCAATGATGTTGAAGGTTGAAGGTTAACTTTAGTGCGAGAAGGTAAGCTACTTCCCAAAATCGCTCATTAGGTCATTCTGCACGACTAACTTCATTTTGACGCAGTTGAGTGCATTTAGCAAAATAATTATTTGCGTCATTTATGTGAAGATGTTTCTTGCAGGGGTGGCTTAACACAGGTGTCGATATCATCTAAATTAGTGATCCCTATTTAGAACCTGTAATGCTACTAGAACTTGGAATGCTCAACGTTCGTTTTACCGTTGGAATGTTATTGACGACTAATAGCAACGGAGATTTTCCCACCTGTTTTCATAAACTGTCTTCCCATTTTGTATTCGACTCACTTGGAGCAACTTGAAACTCCCGTACCTCCAATTGTTGGCGCTCAATTTTCCTCCGGTTTCATGAACTAGTTTCTTTGACTCGCGGCTGTGCCGGGGACATGCGAGCCTTTTAGCTCCTGAACACTGTTGTTTTGTCCCGTGAGACGTTGCAAAACGGTTTACCTCGACCCAGGGAGGGCGAACTCCAGCTCCGATCGAAAGGCGAAGTAGGTAAAAAGTTGTATAAAATGCAGATTAGATAACTCTTTCTTCTACTCGGATCGGGCTCCTTCATCCGCCCTTGCACTCGTCAATGTGCCCACTTCATTCGGAGTTGCCTGCCTTTTTTTTCGCCCACTCGCGACTAAGACTATTACCTATAGTGATAGGTACCTACCTACCTACACCTATGTATGAGGTATAGTCATGCAGCGTGCCCAATAACAAGACGAGCGAATTTTAGAAGTTACTGCCTACCTACTCAAAACTACCATTAAACTACTAGATTATCAAAAATGGTTTCCATGTTTTTTAACCAAAACATTGATGCATGCTGCCGTTTTGTTCTTACTGCTGGTTGAATTTCCCCTAACTGGCTGTTACCTGCGATTGATAAACCGGCCGTAAGTATGACATTATATTGTATGGCATTCATATCCATAGAAACTCGGCGCTTCGCGCCTCGGCAGGGGGCCAGCCCCCTGCACCCCCGGTTAGTTCTACTTAAGCCCTACCGGCTAAAATTAAAAAACATGGAACATGCTTCCTTCCGTATCATCGACTAAGCAAAATTTCGTGACTCGATACCGTTCCTAGTTAATTTTCTGTTATGGTGCGCGTCTACAATTACTATAACCAAGATTAACTTCTCAACCAAGTGACAACAAAACAAGCGGCATTGTTTACTATATCCATTTATAACATAAATAAATATAAAAGTACGACATAAATAGAAGAACAAGTATGAAAGATATGCGTCATAAATCGAGAGCTTTCCAACGAATGGAGAACGATTTTTGTCGATGAAAACTAAAGAAGTTTCATTCCCCCAGCAACGGCTCCGTTGTAAGCGGAAATCATTAGAAAATTTCGTCACCCGATTTCGTTCCCGATAAACGTAACACTTTTTGCCAGTTAGGTCAAGACTAAAGCATGTTCCATGCTAAAAATTAAAATATATGAACACTTAACTTATATACCTACTTTCTTTTAATTAAAATAATTGTTTATCTTATCAGATTACCATCGCTCCGTAGTTTGTTTGATTCTGCGAAATTTATTTCAGTGTTTAGCAACTTTTAAGACAGGAGACTGAACGTTTTATATGAGGTATTTTGTGCGCAGCGATATTTTTGGAAACAACTGTCAGTTGTTTTTCATACAGAACAGGGATTTGGATTGGGGAGGGGGGAGGGGGGTCAAACATATATTTTATGGGCTAAAATCAGTACCTATTAATTCACCTGACCTTGTTTGGGATGGTGATTCACGAAGGGGGGGGGGGGACTACTTATTTCGATGATAAAAAATATTTGTCTGAAAAAAAGTCGGTCAGATTTGACTTTCTAAGGTTCAAAAATCGGCAAAAAATGGCAAAAATCACGCAAAAGTGATATAATATTACAAAAATGGTTTCTCGCTACATCATCTGTTCACACAATAGCACGAATATTTCTTTGAAAATTCGCTCATGTAGTCATGCTGCATGGCTGGAACTTTCCTTTTGGACCGACTGAACTTGGGTTCTTAGAACAGTGAAATAGACATTAGATGGTGTTGAATGTACCTTGGAATATAAAATACTCTTCCTTTCCTTGGAATATAAAATACTCTTCCTTTCTTGTTGACTGATGTCGTCTCTACTTATACCTCCAGTCAAGCAGAAACAGTTGTAAGCTTTCTAACTGTTGATTACCTTTCCAACATTTTATATCCCCATTTATTTTTGTATTATTTGGTGATTGGCATGAATAATTTCTTTGTTCGTCCAATGATGCAGCATGCCCACATGAACGATTGTTGGAAGTAACGTACTTCCTAATTAAACTCCACGGTTTTCCCCACCGATTTGAACACGGTGTAAACGTTTTCGTTATTCAAAATTGGTTACTGTGTCGAAAAACTGTTATTGATTTCTCCTAATTCAAAACTGTTGAGCAGTTAAAAAAAATGACCTTTCCAGAGAAAATAGCTCTGAAACGGATTGTTTTAATAAAATTTATGTAGGTACCTACTAAAATTAGGAACTCATTGAAATATGTACCTCTAAAAAGAGGTTTTCGGCCTACTTGAGCCCTCCAGCTTTGTAACAAACCACGATTTTTGGCGATTTTCCACGTTTTCTATAGGCTACCATGTTTTACTACGCTGTACACATAGGTAATAGCCAAATGTTTAAAACCATTCAAAAAAGTTTATGATACCAAGCTGGAGAGCTCGTGTTGGCCGCATATATGACGAAGACTTTTGTCTCCGCCACTTTGGCGTCATATTGCTCGTAGCATGACCATTATTCATTTATGTATTGCTAGATGTTTCTGGAAATGGTCAGTAAACATGGGTATTTGGTTCATCTCGATGAAAGATCTCGTTTCATCACATCTCATTCTCACTGTTTAGCAACTGAGAAACCAGCCCGATGAGGTAGTCTTGTCATCCATCATTACTTTTCCTATTAGGGAATGAATGGATAAGGTGGTATTTTAAACGCCGTCTTTAGAGGAGATTTCATGTACCTGCTCGTGTGTTACATGACCACATGGTGCTCTCAACTGGCACGTCGTGCGAATAGTTGAACGCCGAGGAGGACGTGATGTTTGATTTGGGTTTCAAGATCTCTGCTCGGAGTTGTGCTAGGGAACCTTTGAATTAATTGCGATCTTCTCCACCCCCAGCGCTGTGATCCATTACTCGGGAACCTCCCGCCGAGTTGTTATTACGGTGAAGAGAAAGCTTGTTCCGGAGATGTCATTTCACTTGGACGACCTCTGATTCGGCGTTTGAACCCTGGTGTCCGTTAATGGAGTGTATTGTTCTTCCGTGGTTTGCCTATCAGGAGCTATCGGTATCACAGCGTCACCTAGACATTTGGCATTCATTCCACTGACTAGGTATTATAACGAACATTCATTCGGATCTTCACCGCTTTTAGCGAATTTTCAAAGAAAATGAAGCTATTGCAATGGCTTCGAAATTTAAATAATATAAATTTTTGGAAATTTTCTTCATAGAAATCCGTTTCAGACCATTCTAAAACGATTCCTGAAATTTAACACTTTTTTATATGTATATATATATTTATATATATATGTGTCACTCCAGACGATAACTCTCGATAGAATTGAGATAAACAGCTCAAATTTGCACAAAAAATCTATCTTGGCAATCGAAAGGCTAAGTTCGAAGATGGGCGAAATTGGCCTACTCTAAGGAGGGTTTTGGCGCATTTAAAGTGCGCAAAAATTACCCAAAAATCCCCAAAATGTTATTTTCCAACAAGTGACCCCTCATTTTAAAGGTTTTTGCACGCTGAACACGATGGTGGAATCGGATTTTAGATATCTTGATCCGTTCTCAAATTAGAGCATTTAAAGTGCGCAAAAATTACCCAAAAATCCCCAAAATGTTATTTTCTAACAAGTGACCCCTCATTTTAAAGGTTTTTGTACGCTGAACACGATGGTGAAATCAGAATTGCGATATCTCATTCCGTTCTCAAACTGGAGCACTTTGAAGATTAAGGAACGTGGTCATTTCTTCGAAAATTCGCTCTTATAGCCATGCTGCATGACTGTTTGTGTTTCAGTGCATTCTGGAAGAGTATCAGGGATAAGACCCAATCTCTGGAACTAGCAGAACTTGCAAATTCCACGTACTTTGTGGGGCGTGTCTTGATGAGTTTGAGCTGGTTATGTTCTTGTAGGAGAGCTGCCATTTGGTGTTTGGTAATTTCAGGTTTATCGGTTCAGTAGTGCGAATGAGTATTTGTTACCGTCCAAGAACATAAAATACTTGAAATTACAATAGAGTGTAATTGTCAACACATTTAAGTGCTCCTGCATGCTAAATGTACATGCGTAGACTGTACACGTCGGAAGTTGGCCGGCCAGGGTAGAATCGGCTGGGCCCAACCCCCATAGCAGCTCCCGGAATTGAACAGTCACCTCTATTTCCTCAATGGCAAGTTCATGCATTGTTTGGACTTCAGAATCATCTTTGTCTGAATTCAACGGTTTTACTATGTTTACCAGCTTTTGTGTTGTCAGACAGTATTGATAAAATGTTTACTGTGACTTTTCGTCCAGTTTAGCTAGTTTCCTCGCGAATTCTTCAGGTACAAGGCTTCATCTATTAGGCCATTCAGTCAAAACTGAATTCAATCCAAATACATATATCTAGAGTGGGAAAATCTCCAGCCCGTCTAGCGAGTGAGTTATTTGGTGATGAATGAATTTATAACTCATGAGAAAAATGAGTTATTTGGCGATAAAAGAAATAATTTTGCTCAGCATTATTTGCAAATATGAAAGAAATATGCCTACTCGGTAACAGGCGTTGCAAAAATAGAGTCTCCTCTCTGAGTATCCAGTGTTATCAAAAGCTTCAATAGGACCACATTTCGCGGCTTTTCGTAAAGGTCAGGTTTCACATTTGTCTTTCAAGTGCTAACGAGCTAGAGGAAGAATATGCCGACATTTGCAACCTCTGCGTTTCGAATTTTGTTATGAAACCTTCTAAATGTATAGTCATCTAATCGTGGCCTAGGCTACACTTCAACTCGAGCCTTATCATCTCATTTTAATTAACGACTTGTACCCGTATTTCAGTTATAGCCACTCAGGCAGATGGCGGAGGTATTCAAAATTTACTTGCCTGCTTGTGAACTTCCAGGTTTTTGGTTTATTATTTTCAGTAATGAACCTTTGGAATCGAAAGTGAAAGAAAAAAAATACCTCCCCCCCCCCCCCCCCCCCGTTGTCTAATATGTTGCAGCGTGTTTTCTATTGAATTGGTGATGCTGTTGAATAGAAGGCCAACTCTTCCTCTGCATGTTGCTAAATCGCCTTTTTTCTATTGCTCGTAACTTGATTCTTAGTATTAGTGAGCTAAAAAAATCATAATTACGCAAATAGGATCTTTATTTCGAATTAAATTTTACATAGCCTAAAAACATCAAGCCAATTTGGCGTTGAATTATATATATTTGTCTGATGAAACTACTTATGTACCTAGGTATTTTCTTATTTTAATTATGTATAATGATACCTTCATATAATCACTGTTTGGGTTCGCCAAGGAAATTTCAAGTTCCTCTCCTACGTTTCAACAGGTTGACATCTTCGTGTTTATGAGTGACTTGATGGGTGGCATTTTCATTAGGATGTGGCGTGGTATCAAAACCACTAAAATCACACGAATACCTACTAATAAATCCTCTGTTATACTTTGAGCGGGTTGATGGGAATTTACCATTGTAATCTCTTTGAAATATCGCATTATGTAATCAACGTTTGTTTAAGCAAGCTATATTCCTACGTACTTGTGTTTGAGTATAATTTCTAGATCTTCTGTTCTAGCACTGAATCATTCCTTTTACATTCCTTCTAGCAGTCATCGGTCAGTCGTAGGTCGGGTAAGCACACTTTAGAGGGAAACGTGCTGAAGGCAACTTATTAGGCACGTCCTCGGTCATTCGCTCAGCCCATGACGAATAAGTTTGCATTCATCGACGTCAACTTGCAGCGTGCAGTTGAGTATGTGATTGTCTCCGAGATACATTTCCATGCTTATTACATGCTTAGTTGTATTCATTGCTTCGGAAAGAACATAGGTAGGTAACTAAAGGAGATTGTGGATTCGGCCTTGTGGAAGTTTCATGGAAGAGTTTTTGAAGGTCAGCTGGGATCGAAAGGGCATTAGAAAAAGTTTATGTGCATTGCGTACACATAATGCGCCTATCTAGTTTGGAACAGTAGCGCATACCTAGACTGTAGGAAGCCCTTGCAAGGAATTCCAATCAACGGCTGTGTACGAATACAGTAAAATCAATCTCGCCATTGTTTCTTATAAGTCATAGGCGGAAGCTGGCCCGACTAGAGTTCCAACGGGTGTTGCCGATCGACTGATTGATAGAGGTGTATCTCGAGCGACCCCCGAACCTGAGGGTTGGGGCTTATGTAATGAATCATAACGGCATATCGAGTGATCGACATGTTGAGATAAGCCCGCGAGTCAGCTGGGGTTCCGGCACGGCAAGGACGACTAAATAGGAAGAAAAGGATCGCCAAAGGTCGAAAACCGCAGACGAAGATATGCGATTTCTCATTCGCCGATTCGAACGTATTGATGATGCTGCACTCGAACCTCCATACATTGATTACGTAACGTACCTACCATAAATACTGGATGATTTATTTATGTTGACACTGCATGAGGAAAGTGCGCCAGGTTGCAGCTTTCGTCCCTCTCACGAATCGCTGATGAACCTCTGAATCAGTGGTTATTAAATTTCTATCAGATCTTCCCTCAAACTCCATGCAATATTGCAGTTGACTTAGAAAATCCCACGTTCCCCCTGCGCTATATTTTTGCTCAGAATTCCTCATAGTTTGGTCATAAGGTTGTGGAACGATTGAGTGTAACGTATTCGTCGCCGATATATAACTTGAGATCCCAAACTTGGAAGAAATCTGGTACATGCTTAAAAATTAGGTGTAACCCCTCTTATTCCCCTTATTCTCTATTTAAAAGTAAATAAATAATGCCAGCTTGAAGCTGAGCTTGGTCATCAATGTGTTCCTCAGTGTGTTTCTCTAATTTAACTGTCGTGGTGGCACATTGGTTATGTGCGCGACTAGTTTCAAACTCTTGCTTAAAAATAACCATCAAGTCGAAATTCCTAATTGACATTTCGATGGAGTTCGACTTTTTGTATTTTTATGACCGCTGTACAAAATCCACAAGATTTTCGAAAAAAAATCAGTATCCAGTTCATTGTGCGCTGTAGCGAATTTTTTTTTGAAGAACTGTCAAAAGATCATTTGTTAACGAGATAGGACTCAATGCTAATTGACTCATTACCTTGTACTGTTCCCTAAAACGATGTGTAGTATTTGGCTTCTACCTTTCTTCACCGATGTCCTACCCTGCTCCTAATGCCATTTCCTGGTGATAGGATTATTTAAATGCCAAGTAGAGGTGTTACTAATTTTAAAAAAAATTCGGATTAACCTTTTCCACGGATACTATTCTGAGTTCAGATTTTTGTAATTTTAATTTAGGACCTTAAGAACTCTGTGTAAACACTACGCACATTCCGAAACTATATAGGTATGTTTGGATATTGCATGACGAATACCATCTAAAAGACACAGTCGATATTCATTTGGAATACGCTAATAATTATCATTTAACGTAAAATAACAACGATCCCCTTTCACAAAACGGAGCGACAGATCGAACTGAAAACGTGACTCGATAGTTTCACGCTGGCCTCAATTCAATAGGTAGTCGAGATAAGAACTGCAAGTTGAAAAATAACAATATTTGCGGTTTTACAATCCACAGCAGAAATGAGCAACTGACCACGGGAATACGCAAGGCGGAATGGAACTCCGGTGATGTTAGATAAAGGCCTAAAGGTCCCTCACGACTAAAATGTCAATATCGGGCAGCGATGCTTCAGGAATACCCCGTAAGATCAGTAACATAGTTTGAATGGGAATTGTGTTAGAGTAACGATCAGGCTGGCCGTGAAGCATCTTCAAGTCTAAAGAGGACAGTTGCTAATTGACAGCAATATCATTTAATCCAGAAGAGGCGCGACGAATCCATTGATTGGGGAGGAAAAAAAACATGGAGTCGATAGTGAAGTACCGTGTCAGTGGTGGTTCAATTCATTTCCTCTTCCTTGTGACGCATGTGCATACAGTTCCTCAGAAAGAATGCTCAACGCACTGCACGAACTGTCGATATATCACAAAAGAGCACGATCGTCGTCCTTAGAAGCGACGAGATAAGGGAAAGAGGAACTGAGTACCTGCCTACTGTATCACATCCAATTAACTTGGTTTTCATTCTAACGGAAAGTGATCTCGAAGATAAAGTGTGCTGCATTGTCCATTAATTGTGGTGCAAGAAGTATCTCTATCGAACCAGAGGAAGTAAAGCCATGTACATGATAAAGACTCGTGGAAGAATAGCATACTCTCGAGATCCTCGAATGAACGTCTACTAGTTTTCAGAAATTCTGTTTCTAGATTACATACATCGAACTAAGTTTGTCCATAAACGTCTAGAGTACAAAACTAGTGTGGAAATCCTGATATTACAGGACTAAAATTTGTTTCTGTTTCCAGAAGGATGGCTGGTACATTGGTAGATTAACTAGGAAGCCATAACATGATATCGAATCATTACTTATCTAAAGCAAACCGTTTCCGTGAAATAGTTTTCCTGACCTGACTTTCTGACCCTGCAAACCATAGGGGACCATCTAGATCTAGAAGCTACACCCCAACCAACCACTGAATTTGAGCAAAATCGGGCCATTTATTCGTGAGAAATTGAATGTGCACCTCAGATTCGCGTTAGCGCTGTGGCCATAATGATGGTCCGATCGTACTGAAATTCATAGTGCATATAGGAGCTAAACCCCAACTACCGCCGAATTGGAGCAAAATCGGGTCATTTATTCCGGGCCAAAATTTCGTCATCATTTAAGGCCGCAATGGTGGATCAACGCACAATTTTTTCACAAACTCGCCTGCAAAGGGGAGGGGGCGCCCCAAAAAATGAAAACAAAAACTGCTCACGTAGGTAATACATAGAAAAGTAAGTACGCTATTATTCCAGAACGTTTTTAAAAACATTTTAAGCTGGGGTTTCAGAAATTGCACTTGAGGCCGATTGCAATAATTTTCCTACGTGGTGGTATGACAGGGAATTGAAAAAAAAAGTTCTAAAACCCCCATCATCTTACGTTGATAACTAGTCAACGTATTGGGCCTAAACATATCTGATTTGCCTTCCTGTCCGGGAAATTTTGATGATGAGGGACAGAGGGCGTCAAATGTTACACACGTTTTTGTGACACTTGAAAACTGATGTTAACTTAATTTCGGCAGGCTTAGAAGGAGTAGGTATTCCCATTCCCAGGTTTTAGGAGACAACAACGAACTCCTTTGGCAAAGAAAAATTGTTACCCTGTTAGCAGTGTATTTTTCGCATTTTTCGTGTATTAGTGGGCCTTTCAATAACTCCGGTTTAAAAAAAATGGATTTCCACGATTTCATCGCGAGTGATTTAGTTCGTAACTCCTTTGGCGCCTAATTCAGAAAATAATGAGGGCCTGAGACAAAACCTGTGTGACACGTATATAAACGTAGTTTATACACCATAATTGATCATTTTCCTACAAACCTTGATGAGCAGAACTCACTGCCACTCACTACTACTAGTTAATTGCTCGAATGGCAACTGAGCCATCGTCCTAGATGTAACAGGTAAAAACCATTCCATGGATTGAAGTAGACCCTGGCTTTCAGTATCAAATCACCATTCCATACCACATTTCGTAAAATTTTCTAATTTTATCGTGATTTTAGCCATTTTTACAGATTTTTGACCATTATTAAGTCAAGGTTGACCCAGTCTTTTTTGAGAAAAATATTTTTTCATCGAAAGAGACCCTCCGTCGTGAATCATCGTCCCACACGTCAGGTGAATTAATTATTGATGTTAACCTTATTACAAAAAATCAAAATTTGACCCATTCTGTATGCAAAAGAACTGAAACGGTATTTTCACCCTTCCATTCTTTATTCGCCCTTCCATAGGTACCACTTTCAGTGATTTTATATATATTGCTCGCGATTTTCGCCGATTTTTTGCCCCTAAAAACTCAAATTCGACCCCCTTAGAAATTTTTAAATGCTCATCTTCGAACTCATCCTTCAGTTTGGCAGTACGAACATTTTAGCGAAATTCAGAATTTTTATCGTGTGCCCAAGGTCAGATATCGCCTGGAGTACATAAATAAATGTATCTTATTTATATATTTGTTGGATGTATATGTTGGGATGGGGTTCCAACATATACATGTATAAATGTTTGTTAAAATCCAGGGATGAATTCAGGATGCTCTGAAATGGATTTGCGTACAAGGAAACTTCAAAAATGTATGTTCTAAAAATTTGGTCCCTTTGCAGTAGCTTCATTTTCTTTGAAAATTCGCTAAGAAGCACAACAGGAGCGGAAATATCATCTATTTCAGGAGCGGAAAGCTCATCTGGAGTGCATCATGGCGTTACGTCAGTAGCCCTTCTGTTGGCGTGAGTTGTAACTGCTGTTAATTTCACGACGCTTGCCTTATACGCATTACTTGATAGAACCTTTCATGTCTCCGTTTTTCTGGATACGTACCCAATTGTTACCGGTCGAACGAGCGATTTATACGGATAATGGGTAAACGACTATCCTGGCAAATCGCCTGGGCTTGCACAACGCGTAAATGTTGAAACACTTGCATTTATGAGTCGAATTTCACGGTGTTTTAGTCTGGAGATTCTCCACGCTAGTAAAATCGTAATTCATTCGGTGTTAAATGCAGCCTGTAGAAACTCATTTGTTCATTTTTACTGCGTGATGGTGCACACGCAAAGTGCCACAGCTGTGCACAACGATTATCACAGTCCATTATCCGTTTAGCCACTTGGACTGCTAGTGGATGAAACTTGATGGTTTACTATGGATCAAATGCTGTACCGAATCAATTTTTCTATAATTTTTTTCTTTACTGCATACTGTTTTGATGAAATCCCGGAAAAGTAGGTATGTTGAAATCGAAATTCATTCCAGGTTGGCGTTGAAACTCAGAGCATTACCAGTGATGAAGTCCGAAAACTCGAACTCAAGTTTGAGGACGTTTTCAAATATCGTAGAGTCAGTTGTTGAGTCGAAACTCAACAACTACTGAGTTTAGAGTACCTAGTTTCCATCAGAGTTGAAGTACTAATAGGTATACATGCACCAGTTGACACTGAAACTGTAAATTGGACTCACAGCTGTCTGCAAGAATGGATGCAAAGAATTTCCCTTCGTTGGAAGTGAATTGACTTGATATACATTTGAAGGTACTGTTGAGGAAACGTAGAGATTATTATGTAGGCAGCTTAGAAGCTGTTTCGTATTATTATAAGATATTAGAATGAAAACACTTGAAATCGTCTTCAAATTGCTGTATTTTCTAATTGGAATTTGTTGAATTTCTGAACATTAGCTCTGGGATGATAGTAATTGAAGAAGTCCTCAAATTATCCACAAATTCAGCTGTGCTTCGGCAGAAGATGACTCGCTATGCGTTGACTCCAGTGCTGCAGTGCTGCGAGTATAAAAACTGAAGTATTTTTGGCTAATTATAGTGAACCTCCCGCATTCTTGCGCCAAACGGTGGTTCATCCTGTGTTTGTTAAAGTACGTGCCTCTCCCTGGTAATATTTCGACTCTCATTCATGTTTTTTTTGGGGGGTATGTTGGTAGCGTATCTTGTCACAACGATGTACCCCTGGTTCACCGAGAATATTGGGTCAGATGTCTCTTTTCGGGAATTACATCTGACGCAGATGCAAAATGGGGCATTTCCATCGCTTGGCCAATAGTTCGCTTCGGCAGGTATCGTCATTCGCCTGACTGTATAATTTGGCTGCGTTCCGTCCGTACGTATGTAATTTATCGTTGTATAACTTTCCGACCTCTCGTTGCAAGAGCCAGCTGACCGCCTGACCAGATGCTGAGGTAGCTCAGTTGCCGGCGGTCGCGTGCAGGACTTCCCAAACTATTTAGTGACTCATGTGACGTCATCCTTTAAAATTCGCTAGTGAATAACAATGAGCAGTTTTTTTTCTCTCACCTTCATAAACCTTCGGTTATTGTTTTCTTCGCCTCCCGCGGCGGAAGTTGAACGAACCGCTTGGCATTGTCACCTTGGAAAAGTCTTCATTGTGATAAACTTTTCTGCTAATCAGCTATTTTCCTCCCATCATTGATCATTCTGTTGGTTATTGTTACTTGACAAATCTGGATTGATCACCTTAAATACTCGCTCTAATAGTAAACATAGATGAAATAGCTATAATGTGTGAAGGACAGTTTAATTTCTGAAACTCAGTAAATAGAAGAACGCTGCGAATTATTACACATCGGTTTATAATTTTACACAACGAATTATGCACGAATAATTACAACGGTTTATAATTACACGAATAGTTACACAACGGTTTATAATTTTACACAACGAATTATACACGAATAATTATACAACGAATTATACACAGCAATTGTACACAGTAATTATAAAACGCTAGGAATTATCGCACAACGGTTTATAATACAGTATAGATACACCTTACGTGTTTGTTTCCTGTGGTCAGTACCTACCCTCGTGCTTTCCCCAGGAAACCCCTATCGGGTACCGGAGGCGGCCAAGCAATTACAGTCAGCACTACTCTGCCCCCATCTCCTGTAAAGCGCCATTTCGGCTCCATGACCCCCTCTCCCCACCCGCTCATTTTTTGAATAATTTTTGAAATGCTCAACAATGAGCATTTGGGGGGGGGGGGGGGGGGGGTCAGCGAAACCAAACATTGAGATATTTTCACCTAAGTGGGATGATTCGCTTGGATGTGAACAACAATCTTGTACCTACCTCCGTCAACAACTAGGTAAAGAATTACCTACCTATCAACAAATTCCAAAATAACATCTGTCTTGAAATGAAATATCACGGGTAATAACAAACTTGAGATTTCATAAAGCCACGCATGACTATAATCATCATTGGTACCTATCTGGGCTATGTATGCCGTATGATTCAACACAGGTTGACGAAGCTTTTCGTTTTAAACTGCAGGGCCTACTGTGAACGAACGGCGGCTGAACGTGCAATGCTGCGGGTGGTCTAAAAATACTCGTCAAGTTCGGAATCAGTTTATTAAACTTCATTAAAAACATCCTCCTTTAGAAAGTTTTCGAACTACGTCGTTTTCGAATATTTCAACCCCCCCCCCCCCCCCCCCCCCCCATGTTCACATCTGCCATGTACGGAGGATGGACAGAAATTTTTGGTTTATTATTGTAGTGAATGAGGATGAACAGACGAGGCCGAAAGTTAGCTTGAGAATGGTTATGTATTTGTTGGCCCCTCGGCTCTTTATAGGCCCCTGACATGATCAGAGGGGGGTCGGGGGGTCCCCACTCTGAGGTACAACATGTATGTACATTACATTGGTTGTGGAGGAGCAGCCGATCACAACAATTATTTTCAATAATGAACGTTTGGAATCGAGCAGGGGGGAGGTACTTGAACCCCCCCCCCCCCCACCATTAAAATTTGATGGTTCCGTTTCAAGGTACGTAGAATCCGAAAATGGAATAATGGATTGCCCTGCCGTACTACCTTTTTTCCCGTTAGTTACCATGAACCAAAATTAATGAAATTTGGTTTTTAGGGTCTAGTTGGTCCGCGAAGCTCGGCGTTACCGTAATCACTTCTGGAAAAATAGGGGTTGAAATTTCCAGAAACCAGTGATATACTTACGCAGAAGGGGCATCTGTACCGGTAAATAATAAAACGTTTGTAATAATTTGTAGCTTTTTTATTCCATAGTTGGATTCTTCGTACATTGAAACCCAAACCATCAAATTTTGAGGGGGTTTAAAAATTGTTCATGCTACACTCCAAAGGTTTATTATTGAAAATAATAAACCAAAATTTAATCAAAAGCCTAGCCTCTAATTACAACAGCGATGCAGTAGTAGATATTGTTCCAATTACGATGTGAGTATCTTGCAGCCTCTTGTGACTCAGATGTCACCAAATAGGAAATCCCCTCGAAAACATGGGGGTGACTGGAAATTTTTTTAAATCAAGTTTTGTAATCCCCCTAATATTCAACGCTTCCTGGAAACATTGCGTCAGGTACTTGAATTGAAATGAAGGTGTATATAATATGTAATGTATAGATCTCTGATCTCAGAATCATACTTGTCACCCGTCCCCTTTAGCCGGGGTAATACTGAGTGACCTCTGTTAGGTCTCACTGGACTATGAGATTTATAGTCTCTTATTCAAGAGGATTATGATATTCCATTTTCTTTGGCATTCAGGTATTTATTAATCATACGCCTCAGCAGACAAGTCACACGTTCATTACTTTGAATTATGATTATTTGAACGGATTTATTTACCTTCTTTTAAAAATTATTTCCCCGAAAATTTCGAACAGCATCTTTATAAATCAAGTGTCTTGTGATGCCGCCGTCCCGAATGTCCTAATCTTAAAGATGTTCTCACAGTGCCACACCACTGTGCCTTAGTACCTACCTACTTCTTGGTGATTCTTTCGGGACCTCGCCCAAATTCGGAGATGGCAAAAAAGGGGAGCTATCTCCAATCAGGCTGCCCATCTTGGTGTACTGAAAATAGTTGCCAATGCAGTTCATGAACTTGCAATGCAGTTCATTATCTCTGAATTACCCTTATTCCGCGCTAAATGGTCTTGATGTATACGCATAAGTTGCCTTGGTATGCAAATGGGAGTGTTAATTCTATTGAAACATTGTACAAGCTATTGAATGCTATTTTGGTTTTGATCAGACCTTTTTCTTGTTTCACGTTTTGTATATTATGTATTTTATAATTCACAGCTGTGGAAGTAGTACCTAATAAAAGATTGACTGTTTTCTTACACTATTCTTCATGCCAACGTATTTGTATTTCTTTGGTGCCGCTTTCACACTCTTTAGATGCCGTCACCCTTTCGCAGCTTCCTCGGCGGGGTTTTCGCAACTTCTGACATTTTCGGAGGATCCTAAGCGCTTCTCGTATATTTTTTCAAAACAGATTGCTATTGTGAGTTCCGAGTACCGAACATGGCCCGCTGCCAATTGACGGTTGTTGGGAAACTATGTATTTTCCACTGAGGCCTCTTCGTTACATAAAGCATTGCTCGGGTGTTAAGTGCATTGTAACCTCTAGGTTCAAGAGTTCTAATTGGTGTTTCAGAACTGGGCCAGCCCACTGCTTGCTCCATAGCGGGCTTAATTTTGTCGAATGAAAGGCTGATTGATCGCACACATCAGTCTTTCACGTATTTACAAGATTATGTAATTATCATGTCTCCTCCAACTTAAGTGTAAGTTTTGTCACTACCTATCTAAAATTTTGGTGAGTATTCGTGAAAACCCGATTGGATGTAAAGGCCACATTCACCAGTACTGCTTATTACCGAACACACAAATCGACAGAAGCGGTTTTGACACCTGCGAGGATAAATCTGGTTCTCTAGCTTTCGACAGTTTCAAAAATGACCCGTTCCTCCAGGTTGGGTGGTTGGGAGTTCTTCTGTAGTGCAATTGGAAGAAGAAGAAGAAGGGTTCAATGAAATGTATAAGTATTTGCTCGGCATTAGAAACAAATCTTCTCATTTTTGCTCGTAACCCGATTCAGTCGTGATTTGATCTCAATTTTTACTTGGGTTAATTCAATCAAAAGATCAAGTGGGAGGTGAAGATAGTTTTTGATTAAGAAATATTTCTCAACTTCTGATTGTTACTTTTGAACTCGGAAAAAAAAAAATTCGTTGTACCTCCTTGGTATGGTTCGTTGCTCCTTGGTATGGTTCGTTGCTCCTTAGTGCGCACACCTTTAAAAAAGGCAGCTCTTTGGACGTGCGACTCCCAAATTAGCCGTGCGATTCCCTTTTTTGATGTGCGAAGTATTTTTTGGACGTGTGTTTGAATTAAAAGCTGTTATGCCCGCCTTTTATGTAGGGAGTAACCTCTATTTTGCCGGGCCGATAAATCACACCCCCAAAAAAATTGAGTTACCTGTTTATTTTTTTCATCAAACCATTTTCTTTCGTGTTCCGATTTTGTGTACAACCAACCGATTTTTCCACACTAGCAAGAGCTACTTGAAACTGGAAAGGTTAGCCCGGTGTCGTTGGCTGCTTTCAAAAAAGAAGTTTCAGAGAGAAGGTATCAGATATCAAGTTAACGATATTCTGGGTCACAAATGATTTACGTCATCATCATTAGGTAATTATTCAACGCTACCCACCCCTTAACTGATACTAGTATTGAAGTGAGTAGGTTATTTCCCACTGGAGAATTTACATTACTGATACCCAATGAAGTATAATGGCGAACTGGGATTTTCAACCAAATTATTCTAATGAGGGTCAAGTAATAACAAAAAGAAGCGTCACTTATAAAAATAATTTTCGGAAGGAAGCGACAACGTTAAGTTACACATGACGGACTGCATCGACATTTTTACGAAAACAAGATTTTTTGTATGTTCCGAAAAAGTGATAAATGACTACCAATCGACCTCTTTATTTGTAGAAGATGACGATAAAGAACCCTGGCTACTTCGACATGCGTTTTGAATCACTGTTTTGTAAGTATCGAAATATGTCAATAATGGGGTGTTCTTTCCATCGACCGGGGACTGTAGGACGATAAAACTGATAGAGACTTGCGAGACTATACTCGCGCTATACTATTGTTAAGAAGTTGAATGTTGAAATGCCTTATAGGTGAGAAGAGTCGTTAAGAAAAATAATATGATCGTTACATGGAGCATGACAAAAGGAACGTGAAACAGACTGGGAAGTTCGAACAGAATGCTCCACGAGGAGAACAATGATCGATATTATATTGAAGACAAGGCGAATTGATTATACATGGTTAATAAGAAATACCTATGTACCGTTATAATGGTTGATTTCTAACCTCTAGGTAGTTAGAAGATGGGTAATGGCATTTTACAAGGCAGCAGCTAGAAGATGTCTGGGAGTCAAGTCCATAAAGTCAATATCCATTTATTCAATATCATGAATTCAATCATGAATCCAATAACCAAAACCATACTGAAAATTATGATCCATCAAGTTTTGCGATAAAATCATGTAATGTGGTGTTTGTCATGTGAACTTATATGAATTTCAATTTTCCTTCCTCTTCGGAGCGCTTGGTTTAGGCACTGTAGAAACCCCCCATAGAATAGAATATGCCTGTTCGCCAAGGCTGCAATACCACTGATCTACAGTCTAAAAACTAAAGTTATATCATTCGTTAGTTCTTCATAAATATTCGAGTCAGATCTACGTAGACGGACATTCAAGATTCGTTTATATTGAAAAACCTAAAACACCTTGGTACTTCGGCAGATATGCATCCGTTACCAACTATTTGGAATGAATTCTAATCGGACCTCGCCAACACCGTATCATAGACATCGGAGTTTACTTTATGCTGGGAGTTTTACTTTTTCTGAAGTGAAGATAATCTTTTTAGATGGAGATTCGCAGAAGGGAAAATACCTTTTTTTGCCGTGCAGTTAAATATATCCCATTTTTTTGTGAGACAGTCTCGCCAGTCTCACAGAAAAATAGTCGCACAGTAAATTAGATAGGTAACTTATTAAGGGCTTTCAGTAAATGAGTTATGATTCTGAGTGACTGCCCGACAGACCATTGTATCAAAAAGTATTTTTTTCAAACGAACTGTTATATTTTCGTACTAGTCTTTTAACCTTTCTTGCAATCATTCATGTGATGTGTGTAGTGTTTTCAATAAATCCCCTATAAATGTGGGGAAAAACCTTGATTTCTCATGATTCTAATGCAACACCCAAATCAAGAAAAACTTGATCCAAGTTCTGGTTAGATACATTAACTTTTAAGAAAGACTTATTTTTGGGGTCATTTTCTTGTAGGGTCTAGAATAGTCGTCGGTTCCTGCCTCAAATTTTGGCGGTTGAAAGGTTGGAACCTTGTTCAACCAAGTTTCTGGTAGTGGTTTACTCACAAAGGTGTTTCTGCGCATCCCTAACACCAGTCACAGCAGTTTGAACTGAATGACTTCCACCGAACTTTATTTCCATCAACCTTTATGATGCAATGGGGCGATTGTCACAGAAACCATTAATGCTCGTCAACGCAATTTCGAGTTCCACTCACGACCTGAGCCGACACAAATGCTAATCCACGATCCATCTCCGGGCGCCTTTATTGTTCGTGCTCACATTCGATTAGTTTTACTATTCCTACCCTACAGTGCGATCGCTGAGGGCGCTTCGTAACACCGGATCAGACTTCGCTGCTTGCTCGTCCCTTCTCCTCCGGCTCGGAAGTTTGCGTTGAGTGAAATTCTCATCCTTCTCTTGCGTCGCCTCAGAAATCGTGAGGTTCTCCGTGTACTTGGATCATAGTCGCACTATCCGTCAGCCTCTGATTGGTTTCTCCGTGTAGTTTATACGTCTCGTCATGTTCAATTTTTGCTCGATCCCGTGATGTTGGTCTCCTGAAGTGAGTGAACTGCTCCTCATCCGCTACGGCTGCCTGTCCCTATCATTTCAGTTGACATTGTTGGTGTTGGGACAAGAGAAACGAAAACTATATGAGTTGCGGAATGCTATTACATCTTCAACGTAGTTTCATGTAGGTACATAACGTGTGTGGGTCTGCTGACCAGGAAAAAAAACTACACCTAATGATCAAAGTACACTTGTATCCAAGTATGATTTTTACTGGCATCAGTGACACTGTTATACCTTCAAAGTCCTGTCTCGTCCTCTTTTGAGTGGTCGTCTGCTGGTATGTTTTTGAAAGTAATTGCATGTCTCTCAATTTTTTTTATTAAGAAAGAATGTCAGTACAGCTACCAATCTAATGAACTTTTTCTGAGGATGTAACACGAGTAGAGGTTATAGGCTAATTTATTGTTTTTTAGGCAACCATTGTGCTCCCCATTCAAAGTACGATACATCGATTTGATTCGCTTAAGAACGTACTCGTATTCACCTAGGGACAGTCATAATCTTCCTTTTCGAGGAATTCCAGTATTCACAATTCGTTCCAATTGTGACAGCCTCGTCTCCAGATCTTAGAATTTCTTCGATTGTTTTATATCAGATATCTATCAAGCTTACGTAAGATTCTCACAGTTCATATAAAGGTGAGCACCACCAGACAACGTATCAAATCTGAAGGAAAGGACGATGGAAGGCTAGCTGTATACAGAAGCATTCAACAAAGCCTCGTACAAAGAATGGGAAAACGAAATGCGGGAAGGAAGGATCGAAGGAAAAAATAAGGAAAACAATGGAAACCCCTTCAGAGAGATGTTCCCCAGTGAACGTCTGATAGAGTCTTCGTCCTCGGACGAGGCCCGTCCTTGAGGAACTACTTCCACCCCAGGACCTCGGAAACACAACACGCTTTCCCAAACGTAATACACATTAGTAAAGGCAAAATGAGGATTGTCGGCGGAGCCATCCTCGACCTATCTAACATTCGTCACCCGGTAACAATAATGGGTACACCCTCATTATTGTTCCTCTCACGGACGGTCCCCCTTATATTGTAGTAATGGCCTGGATATGAAAACCGGTTGCAAATGGGATCTTTTTCAAGAGGGCCTTGTTCACGTGATCCGTACCTACCGCGAATGTTCCTCATTACTTCATTGGTGGAGGGCTTGAAATGAAATTTCACCACCCCCTTCAAATGCCTCAAATTTGTTTAGAGTAGAGAAATAAGGATAACGTTATAATCCCTTGCTGTCTTTTCTTTATTATTCATCAAAGGGCACCATTTAATCCATGGTTACTTACTTTGGTATATTTTCGATGGATGGCCTCAGTTCTTGTATCCGGGGGGGATATATCCCCTGCAGAGAAAAATACTGAAACATGAACTTAATGTACCTATCGGGGAAAAAAATTAGTTCATTAGGAAATCTAGGAGTGACTTACATGAATTTACCCTCAATACCCCCCCCCCCCCCCTAACTGCTATCTTCTTGTGGGTTTGAACATTTTTCTGACGGCCATAAATTTTTTTAGTCTGTGACTTTCTTGTAAATTTCACCCTCCTGACCCAGATCCCACAATTTCGCCTAAAGCTGGGAAAATTATCAGTAGTTATTAATGTGTGTATGTGCTGTTTTTGAACTGATTGTTTCAACTGATAGATCTGTAATGAACCTTTGGAATCGAGCATGAAGCCTCCTAAAAATTTTATGGTTTTCATTTCAAGGTACGAAGAATCCGAAAATGGAATAAACAATTTTCTGTCCGTCCGCGGTACTTTCCTTCATGAACCATAATTAATGAAATTTGGTTTGTAGGTCCCGCTTGGGGTTTTGGTCCGCGAAGATTGGCGTTACTGTCAGTCATCTCTAATGGGTTTACATTTTGTGTTGGTACTGACAGTTTTTGAACCGTTTTAACACACTTTGATTTCACATATTTTGCTATCAAGACATATTTGCAAATATTCATTGATTTGAAACCCATATTTTCAAAGATTTAATTAAATGAGACACCTATTTTTCAATTTCTACTGTTTTTTCCCGAAGTTCTGCAGAACTCAGCCATTTGCTACTGAGAATTTCTACTGAAATTTTTCGAGGTACGGCGTTTTGAAAATGTCACCAGAGATGACTTTACATTACCGCCGTACCTTGAAAAATTTCACTTGAAATTTTCAGTAGCAAATGGCGGAGTTTTTCAGAACTTTGAAAAAGTATTTGAAATCGAAAAACATGTTTCTCATTTAATGAAATATTTGAAAATATGTGTTTCAGGCAATGAATATGTGAAAATACTTGTTGATAGCGAAATATATGAAAATGAGTTGTGTTAAAAGTGAACACACCTAGTTGAAAATCATGGGTACATAGCCTAGAAAAAACGCTGCAAATCCCTGCACAACGGTTTATTATTTTGTACGGAATACCCTTCTGTTACAGATCACAGCTCTCTGTATAGATAACCCGTCTATATTATATAATAATTATGTACTATTCTATACATATTATGTAGATCGCAGACCCTCCGTAGGTTAGTACCTAACCCCGTACTCGTTACTAGGTACCTACCTAAATCACGACTTAGATGTTGCTAAAATATTTCTGCCGATGACCTAACAAAAAGAAACACCCATAATGAAGTTTTGAAGAGAAATTGTTGATGAAGAGTGAAAAAAGTTACAAAAGTAGGTACCTACCAACAAACTCCAGCCCCTTCTACGTAGATGGTATAATGAACCGTTGTGTAATAATTTACCGTTTAGTAATGATTTACCATCGTGTAGTAATAATTTACCCATCAATAATACTTCAACGTTTGTTCAAGTTTCACTACCTACCAACAAACTCCAAAAGAGCCATCATTTTTCAAATGAAATAATATCACAGAACAACCAACTCGACTTCATACTCAGCCAATATAATCAGGTGGCCCCTAGCAATGATTTTATCTCGGGCCAATTTCCGATTGTTAGCGCGTCCCTGGTGACGAGATTTGGGCTAAATGTATAAAATTTCATTCACCCTGATGTCGAAAATGCCTGTCGGTGCAAACTTCGGGGCCTTACTGTGAACGAACGGCTGGACGTACGATGCTCCGGGTGGTCTTAAAAAACTCGTAAGTTCAAAAACTATTTAAAACCGTAAAAAGATTCACGTAAAAAAAGGTATAGGCGTTCTGAAAATTTCAACCCCTATTTTGAACCCCTTAGAGATGACTGACCGTAACGTCGGCTTCGAGGACCAACTAGACCCCGAACGGAACCTATAACCCGAATTTCATCAATTTTGTTTTATGGTAACTAAGAAAAGTGGCCCGTACGGCGGACAGACAGAAATATTTTTATTGCAGTTTTGGATTCTACATAGTACCTTGAAACGTAAACCATCAAATTTTGAGGGGGGTAAGAATTTTTTTTTTTTTTTCATACTCGATTCCAATGGTTTATTATTGAAAATAATAAACCAATATATGTGAATTCATACGAATCCTGCCTCTAGTTATATCCATCTCGTAGTTTAAATCGTCTCATAACTAAATCGTGAATGTGAAACAGAACTTTTACCCGCTGAGGAACGAGTGTGTTTGGAAATATCACGGAAAAGGCCAACAACAACGTGAGGGATGTATCTTCCAAAAAGGACGTCCGAAAGTTCATCCTCACCCGCAGCCATTATGGCAAAACAAGTTCGCGTTCGGAGGCATCCACGCCGGGTTTGTGACCCAGTTGAGTGGGCAGTGACCATACTAATCAGGTTGACGTATTCCTTCGCCGCCCCGAGAGCAGGCCTCAGGTAGCCTTCCTGTAAGGTTTTATTTTTCCGTCTAGACTTGTGTGGAAGGTTATGCGTTTAGCCGGGTTGTTGCCCGTCCGGTGTCTCACTCCGCCGCTTATACGTCTCGTCTGGGTGTACTGGCGTTTGTCTCATGGTTATGAATTTATACGGCGTCGGGGCTCTTTCAACTTGGGCCAAGATGAATGAAAACCGAATGTTACGTAAATTGTTGCTGTGAGCGAATCTAGAGCTCTTTATATGAAGTAGGTGCTGGTATGTTTGTCAGTATACGTACCAAATGAATAACAGAACAAGCAGCTGGCACGCGTTGGTTCATCTCGCCAGGGGGTGGAGGAGATTTTTAACTCGAGGATGCGAGGTATTTTCTATAACTAACCAATGATTTCGGTCAGTTTACGTGTACAGATATTTCTGCTTCCAAATATGCCCTTTGTTAGCAATGAAATTTCGTGCCTCTTGGGGCCGATCCCAGCTCTTCAGCTACCCATGTAACTATAGATTTTTGGCGAATTTTTACTGTTTCACTAGATAGAACACAAACAAATTTCACTAGAATGGCCAAGAACTCAGAAATATCTCGTGGAGAAAGTTGATCAATCAGTCTGACATTCGTCTGATGATATTCATCTATGCGTTTTTCGGCCTGGTTCAAACGCACATTGGGCTCCTCCCTGCCATACCTATTTCTCAGGCTAATGATTCGCTCGGTATCAACCGCTGGGGCATACCGATCGTGGCCCTTGGCCCGGAACGTTGCGTGTTCCTTTTGTCATGGGCTTTCCATTACTTCACCTAATCGTGTAATGCGGGTCAGATATTGGTTGATGTCACATCTGACGGATTTTCTACTCTAGTTATCATCCAGTCGAGTGTCCGAAGTTAGATGTTTCGTTGTTATAAAAAAAAAACTTCAATATTGGAGTTCAGAGGATATTGAAAACCACTGTAGCATATTTCCTGCGGATAAATCCAGGTAATTGCTGGCTAAAGGATGATATTCTGAGAATAAATCCCCTGTATGAGCATAATCTGCGTCACGGTACGAGAGTAGACAGTTGAATAAAGAAGGCATTCCATGTTAATGCCGAACACCAGCCTTATAAATTGATATATATATATATTTGATGAACATAGAATATTATGAAATTGAGATACTTTTCAAACTCAGTATGCAGTACAAACACAAACGGTCATGCAGCATGACTATAAGAGCGAATTTTCAAATAAATGTTCGTGCTATTGTATAAAAAGATGTTATAGCGAGGAACCATACCACTTTTCTTTAGGTCATATAATTTTTTCGTGATTTTAGCCATTTTTACAGGTTTTTGACCATTATATACCTAGTCAAATTTGACCCACTCTTGCTTGAAGAAAATATTTTTATAATCGAAATAATCCCTCCGTCGTGAATCACCATCCCAGACAACGTCAGGTGAACTAATGTTGATTTTAGCCATTAATTTTTTACCCCCAAAAACCAAATTTGTCCCCTATTCTGTATAGAAAACAACTGAAATGGTATTTTTCGGTCTTTACTCACCCTTCTATACCACTTTCAGTTATTTTATATCAATTGTTCGCGATTTTAGCCTTTTTATTGGTTCTTTGACACTTAAAAACTCAAATTTGACCCCTTAGAATTTTTTATGTTTTTTAGATTTTTTCTATTTTTGAAAATTCTAAGGGCGAACATTTTGACTAATTTTTTAAATAGACAAATCCGTTTCAGAGCATCCTGAATTCATCATTTATCGTTATTACGAAATTAAAACCTCCCCCTCTCTGGCCTTGGATACATGATAAAAATTCCCAATTTAGCCAATATGTCTATGTATCGTCAGACAAAAAGATGAGTTCGAAGACGAGCATTTTTCAAAAATTCATGTTCTGAACATTTTGGACCCATATCAAATAGCTTCATCTTCTTTGAAAATTCGCTAAATTAATTAGCTATCGAAAATGCTTACTAGAATTACCGGTTTTTCCCCCCTATAAAGAGACTTTTTGAAACTTCAAGACCATGTGTTTGATGTGGACATTTTGTTTGATATGAATAGGGGGAACTTGCATGGGTGAGCATTTCGATTTTTGACCTCAACATCGGATTCAGCACCTTGGAAACCTCCGTGAGCAAATTTTCAGATTGGAAATCCTTGACGTCATAGAAGACCTGGCTGGATGAGCGGGAGGACCTAGAGGCGGGCGTGGGTCGAGGCCAAAGGTACCGAATTCATGAACCATTTCGAACTTTTTCATTGATCGGTTGCCCTTCATATTGGACCTGTGGAAACCACGATGTGTTAATTGAAAAGTTGAAAAATAATCATCAGATTCCCTGTTGTGCCAAATATTTAGAGGCGCCAACTATCGTGTTGGTAGTTGAATATTTGAATGGTCGCATCACCACTTGTCGACATCGTTGTCGACATTTTCCACGAGAATAAGAAAAAAACCATAATCCAGCATGATGACTTCGTTTCACGAGCATCAACTCGGCTCGTAAAGTGAAAAATCGTGACCCGCAGCGTCTCCGTAGGCTTCTGAAACTGCTCCCAAATACGGTGACAGTCGAGACATGAGTAGCAGTTGCAATGAAGAGATTCAACAGTTGAGCTTTACATCAGCTGTTATGTCAGCCTCCTTCCCACGCCCTCCCCAGCTTTCGCCGTCTTGTTCCTAAACTTTGGAAGGCTTTCATTGCGTTTACGTCCACTTATTCTGGTTATTTTGGCCTTTTATGTTGAACCACTCTTCTCTAGACGACACCTCTTTGGAAAACCGTAAACTAGCAAGGTTTCAAGCTCCCGCGTTTAGGCGCATTCCGCAACGTTTGTGTCTGTTGACAGCTTAACATTAATCACTGAACGCGGACTAAGGGATGCACGATGGACATTATGGATATGAATATTATCCATTGGCACCATGAGCATGAACCTAACACAAATAGTTTGTGGATAATAAACATCAAATTACGGACTTATTTTCTAGGAAATTTCCTAGGTTGGAATGAAATACCATCCATCAATGCTGAAATTGAATCATGGTCGGGTGATGTAGACAAAAATAATATTGCATTTGTTTAATAAGCATTAAGGTTGAGTTTGTGGTTGGTGAAAAAAAAATTCTATAAACTGGTGGTATTCTATACCACCAGTAGCATATTTTTTGGAGATAGATGCCGACGTGCCTAAACACAGGTCTGGTCATGAAGCGTGGCATGCGAAGTTGACGTGTTTCTGACGCCTCTTGAATTACCGAGGAGGGGCTATACAGCTGATGTCAAACCGCCGTGGCAGAATTTTCAGCTTTTTAGGACGTCCGTCAGTAGTAAGAGACGTCTTTATGTATTTGATCTGGTCAGAAGAGGACAACACTGAGCCGAGAATGAAGGCGACCACATTCAAATCCGTTTCAGACCATCGTGAATCCAAATCCGTGAGAGAAAAACCATAAGTGAGTGTATGTGTGTCAGAATCTTTTGTGCGCTGCCAAGGCCTCAATTCTCCACAGATTTGCATGGTCCTTTTTTTTTGTTCGAAGCAGAAAGCTACCTAGTTGTGCCTGTTTACTTCTAGAAGGGGGAAGGGAGGGTTGATGCTGAAGAAAAAACAACGTGGTTTTTCGGCTAAATCTTCTGTGTGCTGCCCAGGCTGCAATTTGCGTGGTTCTTACTGTTTTTGTTCGATGTGCACTACGCCGGAATTCCGAAATTTGTTTCTAGAGGTGTAGAAGGGGGAGGGGGGGGGGGGGGGTCAATGCCGAAAAACGTGGGTTCCGACAAAATCTTGTGTGCGCTGCCCAGGGCTTCTTAATTTTCTATCTATGTACATGTTTCTTTTTTCGACGCAGAATTCAGTCGTGTATACGTCGCTGGAATTTAGAAATTTAAATCTGTAGCGGTGGATGGAGGGGGAGGGGGAGAACGCGGGATTTTCTTCAGAGCTTGTTTATGCTGCCTGTATTCTCAACTTTGAAGCTGCCATACGACGCAGTCATATAAGAAACATTAGGTAAGTAGCAACCTAATTTTAGATCAATGAGTCAGTTTATTCACAATATTCTTGGGTCATTGTTAAGATGATAACTCACCTACTCTAGCAGGTATCCAACATGTACTTAACCTGTTCATATCGCGTCTCTTGTCACGAAATTAGTTACCTAATTAAATTGAGCAATGAATTCATCATCGTTATCGTAGATCATCATATGTACTTCCAAACGATCTGCAGTGAGTGTTTGTGCGTGAATTACTAAGGGTTGCTTACAACAAGTAATGTGGAGACGACGCAGAAAAAGTTGACGTGAATGAACGTGCCTCCTATCGCACTCCTTTCATTTATGCCAATTTCTGCGGCACCTCCGCATAATATGTATCGTTGTTTGCCATTTCTTTTATATTACTCGTCAAAACGTTCAGTCTGTCGAGTTTCATGTGGTCTATCGCTCAGCTATCGTCAATTTATAACGTTCCTATTGTCCTGTTGTCCCGACCAGTTTATCGTTCCGCATTCCCGTTCATCGGTCGTCTTCAAAACATCTCCCGTTCATCTCCCTTCTTCAGGTCTCTTTCGACTGTACACGGATCGTGATGAAGTGTTTTCTGTTTTCAAGAGGTGAATATGAGACGACCTTGAGCGCAGGCGCAAGTCCTTAACATTGACTTCCCTTCGCCTATAGTGTCGTCATTCCGGCAATCATGCCCTCGTTTTATGAGCCGGTGCACAGGGATTTCCGTGTGAGAATATTTTTCTTTACTGTTCATCCGTGCTCGAGTTCTCTTCCACTCGCATCTGTGGTTTTCACGATGAATTTAATTTGTTGTGCTCTTTGCTGAAAATATGGTTACTCTGTAATCTCTAATTTAGATATTCATTACACAGTTTTGAGGGTTTTCACGCACCTTTTGTTCGTTGTTTCCGAAAACCCTTACCTTAGACTCACCATTCCGAATTTTGGTTGTGTGGTTATTTTTAGCTGATATTTTGTAGCGATAGATGAAGCGATAAATAGGTACTTCATATTTACAAATCATAGGTACAATTTGTAGAAGTGAAGTACCTATTATCCTTTCATCACATAATCCAGAAATAATGTTTATTTCGAGCACAAAGACATCTGGAAAGTCTTAGTAATTACCTTTCGTAATCACAGGCAGACAAATTGTGCCGGGTGGGAGTTAACAAAATTATGCATACCTTCTCCCCTAAGTTTTCAGTTTCGACATAAATGATGGCTAAAAGTTGTCAACAGATTCTACGTCAACACGTCACATGGTTTATTCAGACATATCTAAATGGTTTTTATAATCGATTTGAACTCAGTACATTATAGCTTAATTTTAAGTAAACGTTTTCGACAACTGTTGGTTTATTGTGACAGCCGCCTTTCTGCAGGCATTGTGTAAAAACTATTCACCTTCACCATCGAGCTAAATTGGGGTACATATCATTGAGCTAGATGTTCAACTTCTGCAACTCGCTAAAAAGTAGCACCGTCTATTCCGCCATTGAGAATTAGCTGATTTAAACGTGCTCATCGGCCTTTCCAATATCAGTATATGTTTAACATTGAACTAAATACCGGCTTCATTTTGGTTTATTATTCTGTGAATAATACACCTATGTATCCACTCAGCAAAAAAAATTTATAACACCCCCTCAAAATTTTTCTTTTACGTTTCAAGGTGCGTAGCATTCCAAAAACGCTGCAAAATCCTTGTCACATGGGTTTATTATTATATTGGACATACCTACAGAAATGCTGGAAATACATATTATTGTTTCGTTCATGTGAAATTATTGAAATAGCTATTGTTGATGGTTTCCACAAATTTTTTGCCTCCAAAAACACGAAATAAGCTCCTGTTTTTGAAAAATTATCTTTCACCTGTTGAAACTACTTCTAGTGTTATTATACAAGTTTATGGTAATTCCAGACAATGTTCCAGGTTTTTGACTCATAAAAAACGAATTTTGGAAGCTGAACCTTCGTTACAACCTCAATTTGGTCAATATCAGCTTCATATTCGGTCCTCTAGTCCTAAAAGAAATGGAAAAACGATACCTCGCAAGGTCATATTCACCAAAACCCCAACAAAAAAACCCTCGAAAAACCCTATTTTTACACCCATTTTTCACCCGTAACGTATTTTGATCGGGCTGCCGAGCTTCGGAGCACAACTTGGAGCCAAATGTGTTCCCAAATGGGGATCCAAACTGTGTGCGGAAGAGCGACGATTTTAGACCAAATTTTAACATGAATTTAAGGTTGAAACTTCGTTAGTACCTCAGTTTTCGACTCTGGTCATCTACTTCATGTTCGGTCTCCTTGTCATAAAAAACATGGAAAAGATACCCCACACGCTCATGTTACTAAAACACACAAAAATTGTATCCCAATTTTTCACCCATAGCGGCTTTGGGTATATTCAGATCGGGCTGCAAAGTTTTGGGACACAACTATGGCCCAAGTACAGTCTGTGTGCAAAAGAAAGAATTTTTTAGACCGAAATTGAAGTAGATATGCCTGATACGGCCGACGGACATCGCATATTGGTTTATTATTCTCTGAATAAAACCTATGTAAATCGTTCTGCAAAAAAAAATTATGACACCCCCTCACAATTTTTTCTTTTACATTTCAAGGTGCGTAGATTCCAAAAATGCAATATCCGTCCGATGTATCACGTATACCGGCTTCGTTTTCGGTGTAAAAAATTCGTTCTCTCGCACACATGCTCCATTTGGGCCCTAGTTGTGTCCCGAAACTTTGCAGCCAGATCGGAATATACCCAGGGGTGTTATGAGTGAAAATGTGGATAAAAATAGGTACTTTTATTGTTTTAGTAACATGTTGGTAACATGAGCTTTTGAGGTATCTTTTTCTATGTTTTTGGGACGAGAAGACCGAATATGAAGTCGATTTCGACCAAAGAGTGGAAAATTGAGGTTCTAACGAAGTTTCAGCCTTAAATAATATTTACGTTAAATTTTGGTCTAGAATCGTCGTTCTACCGCACACAGTTTGGGTCCCCATTTGGGAACACATTTGGGTCCTAGTTGTGCTCCGAAACACGGCAGCCCAATCGGAATACAACCAGGGGTGTTATGGGAGAAACATGGGTATAAAAACGCTGCAAAGTCCTTGTCACATGGGTTTATTATTCTATTGGACATACCTATTGAAATGCTGGCTGTTCATTTATTGTTTCTTTCGTGCGTAGTAATCGAAATAGCTATTTCTGATGGTTTCCATTAATTTTGGCTCTTGAAACACAAATTAGGTACGCTCTTTTTTTTCTTCTTTTTTTCTTAACTATCTTTGATCATTGGTAGTGCCATTTAATCGTCTTGATCTACGTGTTGACACTTTTTCCAGTGTTATTGTACAAACTGATGGTGATTTCAGACGATTTCCCTGGTTTTTCACTAATAAAAAATCAATTTTGGGAGCTGAACATTAGGTAGAACTCAATTTTCCAGTCTTTGGCCAAAACAGACTTGATATTCGGTTTTCTCGTCCCCAAAAACATGGAAAACGATATCTCAGAAGCTCATGTTACCAACATGTTGCTAAAACGCAAAAAGTACCTATTTTTACACACATTTTCACTCATAACACCCCTGGGTATATTCCGATCGGGCTGAAAAGTTTCGGGACACAACTAGGGCCCAAATGGAGCATGTGTGCGAAAGAACGAATTTTTTAGACCGAAAATGAAGCCTGTAGACGTGATACGGCGGACGCGTACGGCGGACGGCGTACGGCGGACGGCGTACGGCGGACGGCGTACGGCGGACGGACATTGCATTTTTGGAATCTACGCACCTTGAAACGGAAAAGAAAAAAGTTTGAGGGGGTGTTATAAAAATTTTTTGCTGAGCGAATACATAGGTGTATTATTCACAGAATAATAAACCAAAATCGGGGTTTTCGAGGTTTTGGTTTATTGTTTTCAATAATGAACCATTGGAATCGAGCATGAAAAAAAAAGTCTAACCCCCCTCAAAATTTGATGGTTTAGGTTTCAAGGTATGTAGAATCCAAAACTGCAATAAAAAAAATTCTGTCTGTCCGCCGTACGCCGTACTAACCACTTTTCTTAGCTACCATGAAACAAAATTGATCGACTGTCCTCGAAGCTCGACGTTACTGTCAGTCATCTCTAAGGGATTCAAAATAGGGGTTGATATTTAGCTCGAAAACTTTCGATGGAAGGGTATTGTTTTTTTGCATTATTAAATTTTTCTTGAGCTAAACAATATTTTGAGACCACCCGGAGCATTGTACGTCCAGCCGTTCGTGTGCACCAAAAAGCTTCCTCAACACGATCGTGAATCAAACGGTATAAATTCGGCCCAGATAATCATTACTAGGGAGCACCTGATTATAATGAAGGATGGCTGTATGAAGTCGAGTTGGTTGTTCTGCGATATTATTTCATTTGATAAGTGATGGACTATTGGATTTTGTTGGTAGGTACTTCTGAAACTTGAACAACTTTCTGAAACTTGAAACGTTGAAGTATTATTGATGAGTAAATTTATTACACAATGGTAAATTATTGCACAACGGCAAATTATTACACAACGGTAAATTATTTCATAACGATAAATTATTGCACAACAGTACATTATTACACAACGGTTCATCTACCAAGAAGGGGCTGGATTTTGTTGATCGGTACCTACTTTTGCAACTTGAACAAACGTTGAATTATTGTTCATGAGTAAATTATTACACAATGATAAATTATTACACAACGGCATATTATTACACAATTCGTGATTTAGGTAGGTACCTAGTAACGAGTACGGGGTTAGGTACTAACCTACGGAGGGTCTGCGATCTACATAATATGTATAGAGTAGTACATATTCTAATATATATCTATACGGAGAGCTGTGATCTGTACCAGAAGGGTATTCTATACAAAATAATAAACCGTTGTGCAGGGATTTGCAGCGTTTTTTTGAAGTTTTAGTGAACATGAGCTTGTGAGGTATAGTTTTCCATATTTTTTAGGGCGAGAAGACCGAATATTAGGTTTGACCGAGTTATTTGACCGAAGAATGAAGAATTGAGGTTGTAACGACGGTTAAGCTCCCGAAATTCATTGTTTATTAGTCAGAAACATGTGTCTGAAATGACCATACATTTGTGTAATAACACTAGAAGTAGTAACAATAGTTGGATCAAGACAATTAAATGGTACTACCAATGATCAAAAATAATCTGTTAAAAAAATGCCGAGCCTAATTCGTGTTCTTGGGGCCAAAATTGGTGGAAATCATCTAAAATAGCCATTTCAATAATTTCACATGAAAGAAACAATAAATGAACAGCCGAAATTTCTATACGTATGTCCAGTAGAATAATAAACCCATTTGACAAGGACTTCGCAACGTTTTTGGGATCTACGCACCTTGAAACGTGAAAAAAAAAATTTTTAGGGGGTGTTATCAAAAATGTCTGCTGAGCGATTGATTACGTAGGTGTATTATTCACAGAATAATAAACCATAATGAGCTTAGTTCGTGTTTTTGGGGGCCAGAATTGGTGGAAACCATCAGAAATAGCTATTTCACATGAAAGAAACCATAAATGAACAGCCAGCATTTCTGTAGGTATGTCCAGTGGAATAATAAACCTGACAAGGACTGCAGCGTTCTTAAATTATTGTGAGAGGACATGAGCTTCCATCTTTTTCTGTTAAAAAGGTTTTATGGTGCTAGGAAGTGCTTGATGATGATTGCGATTTTCCAAATCCCAGATAATTATGAAGTAATGACCGTTATTTCATTTTGCTGATGAGTACCTTACCTCATGAATTTATATTTTATTGGAACGAGTGCAGTGAAACAGTGTCACCACCGTTAGATTCAACCTGGTGCTAATTAGATAGGTAAGATTGGTTAATTTATATTGAGCTATTTGGTTGATAAAATGAGGTTTGTGATTGGAAACAACCTCGACCATTATTTCCCATCCCTTCACTAGTTTCTACCGTACCTAATTCTCTTGGGGCTGTCAACTAATGGCCTCATTTCTCAGCTCTGTTTGAGAACTCGATCAAGATGGGGCGGGATAACATGAAATTGACGCTCAACTTTGTCGATTTGGAGAAGAAAAAAATCACTTCGTTAGTCTTCAAATTGATAATCACGGATTCAGTCGTGGATTGCTTCACATCTGCTCGTTTTGAAATGGTTCTCAAAGCGTCCGGCTTTGAAAGGAGCCGTCCTTGATTTATATTTTTTTCGGGTTGTCAGGCTGAGAAACCACGTTTCACTCAACACGGTTGAGCTGTTTGAATCAAATCCTTTCATAATTATTGGTTCAACTCACTATTCATACGATTTATTGAATCTAATTCCGGTAAATGGAGAAAAAAATATATAATTTTGATCGTCTTTTGGTTTATTATTCTGTGAATAATACACCTATGTATTCGCTCAGCAAAAAATTTTTATAACACCCCCTCAAAATTTTTTCTTCTCCGTTTCAAGGTGCGTAGATTCCAAAAATGCAATGTCCGTCCGCCGTATCACGTGTACAGGCTTCATTTTCGGTCTAAAAAAGTCGTTCTTTCGCACACATGCTCCATTTGGGCCCTAGTTGTGTCCCGAAACTTTTCAGCCCGATCGGAATATACCCAGGGGTGTTATGAGTGAAAATGTGTATAAAAATAGGTACTTTTTGCGTTTTAACAACATGTTAGTAACATGAGCTTTTGAGGTATCTTTTTCCATGTTTTTGAGGACGAGAAGACCGAATATGAAGTCGATTTTGACCAAAGACGCGGAAATTGAGGTTTTACCAAAGGTTCAGCTCCCAAAATTGGTTTTTTATGAGTCAAAAACCTGGAAAACTGTCTGAAATCACCATCAATGTGTACAATAACATTGGAAAAAGTGTAAACAGGTGAATCAAGACCATTAAATGCCACTACCAATGATCAAAGATGATCTTAAAAAAAAGAAAAAAAAGCGTACCTATTTCATGTTTTGGGGGCCAAAATTGGTGGAAATCATCAGAAATAGCTATTTCAATCATTCCACATGGAAGAAACAATACATTTGACAGCCAACAAAAATCTCTAGAACTCCAATAGAATAATAAACCCATGTGACAAGGACTTTGCAGCGTTTTTATCTTGTGAATTCATTGTCAAATTCCTTTGTCCTACATAGTTGAATTCATTGCACTTATATCATCTTGAATGAATCAATTTCCGCTTCAACTGAAAGGTGCCACCAAAGGTTTAAATTTATTGCTAAATTGTACTACTTTTATTGAATCAGTCAGTCTTGAAACAGCCAATACAAAATATTTCTACAACTTGTTTTTTCCCCAGGTTTCAAGGTCAGGAAAGTTTTTATTTTTAAATTTTGTTGGATACATTACAGCCGTTCTAGGTACAAAGGACCGGAAAGGAAGGAGGAGGATTTCGAAAGTCAGCGAATTTTTTTTTATGATCTATTATGGCACGAAAGGAAATCTGTTTGAATATTGTAACGAGTTATTGATTTTGATACTACCTCGTTTTTCTTCTATTTTTTGCCATTGGTTATTTCAGCCGAAAACCTTGGTCTAACAGTGCATTTTCAGTGAGATTTTTGATTCACTAAAAACGGTTTCCTCACTCTGCAAGATTTTTATTTGACAGTTTGAACCTCCAAACCGCAAAAGGTTCATGTTTTTTTGTTGATCAGTTTTGAAAAAATCGAATCACTAACAACAAATAGTTGTTTGTTCTCTTGAAAGATCCGGCTAATGGCCTTAGATTCATCCTTTCAGTAATGATCGATCCAATTACTAACAGGAAGTACTTAGTTCTATTTTATTTCATTTTGCTAACTAAACTGTTAGAACGTGGATCTCATAATTTATTTAGATCAAACGTCTAGGCTATGAGTTGTTCATTATTTCCTGGTATACCATTATGGATTCCGGAGATTTTTGATTTCTTGAAAGACTTGTAGACTCATATCACTTCTTGATTTCAATAAATTCCTGTTTATATAATATATAAGAGATTCTACTTCCTTCCGGTGTATTAGTATTAGTTGTTTTATCAGTGCACCTCGTTTTCCACTCTCCTTTCTTCCATTTCTAGCTCTTACGTATTTTTATGTCCCTACGTCCTAGAATTATTATGAATTACCTACCCTCACCCTTGCAGTTGAGAATACTCCTCTTGGCAGCTTCCTTCATCTTGACCGTGCTCCGTTTTATTGCACCATTGATTTTATCGGATTATTTTTTTCCGGTGGTACAGTGGCTTCAGCTAGATCGCTGAATCACCTGTACTGGTATCTGTCACTTAGTTAGATTATCTCTGAAATTATAGTATTTTTTTACTGTCCGTTGAAAATAGTACCCAACAGCGTGTTTCCCTCGTAGCTTACTGATTAAACATAAAGGTATCCATACCCTACAGTACCTATGTGAATTTAGAAAAAACGGAACATATTCCATGAATTCAGAAATCGATTGACCTCGACCTTGATGTGTTATTGTCCTTGTTTATTATCTAAATTTAAATTGACATGAACTGTCAAAATCGTTCAGAAATACCGATTGTACAGAACCAATGTGAAATCGCTACCTCTTTATACATTTTTGATTTTAATATGAAACTATTGAGAGAGGAGAGTTAAGTGTAGGAAGAACTTGGGAATTCCAAGAAGGTACTGGAAGTAGGATATCTACTGTTTCAATCGTCTTGAAGTATAAAATGTCTTGCAGTAAAATTCATGTGTATGTTGTGAAGTATGTGAGTTATAATATTGAATGAAACGAATGAAACGAGGCAAATAATCGCGTTGTACGCTTGCGTTTTTGTAAGATTAATGAAATTGAGACCGTATATTTGATTCATTGTCCAGTGTACTGCACTGGTGATTTAATGAATTGTTTAATGTTTGCTCGGTCCGCAATAATTCTTCAAGATGAATGACAAGATCTATTGGAAATTGCATGAAGTACCCACTCGTACATACCCATTATGTTCGTACCGAATTTCAGTTTTGTACACGTGGTTCCTGGTATATATTATTGTACGAGGTACAATGTTTGTATTGAAGAGATCTCGAAGCGAGAAAATCCACAGTTCGGAGAGCTAGAAAGAAAAGCCGGTAGTGACTTACATTGATAGTGCCGGTAGCTGGAGCTGGCTGATCGATGGCATTGTGAGGCGTGGGTGTCGGCGCAGGAGGCATTCCAACTTGTTCTTGTCGTTATTCGCAAAAAAGACCGCACAAAAATCAATTATCCGAATTTCAAAGGTCGTTGAGAATATTCTGTTCTTTTGCAAAGTCGAAAATCTCTATAACACTTCGAAAATTCGTGGTATACTTCTCTCTCGCGTGCCGCTCACGGCGGCTACTGACTAGAGACTGATCCGGCTCAGCTGGCTTGATCTTGACCCTCTCCCAGAGCTGCCAAGGGGGGATCCCCAGGTATTACGTCAGGGCGTAGGCTTAGCCCCTCTACTGCCTGAGTCCCTGGCGCTTGCTTCTGTGAACCAGGTCTTATCAGCTGCTGATGGTCAGCGGGTCAGTTAGCCTTAAACTTTCCTTAGGTTCTGCTGAATACGTGCGCTGTCTCACGGCTACGTTTCTGAATCATCTTTGATATTTATGTTAATGTTCCTAATGGAATATCCTCACCCCTACCTACCCGATGTTGATATCTATGCATTATCTATTATTACCAGTAGCACAGTTACATAAGAACTGGACTGAATTTTCGAATTATTTACTATGCCCGGCGATTTCTTCCTTTGATTACCCTGGGACCCTCAACATTTTCTGTGGAAAGCCATAGCCTGTCGACCGCTAATTCCTAGGCGTTATCAAAATCCGGACATGTCCAGGACACTCATGTTTGTTTTTTGCTTCCTGACTACCGAAGATAGGGAAGCTTTGTATTCGTGCAAGAGTCGAAAAATGTTTGTCCTCCGAATTAACATTTCCACCGTCATTGTACGTTTCTGACGTATTTTTACCATGCGCCAACATGAAAAGCTAGTTGAGCCTATAGCTGCCCTAGAAAATGACATGTATGGATCTGGATTTAAACTTGAAACGACATAATATTTAGGTTTCTCTCTCAATTTTAATTAGTTTTACTCATTTGTTTCAGTATAAAATCTTGTATTTTAACTTGCTTCGACACTTCTGAAATTCTTGAAGTGGTATGACACCACAAATATTCAAAGCACTTCTAGATAGTAATCCTATTACGCTTATCATTAATCCTATTACTACAACCCTTATTCCATTCTACTATGTCATTTTTGAAACTCAGTTTCAAATCCATACGCGTCAATCCTCCATCTATCCACCGAATGGACAACCAACTAATTACGTACGTCATTGTTACCACAAAAAATAACCAAAACACATGAATGAGTGCTTATAATAATCCTGTTGCGCTATCATCAATCCTATTACTATACAACTCCTATTTCATCCGACTATTTTGTAATTTTTGAGCCTCTCTATTTCAAATCCATACGCGTCAATTCTCTCTCTATCCACCGAATGGACCCACCACTAATTATATACGTCCATGTTACGTAAGTGGGGAAGCTGTACTGCCTACCCGACTTGGCAGACGGTTTTGCAGTCGCCCACTACGGAAGAGCCTGATTCCTTCCATTTTCCTTCTATTTCCTTCCGTTCCTTCAAAGTAACAGAGAGTAGCAGGACTGGCGAGGAATCGTACTGCTCCCGTTCTCTACCCAAACGCCTTCATCTGTCTACTAACAGACAGATGCACGCACTCGTACCTATGGCTATATAATTATGTATGTTTCCAGGTATCATCTATGGTTTCAATAAGAAACACCCTGTAATTTTGATATTCCACGTGACCCTTCGTCTTGACTAAATAGGTACGGTATTTATGTGAGTACAATTATTTATTCCATGTCATTGTATACATTTTCCGTTAATGTAAACCAAGGCGTAGTCTCTGGCTTTGTAGTTTCACTCAGCAGAGGTCTACGGATTTCTATCGGTGATTTGGATGAAACAGTTACCGACATGATCATTGCTATCCCTGTACCTAAAGGGCACGTCCCCGTATCGTGATGTGGCTAGTTCGGTGATCTCAACGGGTGGTCTGGAAGGTACTCAGGCTCTGAACTTTCACCATGGACCACCGAAACTAATAAAATATTGTACTGCCATCATTTACGGAGTATATTTGGCATGCCCCGGCACCTTTTAGTTTATGAATTATGAATAGTACCGACGTCTACCTCTTTTCAGCTCTTAACTGCATTACGGATACAGCAGTGATATTGATGGACCGACGAATTTAAATAAACAGGTGTGATTTCCCTGAATCATCCCATGATTCATTGGACATTTCAACACAGCAACCCTCTGAAGCAACCTTTTCAAACTCGAAAGTAACAAGAGGTAGTATTTGACACCTCCTTTTTGTTTTGTGCTTACCTTCTCCAACGTTTTCGTGTTCGTGGTTAAACGATGGTGAATGTCACTCATGTCCTTCACAACAATGAATCACAGACCATCTTCATGATATAGGGTTACATTCACCCACTATTTTTACCGGTCCGTGTTCTATCTCAACGCAAACGGCGAATAACTCGTTATCAAATAACTCCATTGTCTGCCGTTTGACTCATGGACTGTTATTATCATGGCAATCGAGCAATACGGTAGACGTGCACTACCAATTCTCAACACTTGAGGATTCCATGGTCGCTGGCATAGGTACACAATAGTGCACATTTGCTCCGTACATTGAGTTAGTTCTAAACATAGTATATTTGATTTAGCTACTTGCTGAGAGGCTTTAACAATATTTTCATAGGTAGGATAAAATATTCAAGACTTCTGTTCTACTAAGTAGAATAGAAGAAAAGTCGAAAAAGGGAAAAATAAAGTTGTAGAACAGAAAATATTATTCTAATTATGGAGTTCTACAAAGTTACATTTATGCTACCATTATCAAACTGATATTTTAATATTCAACATGGGAAATGTGTGTCAATTCGAATCCATTCGGCCGTTCTAACAAACTAGTAACGCCCTGCCTCCTTTTTTGCACTTTTTGATGCGAGGACTTGATCCGATCTATCTCATAGATGCTGTAGGTTTATTGAGCTTGGGTAGAACTTCCCTAGGTATCGGCTTGTAATGACTTCTGCAATTATCAAATTAGGCGCGAATGTCACTGTGATACGTATGGGTGCTGCTTGTGAGGGCAGCTTACTGTATGTAGGTAATAATTGAAATTACACATTTTATTATTGCCAAATCAGTGCTGCCTTCATAAGCAATTAAATAATACATCGAAATTTTCGCCTGATTCTATGCCGACGGGTGATGAAGTAAATGGACGAACCTAATGTGATAATTTACTTCTTTTCTCTATGAATATTCCTTGTAGTCTTGAAACGAAGTCATAATAATTGTTAGCAACCATTCTCTCATCAGCGAAAGTATGACTCAGTTACAATGTTGCTTTCAAACAATTTGAGAGATTATTATTGTTTGATTGGGACGTACCTATATGGTGTAACTAATCCATCATCTTTATCAACCCCATTTCTAATTACTAAAGGATTTTTCCCCCCCTTCATGGTAGGGAGGGGAATCTGTTATAGCTGGAGACTTTTTTTTGTTGCAAAAATTGAATATTTTTCAGCTACAAGTTAGTTCCTTACCAGCAAATTTGGCAGCCATAAGAATAAATTCTTTATAATCGAATTTTCGTCCCTAGGTATAACATCCCTGTTACAGGTAGGGACAGGCAACTTTATACCTACGGGCAGGTTGACAGGATGCAAAGTGGAATGAAGAAGACAGAAATGAAATAGGAAAATGTTATAGTTGAACAATTTTGAAATTTAGATTTTTATCATTTTTTTCAGTTCACATTAGAGACTGTGGAAAAATTGAATACTTTTCAGCTGCAACTTAGTCATTTACCAGCAAATTTTCAAACTTCAACAATATGCGTTTGGCAGCCATAAGAATAAATCTTTAGAACGGAATTTTCGTCCCTAGGTATAACATCACTGTTACAGGTAGGGACAGGCAACTTTATACCTACGGACAGGTTGACAGGACGCAAATTGGAATGAAGAAGATGGAAATGAAATAGGAAAAATCTAATAACCTTTTCTCGAGTACAAAAGTAGAATACTCTTAAGGCATTTCACTATCATAACAGAACAGGAGACGTAATGAGATCTTTTCGTGTGGCTGCTGCTCACTGTGACTTAGATTACTTAGAACGTCACGCAGAATGTAAAACAGATAGGCCTCCTAAAAAAATGTATGAATGAATGAATTAATTAAACAAATATCACTCAAATCGAATTTGTCCAGAAACAAATATTAACGCAAAATGAAGTTTTATAAAACCTAAATAAAAAGGATTTAAAAAAGATCTATTACATTTATGGTACTTTTACGACCGTTATGGATAGGGACTAATAGTTGTATGTACCTAGGGACAGCATTATTTTCTGTCTCTACCTATAACAGGTCAATCTGTCCCTAGCTATAACGGATCGCCATTTTCCAAATGACTCGGGTGATGGGGTACAGCATGTGACAAAACCTTCCAACTAAAATATGATTATGTTTCATGGGTAAGTTACTCTTTCAGGTCATTACAGGGGAATTTCGTGCAAAAGGTGATTAGGGATGGGAAAAATCGCAAAAAAGGCGGAAAAAATCACTTTTCACACCTAAAAATACAAAAATTGGAAATTCTACTTACCACGTGATCCTTCTGCTATGAAAAAGTTGGTGACTAGTAGTACGGTGCTGCCACCTCGTGGAGGGAATTTTCCCTGCTATCCATCTATATTTCCCTGCCTTTGTCCCTAGGTATAACTGTACCTTACCTATAAATTCTCCCCTACCCGTATAATGATACAGTTAGCCATATTGCAATGGGTAGCCATATTATTTCGTCCATTGCCAAAGTTCGATTTTTCAGAAAGCCACCCCCCACCACCCATCACCCACTAACCCGTATAATTCAACCGTCGTATAACTCGATTATGTTCTCTTCATGTGTTCATGTTCACTTTATTGTTTCAGGTGAGTTGAATCTGGGACTAGCGGATTTTCAAACGTAAGTATTAGTCGAATTAATTACGTGGGTGAACCATACTTGTTCCAGTCAGGTTTATTCAGCGGATCTCATTTACTGCGTGATTTTTTAATAGGTATTGATTTACTTCAAGTTTCCTATGGCGGGCTGATTTTTATGCCTCATTTAGTTGCCAAAAAGTAGTCGAACTCCCTACTCTTTGGGAATTTTAAAATTTCTCCTTCACTGTCGGATTTTGCTCCCTATATAGAAAACCTCCGAGTTCCCTCCATTAAACTGTGGATCCTTCTATGTTGGAAGAATATTCAAGTCTTCGATGTGCATGGATCCTGTGTAATCCTCCTTTCTTGTGCACATTTCCGAACAACTATATCTCTCGAAATTCCTCTTGAAATTTCTCAGTCGTAGCCTAATTTTAAAAGCTAGTTAATAGTAACTAGCTAATGTCAGTTGGTCAATAAAAGAACTTGAAAAAACTCTTCTGAAAATGGAAAAATGTAGTTCACCGTTGAGGCTTAATAAAGAATGAATAGTTACGAGTATAATATTTTCTCGTAAAAAGATGGAGAAGCTGTCGAACCCATCAGGAACGGCCACGATCCAAAATCGTCGTTACTCTTGTTGTTCAGAAACACTATTCATCGTTTTCTTTCGTCATTTATTTTAGTAAACCTGTCATCCTGTTATTTATTTTTGTAAATCTCTACTGTCAATTACGAGTTTGTCCCTACAAAGCACATTCATATTTCCTTCCTTGTCTATGCAACGATCTATTTGTTTCCCCTCTCATGCTGTTGAGTCCTTGACGAGGCTGCATGCGCTCGCTCCCTGCATCGCAAATCCAGGCCAGTGACATCTTTCTAATCCGCTTCCTCTGATTTAAATAATTGTCATGGTGTCTGTTATTTTTTCTCCTTATTCACAAAAAAAAGTCTTGAAGAATGACTCGTCTTCGTGGAGGTCAGGGTGCCGTCTTCCCTTGTCGCTCTTGACACCCATCGATAACCTCCCCGAGAGTTGTACAACCCTCTTGGCGCGTGTTATAAATCCTATTTCGCAAATCCTCGCATTCCTATTTATTCGGGTCATCAGCTATATTGTCTTCTTAATGATTTTTCCAGTGTAGATACCTCAAAGGCTCACCTGTTGTTGCGTATCCGTATAATTGTTCCCTGAGCGTAGATACGTTTACATGTTGTCCATCCCTCTGGAATCGAACATCGTTATGTTCCTCTGCTAATGATCTACTATTCCTACTTCCTTCATTATTAATCCACCATAAGGCAGACATATAATTATGAAGCGTGGTTCTACAGTAGGCTGTGTCTGCCGTTTTGGAATTACCAGATACGTGCGTCGTGAATAAAACCAGTAAATTGTAAATCAATTAGTAGTAATAGATATTCACAAAAACAAGAGAGATCAGGATTTCCTTACTGTTAATGTCTCTTGAATTTAAAATCGGTCTGCCGCAGCCAGGCGCAGTGGTTTCAGTCGTTTCTCCGACCTTCAGTTTTCACAAAGCGTTTCCTATAACTCAGTAGATTGCACAGTATGAGATGCGGTAATTTGCAGTTAATATTTATATAGTTTTTAAATGCACCAGAATTTAATTTTACAGACGTTGCCCGTAAATAAGGGCCTATTGGTTCAATGCTAAACGTATATATTGCTAAATACGTTCGTGGTGTTTTTTAATGTTCCCATTCTATACTGTTCGACATTTGGTAACAATTATTTGGTTTTCGAACTTTTTGCGCTGTATATCGAATGGCTGGTGGGGGGGGGGGGGGGGCTCAAAAGTTTTTATCGATTCTCTTTTACGAGACGGAAAACCACAGTTAACTGGCAGCTGCAGAGTATATTTTGGAATGATCATGGCGACGTGTAAGTATCACTGCTCAAACATTCTTCGTAGAGTTCATCAGGCGGCGACTTACATTGCGTCATGGGACATGTTTATAACAAGAGAAATATATGATTTAGGCAGTGAAAGCAAATCGGGAATGGTATGGAGAACGTTTACGAGCGTTTTACTGCATTGCCTGAAACAAAAATTATAGTTGTATCAATGAAGTCCACTATACGCTTATTGTTGCTCAATTCGTGTTCAGTTTTATGGTGGATGCGGTACTAAAAACTTACGGTGGCGTCCAATATCCAGCGTCTTCCAGGTTGCTGCCATTTCGTTGAGTTTAACGTTGTGCTAATTCCCATGAAAAGGTATACTTTTCGGAAGATATTGTATGCAATATACCCGCTAGTGAATTTGTACTAATTTTATGATGATGTCGACTATAGGTATACCTGCTTTCGTTACTCCGCTACCATTTAAGGACATTGTAGTCTTTTTAGCATTATTTTCAATAATGAATTGGAATCAGCCATGAAAGACATATGACTCCCCGCCCCCATGCTTCCCTCAAAATTTGATGGTTTGCGTTTCAAGGTACGTGGAATCCGAAAATGAATTTTAAAAAATTTCTGCCCATCCGCCGTTCGCGGCACATCCCGTAGTTACCATGAGCCGCCAAAATTATTTAATTACATTGGGCCTAGTATGTAGTTGGTCCGCGAAGGTCGTCGTTGCTGACAGTCATCTCTGTGGGGTGAAAAATAGGGCATGAAATTTTCAAAGCGCCGTAACTAGAAAAGTTTCAGTTGAAGGGTTACGGGTTTCATGACTGTCAACTAATTCCGAAAATTTAAGACCACCCGGAGCATTTGTGCAACCAGCCATTCGTTCACAGTAAGGTCCTGGGGTTTGAACCGAAAAGCTTAGGTCAACATAAGCGCAAATCATAGTACTCATAACTCGAGCCCCAAACATCATTGATAGAGAACAGCTGATAATAATCACGAAGTTAATATAAAAATTATTTTATTATTATTTGTTATTTTGGATTTTATTGATGTGTACTTTAAAAAAAATCTATTTGTTGATAGATACAAGTTTGTTGTTCTCGGCCAAACGAATCATCCAAATTAGGTGAAAATTTTCTACGCAGAAGGGGTATTTATACAGGGAACTAATAAACCGTTGCGTATTAATTTGCAATGTATTTAATTTCAACTTCATTGGCCCAGTGGTCATTGTGCAAAGAGGCTGAGTGAGGTGGCAATCGAGACTCGAGCTATTCCGCGTGCGTCTTACATAACTTCTGTTGAATTCGATGCAAATGTTTTAGAGTTCACTGTTCAATTTACCACCTGGATATTGTTCTTCATGGATCTCGGTAAACTTGGAAAGTTTGCTATTCAAGTATTTAGGTTTCCAGTGGACCTGTACGTTCTTAGTTATTGATTTATTGTCATCCAAGGACCGTCAGGTCATACGTTGCCTCAAATTCAATTTATTTGGTATTATACATAATTTTCCACTGTCAGGAAGAGAAATTTATTTCGAACACCAGTTCAACTTAGCTTCGAAAGACCTATTGTAGGCATACGTACAGTGTAGTAATTTGTGCATAGAACGTCGTTGTAGGTAATCTAGCAAACAAACTAGTTGTTGCGCAAACAGAAGAAGTGTATATTCGAACGAATACATTCTTCGTTTGATGCTCTAGAAATTGAATACGAAATTGAAATATACTTCGGAGTAATGGACAGAAAAAGGAGATATAAATTGAGGTATCAAATCACCACCAAACATGCTTGGGTCACTTGCGTGGGTCTTTCTCCGCGGTTGGCTTTTTTTTTAAAATCCCTTGTTCTGTATTCGTTGCATCAGATAGGTATTTGGCAGTACTCAGGTTGTACCGAAGGGCACTTCATTATGATAGGTACCAGGTTCTTGCGTGTCTGTCACGCAAGGTCTTCGGGTTGCGTAATGTACAGGTAGTGCCGTTATGGAAGGTCATGAGCTCTTTGAAGATTTCGCCTCTTCATGACGCTGAGAGCCGGGATTCGTTCGCATCATCAAAACTCTGCAGTGACGCGAACTGCATCCAAAATGACAGTTCTCAGATAGCGATAACGAGGCTGAAGTTGGAGCTGGCTCGCTTGGGATCTTTGCAGTTTTGTAATAGGACGTCCTTGGCACGGAATGGGAGTCAGGTACGTTCGCCCTGCAGTTGCCCTGACGACTGTTGGCGCTGCATTAATTGCTCATTTCACATATCACGTTACAGTGGCTTTCAGTTGTCGGTTATGGAAACACTACTTATGTGTTTGGATCACGTTGTTCACAGTTATGTCCTACGTCTGTCGTTAAATGTCATGTAGTACGTACTTACGCCCGGTTTTCTCATTCTCTTGGATTATTATGGCTGATTAACAAGCTTAGAACCGTCTACGTACTATGACCCAGTTACCTAATCCGGTAAAATGAGGTTGAACATTTGAAAACATCCTGTTCCATTGAAGGCACTTTAACAGTTGGTGGTTGGTACGGGCAGTGGACCATTTGTCCATTCAGATATATGATTTTCATCTTTCGAGAACCGTTAAAAAATACCAGTTTTTTTTTAATGAAGGAAATAATCTCCTTGAAGTTGTTTATCCACCTTCAAGAATATCGATCATTGGAAAAAAATCGCTTGCGTCATTTTCGTCCTTATCCGCCAATGAGCCGTGTGGTGGAGAGGGGTATGCTTCAACGGGTTTGCGGAGAGTCCTTTAGATATAAATGCCGTGGCATAAATCTCATTGCTAAGGGGCCAATTTGGAATTAATTCTTTGGAAATGGCTTGGGGGGATTTATGGAAGCTGGTTTTTGCAGTCGTTTCGCGTTCGCTTCTCTATGTCAAGGGCAACTGTTGATTCGAAGAATGTTATTGCGGATGGTAGGAGGTGCCGTCTTATGATAAACAACCGTTAATTTGCAAGCGCACTTATGTTTTGTTAACTAATATAATATGTCCCCAATCGATCGAACAACTTTGGGATCGGATCGAATTGGCAGTTTCACCTGTTTTCTTTCATTTTCTCAAGTAAAAGATCTCGGCGAGTGCATTCCGAAAAGGTGCTGTATGAAATGTATCCGATGTTTGAAAATGGACGATAAACGATTGGAAGGAAAGGGAAATGACGTCACAGGTAAAGGCCCTCACCCCCGCGTCCGCCTGGGGGGAACCCTCAGCCCCATCCACTTATGACGTCATTTCGTTTTCTTTCTATCCGTTTGTTGCCCGAGCTACCCGGGGTTTGGAGATGAAAATTGGCATTGGGTGGTTTTCAAGGGTGCTAAATCCGATTCTGAAATTAAAAATTAAAAAGTCTTACACACGGAAATTGCCCATCGTAGTCAATTTATTTTTTCTTTTAGTAGACACCTATAATTTTCTTGTAGTAATAATATTACTGTCTTGCCTCTGAGCCGCTCACTTATTACAGAAGTTCCAATCTGAAATCATTAGCTAGCTACATCGTAAGTGCCTATATTCTCCTTCATTATCTCGTCACTTTTGCTCCGTAATAATGAAACGCTGCAAATCCTTTTCACATGGGTTTATTATCCTGTTGGACATACCTACAGAAATGTTGGCTGTTCGCTTATTGTTTATTTTACGGGCAGTAATTGAAATAACTATTTTTGATGGTTTCCACCAATTTTGGCCTCCAAAAACACGAGTTAGGCTCCTGTTTTTTTTCCTCACTATACATATGTTATACTACTGTACTGTTATACTATACAGCTGTTGTAACACTGTACTGGTATACAAATTTATGGTGATTTCATACAATTTCCCAGGTATTTGACTCATAAAAAATGAATTTCGGGAGCTGAACCTTCGTTACAACCTCAGTTGTTCACTCTTCGGTCAAAGTCAACTTCATATTCGGTCTTCTTGCCCTAAAAAAAACTTGGAAAACGATACCTCTCAAGCTCACATTTCTTAAACTCCAAAAAACCCTAGTTTTAACGCCCCTAGGTATATTCTGATCGGGCTGCAAAGTTTCGGGACACAACTGGGGCCCAACTGGAGTCGGTGTGCGGGAGAAAGAATTTTTTAGAACGAAAGTAAAGGAGATATGTATGGATGATACGGCGGACGGACATTGCATTTTTGAATCTACGCACCTTGAAACGCAAAAGAAAAAAAATAGAGAGGGTGTTATAAAAATGTTTTACTGAGCGAATAAATAGGTGTATTATTGACAGAAAAATAAACCAATATCAGTAACAATTCTTTCACTGCACTCCATTTTCTGTTGAGTTGACCCTTCATGACTGGTCGGTATGCGAACCCTTGAAACGCCAGATAGGTCTACTGTACAAAATTAAAATTGTATCCGGTTGCACATTTCGTCTGCTCATGAGGACAGTATGCTTTAAACATGAAAATAGTTGGGAACTACCTCACTGGTAGCTCGGGTCATTCCTGCATTACTAGGTACACGATCTCACGAAAGATTCGTCTTAGTACTGAACAGAAGTAACTTCACATTTTATTATACTCCGATGTACCATATTATATCGTTGACATCTCCATCCCGAAGTAACTAGGATACAACAAGTATTCGAGATTCTTGGATGTCTCCTTTACTTTCTTTCCTTGAACCCAAAAACTGTCTCAGTACAACACACTCGTGAAACTAACATTGAGCTGATGTGTTTGTTTTCACTGGGGCCAAAAAGGATAATTTTTCACAAAAACTAGAATCCGCTACGTGCTTTTTGGAAATTATACGCTCATTCAGATTATTACCCCAGGTTTCTACATGTAATGTTGCTAGTTGTCACAACATGTAAGATCGACGAAAATTCACATTTCAGCACACTGGTAATAACCTAACTGGTTTTCGTATTGTAGATAGAATGAGGACATTCGGAGTCTTCAGCTTTGACACAATGGTTTATGGTGATTTATCAGTTTTCTGCACTAGCTATAGCTTTACAGCAATTGCTATAAAACATGATAACACAGCTAACCTTAAAATAAGAGAAAAACCGAAATCGTGGTATATGTTTATGTAGTTAGCGAGCACAAGTTAGTCTCATTCGACACAAAATTTGATGCCTTCAGTTTTTCTCCAATTCTTTCTTTCATACGTATATATGTACTGTATAGGTGCACTAGCCTGACCGCTCGCTATCCGAGATTCGCTGTACGCAGTATCGTGGAACCAACAAACGACGGAAAAATCCCATAGCCTACCGGGTATTTGTGCCCAATTTTATCAAAATCCGTCAAGCCATTCAGGAGTTGACCATGGTCGACCATATTTCCGCTATGGTCAGGGAATTAAAAATGCGCCTACGTTCAACTTGGGAGGCTACCGGATATTGGTGCCAAATTTGGTCGATATCCGTTGAGCAATTCGGGATTCGACCATGGAGGGGCCCATGGATGCGCTATGGTCGACCCGGGGGTAGTCCGAAGGGTCGATCGTAGATAGAATTTCACGTAGATTACGAATACGCGATAAAAAATAGGGGTTACCATTTCAATTAACGAAGTTGACCATGGTCAACCATAGTTCCGCTATGGTGAGGGAATTAAAAATGCGACGTTGCACAACTTGGGAGCCTACTGGATATTCGTGCCAAATTTGGTCGATATCCGTCAAGCCATTCAGGAGTTGACCATGGTCGACCATAGTTCCGCTATGGTGAGGGAATTAAAAATGCGACGTTGCACAACTTGGGAGCCTACTAGATATCCATGCCAAATTTGGTCGATATCCGTCGAGCCGTTAGGCCGTGGGAAGACAGACAGACACACAGACAGACAGACAGAGATTCGTTTTTATAATATATAGAGATATCCAAAAATTAAATATTTGAGTTTTTTTTGGAATTTGAGGAGCTAATATTTGTATTCATTTTAGGTTTAGGAACATGGAGTAGGTACACCTATATTCTGAATCGTCGTTGAATTTTCTATAAATTTGCAACAGACTTGGTCAAAAATTCCTCTTTTGGTGCCATTGTCGGACTTATAACATGGGACGTTCAGTTTTGAGAGGGATTTGAACAGTTTTTTCCTTTCTCAATCCCAAAGGTTCGAGAAATAAAAAATGACTTATATTGAACCAAAACAGGCAGTCTAAATTAGCGGATGAACGGCCACGCGTTTGTGCCATCGAAGACTGGTGACGGTCGACCCTGCGCTTAAAAGCCAAATGACGGAGATTTTTGTCAACAGATGTAAATCGCTCCGAGTCCATTTGATAGTGAGATGTATCGGCGAAGGGTTAATTTAAATATTTTTTCCACTGGCGCCCCAGCGGCTGCGGCCTCGACCCCTCCGCATTCCAAGCAAGGACGGCCCTCGCTCCGATATCGCCCCACCGACCTGCCCGCGAGGCTTACAAAACTCTTAATTCATTGACGTGGTCAAGTTCGTAGTGACAGTGGTTGTTTTCCTTTTTTTTCTCTAGGATATCGAACTTTGTTTTCCATCAAATCGAACCCATAATCATCGAAATGGGAACTTGTAAACTGCCATTTAGAAGTCGTTACGGCGTTGAACGACAGAAGCCCAATCTTTTTCTCAGGTTTATAGCGTTTTTACAGTTAACCGATTCCTAGAAAGAGACCTTCCGACCTACCCTTTTCGAGATTGATTGGGAACACTTGTTTTGGATTGGGCCAAGGGCCAACTAACAACAGAGTGAGCTTGAAATTTCGTCGTGGAAATCGTCAACTGCATTTAAAAGAGAAAATAACAGTGGAGAGAGCAGTTTCAGGTATACCTGTACTCATTGTTGTATTGGTTTCGGGTTGACCATGATGAAAATTATACGGCAGATAACGATATTGCGTCTTTTTCTGGCGCCGTTGCTGGTAACACGATGGTGCGAAAATACCACTTGACATACCCTGGTTATGAAATTCGATAAAGTAAAATCTCGAACGATCGAAGTACCAAGTATATCAAAAACGTGTGTTTTACTGGTGACGGTGGTGGCGCCACACCTCATTTGTATACCTAAGTAATATTATAATTCACCTCACCAGGGGGAGAGGGTTAGTACGAGTGCTAAGCATACTAAAACCTCAAATCCGAGAAAACAAGTTTTTACGAATTTTAGAACCCAGCACCGTCACCAACCACCATCGGATTGAAGACGGAAGAAGAAGAAGAATCCAACAAATCAATTTTTTTCCGGATTTGTGGATATGAAAGTTGAAGCGAATTCCAATACTTGAGCCCTCTTACTATGGATTGCAGGAGTAATTTCAGTTCGAAAAATAAGTAATGTGATTCGTGATTTTTTGTCTTATATAGGTAGGTACCTAACCATCAGCAATACAGCCGTTGTAGGGTTCCGTAGGCTGTTGTGCCGTAAAGCTACCTTGGAGCAGAGTAGTTCGCTTTGTTTTTGTTGAGTTGTTGTTACTGTTACCATCCAATTATTTCAACTTCTTGAAAGTGATTTTTCTTGTCTACTTCGTAGTTTTTGATAGTATGAACCAAATATATTTTATGTATACCTATCATTTTTACTTGGTGGTAACCCACCATTTTTACTGGTTTTACTGGTCTCGGTCTCATTGTGCTGTTTTCACTGTGTGCACCATATTCTAGATGGTTAATCTACCTACTTCTTGTTTAGGATTTATGCAATCTTGACGGGAGACAGTCAAGACAGCGTTACTATTCACCGTCCATTCCCTTATATTCTGGGTCCAACCACAAAGCATTTCTCCACATTTTGATGCTAGCGGACGTTTTTTTCTTTTCATTCTTGAAAAATCCCATTCAATCGATTTCCTTCTCGTTTTTCCGCCAATCGGTTCCGTGCGTGACTCAATCCCCCGTTATCACTCGCACTGTCATCGTAAAACTTTTTTTCTCTCTCGGCACCTGCCACTATAGTTGACTGTAATTGCGTCGAGCTCTTCCCAGCCTCGCACCTTCTTCATTCGCTGTGCACATGAATTTCCGCTTTTACAACAGTCAAAAGGCCTTCCTACTGGTCATTCGAGTTTCCTTATCGGTATTTGACGATAATGGAGTTCGACGATGCGGTTACTGCCACCTTTTCCTCTCGCCCTCTCAATACTTGGAATGACTCCACACGGCTCAGCGCTTGTACGGGGGTCATCAACGACTAGAGTACATTTGGCATTGTGGTTTGAAGTTTATATATTGTTGAAGATCACCGATAAGGACTTCGTAGATGCTTGTATCGGGCACCTCCCGGTGCCCTTCTCGGTTCTTGTTCACGGAAACCAAGGCCTCCCAACATGTTCAACGTAACATTTGATAATTGAGCCCTGTTTATCAGGTATTTGGAATCGAACATGAAAAAAAGATTTTTAACCCCTCTCAAATTTGATTTGGGGGGGGGGGGGGGTGTCCGTTTCAAGATCGGTAGAATCCGAAATGGAATTTAAAAATCCCTGCACAACGGTTTATTATTTTGTATAGAATACCCTTCTGTTACAGATCACAGCTCTATGTATAGATAACCCGTCTATATAATATGAAATGTACTATTCTATACATATTATGTAGATCGCAGACCCTCCGTAGGTTAGTACCTAACCCCGTACTCGTTACTAGGTACCTACCTAAATCACGAGTTAAATGTTGCTAAAATAATTCTGCCGATGACAAACAGTACCTAACAAAAATAAACACACATAATGAAGTTCTGAAAAGAAATTGTTGATGAGGAGTGAAAAAAGTTGCAAAAGTACCTACCAACAAACTCCAGCCCCTTCTACGTAGATGGTATAATGAACCGTTGTTAATAATTTACCGTTGAGTAATGATTTACCGTAGTAATAATTTACCCATCAATAATACTTCAACGTTTGTTCAAGTTTCACTACCTACCAACAAACTCCAAAAGAGCCATCATTTTTCAAATGAAATAAGAAGAAGAAGAAGAAAAAGTTTATTAAATGAAAATACATAATACATTATAAAAACAAAAAGCAAACAAAATAAACATTACGACATGGTATTTTTCTACCGTCTGTCTGAAGTTTCGATTCCATTGAAAATGCTGTTTGAGATATAAATATCTAGTATAATATGTGGATAGTTGAAAGGAAGAAGCTTGGAGACATAAATAAATAAAACTAGAAATTGAATTCGCGAACCATCATTCGTCTAAAATTCCAGGCAAGTTTACAATAGTGCACAATTTGTGGCCACCCATCACCATTAAGAAGACTGATGAAATAATATCACAGAACAACCAACTCGACTTCATACTCCGCCAATATAATCAGGTGATCCCTAGCAATGATTTATCTCCGCCAAATTTCCTATTGTGGGCGCGTCTCTGGTTACGAGATTTGGTTTGAATTGTATACAATTTCATTCACACTGGAGTCGAAAATGCCTGTCGGTGCAAACTTCGGGGCCTTACTGTGAACGAACGGCTGGACGTACGACGCTCCGGATGGTCTTAAAAAACTCGCAAGTTCAAGAACTATTTAAAACCGTAAAAATATTCACGTAAAAAAATGGTATAGGCGTTTTGAAATTTTCAACCCCTATTTTGAACCCCTTAGAGATGACTCACAGTAACGTCGAGCTTCGAGGACCAACTAGACAGCGAACGGAACCTATAACCCGAATTTCATCAATTTTCTTTCATGGTAACTAAGAAAAGTGGCCCGTACGGCGGACAGACAGAAATATTTTTATTGCAGTTTTGGATTCTACATACCTTGAAACGTAAACCATCAAATTTTGAGGGGGGATAAGAATTTTTTTTTTTTTCATGCTCGATTCCAATGGTTCATTATTGAAAATAATAAACCAAAAAAAAGAGCGTTGCCGTAGCGTCCATGAACACAAGCCGCCAGTGGTTTGTGTTCATGACGGTACGTTTATTGTCGAATGAAATCTGGGGGACACCCCTAGACCCCCGGATTATAACAGTTTAGATCAAGGATCAAAGCAAGGAAGAAACATGGAACATGTTTTTCGAATAGGTACTTGATAACAGAGGATATGGAGGAATATAGAAAAACGTCTGCCAACAAACGTAACAACCCGATTTTTAACTCGTGTCGACAATAAGCCATGTGATGTGGTTTCCATCACAGTATTATACTGACCGACCCTCCAAATGTGAACTCATTTCAACGATAGTAAATTAAGGTAGTTATGGGCACTCCAAGTATTTCACGTTTGCGCATGCGCAGACTGAACGATTTTCATGATTTTGAAACGGGACCATCTGCGATCTAACCCGCGTATACCCTCGGAATTTCAGCTCTACGACTATTTATCGCGTAGTTAGAAACTTTACAAGGAAATTGTCAACATTTCATGTTCGCGCATCCGTAGATCAAAGTTACATTAGGTACCATTCCAATGTAATTGATTTGGAACTACCGAAGTATTATTCCTGACCGACCCTCCAAGTTTGAATTGATTTCAACGATACTTAGGGTAGTTATGGGTGTTCCAATTATTTCACGTTTGCGCATGCGCAGACGAAAGTTACGGTACTTTTTCAATGATTTTGGTATGGGACCATCTGCGACTCAACCCGCACCTACCCTCGAAATTTCAGCCCACTTCGACCATTATTTCGGGTAGTTATGGGTGTTGCAAGGAATTACCACAGACAGACAGACACAGAACCAAATATGTTCCTTGATGTCTGAAACGGAAAATAGTATTGGAAATTTTCATTTTGGAGGACATGAACTTTTTTTACTCAGTCACGAATCCAAGGCTTCCCTGCCTTCGGTAGTTAGGAAGCAAAAACAATTCGTGGGATTTCCAAGCCTCGGACCAGCGACCTAACGCAATGCAATGTAATACACGTCCTCAGCTGCTTAGGGTAGGTAGAATCCCTACCCCCTCAGTGGCAGTTTTCGGCGGAGTGGGGTCTGGTCATGCTCTCCTCGGAGTTGGGTGGCAGGAGTGGGGTAGAGGGAGAACTGTGTGAGCGATGGGGAGAGGAGCCGAGTGTTTACAGGACTGGACGCGGACGTTTTCCAGCCCGGTTTACTCCCGTAAAAACATGTTCCATGTTAAAATTATTTATAGAAAAATTGATATTCCACAGGAACTTTTGACATGAAAGAAATATTCGTGATACTACTTCTCCAGTTGGCCCAGTAAATTAATATTTGATGCAACGTTTATCTGCGCATGCCCAATTCTTCAATCATTGCAACGCCCAGTCCCACATCGGACTAGGTACCGTTAAATCATGTACCTATACACATACACGCTAGCAGTGCGAAATAGGAAAACACCATTTCATACTGTTTCTGAGCATTTAAAGCTCCTTTGATCTAAGGACCCACCAAGAAACTGAAAAACTCGAAAAGCGACCAAGAACACTGTTCATAGACACTGGTCACCACAGGACAGAACAAGTAGGGTTTCTGTACGAACTAAGTCACTAGCGGTGAAATCGTGGAAACCCATTTCAAAGAAAAACAGAGTTATTGATGGGTGGTCTGTTTCCACTAATACATGGTTTTGGTTATCAAACCTTCGTCAGTAACAGTAATTTATTTGTATAAGTTGTATAACTTAATATTGTATAATTTGTTTGTTAGTGACGATGTTTTGATCACCAAAACCTGGTGTATTTTTCTTGTATTAGTGGAAGTAGACAACCTTTAATAACACCGTTTTTCTTTAGGGTTTTTGTAACCCCTCCCCCCCCCCTGCACCTTGGGGGGGGGGGGGGGGTGTGTTCGGTGTTGGTTTCGTGCGCTTATTTCCGAGGGGCCCCTGAGGTGTACCAAATTTCAGCCATCGGGACCGTCAGGTGCGGGAGTTGTGGAAGTTTGAAAATTTGACGTACCTCCAACCGTCATGGCACAAGGATTTCGGTCGTAATGACTTGACTTTCTGGACAGTGCCAATTTCGGATACGAAGCTGTTTTTTGTCATGCGATCTTACTGACTTTTTTCTCTCACCAGGACGGTCGAACGACGACCTTGCGGGGAAACCCCTTTCGATTAAAAAGTGAGTAAACAGGACAATTATCGACGCGGCGTTGCGAACATTCGAAGAATGAAGACAGGGGTATGTGGACGGCAGGCTAGAGCCTTGCCCGGCCACAGTAGGCCAAATTCCTGGCAAGGTCGCCTTGACCAGTCCTCCCTCCTCATTTTCTGGTTCTTCGAGGACGAATTGCAACAATTGTTATCGCTTCTAGCCCAACTGAGGTGATTTCCAGTTAATGTCACTCCGCTAAAAGTCTTCGGAAGAGCCATCAGGATCTGGGATCGCTCTTCTTCCGCTTCCTCCTTCGCAACTATTTCGCCAACCTACTTTACTGATGTCGTAATCCGTATTAAACATGGCGCCCTGCATTCTCATGAATTTCCAAACGCTTGTCAATTATATATGCTTTTACGCCTATATAGGTATAATTTTAGGTTCAGCGTTCAGTAATAGCACGGCTACTTGTGAAAGCTGTTTTTAGATATGGAACGCACAGTGGAAATGGTACTAATGTGGGCTCCGCTTCGTTCTTGGACTCGGAGGTACATAATTCCCAACCTTATAAACTAAATAAAACGAGGCGAACTGACGTCCGAAAGGTGAAAGCCATATTTGTTCAGAAATGTATATACGTCCCTGAGAAATTTGTAACATCTCACTTCTGAAGTTGAATTGCCAACATCTCTCCCGAAGAAACTAAAAATAACTAAACATGTGAAATGAAAAACGAGTGAAGCTAGTTCTTTTTCATTTCCTTTTGGTTTATTATTCTGTGGACAATACACCTATGTATTCGCTCAGCAAACAACTCCTCAAAATTTTTTCTTTTACGTTTCAAGGTGCGTAGATTCCATATGCATAGCTGTGTATTATTCACAGAATAGTGAACCAAAATACAATGTCCGTCCGCATCCATGTCTACTTCATTTTCGATCTAAAAAATTCGTTCATTCTCACAAAGGCTCCATTTGGGCGCTAGTTGTGCCCCAAAACTTCGCAGCCCGATCGGAATATGGGTGTTGTTATTGGTGAAAAGTAGGTGTAAAAATGGGGGTGTTCGAGGTTTTAGCAAACATGAGCTTGTGAGATATAGTTTTCCATGTTTTTTAGGCGAGAAGACCGAATATGAAGTGGATTTTGATCGAAGAGTGAACAATTGAGGTTGTAACGAAGGTTCAGCTCCCAAAATTTATTTTTGGTGGGGCGAAAACCGGGGAGTCTGATGTCACCATAAATTTGTATAATAACACTAGAAGTAGTATCAACAGGAGAATCGAGACAATTAAATGTTACTATCAATGGTCAAAGATAATTCGTAAACAAAAGGACCTAGTTCGTGTTTTGATGGTCACAATTGGTGGAAAACATCAAAAATAGCTACACTGCATATATGAAAGAAACAATAAGTGAACCGCCAACATTTCTATAGGTAGGCAAGTTCAATAGAATAATAAACCCATGTTGGCCCACTAGAATAATAAACCCAGAAAGTTGACAAACATAATAATATAAGCATAATTCTACTAAACTGTTCGGTTCGTTACTCCGATCTTCTTGTCATTGGTGTGTAATACACTCCACAGCAGAGTCTGCCAGTCTGTTGCACCTCCCATCCTTGACTTGATGTTCGCAGCTACACTCCATGTATGATCCACAAGTGAAATTTTCATGAATTCAAGTTGGCTAATTCTTCCCCGGGAATTCTTGGATTGAATACTGACGAAAATCTAATAGCAGAGTTGGCTGAAACAGAGAATATTACTTTGATCCTGGAATGTATTGCAGTATATCAGTGGCGTCATACTGAGCAGACCTTCTTCCACTCATTCAAGAATTTCAATAGCAAAACCTACATTTAGGAAATCTGTGTTACTAATGGGATCGAGAACAATGTGGTATGTTATCGAAAGCAGTTTTGAACTGGATTACGGATCTGTCATTCCTTGAGTTACCAACTAAGAGGCTAATTTCACTAGTATAAAACCGAAATTCCATCGTGAAGAAATCACTAGGGCTCTACCCAGAATCATTCTCGTTCACCGGAGTCCAGATAACACGTTTTTCCGGCTTTTACACTCCATATATGAATATTCTTCCACAAGTGAAATTTTCATGAATTCAAGTTGGCTAAATTCTTCCCCAGGAATTCTTGGATTGAAAACTGACGAAAATCTAATAGCAGAGTTGACTGAAACAGAGAATATGACTGATCCAGAAATGTATTGCAGTATATCAGTGGCGTCATACTGAGCAGACCTTCTTCCACTCATTCAGGAATTTCAATGGCAAAACCTACATTAAGGAAATCTGTGTTACTAATGGGATCGAGAACAATGTGGTATGTTATCGAAAGCAGTTGTGAACTGGATTACGGATCTGTCATTCCTTGAGTTACCAACTAAGAGGCTAATTTCACTAGTATAAAACCGAAATTCAATCGTGATGAAATCACTAGGGCTCTACCCAGAATCATTCTCGTTCACCGGAGTCCAGATAACACGTTTTTCCGGCTTTTACACTCCATATATGAATATTCTTCCACAAGTGAAATTTTCATGAATTCAAGTTGGCTAATTCTTCCCCAGGAATTCTTGGATTGAAAACTGACGAAAATCTAATAGCAGAGTTGACTGAAACAGAGAATATGACTTTGATCCTGGAATGTATTGCAGTATATCAGTGGCGTCATACTGAGCAGACCTTCTTCCACTCATTCAGGAATTTCAATAGCAAAACCTACATTAAGGAAATCTGTGTTACTAATGGGATCGAGAACAATGTGGTATGTTATCGAAAGCAGTTGCACCGAGAGAAAAAACGCATTGTTTTACCACCTCGTGGTGCTCGCAGGCCGGTGAAAACTTTGAAAAAAACCCGATAGGGATTAGGGGTACCCGATAGGAATCTACTGATAAGACCCTATCGGGTAATCACAGCACGTACGTGCTGGGATACCCGATAGCAGCCGAACGTGCTGTAAAGAAACACCCGTTTGGTTTCCAATCGGGCAAAAAATTGAAAACAATCGGGTAATCCTTGCACGTCCATGCTGTTCCTAGCGGGTCTACCACCTAACACCCGTTTGATTGCAATCGGGTCTACCACCTAACACCCGTTTGATTGCGATCGGGTCTACCACCTAACACCCGTTTGACTGCAATCGGGTCTACCACCTAACACCCGTTTGATTGCGATCGGGTCTACCACCTAACACCCGTTTGATTGCAATCGGGTCTACCACCTAACACCCGTTTGATTGCAATCGGGTCTACCACCTAACACCCGTTTGATTGCAATCGGGTCTACCACCTAACACCCGTTTGATTGCAATCGGGTCTACCACCTAACACCCGTTTGATTGCAATCGGGTCTACCACCTAACACCCGTTTGATTGCAATCGGGTCTACCACCTAACACCCGCTTGGGTTCTATCGGGTCTACCACCTAACACCCGCTTGGGTTCTATCGGGTCTACCACCTAACACCCGCTTGGGTTCTATCGGGTCTACCACCTAACGCCCGCTTGGGATCTATCGGGTTCTACGAATGGACGCCCGATAGAATCCTAGCGGGTTCTACGAGTGGACGCTCGATAGAATCCTAGCGGGTTCTACGAGTGGACGCCCGATAGAATCCTAGCGGGTTCCACGAGTGGACGCCCGATAGAATCCTAGCGGGTTCCACGAGTGGACGCCCGATAGTATTCTACCGGGCGTCCACTCGTAGAACCCGCTAGGATTCTATCGAGCGTCCACTCGTAGAACCCGCTAGGATTCTATCGAGCGTCCACTCGTAGAACCCGCTAGGATTCTATCGAGCGTCCACTCGTAGAACCCGCTAGGATTCTATCGAGCGTCCACTCGTAGAACCCGATAGGATTCTATCGAGCCTACTTCTCACTACCCCATTGGATTCCTAATGAGCCCATTTCCACCCTAACCGTTTGCATTCTCCAATGGCTCTACCAATCAGGTAATTATTAGTAGAGCGTAGGGAGATGCAAAAGGGTAGCGATGGATTGGGATTAGGAGGAATCCTAAGGAGTAGGGAGAAGGAGGATTTCGAAGCCTGGTGAGGAACCTGCGTGAAACATACTCATGAAATTGAAATCGAAATACTCATTGAAATCAAAAGTGTTGAACAAACAGTTGAACAAAGAAATGAAAGTTATAAATGTATAGAAATGTAAATAGTTGCAATAAGTAATTCTTATTTGTAAAGGTGAACACAGCTTGGGCAAAGGAGAGTTAACACAAGTGTTTAGGTCATCAATTTATTCATAAGTCATAAAGTTCAAATTCACAATAAAAATCGGAAATAAATAATTTGTTTTCGTACGCAGATTGTTTATAGCAATTTGTTTCTTAACTAAGTACAACAACAAAATAAACAGTTTAACAGTATCACAGTTTATTGGACTCGTTATATGCAACAATATTTGATAACGTATGCATATTATTATATATCGGTATATAAAATTGTCTATGTTTATGTTTAATTACAGGTTGTTTCGCACTAATACGTATAGTCTAGAGCGTATAGATACGTATAGTCTAAATAATTTGTTTTCGTACGCAGATTGTTTATAGCAATTTGTTTCTTAACTAAGTACATTAACAGTATCACAGTTTATTGGACTCGTTATATGCAACAATATTTGATAACGTATGCATATGCATATATATATATATATATATATATATATATATATATATAATTGTCTATGTTTATGTTTAATCACAGGTTGTTTCGCACTAATACGTATAGTCTAGAGCTTTAACTACAACGTATTTGGGAAAGTATATCGGCGGTTTGACAGTTTTTAAAATGAATGAAATTCAACTTCTCTGAATGTTAAGGGACAGTAGTGAAATTTGTAATGTTCTGTACCACTCATGTTGGAACAGTGATGTATATATTATACCCAATGAAATATGGTCGACTTCAAAAAAATTTTATTTAGAATATATATTATTATAGAATGTTATTTACATATTATTCAGAATGGTCATCAAGGAACAGTTGATGCACAAATGGTAACTAACTAGCACCACCTCAGTGTAGACACGTTGTAAAGCAATCAGTGGTGAGGACGTGATGGGTATGTTAGCTATTTTTTACTCTTACTGCCACGTACCGCCAGTTTCTGGCGTTCGACCAAATCCTGCAAGGACTTGGGAGTACTGCCCGGATCGCTGGATGATGCAGGGGAGCTGCTGAAGTGTGGAGGTGGGGACACGGGCAGAGTGCTGGTATCAGACTCAGGAGTGGCTGTTGCAGTGGTTAGTTTAGATGGGGTGGTTTTACATGGTGTTGTTTTAGACGGGGTTGTTTTAGACGGGGTTGTTTTAGACGGGGTTGTTTTAGACGGGGTTGTTTTAGACGGGGTTGTTTTAGACGGGGTCAATCTTTTCGGAGTCCTACTCTCTTTGTAGAATCCAGCTTCCTTAAGGGGAGTTCTTGGCCATGTAGGAGACAGAAGGGGAGGTGGTTCAGATACACCTGAAAGGGCAGGGCTTGCCTCAGGAGGAACTGCTGTTGCTGATGGTAGATGTACCTCCTCAGATGGGTCAAAAAGTGATTTGGAACTTGAAGTGAATGGCAAATGTGACTCAACACCCCCTGAAGTTGATGGCAAATGTGACTCAACACCCGGAGTTGACGGCAAAGGTAATGATACTGAAGCAGGACTATCTGTTATGTGAAGGGCACCAAGTATTTCGGTTGTGGTGGTATCTATACTGTAAGCAATCAATCCGTGTTGTTCTGCAAACGCTTTTGTACAAGTACCATAAAGTAACAGTTCCGAATCACCAAGAATGTTAGACTGTATTATGTTGTCCCCAGTTAAGTTTAAGAAAGTTACCAATTCACCTGTTCTGAGACTCTCAACAAAGCATACACATTGACCCTCTATAATGTCGTATTTTTGTATCAACACTCGTACAAGTGATTTTTCATCACTGGAGCTACCATCAGCAGGAGCAGCAGGGGTGGGTGTAACGTGGTAACGTAGGAAGTGAGCACAGGTGGAAGCGATAGTCACGACAGAGTGGAGGTAGTTTTTAGAAACCTTTAAATCATAGCACACCCATTCTAGAGTTTGCCAGATGTGTGTACACTGAGGTGGGTACTCGCAGTTCAGCACCATTATTAATTTAAAACAAAGATCGACTGCCTGGAGTATGGTGTCAGTTCTAAGGCTAAAATCTAAGTATTTGACTAGACAATGGCTGACGGAACCTAATTTTCCTATTGCTATGACATACGGTTGCAATGTTCCGTGTTCCGCTTCCTCCAGGCGTTTGGCGTGGAGGTTGTCCACCTCAGAATCTGAGTCCAGGAATTTGACGAAGTGATCTGCCGACTCCTTCTTCGAGATCTGAACCGGAGCTCTAAGTCCTGCCCTCTTCTTCAACCGGTGAGTCCCCATAGCGAACGGGAGGGCGACGAGAGCTGCAGTCGTTCTCTTGTCCTCCTCTGAAATATCACGGAGCACATTAGCAACACGTTCGTACAGTACGATTCAGTCATTACAACCACCTCATGGTCAAATAAAGCAATTTCAACAAATCATTTGTTTACAAAGCGTGAAGAAGAAGAATCCCTGGTATAACAACAAAATATTAAAGTTGAAAAAACGATTCCTAGTCAATTTGAACACAGAGTAGGCTAATCACAATTATTTCTCACCGGTATTTTTTTCGTAGTACGACAGTAACGACTCGACGATCGTGTCCCACCCTTCCACGCTTCTGGAAGACCTGCTAGCCTCTTGGACTATGGCCGGGTGGAGTTCTCTCAGCTTTTCATACAGCCTCCCCTCCGGGATGGTATAGAGCTCCTTGAAATCAGATTCTATCTGTAACAGAAAACAACAACTATCATTAGCGATTACTAAAAAATATTCCTCGCTTTAAACAACAGCAGGCACAAGTATATAAACAGAGCACATGAAATACGTTCAAATTATGAACTCACCACTTTCGCTGCGTGGGCGGACGACTTGAAGAACGGGAAGTAGTCGAAGTAGTCGGAGAGGCTGTTGTCTTCACAGCATAGGTAGTCGTGCCGCAGCTTCGCTGTCCTCCGTAACGCCTCTTGTATCTCTTCGGGGATCGACGCTCGGTCCAACCAATCACCTCCCCTGATGGTTTGGATGGAGTGATGTTTTTCGAGTTCCTCTTTCCACTCTAGGAAAATAACATCAACGGTTACGACTCCTCACAATAAATAACACAGAAACGGCAGACAAGGAGGGTGGTAGGAGGAAAAGAGATGAATAGAGAGTAGACTCACCTGTCAGAGTTTTCCGTACGGGCGGAGGGGAGGTGGTTGGCTGCTTCGGCTTCTTTGTGTAGGCCCTCTTCTGTTTGCCTCCCTTCCGTTTCCTTGCTTCACTTGCCTTCTTGGCCTCCTTTATTTTATCGTACTTTTCTTTATTGGCCTTCCTCCAGGAGTCCTTGAGGTTGTTTACTTTGCTCCACAAGTGCCCGTAGGGGTACTTCCTTGGTTTTTTCGTCGGCGTGCTGTCACTGCTGTGTGACGAGCCCCCCCGTGTCGATGCTGATAAAGTAAACCACAGCGAGGGGGGATCCCGGAAATATCTCGCCAACTGAGCAGCTATGAAACTGAAACGTACACAACAATTCAAAGACGTGGTTATTATGTCTTTATGCAGAGGAATGTTAAGATAAGAGTACCCAACATGTATACTAACAAACAATGCGTAATCACAAATTTCAAGGTGTCACTCACTTCAATTCTTTGTAAGAGAAATGGGGGATGACGTTCGCACCCGCGGGGGTGGCTTGTCGGTGAAGGTGGTTTATGACAACATCCGCTACCGCCTTCCTGTCGGATGGGCTGACTGCCTTGGTATTCTCGGGCCTTGCTAGCTCCATGCACCTCCGCCCCTTCTCTGACTGTTGTAGTATTGCTGTGATCTGTTGGGGAGAGAGGAAGAGATGTAAATTTAATATAAAAACCCTAGGTTTGACTATGAGTACGTGATACTATTTCACCCACGGATGGTGTGATGCACATTACCTCATCTGAAGTGCTGATGAAAGCAGTCTTATCGACTCCCTTGTAACTGGCGAATTGGGGGTCGTCGTCGGTTGTGGCGGCGGATTCGTCGTCATCGTCAGACGATTCCTCGCTGAGCTGTAGTTCACTCGGCAACGAGTCTCTAAGGCGAGGCGTCGAGGAGTAAAACTGCAACAACAACACCGTTCACCTCGTAACAATACATATTATATGCAGGAAGTTATTGTCAAACATGAACACTGTTTCTGTCTGCCTGTCGTCTGTAATTGTAATTGGCAACACTCACCTGGGTAGGAAGTGTTCGCGTGGAGTCGTCACTTGATAGGGGTCTAGCAAGAGATGTCGAAGAACTGGGAGAGGAGAGTGGACCGAAATTCGTCTTCCACCCTGCTGTGTATCGCATCTTGTCCCTCGGAGTCCACAGTCCTCGTGCTACTGCTTCCCAGAGGATATTGCCTGGTTCTAGGTTGCGTAATTCGTCAGTTTCGAATCTGGCAGCTGTGCAGGGGAAAAAAAAGTCAGCCATGAGACCAAGTGAACACCCGATATGACTACAAGCGGCAAGGCAAAACAGTTTGTTGAAAATATTTTAAAGTACAACAATACCCGATTGGATTACTAACGGGTACTCACAACCACAAACACCCGTTACGAATGTTTACGAATATTTGGCAAAGTCCGGATGAACCCGTTTGGAACGAAGTGAACACCCGATACAACTACAAGCGGCAAGGCAAAACAGTTTGTTGAAAATATTTTAAAGTACAACAATACCCGATTGGATTACTAACGGGTACTCACAACCACAAACACCCGTTACGAATGTTTACGAATATTTGGCAAAGTCCGGATGAACCCGTTTGGAACGAAGTGAACACCCGATACAACTACAAGCGGCAAGGCAAAACAGTTTGTTGAAAATATTTTAAAGTACAACAATACCCGATTGGATTACTAACGGGTACTCACAACCACAAACACCCGTTACGAATGTTTACGAATATTTAGCAAAGTCCGGATGAACCCGTTTGGAACGAAGTGAACACCCGATACAACTACAAGCGGCAAGGCAAAACAGTTTGTTGAAAATATTTTAAAGTACAACAATACCCGATTGGATTACTAACGGGTACTCACAACCACAAACACCCGTTACGAATGTTTACGAATATTTAGCAAAGTCCGGATGAACCCGTTTGGAACGAAGTGAACACCCGATACAACTACAAGCGGCAAGGCAAAACAGTTTGTTGAAAATATTTTAAAGTACAACAATACCCGATTGGATTACTAACGGGTACTCACAACCACAAACACCCGTTACGAATGTTTACGAATATTTAGCAAAGTCCGGATGAACCCGTTTGGAACGAAGTGAACACCCGATACAACTACAAGCGGCAAGGCAAAACAGTTTGTTGAAAATATTTTAAAGTACAACAATACCCGATTGGATTACTAACGGGTACTCACAACCACAAACACCCGTTACGAATGTTTACGAATATTTGGCAAAGTCCGGATGAACCCGTTTGGAACGAAGTGAACACCCGATACAACTACAAGCGGCAAGGCAAAACAGTTTGTTGAAAATATTTTAAAGTACAACAATACCCGATTGGATTACTAACGGGTACCCATACCCTCAAACACCCGTTATGTATAGAAGGGACAACGGAAACAAGTTGGTGCAAGTATTTCACGTCTAATAATACCCGATTGAATTACTAACGGGCACTAACACACTTAGCAATTTCCCGATACCGTAACAATGCAACTCAAACCAAGATCATCATGAAATCGGAATATTATACAACAAAAATTAGCATTGGTAAATACGTTGGCAAAAGGAAATGATAAGTAATGCTCAACAACACAAAATGAAATTCAAATTGAAATGTCAGTTTGGATTTGGAAGTGATGTGATTAATTATATTGAAAGCAGACTGTTATACTACAAAAACGTTCATTTGGTAAATACGTTGGCAAAAGGAAATATACTCAAGAAAAAAAATTCAAATTCAAATTGTCAGTTTGGCTGCGTAAGTCATAGCTACGTGTACATCTTGAAATCGGAATTTTATACAACAAAAATTAGCATTGGTAAATACGTTGGCAAAAGGAAATGATAAGTAATGCTCAACAACACAAAATGAAATTCAAATTGAAATGTCAGTTTGGATTTGGAAGTGATGTGATTAAATATATTGAAAGCAGACTGTTATACTACAAAAACTTTCATTTGGTGAATACGTTGGCAAAAGGAAATATACTCAAGAAAAAAAAATTCAAATTCAATTTGTCACTTTGGCTGCGTAAGTCATAGCTACGTGTACATCTTGAAATCGGAATTTTATACAACAAAAATTAGCATTGGTAAATACGTTGGCAAAAGGAAATGATAAGTAATGCTCAACAACACAAAATGAAATTCAAATTGAAATGTCAGTTTGGATTTGGAAGTGATGTGATTAATTATACTGAAAGCAGACTGTTATACTACAAAAACTTTCATTTGGTAAATACGTTGGCAAAAGGAAATATACTCAAGAAAAAAAATTCAAATTCAAATTGTCAGTTTGGGTGCGTAAGTCATAGCTACGTGTACATCTTGAAATCGGAATATTATACAACAAAAATTAGCATTGGTAAATACGTTGGCAAAAGGAAATGATAAGTAATGCTCAACAACACAAAATGAAATTCAAATTGAAATGTCAGTTTGGATTTGGAAGTGATGTGATTAATTATACTGAAAGCAGACTGTTATACTACAAAAACTTTCATTTGGTAAATACGTTGGCAAAAGGAAATATACTCAAGAAAAAAAATTCAAATTCAAATTGTCAGTTTGGGTGCGTAAGTCATAGCTACGTGTACATCTTGAAATCGGAATATTATACAACAAAAATTAGCATTGGTAAATACGTTGGCAAAAGGAAATGATAAGTAATGCTCAACAACACAAAATGAAATTCAAATTGAAATGTCAGTTTGGATTTGGAAGTGATGTGATTAATTATATTGAAAGCAGACTGTTATACTACAAAAACTTTCATTTGGTAAATACGTTGGCAAAAGGAAATATACTCAAGAAAAAAAATTCAAATTCAAATTGTCAGTTTGGGTGCGTAAGTCATAGCTACGTGTACATCTTGAAATCGGAATATTATACAACAAAAATTAGCATTGGTAAATACGTTGGCAAAAGGAAATGATAAGTAATGCTCAACAACACAAAATGAAATTCAAACTGAAATGTCAGTTTGGATTTGGAAGTTATAGGGTATATGTGATTATCATGAAATCGGAATATTATAGAAAAATAGTAAAACAAATTTTTGCTAACCTTCAAATGCAGTAACGATTCTTGCATCCAATTTCCAAGACTGTAGAACATCAGTCAAGCGTTGGTCCGCCATTGCAATTAAAACGAATTGCGTAGTACAACGTACCAGGGACCGAATGTTGTTTGGTGACGGGTGAACGTTAATAATTGAAGCACAACAAACTAGAAACACAACTAATTTGAAACACAGCTGATTTGAAACACAACTGATTTGAAACACGACCGCAACACACAGACTGAATAAAGAATAAGCACAGGGAAGTAAGTAGAACACGTGAACGTGAGGACGCGACTGATCGGGGAGAAGTGGTTGTCGCCATAAGGGGACGTTGGGGTTATATAGAGGTCTCCCCACCATGACCCACCTGGTAACGGGTTTCCCTGCTCCAAGCGGGCAGGCGTTGGCTCCTATCGGGTGTTTTTTACCTTCTATCGGGTGTCTGAATGTTTCTAGCGACTTTTTCAAATCCCCTATCGGGTGTTGAGATTTCCATCGGGTATCCAAATTCAGATTCCTATCGGGTGTTTTCTGTCTCCCATCGGGTTCCCGAATGCCGTAACGTCTTTTTCAACTCCTATCGGGTTTACGAATGTCGTAACGTCTTTTTACCTCCCAATCGGGTTTTTCTTTCAATCGTGTCGGGTTTCCCGATTTCAAACGGTTTTCCGATTCCCATCGAGTTTCTGTTACGCCTATCGGGTTTTTCACAACTTCCTAACGGGTAGTTTGAAACTCGTAACGGGTTTTAGGGAATTTTCGAAGAAAAGGAAGCTATTGTTCTCGGTCCAAAATGTTTAAAACTCGAATTTCCGAAAGATTTTTATACCAAAATCCGTTTCAGACCATCCTGAATTCACTGCCGAAAGACATGTTCTTGGTTAAAGACTCACTGGGTTAATATATATATGTATGTGTCATTCCAGACGATAACTCTCGAAAGAATTGAGATAAAAAGTTCAAATTTGCACGAAAAATCTGTCTTGGCAATCGACAGGCTAAGTTCGTAGATGGGCAGAATCGGGTCACTCTAAGGGGGAATTTTGGGGAGTTTTAGGGGAGAAAAATTACCCATAAATTCCCAAAATGAAGCAGTCTGACAAGTGACACCTCATTTTAAAGGTTTTTGTAAGCTGAACACGATGGTGAAATCATAATTGCGATATCTCATTCCTTTCTCAAACTGGAGCACTTTGAAGATGAAGGAACGTGGTTATTTCTTGAGATGTTCTTCCTGGTTCGTTTGCTCTAATCTGATAACGGAATGGGATATCGCAATTCTGACTTTACCATCGTGTTCAGGGTTGGAAAATCTATAAAACGAGGTGTTACTCGGCAAAAAATGGAACAAAAAATTTGTAACGTATGCCCATATTTCATGCATACCGAATTAACCGAATAGCGTCATACTGGAATACCTATAATTACCCAATAAGTTTAAGATTGCCCATATTTGAATGGGATATCCCAAACATCACATTTTACATAAAATCACTTATTTCTTCGAAAATTCGCTCTTATAGCCACGCTGCATGACTGTGGTTTTTTTTTTTTTTTTCAATTCGTATCGGGTTTTCACTCACTTGCTAACAAGTGTACGGTTTTTCTAACATTTCTGCCAGAAACTCCTACGTGCCTACCATTAGTATATAGGTACCTGTGCCTACTGGGAAAAAACATTAAAAAATCCCCATCGCAAATACCCCGAGTCATTAACGACTCTTTCCATTGATAATTCAATTTAATTGATAATTTAAGCATGTACATGCTCAACATAACAACTTACAACATGTAATGGACTTAGAAATAAATGACGTATAGGTACTTACTGCCCTCAGATTCCTTCCGGCATTGAATGACACATGAAAAGTTGCAAAAGCGACGCACATCACTTTGTAAATGCTGTCGTTTTTATCAAAACTGTATGCAATACAATATAATATTATATTACACTTCATTCACAGAGATGGTCACACAATGAGTATAGCTCGGGTGAAAATGACCCGCCAAACTACTCAATTTGGCTCATGCCAAATTACTTCTCGCCCACGAATATATTATTATTATTATAGGTCATCATGCGCTCAACAACCGTTTTCCAAAATACTGTTTAATTGTTGTTCCCAATTTTCAGTTATTTCTGCTGAATCCGAACCATGACGATTCTGCCAAGTTCAGTATTTCTCCATATCCTTTGCATGGTAACAATCGGATGTCCTACAAACGTGTTTTATACATGCGTGTACAATACGTTTTTATGTGGTATACTTATATACACCTAATTTACTTGCATTGAAAAGTATGCGCTTCAAATTCAAATTCCTTGCTGTTACTCAAATTCCTGATCACTTATACGTTACGACATATTACCTATTAAACATATCATTAAAAATCCTCACATGAAACCCTTCAACGGTCACTCGGAAACTGGGAAAATATTTGTGAATCCGTCTTCAGAGCCAATGCCCCTTCGACCAAGTTCAAATTGTGGCGGGAACTAATTAATACCCGATAGAAATGTTGCCTACTCGATAGGGAATCATTGGACAACCCGATTGTTTACTAAGCGGGAGCTGTTAACAATTATATCACCCGATAGGCAGCCAACGGGGATTTTTTCGAATTTTTTCCTGCTCGATTGGTTTTCCAAAACCCGATAGGGACTCGTCTGTTCAACCCGATAGATGTTCAATCGGGTGTTGTTATCAATTACATCCACCCGATAGAGCTACTAACGGGTATTTTGTTCGGCATTTCCCTGCTCGATTGCATTGTTCAACCCGATAGACGTTGGTCGATGCAACCCGGTTGATTATGTATCGGGAGCTATGAGATGAACCGTTACGATGCTAACGGATATCTTTTGAATATCTCCCTGCTCGATTGGCTTTCATGGGCCCGATAGCGATTTCTCATTACAACCCGATAGACATCATTTAATCCTGGAAAATTTTTCGGAAAATATATCCTAAAATTCGCCTAATGAGAGGCAACATCCATTACATATTCATTTTGTTGTTTCCGTTTTTAATTTTAACGTCCAGTATCTGTCCTTCACAATTCCCTCAACTTTACCATATTTCTTCGCGTGAACCCTCCCATGGTAACAAGTACATGTCCTCCAAACGTCCTTATTTACGGGAGGTGAAGGGAAACAGTTGTTATTCTCGTATTCTCACCACTCCCCAAAAACAGTTATCCTTTAGAAATGGTGACTGCAGGCTTCGCTTCCTATACCTCCTCACAGGGATTCGGGCTACCTGAGCTATCATTAAACCACAAATATTTTCCCAACTCTTCATTCACCGTTGCAGGCTTTTGTGTGAGAATTGTACGCATCTAAATCCTCACATAAAACCTTTCAATGGTCACTCGGAACCTGGGAAAATATTTGTGAAACCGTCTCCAGAGCCAATGCCCCTTTGACCAAGTTCAAAATGTAAAACCCTTCAACGCTCACTCGGAACCTCGGAAAATATTTGTGAATCCGTCTTCAGAGCCAATGCCCCTTCGACCAAGTTCAAATTGTGGCTGGAACTAATTAATACCCGATAGACTTGTTGCCTACTCGATAGGGAATCATTGGACAACCCGATTGATTACTAAGCGGGAGCTGTTAACAATTATATCACCCGATAGGCAGCCAACGGGTATTTTTTGAATATTTTCCTGCTCGATTGGTTTTCCAAAACCCGATAGGGACTCGTATGTGCAACCGGATAGATGTTCAATCGGGTGTTGTTATCTATTACATCCACCCGATAGAGCTACTAACGGGTATTTCAACGAGGTCGAGCACCCCCCCGCACCAGAGAGAAATACTCGTTGGGAGGGGAGGTAAAAATTCAATGAAAACCAAGTCTAACTGACTCTCGACTATACTGAGGACTCATCAGTACAAAAAAAAAATACGGAGTCATAATTCTCTCAGGTGGGGGTGCTCAGCATAAATCTGTTGATAATATATATAAAACTCGAAAACTGGTGAAGGACGACAACATGTCAATTGGATTATGCTTGTGGACAGCCACCCTGCGGGTAAATGGGCGGGTGGGTTGGGCAATGATCAAAGATAATTTGAAATAAAAAAGAAAAAAAAGCGTAGGTATACCTAATTCAAGTTTTGGGGGCCAAAATTTGTGGGAACCACCGGAAATAACTATTTCAATAATTATTTTACATGAAAGCAACAATAAATGAACAGCCACCATTTCTGCATATAGAATAATAATAAACCCATGCGTGACAAGGACTTTGCAGCGTTTTTAATTTTCAGGTCCAGTATCATGTCCTTCACAATTCCCTCAACTTTACCATATTTCTTCGCGTGAACCCTCCCATGGTAACAAGTACATGTCCTCCAAACGTCCATATTTACGGGAGGTGAAGGGAAAGAGTTGTTATTCTCAAATTCTCACCACTCCCCAAAAACAGTTATCCTTTAGAAATGGTGACTGCAGGCTTCGCTTCCTATACCTCCTCACAGGGATTCGGGCTACCTGAGCTATCATTAAACCACAAATATTTTCCCAACTCTTCATTCACCGTTGCAGGCTTTTGTGTGAGAATTGTACGCATCTAAATCCTCACATAAAACCTTTCAACGGTCACTCGGAACCTGGGAAAATATTTGTGAATCCGTCTCCAGAGCCAATGCCCCTTTGACCAAGTTCAAATTGTAAAACCCTTCAACGCTCACTCGGAACCTGGGAAAAAATTTGTGAATCCATCTCCGGAGCCAATGCCCCTTCGACCAAGTTCAAATTGTGGCGGGACCTAATTGACACCCGATAGAAATGTTGCCTACTCGATAGGGAATCATTGGACAACCCGATTGATTACTAAGCGGGAGCTGTTAACAATTATATCACCCGATAGGCAGCCAACGGGTATTTTTTCAATATTTTCCTGCTCCATTGATTTTCCAAAACCCGATAGAGACTCGTCTGTGCAACCCGATAGATGTTCACTCGGGTGTTGTTATCAATTACATCCACCCGATAGAGCTACTAACGGGTATTTTGTTCGGCATTTCCCTGCTCGATTGCATTGTTCAACCCGATAGATGTTGGTCGATGCAACCCGGTTGATTATTAAGCGGGAGCTGTTAACAATTATATCACCCGATTGGTGGCTAACGGGTATTTTATGAATATTTCTCAGCTCGATCGATTTTTCTCTACCCGATAGGGATCACTCAATGGAAATGGTAGATCTTCAATCGGGTGTTGTTAGCAACAAACATCACCCGATAGGAAGACTAACGGGTATTTTTGTTCACTATTTCCCTGCTCGATTGGCTTTCATAGGCCCGATAGCGATGTGTGATGTAACCCGATAGATTATTAAGGGGGAGCTCTTGACAATTATTTCACCCGATAGGCGCTAACGGGTATTTTATGCATATTTCCCAGCTCGATTAATTTTATTTCTACCCGATAGGAATTTTGTATAAACCCGATAGATTATCAATCGGGAGATCTTAATGCTCAGATGACCCGACAGTCAGCTAACAGGTATTTTTTTGAACATTTCCATGCTCGATTGTTTTTCGTACACCCGATAGGAGGTTTGCATAAAACCCGATAGGTTATCAAACGGGAGACGTAAATGCTCAGATGACCGGATAGTGTGCTAACGGGTATTTTTTTTCAACATTTGCTAGCTAGATCGTTTTTCATACACCCGATAGGAATTTTGCATAAACCCGATAGGTTATCAAACGGGAGACGTAAATGCTCAGATGACCCGATAGTGTGCTAACGGGTATTTTTTTTCAACATTTGCTAGCTAGATCGTTTTTCATACACCCGCTAGGAATTTTGAAAAAAACCCGATAGATCATCAAACGGGAGACGTAAATGTTCAGATGACCCGATAGTGCGCTAACGGGTATTTTTTGGAATATTTGCATGCTCGCTTGGGTTTCATGGACCCGATAGGAATTTGTTATGAAACCCGATAGACAACCAACAGACCCGATTGATTTCTTAACGGGTGTAGTTCCCATTTATAAAAGCCCGTTAGGGTTAAGTCGCCACCCGATACGATTTTGACGAATACCCGTTAGGAATTACCAAAACCCGCTTGTTTTTACGAATGCCCGATACAAAAATATCCGAACCATACCCGATAGGAGGGGCTAATCTAACAGCCCGATAGATTTTTATGGCAGCCCGATAGAAATTTATGTCGTACCCGATTGGAGTTACGTCTTCCCGATAGATTTTTACCATCACCCGATACGATTTTCACCCTACCCGCTTGGGATTAGGCACACCCGCTAGGTTTCCTATCGGGAAATCAATTCCGAGTGTTCCTAGCGGGCATGGTGCGCCACATTTTTCTCTCGGTGTGTGAACTGGATTACGGATCTGTCATTCCTTGAGTTACCAACTAAGAGGCTAATTTCACTAGTATAAAACCGAAATTCCATCGTGATGAAATCACTAGGGCTCTACCCAGAATCATTCTCGTTCACCGGAGTCCAGATAACACGTTTTTCCGGCTTTAACCTTTCTAAGGGCGTGATAGAGTTTCGTGCGGTGAAATCTTGAGGAAGGTCTACAAGCTCACTCAAGCGTGAATTATCGAACTTAGCAACTTAACACCTCTCCATCCATATGTTACACCTAGAGGGCGTACGTATCACGAGCTCCGGGGCCTTGCCCAGCAACCCAGGATTCCGGAAAACATTTCTATAAAACCATAATAATTCTTCGGTTTGTAAGGACCTGTTTGTCTCTTCACTCCTCCTCCTCCTCCTCGACCTCAAATCCTCAATTATTGTTCCAAGGAAAATTTTTCGAAGAACTTGGAGCCTTGAAATTTCCATCTGGGAAGGAGAAGCGATTTTGCCGTGAAATGTTGACTCAGTAAGTTCTTGGGTCGATTTCTCGTGATTCCGTGTATTTCACAACCTGAAGGGGGGATATTCAACTTCCTTGGTTTCTGTAGGTCAAGTATACAGTTTGTCTTTTGGCCTCCTTGAAGGCGTGACAATACCCCACGTTTTGTTGGCTTAAGTTCCTCCGTTTAATGTTGTTTTGTAATGGGGGAAGGTATATCATTGAGATACCATGCATTTTTCGTCATTACTCCTCGTAAACCTTCACCTTCTTTAAAACTGGTTCATTTGGACTCGAAAATTTGCGTGCTTAGTATACTTACCTATTATTAGGACTGATTGGCAACATACTTATATATAGGGATATTCCTGCAATGGTATTAAAACAGTAAAAGGAAACCGAACTGTGTTTCCTGTGGTGTTTCCGTTGTTTTTCTCTCATTTGAGCATGTGAATATCAGTTTTTACTACGAAGTCGTGCGTTACTACAACCTACAATCCGTGAAACGAGGAAAAATATAATATTCATCCTCTTGAAATTGATTGAGTTCGATTCACTCGCTGTTAATTCCATATAAACGATGGAATTATTTACGATGAGTTATTGTAGTTGATTGTAGTAAATTGTGGATTCAGTACCATCTACTACACGGATCTACAATACTTCATAGTGATTTGAAGAACCTTGATCTTGATCAATCAACGGTTTCTTGTTCACTCATCAGTTTCACTTTTCTCTTGACTTTACATCCTTTTTTTTAGACTTTACATCCTTCTTTTTAGTCAATAGTTAATGCCTATCTGTTTTATTTTGTGTATATCATTATGTGGATATTACGATGAAATTCAATAAAGTACATAGTTTTTTGAGGGTTTTCATTTATTTATTCAAGTAAATAGATACTTTTTTCCGCCAAGTTGCGGCCCAAGTTTCCAAAACCCATTTCCAGAAGTCGAATAAAATATGTCGATTTTATTTTAGGTATCATTTTTGGCACTTGGGTAGATAGGAAGGGTAGGAAGGAGGAGGTAGGTAGGTTCATCAAGTTTTACAAGTGACCGTACGTGGAGAGCCAAGATGTCCGATGAATGCAGGGAATAAACCAATAAATCTTTACCACAGTGTGTACTGTTAGCACGAAGCTCTTCACTCAGATTCTCAGCATCCTCAGGTACATACAACGTACTAACAATATACAAAGTGTGATTATAATATACTAAGCGTGCTTACAATATACAATACTTACAAACGTACGTTTTGTGGGTCTGATTTGCTTCGACCATGTTAATTTTGAAAGTTGATATATTCGAATGGACCGCTTCTCTCTTGCTACCTTGAGAGTAATAACTCCTTAAGTCGAGGCGTTGACTAACGTGAGCTACCTAAATGTGGCACAGCTCGTTTCGTGTCTCTACAACAGCATTTTTCCCCCCAATGAAAATGAAATTAACACCTTCGTTTCGGGGTCTAAAAGCGTCAAATTGAACAGGTTCTTTTAGCGAAAGATGTGCTAGTTCTGATTAATAAATTGTATTCCTTTTCCATTATTTATTTACATTTTTACTTCTTATTTCGGATTCGCTCGATCCTGTTTTCTTGTTAGGTAACTACTCAGAAGGGAATGTGTTTTCCCTGGTAAGGTCTTGGCGAGCTCCACCTGAGAGCACAAGCTCTGATTAACTTATTCTCATGGTGGGCAATGATGGAGATCCCTCTTAAAATACCTATTGGTGATGTTTTTTGGTTTATTATTTTCAATAATGAACCATTGGAATCGAGCATGAAAAAAAAAAAAAAAAAATTCTTAACCCCCCTCAAAATTTGGTGGTTTACGTTTCAAGGTATGTAGAATCCAAAACTGCAATAAAAAAAAGTGTCTGTCTGTCCGCCGTACGCCGTACTGGCCACTTTCCTTAGTTACCATGAAACAAAATTGATGAAATTCGGGTTATAGGTTCCATTCGGGGTCTAGTTGGTCCTCGAAGCTCGACGTTACTGGGGTTCAAAATAGGGGTTGAAATTTTCAGAACGCCGTAGCTCGAAAACTTTCGATTGAAGAGTATGGTTTTTTTTACCCACCCGGCCCAGATAATCATCACTAGGGAGCACCTGATTATAATGAAGGATGGCTGTATGAAGTCGAGTTGGTTGTTCTGCGATATTATTTCATTTGATAAGTGATGGACTATTGGATTTTGTTGGTAGGTACTTGTGAAACTTGAACAAACGTTATTATTGATGGGTAAATTTATTACACAATGGTAAATTATTTCACAACGGTAAATTATTACACAACGGTAAATTATTACACAACGGTTCATCAACCAAGAAGGGGCTGGATTTTGTTGATCGGTACTTTTGCAACTTTAACAACCATTGAAGTATTATTGATGGGCAAGTTATTCACAACGGTGCATTATACTTGACCACGAAACAGTGATCTACGCAGAAGGGGCATCTATTTCACTCCACATCAACAATTTCACTTTAGAACTTCATTATGTGTGTTTCTTTTTGTTAGGTACTGTTTGTCATCGGCAGAATTATTTTAGCAACATTTAACTCGTGATTTAGGTAGGTACCTATTAACGAGTACGGGGTTAGGTACTAACCTACGGAGGGTCTGCGATCTACATAATATGTATAGAATAGTACATATGTAATATAGACGGGTTATCTATACGGCGAGCTGTGATCAGTAACAGAAGGGTATTCTATACAAAATAATAAACCGTTGTGCAGGGATTTGCAGTGTTTTTTTTTTTTTCTTTTCTTTTTTTTTACATTTATATTAAGAGAAATCTCTATGTATATGTACCTGTATAACGTGTACATTTATTGCTCTGTTATTGATACATATGTATGCATTTGAATTTGGTTAGTTCAGTTGTGTATGTAAATACTTAAACGCGATGGGAGGGGGGGGGGGGGGGGGGCTGCAAGGTCCTTCGTATCTTAGTGCCGTTTTGGTTGCTATACCCGCTTGCAATGGCGGCGACCCCCTGCAAGTACTAAGGTCTTCATTAGCTTAGATCACGATCCCGAGCGCTAGCGAAGCGTGTAAAGTTATTAACTTTCGAGAACCCTTTTTTGTAATAAAATAAACAACAAGTGTTTGGGTCAAGGGCGGGAACTGGTATGGGCATTGTAACGTTGAACGTTGCTTAAGGAGGATCGCGGCCTTGGGTTGGCGAGCCTGGTGCCCACTTTTATGGGTCACTATGTGTTGGTATTTGCATTATTCGCCATTGACATGCAGTATGCAGTTAGAAGAGTCTGTTTCTCCATTCAGTTTGTTGATTATTGGGATAAATACACATAAATAACATTGTCATTAATCTAAAAATGAAAACAGCAGGTCCAATCACATAAAGCCCCAAGTTCTTTATTTAATTTAATTAATTTTTTTTCAGTAAATTGGTTAATCCTTGAATATTTTACTCCATATGATCATGAAATTTTTTACTTCATTCTCATCAGTGTGGAACATCTGTAAAGGTTTCATTCCGGAATGCTCATTCCTGACTGTGCAACGCCATCATTATTTGCGCTTCTGAGGTCAATATGTCAATGTATACGCCAGTAGGAAGAACATGTTTGGTAGTATTTTCTGGATTTCTGGTTCCCCAGTTGTTTTGTTGAATTTATTAACGTAATGTCTTTCTAGTTGTATTTGGTCCCGTTTATGTGGGCATGCGTGAGGCTCCTGGTCAGCGGACCGACTAGTTATCTGGTAGGTGGTCGTACATGAAACGCGGGTTGCCAATACCGACGTTCCTAAAATAGGTAAGTATTATTGCCTTTTATGCTTTCCTAGCCCATACACGATTTGACTTTCTAAGCTATCTACTTAGTTATATCATCATGTTTCTTGCTATCGCCATATTCGAGGATATATAAATATAGAAATAATAAATAATATTATGGATTTAGTATACCTACACCCCATAAACCTCAATTAAGAACGCATTTTACTTTGGTTTGTAAACCGATTCGTGTTATCGTCGGTTTCAAATGAGTTTGACCTCCAGCACGGATCTCGTATCATATTGAGTTATCTTTATGAGATTTTCATCCAAACTTGTTGGGACCCACGCTGTTCTTATTGGGCAATTTACGGTCGGCTCCTCGCGGCATTGCAACTGGTTTACGTGGGCGTCTGCTCGTCCTTGCACGTTATGACCTCCCCCGTAGCGCACGCTGCCGCCTTGTTCATTATTTTTGTTGTTTTTCCAATACATCTCATCATCACGACTATTTCTGTACGAATACCAAAATCAAAAGTTCATGGACCCTTCTTTTCAACCTTTTCGGAAGACGTAAACCCTTCGCCTTCATCTTCTCGCTTCGAGATAATGACCGACTGTCAGACAGATATCGAAGATAAAACGAAGATATTTTTCACTCTTCAGTTTTCCTTGAAGATTAGCTTTCACGGATCGAAAAAATCTTAGAATTTATGGAGTTGGCCGCCTGGTGTGCGTTTTGTTCATGGTCTTCCTGGATAACTCGATCACTATTGCTTTCAGTAGTTATAGTTATTTCTGTTTGACTGCATTTGCTCACATTATTTATAAAGAAGACAGGTATGACGATAGGTTGAATAAAAATCACTTTTGGTCTTCTCGTGCTTGTAATTTGCTTTGAAATAATTTTGTGAGTTCCGATCAGAACATCTGGCATCACTTGTGGGGATCGAGTGTTCAGGATGATCAAAGAACTGCTGAGGAGGAATCTGGGACAGGCGGTGCTTACTTATGAAGAGCTGGTTACCGTCATATGTGACATCGAGGCAGTGATGAACGCCCGGCCTCTGACCTACGATGTAGCAGATGGGCTGCAACCGATTTCCCCAAAGCTCTTCATCCATGGCATCAGGTCTACCGAGACGCCAGATATCGACACCCCGGGCGCAGAAGGATTATTTTATCGAGCGGGATATATGCAGTCGTTAGGAGAGGCTTTGCGGGAACGCTTCAAGGTGTGGAATGTCTTGCAGAGCTCCTGCAGAGGCCTTCCAAGACCAAGCGTGCGGTACCAGCGGAAGTAGACTCCCTCAAGAGAGTCAGATGGCCAGTATAGGGATTGCCACTGAGCTACGACCAGGAAGGGACGGTGTGCAACGAGTCGCACAGGTGAAGACATCCATGACGGTGCTCACCTGGCCAGTCTAACGGCTCTACCCCCTAGAGATTGCGGCCCAGGATGTAGTGAACATGCAGAGGAGTGCTCGGGCAGTGAAGGAGACGGGCGCCATAGAAGAGCCGGAGACGGGCGCCATAGAAGAGCCAGTCAATCGAACAAGAAGTGAACGGATCGTTAGGGCGTCAGTAACGTGCAAGATCGAATGGAACTTTTCGTGTTTGGGAGGATATTGATGTAATGCCCAGTAATAGTTGTTTCTGTTCGATTGAATTTGCAAATTATTACACAGCGGTTTATGATTTACCTGTATAGATGCCCCTTCTGCATAAATCACTGTTTCCTCCCAGGAAAGCCCTTAATCGAGTACTGGAGCCGGCCCGGGAATTACAGTTTCATAAAAATGCGCAGGGTTCAATAATTCAATCATTAATTATTTATTATTCGTGAAGCATAAAGTTTGTTCAAGTTACAAACCTATCAACAAAATATCATTCTTCAAGTGAAATAATAACACAGAACACCCAACCGTCTTCATACAGCCCTCCGTGATTATAATCAGGTGTTCCCTAGCATTGATATCTGGGCCGGATTTATACCGTTTCAATCACGACCATGTTGACGAAGCTTTTCGGTGCAAACGAACGGCTGGCCTGAAATCCTCCGGGTGGTCTCAAACAATTGTTTAGTTTGAGATCAAATTAAAAATGTAAAAAAACCATGACCTTCTATTGAAAGTTTTCGACCCACGGCGTTCTGAAAATTCAGCCCCTACTTTTCAACCCTTAGAGATGACTGACAGTAACGCCGAGCTTCGCGGACCAACTAGACCCCAAGTGAGACCTAGAAACCAAATTTCATTCATTTGGTTCATGGTAACTAAGAAAATTGCGTAGTACGGCGGACGGACAGACATTTTTTATTCCGTTTTCAGATTCTACATACCTTATGCAACATCATACAACATACGGGGGGGGGGGGGGGGGGGGTTGAACAATTTTTTCAACCCCCCCCCCCCCCCAATTTAGGGGGGGTTGAAATTTTCATTTTTTTTCATGCTCGATTCCAAAGGCTCATTATTGAAAATAATAAACCAGAAAGACATAACCCAGACGACAGGTTGAATATAAATCATTTTGTTCGTGGATTCATGCTCTTGCAATTTTTGCTTTTCAACAATTTCGTGAGTTCCGATCCAAACAGTCACAAACGTACGTGCATGTGTGTGTGTGTGTGTGTGTGTGTGTGCTGTGGGTGTGCGTGTGTCTGCGTCAGTTTAGGAAGATTGTTAATGATTATGAATATAAGATCTGTCTTCGAAGTTATAAGTACCCTATTGGGAATCTTGCGCCCTCCCGGATCTCCTCCTTCCTCATTGCTTGAAAGCTTGAGACGTTTAGCGTGCATGCTAAAATCCTAAAATCGGAATGTGTACATCCCCTTATCACGTTGACAACACTAGGTATCTACCAAACATCGCTTACACCTTCCTAGTAGCAAGTTATTATAGATTTAGGTACTGTACTGATTCGGTGCCTGAAATGTCTAAAATGATGGTTGGTTTTAAGGAGTCATTGACTAGGCACTAGGGGATTTTTGGCAGGGTGAGATTTTTAAAGATTTTTGTGATATTAAAATGAGTGGAGTTACATAATCGCCTATAAACGAATTGGTTGTATATAACCTTTATAACGCTTCTCCGTATGTATAATAAATTATGGAGTTGACAATAAAACTGATAGCAAAACGGAAATATCATTATATATTATTATATCCATTATTATTATAGCCATTATTATTACATCCATTATTATTATTATACCTATATTTATTATGTCCAAATAGGTACGCTTTTGTTCTTCAGCGATTAGTCTCTCGTAAAGTGATTGCGTGATCTAGACAGAACCTACCTACTTATCACCATTATAAGTGGGTATTATATTAGATCTCGATTAAAAACTTACCAAGAGGCTGTACAGTTTATGAATATGTACAATCATTGGAGAGGGTATCGCTGTCTGCTCATGCGACACTACTTTTTTCATCTAAGTACGTCAACATCATCTACGATTACAAAATTTCAAGAATACATTCTTTCATCTTCCTTATTATTAAAGATGTTGTGCTCGGTTTGAAATGTTGAAAATTGAATTGTAATGGTAAATCCGAAGTTCCATCTTTCTTCCAGCATTACAGACAATACACGATAATTTCATCGAATAAGTACCTGCGCAGTCAGGGAATTGTGACTCCTATGGGAGTTACCGACCTAGTTTTATGACGTACCGGAGAAATTTGGTCGTCAGATTTGCGTTTGATGAACCATAACAACAACAAACCGGCCGCGGACCTGATTTGAATTGGGAAGGACCCTTGTCCAGCTTGGAACGAGGTCAAGGCTGTGGCCCCTCCGTGGATCACGTAGACGCTCGTTTGGTGATCTTGTGTTATGCCAAATTCATCGTATGCTAACCGTTATGTTATCATGTGACGTTTCATTTCGATCAAGGATCGTACCACAAAGTAGTTATACAAGTTGTTTATGAAGAATTTACAGATTCTTCAGTTAGTGCCGGCTCTAACGCAAAATCCCTGTTGAAGCGTGCCAGTCTATAACTAAGAAACCAACAGGGGAGCCAGCGAAAAAAAAAATGAAAACTACAAATTTTTTGTTTTTAGCCTTAACTTGGGTAACTACATTAAATTCTGAAGATTTTGGTATATTGCATTAAATTGTTGCATCAACGGAAACAGTCGTGCCAAACTGCTCCGGCGTCTGCATGAGCGTTAGCTGGCCGGTCTGTGTCAAGACGCTCGCTGTCATCTACGACTGTGTTACTTATTTGTAATCTATTCTTATATATCAGCGCTTCAATAGTAACAAAGTCGTAATTAAAATCTGTACGGTCATGCTCGTTGTACTTTTCTAGTGATACTAGACCACGAACTGATGACGGTGGGGTCCGGTTGACAGTCGTGACGGCGGCGCGATTGTCAGTACTGTAAGAGGACGTACTAGGTTGTGGTTCCTTTTGCTTATTTCTGTGGAAAATCCTCTACGACTGGGACGAGGATTATATAAAAGTATTGATGGCTTGAATAAAAACGACAGTAAAATAAAATGGGATAAAACATAGAACCACGTAAAAGATAATCACTGAACGGAAGATTGACAGAAAACGTCGTTGATCTAGAAACCTGGCATCTAAAAATCAACAAAACGCGGGTAAACTAGAAAGTCCTTTTTCTCTGGCATCGCATAGTAGTGGGTAGTAGAAAATACCGTGGTTTTCCTGCATCAGCTTGAAATATCTGGGATACTAATTGCAAGGCAACATGGCAAATTGTGTCCTTCCACAAAAACACGTTTTTTCGAAACAGCGTTTTTCGGCCTGTAGGTATATTTTTTTCCCGAAAATATCAAAGCTATCGAAGTTCCGTTCCGTTTTTTCTTGTTGTTCGGAACATCAAGGTCTATATGTAGAGCCAATGAGTAAAATGCTGCAAATTATTACACATTTTATGATTTCACGTATTGATGCCCCTTCTACCTCCTATGAGAGCCGTAAAGCGAGTAGTGGAGCCGGCCGGGCAGTTACAGTTTCATAAGTATGCGGTGGATTCAAGAAATCGATAATTTATTTATTTGCTATTTTTGTTGTTGTTCATGAAGCATCAAGTTTGTTAAATTTACGGAAGTACCTGTCAACCATATCCAAAACAACTATCATTCTTCAGATTGATGAAATAATATCACGGAACAGCCAGCTCGATTTCATGCAGCCCTCCGTGATTATAGTCAGCTGTTCCCTACCAATGATACGTGGGCTGGATATATACCGTTTCATTCACGATCATGTTGACGAGGCTTCAGGGCGTTATTATTGTGAACGAACGGCTAGATGTACAGTGTGGTCTAAAAAATTGCGGAGTTCGAGATCAACGAACGTTAAAAAAATTCGAGGTAACGCCGCCCTGGATATTCCAACCAATTTTTTCAACCTGTTTTTCACCTCTGACAGTAACGCCGAGCGTTTTTTCTTTTTTCTTTTCATGACTGATTCCAAAGGTTCACTATTGAGAATATTAAACCAAAATGAATTCCTGAGAGCCTCAATAGAATAGAATAGAATTCCTTTATTGGCAAAAAACAGAAAATGAAAATCTGTAAGGTCCGTTAAATGTTGTCGGGCGCCCGTGCTGCTCACGGGTATTGGTAGGTTTAAATTGATTTTCTGGTTCCAGCACAGGGAGAGAGCCGAACAAAATCTAAAAAAAAAGAAGTTTTTTCAAAATCGGTCTATCAGGGGTTGAGAGAAATGTGGGTACCGCAATATCCCTAAATTGCTTCCAAGTACGTAGTACCTACTCTATGAAGTTTTCGGCCTACAATAATTCGATTACAAATGTTATTACAAGAAGACAATTTAGAACGGTTAGCCCCATAGATACACGTAATACCTTTGAAATTTGATAGAAACGCAAGTTTACAATAATTAGATAGACCTACCGAACTTTAGTGGGATTCCCCTTCTACATCCTTCCACCGATGAAAGTCCGATTCGGACACTTACCATTGTACCTGCAAAATCTGAGAGGAATTTGTTCTCGTGATTTACATATAATCTTTATTGGGTCGTTGTCGAAAAATATCTGCACAAGGGTTATTTTCTATACATGAAATATTGAGTGCCGTAGGTAGGTGAGAGTCGTTCCCCGAATGGTTCTGCAAGTGCGTAAATGTTCTCGAACTTCGATTAATGACCTGTTGTGGAAGTTAGGAACTGGACCTCTTATTGGTTCATGGTCTCAGATCATTCATGGACTGCTACAAACACTGAATATCTAATAATTCCTCCTACCAGTTGAACTACGTACCTATATGAGAAATCTGTTATTATTGAACCCAAAAGGCTGCAGGTGATGTGATACAAGCGAGCAGAAATAACATTTTTTTTGTCACGCTCATCACTACGCAGAGATTTTCATCTCCCAACACTTCAACCCACCACTGTTTTGATAGGAAGGCCCAGTTTGGTTGTGACCCCATGGGATCTCGTTGTGTACCATCTCGGTTTCCGTAGTGTAGTGGTTATCACGTGTGCTTCACACGCACAAGGTCCCCGGTTCGATCCCGGGCGGAAACAGCAAATATTTTTACTCGGCTTATCATTTTGTAGACGTTACGGCGTCCCGTTTTTTCTTCTTAATTGACTTTATGAAGTAACTGATTATTTTAAACGTCTACTCCGCTCCACTCGTTGAGGCTTATAATATTATATTAAACGAACCATCATAAACTTAGTCTGGGGTTAAGGGTGAACTTCTAGTCGGTAGTGCTTCAGTCAAAGTTTACCGAATAAACCTCATCAATATTTCCACTATGTTTCGGCAAATGATACCTGCTGTCCTAATCGTTTGGTGCTAATGTGAAAATGCATGGTCCCAATGTACCTACCTATTGTACGTGTATGTGGCGTACTGGGACTGATGGTTGATTCTCAGTTCCTGTGAAATGAATAGGTAACTAAACTAAGCTAGCAAATAAACATTGTTCATGGAACATTGCATTGTATATGGACTAGCTTAGTTTAGTTACCCATCTCACAGGAAGTGAAAATCAACCATCAGTCCCAGTACGCCACATACACGTACAACACATTGGGGCCATGCATTTTCACAGTAGCACCACACGATTAGGACAGCAGGTGTCACTTACCGAAACGTTGTGGAAATATTGACGAGTTTTATTCAGTAAGATTTGATTGGAGCACTACCGACTATAAGTAAACGCTTAACTTATCTCAAGATAAGAACTGCTTAACTTATCTCTCGCTTAACTTAAGATTATCTCCGTGGACTTGGGTGTTACTGAATTGGCTGTTCATTGGTTTATATTTGGCATGGTTCTCTTTTGGTTGTTACGTGATTTTTGGTTTATTATTCTGTGAATAATACACCTATGTATTCGCTCAACAAAAAATTTTTATAACACCCCCTCAAACTTTTTTCTTTTCCGTTCCAAGGTACGTATCACGTCTACAGGCTTCATTTTCGGTCTAAAAAATTCGTTCTTTCGCACACATGCTCCATTTGGGCCCTAGTTGTGTCCCGAAACTTTTCAGCCCGATCGGAATATACCTACCCAGTAGCGCGATTCTGCAACTCGCTACCTTATTGTCGGTATGGAGTCGGGGTCGCTATCCCTCTCGTGTAACGACACCCGGATAGCGAAATTGGTATTCAGGAACTTATGATACCGAACTTGAATAACAAATTGTCGTTGCAGAATGAGATACCGACTTCGTTAGCTTGTCTCAAGAAATCTGAGTCTAGGGCGAGCAATCGACTGGAACTCATTAGTTTCCATGGTGATAAGCAGTGATGAAGTGAATTGAAGAGTGTGTGCGCCGGTGTCAGTGATTGTTTTTTGAATCCCCGGCATTCACTTGGTGGCCGAAATAAATGCTCATACCTTGGAAGTCAAAAATTGCAGTTGGGATCACTTGACACTTGGGATAGGTTTTGATTTCAATTTGTTGTTTCGTCTCGTGGTATTAATAAAGTTTTTACCGTTTTTAGCTTAAATGTAATATGTATTATGCCAAATTTATTTGTATAAATTCATGTATGATTTTGTTGAAATTTATGTTTTATAATTGGTACCTACGCGGAAATTCTGATAAATATGCAAGTGAATGAATACCTAACTACCTACGTTTACGTTATTTTCAAAATCCTATATTTTCTAATTAATTAACAACTTATTAAGGTCACTTGCATTTATTAAAGAAAACGTAGGGGATAGGTATCTACAGCAAAATTAGATAGGCACGTACCTGGATTTCAAGGGATAATCCATTCAATCTGGAGCATTGGAGCAATGGTTGAATTTCGGTTCATGGCCAAGTGTCGACTTATCCTAAAGGTTTTTCTGAACATTCAGGAATCAAGAGAATAAGGATTTTGCCCATCTCGTAGCACTCTTCTTTCAAACCGAGGGTGATACCTCTGTTCCCTTTCTTGCAGAATTTTAATTCCCAAACAAGGAATTCGAGCGTCATAATGCCTGACATTATTATCCAAAATTCATAAACGCACGAAAAAATACGGTAGGTAGGTAAGTAACAACTACATATATGGTGAATTGCGATTATAAAAAGTAGATAACTACCCAAAGTGAAATAGACTATATCACTTATAGAAGTCTTCTATATCACTAACTTCCTAACTACCTACCTATCAAGTAATTTTAACGCTCAAGTTATTTATTACGGTGTTTTTATGACATCACTGCCATAAATTATTAAGTCACTAATTTACCTACCTAGTTACCTACGGTAAGTACCTACATTGGGCTTATTACGTCAAATAAAATTGAAAAAATATGCCAAAAGTAAAGTTGGTACATTTACCGTTACGTTAAACACTTACCGTAAAACTTTCTACCGCCGACAAGCAACGTCAAGCCAAGTTTTTTGGGTGTAACAAGCTTTCGGTATGGATAACGGGGGGGTCTAGAGCCGTCGAAATGCAAACGACCCCGCAACGACAATTTATCGACGATTAAGCGATAGCTGACGCTATTGAGCCCTTACAGAATACCAATCGTCGGTATTTAGTGGCATCGATATTTTTTGTTATGCTAACGATATTTCATCGTCGTTACGATGCCATACCGAGTTGCAGAATCGCACTGCAGGGTTGTTATGCGTGAAAATGTGTGTAAAAATAGGTACTTTTTGCGTTTTAGCAACATGTTAGTAACATGAGCTTCTGAGATATCATTTTCCATGTTTTTGGGGACGAGAAGACCGAATATGAAGTAGATTTTGACCAAAGAGTGGAAAATTGAGTTCTACCAAATGTTCAGCTTCCAAAATTGATTTTTTATGAGTGAAAAACCTGGGAAATCACCATCAGTTTGTATAATAACACTGGAAAAAGTGTCAACACGTGGATCAAGACGATTAAAATGTAATCGTCTTGGTAGTGCCATTTAATGGCACTACCAATGATCAAAGATAGTTTAAAAAAAAATATTTGTGTTTTAGGGGCCAAAATTTTCGATTATTACGCATAAAAGAAACAATAAATGAACAGCCAACATTTCTGAAGGTATGTCCAATAGAATAATAAACCCATGTGACAAGGACTTTGCAGCGTTTTTTGGTTGAAAAGTTGGCATAACCTACTCTGCATCTTTTACAAAACCTTGGGGGATATTTTTTCTCGCTTCATTTGGCTTTGAATATTTTATTAAAACCATGTTAGGTAAATGGTATACAATGTAATACCTCGTAATGACATGCCTTCGCGGATCGTGATGTCCATCTAGGAAAACCTTCCTCGGTCTTATGCACGGAGGGATAAAAACGGGGTGGAGGTCAGTGTACCGACCAACTGGAAGTTCAACCTCGGTATTATAGTGTTTTTCTTTAAAATGTTACACACATTTTACTTACAGCACTGTCTGCATGCTGTGATTTGCTCATTAATCCTCTTGTTTGAAATTCATTAGCTGACGTGGTGAGCGCGTGCCAAGGATGAGTGAGACCTGTGGTTTCATTGCCTACCTCCCTGAGGCACAAAGTTGGGCCTTTTCTCCTGCGTTTTCTGAGTTCGTGATGACAGACTTATGGCGTATCTGTACATGGTTTGGAGTTCTGGCGTGCCGGAAACATGAGAGTCAAAGGGAAGCTCGAACGATTAATTTTCATTTTCAGTTGAACTGAAAAATAGTGGTGAGAGCTTTCCAAAAAGGTTCAGTGTTACTTCAGTTCGTTCATTGCATACATGTTTAATGTTTTCACAATCTGGTTCATCCCTCAATGCCGAAAGTTAGTATAACTCGTCTTCTTTTGATCGCGCTTGAGCAGTCTCAAATGAAAATCTCAACAATCTTGACATAAGTAATGGCTGAAGTAATAATGAAGAGACAGCTGCTTTTCCGCGCTCTGATGCTGGCTGATCAAGTAGGTATGTTGTATCTAAGAACAGCATCTCAAGGAACATTTTGAGTTATGTTTGAAATGAACCGTCCGACACGAGCGACGAAGTTCGTACGTAGAACTATATGGATCAAAGACGTTTGAAAGGTTGTATATCGCCAATCTCAATCTAGAACGGAGCTTGTAGGACTGCTCTGGTTATGGTCAGTGCGTGAAGAATAAAAGTGAAGGACGACATAGCAAGGTACTGACAGAGCAACAAAAGGCGTGTTAGCATTGTAAACCAAGGCTTTCCTTTCATTTCATTCACTGGACCAAAAGCTATTTGTAACAGGTACAAACCGGGAGTGACTCCTACGAGTGCGATAATTGAAAGGTGGAATTCTGATTGGAATTTATCAGGATTTTGTATGAGTGATTGAACATGAGATGAGCTTCGACCAGAAACTATCGGTTGATATAACTAAACGTATCTATCAGTACTAACTGTTAAACGGTATTAACTACTAACTAAATTGAAATTCTAAAAAACCAAATTTACAAACACACCAAAGATTACGAAAAATCTGTGTAATTTGGCTGGTTGGGTTGGCGGCTTGGTTCGAAACAAGTATGAAATTTCAAAAGGTTCAAGATTAGAAGATGGTTCAGCTTCTTCTAGTTGTACGCGTAAAAATAAGTATAACTGTATAACTATATCTGGTACAAAATTTGTTATGTCCCAGTAACAAAGCTTGAGCAGCATTGATTTAATAGTAATCATTCAATAGAATTTTATTGTTTCATTAGTAAATTTAGGTTTTCTTTTATTTTTTGTTTTATTAGGCCATTTAGTTTTATTTACATGACTTGAAGCCTCACATGAGATTCAGGTACGTCTATTGAGCCGAGTTCGTGGGTAGATAAGTGAATGGTGAAGTACCAAGTCGTGAGACACAAGATCAATAGTTGTGCATTTTGAGGCACCATCGCCGGCGCCTTCTCCAAAAATTGATGTCTACGAATTTCAGAAGAAAACTTTTTTTAATAGACGGAATGAGGCTATCAAAATGTCATCATTAATGTGTGTGTGTGTGTCTAACTCAACTTGTGTTCAGTAATTGGACATCACTACGTATTGGCAGGGAATGATTTCTTGTTCATGCTAATTTATTGATCTTTATTCACAAGATAATTATTAACATAGAAGTGTCATTAAGGCTGCAGTACTGATTTTCATACCATTTCACATAATGAAACAGATTTTGCCTTCATGGAGGTATCCGACTCTAGTGGTCGTACATGAAATTAAACGACGATGTCCATCAGGAGATGAGTTCAAACTATGTTAATTCTTAGTGAGAAATCGTAAAAGAAATCATCTTATGAACATCAAAGTTAAGTATGGCATACTGAGTAAGCGCAGTGTGGTTTTTTCGAGGACAGAACGTTAAAACGGCCATATTGCGGTTCCACGAATTAAATTTTAATGCCAAGGTAACCACGGTCCTAAGTCACGATCCCGATGGGAAAATTGAGCCACAGGCTAAAAACAGGAGCCTTCTGTCACGTTATGTAGCTACCAGAATATCAAGGGCGATGTTGCCTGTTAGATACGCCTAGTACGGAGGCCCTAGAAGTAGGAGAGATAAAAGTTGAGTTAAATACGAGGTGGAAAACGGAAGGTCGCGAGTCTCAAGTAAAGCACGATATCGTTACAGAGTCCGTCGGTCACCGGTCCTGTCGCGAGGACAAACGAGACAATGTGCATAAGCAGTGACTTGAATCGTTGTTGGGGGGGGGGGGGGGGGGGTTGATGTCAGGCAAAGAAATGTTCTCTCTCAATGTGGAATAGATGATGTTGGATCAGTAGGCGATTAGATTGAAACAAAGCCAGGGGATCAAGGATTTTCGTCCCCATGTTCTGTTCTGCGGAGTTGACACTGAGGTACATATCTGGCTGTGGCACGTTTCGCACTCCATGGCAAGAAAGGTTTTAAACCACGTCACATTTGAATCTACTTGGTAATTTTCACACCAGTTTCACCGTGTGTGAAACATAAATATCGTTGTTATTGAATTGATTTATTAAATAAACGTTTCGGGTTGCATTGGACGTTTACAAGGATTTTTCTTGTGGCTTGAGTTTTTATTCATTTTAATTCGGGTTTCTACTTGGATTTCCTTCAGAACGTCGAGTACGAGCCATATATTAAGTTTTCTAAATTAAAGTTAGGTGTTATGATGTGAGTTGAACGATTCTAGCCCGTTCGCGGTGTACCATTCTCTGACGAAAACAAGATATTTGGTGGAAATTGGCGTAGATGTATGTAGTACTGTAACAGTTCGATCGTACTGGATCAGAAACTTTTCAATTACTTGCATTGTTGAGCAGCGATTCCCTTCAAATAGCGATGTGAAGAAACGTTTGAATGCCTTCATATTTTGCCGAGAACCTGATGTCGAAATGTTCTATAAAGATGTGGAAAAAGTCGATTGAGTTCATTCAGTTTTTAATTTCCCAACGTAAGAAAGTTGACGGTATTGTAAGTATGTGGAAAAAGTCGATTGAGTTCATCTGGTTTTTAATTTCCCAACGTAACAAAGTAGACGGTATTGTAATCTCCCTGCAAATTCTAGATATTTAGGCCAGGATATGTGTCTTCTCAATTTGAGCCATTTGATAACATATCTTGAATTTTTAGTTAACATGTCTCAGAATCAATTAAAATGTCTTAAAGATTTTCGGTCCTTTTTTCGAAAATTACAGGTTATGTATGAATCCTAGCAAGGGCACTAAATCCAGTTGTGAGGTTCCGAAAAACAAAATGTTGATTTACTTGCCTGTTGCTTTGATAGCCAGTCACAAGTAACTCACGTGCCTTCTAATAGGTAATTGATTAGGTACGTTACTTAAAAAATTCACTCGTTAGTGTATGCTTTTCCCTCATCACCCTCTCAGAATCTAGTATCTACACTTCTTGAGAACCACTAGCGTATGATATCCTCATGTACCACGTTTCCCACGTCTAGATATTAAAACAACAGTTGATAACGCAATCTCATCTTTTCTCCAGCCTACCCATAAAACGAGGTGTAGGTCTTAGGTGAAGGCTGACCAAGCATTCAGGGTGTGGGCGTCTCCTGATCTTCTGATAAAAAGTTGGGGAATTTATATTTATGATGAAATGTGCAACAGTTCTTGATAAAAAGTCTTTCATAGAATTTTCAGGCGTTGACCTCCACTATGATGTCCTTCTACCGCAGATGGATAACTTGAAAGAAAACTTATCTTTGTCTTCAATAGAAATGTATAACATTCAAGGGTACATTAAGTTTGCATGACTGTAATAATTTGATGATAGTTGTTCAACATTTACAACGGTGGGACGATTTACAATGAGTGATGTAGGTACCACGAGAAGTCTAAGCTCCGATAGGGAGCTTTGCAATCTCGTTGTTAGAATGTCGTACTCATTGTAAACTGAACAGGTAGAAACCTTTGGAAAATATCCGTGTAGTTTCAAAATCTGTGACCGTGAAGAAGCCCGATAGACGGGCATAGCGCTTTGAAGTCGTTTCTCCCTCAAACCTTGGGGAAGTTCGTAAGAGTTTTCCATAAAATTTGAGGGACTTGTCCGAAATAATGGTTTCTTTGAGCCATTCATGCTAAATTTTAAGTTAACGCGCACACTGAAGTCACTGAATTTAGTTTTACTTGTGGCGGGCCATGTGGTGTTTGAGCTCGATGAAGTTTATGACGTTTACTTTCGGAGTTTCATTTAGTGGAAACCCCATATTTGCTTGTTTAATTAGAGCTTCGCTAGGTCGGGATTTAAGGCGTTTCTTGTCCAAAGGTTTGTATCAGTGTTCATTCTGGATGCATCAAATTCAAAGTCTGTGGCCCGAAGAAGTCATTTCCCCTTACCCAATCCTCGTTGCCTTCTTACGCAATTTCCCGGAGGGTCATTAGTTTAGGAGTTAACGAGTGATCGATCTCCCTTTATTAGGCCATTGGCTTAGAAAGTGCCTCATGGAAATTGGGCCTGTGTGCAGACCAGTGGTCCAGATGCGTCATATCCCAAATGTGAAAAACACTACACCTCCAGCAGTTATTTTAGAAAAATATATGAGCAGTTAGCATTTAGACCGGGCAGTGCAGGAAAAGATAAACATTTTTCGGGTTCTGACATTAGAACCCAGGATCCCCAAAACACTGAGCGTCATTACCTCTGTGCCGCAATGATGAAACTACCGTCACTGGAGTTAAAGAATACGTGGACGAGGAAAAGTATGGATCAGTTGTGTACTGACTATCAGGAGAAAAAAAACGCTGCAAAGTCCTTGTCACATGGGTTTATTATTCTATTGGACATACCTACAGAGATGTTGGCTGTTTATTTATTGTTCCTTTCATATGAAATAATTGAAATAGCTATTTTTGGTGGTTTCCACCAATTTTGGCCCCCAAAACACGAATAAGGTACGCTCCTTTTTTTTTTAAATAAATTATCTCTGATCATTGATAGTACCATTCAATTGTCTTGATCCACCTTTTGACACTTTTTCTATTGTTATTCTACAAATTGATGGTGATTTCAGACGATTTCCCAGGTTTTTGACTCATAAAAAATCAATTTCGGGAGCTGAACATCTGGTAGAACCTCAATTTTCTACTCTTTGGTCAAAATCGACTTCATATTCGGTCTTCTCGTCCCCAAAAACATGAAAAACGATACCATAAAAGCTCATGTTACCAACATGTTGCTAAAACGCAAAAAGTACCTATTTTTACACACATTTTCACTCATAATACCCCTGGGTATATTCCGATCGGGCTGAAAAGTTTCGGGACACAACTAGGGCCCAAATGGAGCATGTGTGCGAAAGAACGATTTTTTTTCGACCGAAAATGAAGCCTGTACACGTGAGACGGCGGACGGCGGACGGCGGACGGACATTGCATTTTTGGAATCTACGCACCTTGAAACGGAAAAGAAAGAATTTTGAGGGGGTGTTATAAAATTTTTTTGCTGAGCGAATACATAGGTGTATTATTCACAGAATAATAAACCAAAAAAGTCCTACCTCGGTGCCGCAGTGATGACTAGGTACTGTAGTTGAAGTGAGAGAATACGTGGACGAAGAAAAGCGTGGATCAATTGTGTGCTGGATAGGTATGTCGAATATGTACTGAATACGTCTTTCAGATAAATCTTTCGAGCATAACGGGAACTACCTACACCCGAAATATAGAAAATATGGTTTCGACAAATTTCTATGAGGCACTTTCTTACTGTTTATGTTTAGCCATAGAATCGATTTACATAGACGCATCGAAACAGCGTATTCCATTTCATTATTGACAATTAATTGAACGACTGATACGTTGTTGCGTGAATCACAATTAAACATGTTCAAACATACGGCTTTTCATGTTCACATACGCGAAGGACATTCTTTGGTACGGGCCTTTCGTCCTTGAAACCCCGGCGGGCATCTTATGGGAAATTTGTATCCGAAATGCGTTTGAACGACCATTAATTGACCCAAAGATCGTAAACATCAGCAGATGACGGGTTCGGATTCATTGCCCAACTTCTCCTCGGCCACTGGTCTTGAGGGGCCCACTTTCCGCTGGGCGGCCTTGGAAGGTCCATACGATCCCCCTCGTATGTCTGTCCACTTGAAATGTGGCATATATCATCCGTTTTATCTTGTTGTCCGAGCATACTAATCGTTATCACGTATATTTCCGATGCTTATTAGGTACTCGTATCTGTAGCTGAATGCGGCTGACCGGAACGGTTTCTAGTTGTGCTGGGTCCTGTCACGCGTTACTGAAAACAGCAGCGACTAACAATATTAACCATATATAAACAATATAAACCATAATAATTATAGTGGGACGTAAATCTGGATCTTTTCAGTTGAGAATATTGCGGTGTTTATGATCAACTGTTTAGCTATGCATGCCATTGTTTGAAAGTATTTATTGTTTCCCGCTTAGGTTTTTTGGGTTTTGTTGAGGTAATAATCTGCCTAGTACCTTAATTTTTACTGCGGGGTTGGGGGGGGGGGGGGATGGATCACATCTCTGCATTGATGAACTCATTTTTTTTCTCAGTAATAACTTTTTTCCCAATCAAATTTTCGTCTTAGTAATAAAGAGTAATAAAAGGATTTGAAAAACCAGTAATAAAATTAGTTATAAAATTTTTTTCACAGTCAAAATATTCCCCATGAACAAAATGTTCAGAAAGAAAAATTTTGACATGGCAATTTTTTCCATGTCAAAATTTTTCATTCTGTTTTCTTTGAACTTTTAAAATAATTTTCGGATCTGTGGTATAAACAGTGTTTTTGGTCGCTTTCGAGTTTTTCGGTTTTTTTTTTAATGGGCGGGATCCTGGTAAACATAATCCAAAATCTCAGCTGCTATTCTTGACTGTTCGGTGCAACCTCTTAGCAGAAGACCACCTGTATACTACGTAAAGCTAACCAAACTTTTTTTTGAGCGTTTATTTTTATATAACAACTAAGTTGTTATATAAAAGTGTTATATAAAGTGTAAAGTTACACAAATGTAATTTTACAAGTAACTAGTTATTTATTTCAAATATCTTTAGGCATTGTTTTTATGGTGAATGTTCACAAGAGGTACCACACTAGTTTACGCTACAACGTCAGCACCCAAGGTCCGGGGGTTTGGTTCTTTTCAGACGCCGAACTTGTTGCGAATTGAAAGCTAACCAAACTGACCAAATCCTGTGGTGCTGTAACTTTGAATTTGTTCATTTTCATTGTACGGCCGGTACCGGCCGGGTACTTGGTTGTTGATAATGTCCCCTTGAAGCCCCCGCGAATCCGTGAACCCATTTCCATCTGAGCAGCCTTCAATTGGAAATACAATATTCACTGTGAAATTCGTACCGGAGCCAGTGGTCACGTTGGCGTCCCCAGAGGCCATCGATGAATAGCAATAATGACAAAACCCATTGATAACTCGGACTGGGTTAGCCTTCCGCCTTTCGAGTCATTGGATTATGATCATTATAACCATTGTGGTCTTATTTATGACAGGGTCACCTTATTGCATGTGATATAATGAAATATGAACTTTTCCAATCCCACCAAGGAAATCAGTGCCAAGGATGCGTGAGCCACCTGTTGTTATATAGGAAAAGTGATTTGCCGAATACTTAGATTATTTTGTAATCAAGACTGGGATTATTCTCTTGAATAATCTGTGAAAACCAATCAGCTTTGATTGATTATTATTATAGTCATGGATCGCGTTCGACCCCAAGCCAGATTAAGATGGCTGCTCTCGGAAAGAAGTTTTCATGGCGGTTTCAACCCTACCAAAACGATTGTGGGACGTGCCGTCAGATCTATACGACGATCGTGATTTCATCGTCAGAATAATAATATCAATAATAATCGCGTAGTTAATAGGTTGCCGTCATATTCCTTACCGTCCCATGTTATCCACAATAATTAAGCTCGTAAAAATGTGTGCCCAGTCTTGAGAATGGAGTGGCTGGGGTGGTGCTTTGTTAGAAGCTGAGTTGGATTTGAGCCATTATCGACCTCGACGTTGGGATTCATCGTCAGACTAATCGCCGTGAGAAATTTGGTGAAACTGCCATTATCAAATGCAAATTTTTCGTGGCTTTTCTTCGATGCCTACCGCTCTAGAGCCCGTCGCATTGCCTGCCAGTAATGGTCTAATTGCAATGAAAAATTATAAATCCATTACTTTTAATTCCATTCCACCCTCAAGTGACACAATTAATATTGTACTCCGGGACAAACTAGGTTGCTAATTGTCTAGAACAATAAAAGTTCCCGATGGATTTATTTCCTTCCATCGGTGGAGTATCACGTTCCGTTGACCCCGGACTGCCAAGACGGTATCCTGTCAAGACTAAAGCGTCCTTCTGCTAGACAGTGAAACCGGGAGCTGCCTAAGGTAGGTATATGGCAGGATGAGCCGATAGGATGTTCCCATTAGTTTCAGCCCTGGAACCATGAAATGAATCCGAGATATCGCTATCTCACCCATAATTGCACTCCCTAGAGGCATAGCCGTAACCTCCTAATACAACCAATCTGTCCTTGGCCTCAAAGCCCGTTACCGATGCAATCCTGTTTAATGAAATTATCATAGCATTTAAAAAAATTCATTCTTCAATACCTTCAATACTTACTCTCGAGCTTCCCCCAAGAAAGCCGTAAATCGAGAACTGGAGCCAGCCGGGGAATTATGCTTCATAAAAATGCGCGGGATTCAATAATTCAGTCATTTAACTATTTGCTGTTATTCATGAAGCATCGTTTGTTCAAGTTGCAAAAGTATCTATCAACAAAATCCAGAAGAGCCATCATTTTCAGATGGAATAATATCACAGAACAGCCATCTCGACTTTATACAGCCTTCCGTTATTATAATCAGGTGCTCCCTAGCAGTGATATCTGGGCCGGATTTATACCGTTTGATTCACGATCATGTTGACTAAGCTTTTCGGTGCAAACGAACGGTTGGTCGTACAATGGGTGGTCTCAAAAAATCCTTTAGTTCGAGATCAATTTAAATTTCATTAATTTTGGTTTATTAACTAATTAACGTGCTAAGCACGGCGGACGGACAGAAATTTTTTTATTGCATTTTCGGATTCTACATAGTAAGTACCTTGAAACGTAAACCATCGAATTTTGTGTGTGTGTGTGTGTGTGTGTGTGTGTGTGTGTGTGTGTGTGTGTGTGTGTGTGTGTGTGTGTGTGTGTGTGTGTGTGTGTGTGTGTGTGTGTGTGTGTGTGTGTGTGTGTGTGTGTGTGTGGGGGGGGGGGGGGTAGCAAGTTGATGGTTTACGTTATGTAGAATCCGAAAATGCAATAAAAATATTTCTGTCTATCCGCCGTACGCCGTACTGGCCACTTTTCTTAGTTACCATGAAACAAAATTGAATAAATTCGGGTTATAGGTTCCGTTCGGGGTCTAGTTGGTCCTCGAAGCTCGGCGTTACTGTCAGTCATCTCTGGGGTTCAAAATAGGGGTTGTAATTTTCAGAACGCCGTATCTCGAAAACTTTCCATAGAAGGGTATGGTTTTTTTAGCGTTATTAAATTTGTCTTGAGCTAAACAATTTTTTGAGGCCACCCGGAGCATTGTACGACCAGCCGTTCGTGTGCACCAAAAAGCTTCGTCAACTCGATCCTGAATCCAACGGTATAAATCCGGCCGGGATATCATCACTAGGGAGCACCTGATTATAATGAAGGATGGCTGTATGAAGTCGAGTTGGTTGTTCTGTGATATTATTTAATTTAATAAGTGATGGACTATTGGATTTTGTTGGTAGACGTACTTGTGAAACTTGAGCAAACGTTGAAGTATTATTGATGGGTAAATTATTACACAATGGTAAATTATTACACAACGACAAATTATTACACAACGGTTCATCTAGCAAGAAGGGGCTGGATTTTGTTGATCGGTAATTTTGCAACTTGAACAACCGTTGAAGTATTATTGATGGGCAAGTTATTACACAACGGTTCATTATAGGTATTGACCACAGAAAACAGTGATCTACGCAGAAGGGGCATCTATTTCACTCCACATCAACAATTTTCCTTTAGAACTTCATTATTTGCGTTTCTTTTTGCCGTTTTAGTTACTGTTTGTCGTCGGCTGTATTATTTTAGCAACATTTAACTCGTGACGGGGTTAGGTACTAACCTACGGAGGGTCTGCGATTCACATAATATGTATAGAGTAATTATATAGACGGGTTATCTATACAGAGAGCTGTGATCTGTAACAGAAGGGTATTCTGTACAAAATAATAAACCGTTGTGCAGGGATTTGCAGCGTTTTTCATACTCGATTCCAAAGATTCATTATTGAAAATAATAAACCAAAAGTCATGTTCGGAAGTTACAAAATTTTCTTATTGTTTTGTTTATTGTATTGTTTTCATGGAGTGAATATCTTGGCCAAATACTTGGTTGACAATTTCATGGAACTATCTGTGGTGAATATTTTTGACTAGCATATAAATTTGGTCCCTAATCAGACTAAAGGTTCTCCGAAATAATTCGGTCGCTGAGGACGCACAGTCCTTGGTAGTACTCTATCTAGTACCTACCATCTGTGGGACCTAATTAGTATCTACTTTATATAATGCTTGAACGTCCGGAAACAATATGTACGTTCTTACCTTGGTATATTTCTAGCCCCGCAAGATGTAGGGCCCTACCTTATTCTTTGTGGACCACAGTTATTAGTATGAGGATTCCATGTGGTTTTATGATTCTTTCTGTTTGGGCGTTTCTTGTCCTCGATCTTTTACAACTTCGCCTTTTCCCTGCATCACCATTTTTTCCTACAGAGATAATAATAAAATTACAAGTCTTCCCTCGGCCATACCAAGGTTGAGGCGTCCTTTGGCAAAACTAGGTCGAACTTTTTCCACAGAAGGACTTGGTGGTACGATTGTCCGAAGTTCATTTGTCCAGGAATTACCTCTTTTCACAACCAATAAAATTAACCACGCAGTTGCACTCAAGAACAGACGGGCAATTAAAATGAATAATGCATGTTCCAGTCACGGTCATTGGTATAAATGACCGTTAAGTTCATTGATTGCTAACTGAATGAACCTTTCGTTTTGTGTGATAGGATCCATTTGGGTTACATTGAAAACTCCTCTGTAACATGAAAAAAGCTCCTTATGTACATTCGACTATTTCGTAATAAAAACCATCCAGTGGTTTCGGTTCATTTCCTTACCTTAAATTCTGTCGGCCAATAGAATAGAATATCCACGATTCTTTTAGCAGAGTCTTGTAGTTAATTCAGATCGTACCATCAAGATTTATTGTAATATTTTAGCACGGTCTACAATGTTATATTTGGAAACAACCATGCCTGTCTTTTCATCAGTAAAACCTACCCATTCGAATTCTCACAGTTCCGGTGTAGAAATAGCCGGAATTACAATTTTATTAATATCAATCGATTACCATTCATTACTCCCAAATTTGATGTTTTGCAGAATCCTCTGTATCCGTATACATGTCATTTGCCAAGCGTTGCAATTATTGAATTAATACCTACCTACTGTTGAATATAAATTTATGAGCATTATTATTACATTTCAGGTAAGCAAGAGCCGACCGAAATTGGAACAATTTTTTTGTCGTATGACGTGATTTTTTACAATTTTATGCAAGATCAAGTTGTACTTCTTCTTAGTTTCACATGCATTGATTCTTCTTGCTTCTTTCACATATCGGTTACGTAAATAACAAATTCTGATCTCCAAACATGTTTAACTGTTATTGCGTTCGCAAACTGAATTGTACTTTTCGAAAGTTGAAATTAAATCTTTCGTAGGCATTCTTTTCAATAATTGAGTTAGTCGGAATCAGTCTTTTCAATTATTGAATTGAATTACTGTTCGACAAGAAGTTTGACTGCTGTTGGGGGAAGACAAATTCGGTTTGGAAAATGGTAATTCTATTTACGAAAGGTTCGGTTCTACGTTTGAAACGTTTGAGTTTCTGAATGTTGAAAAATAAGGTTCGAATAGGCATTCATCAAGGAGGAATTCCGTTTGCCTGCTGAAAACTGTTGCTACCCGCTGTTCTGATTTCACCTTCATGTCCTTATTAAATGTCGTTTACCTCTCAAATTAGTCTAAAATGCGAATTTGTTGGACAAGGACGTTATGCTCGAACTTTCAGTTGGAGCCAATACGTCCTTGCTGATCGTGCGGTCCAAAGTCGTTGGTAATCCTTTCGTTCACTAACCGTTCAACACCTCGAAAACTTAATGAGTCAGAACACTTGGCGAAATGGGTAAAAAAACGTAGGTCCGAGGTGAACCTTAATATTGGAAGGTGAATCACATAACATGCACCACCGGGCGGTAACTGCTGGCGGAGGGAAACCTTGTGGGCCGATACGCGCAGGGCCTGCTGAGGCAAGGTCGGTGGATTCTCTATACGTGCGAATTAACGTACCGAACATTTTGAATTATTATGATCTTGCAATCATAGTGCACGGATACCGGTCTGAGATCAGCGTGGACCGCATATGACACAGAAACCGCAGCACGAACGGGATCGAGCATATTGACCCCAATAGACCGAAGGTGAGTAGAGAAAAATTGTTCGGAACGCGTTTTAATCCTGGGATCACTTGGTCAGGAATGAGGCTTCCAAATCTATAACCCCCCCCCCCCCCCTTTTGTTTTTGGGTTGTCTACTACGTATTTTGGTTTAGGAAGCCTGGGGGAAATGCTGAAACAGGAAATCAGTGGGAATATTGACTAAAAATATGCGAGAATGAGATCACTCAGAAACAGTATTGCAAATTACTGAAGGAATTTGGCAGTATAATTTTGTAATATCGAGTTTTTTGACACATTCTAAGGATTTGGGATTGGTGAATTTGTAAATTTTTGTATTCCTTTCGTTGCGATATTTTAAATCTTGGTGTCATTAGTGTCTTCATCATTATTAATTTTCGCTCCCTCACTACCGAAGGTAGGGAAGCTTTGTATTCGTGCTGGAGTCGAAACAAATTTCATTTCCTCCAAAATGAAAGCTTTCACTCGCATTTTAATTTCAGGCACCAAGGAACATAATTTGGTTCCGTCATATGTATCCGTGATTGTGCCTTGTTCCGGGCATATGAAATAATTATCATAGTGAGTTGAAATGTGGAGGGTAGGTTCGGGTTTTGCCATAAATGGTCCCATATCAAATTCATCAAGAAAGTACTGTAACTTTCGTCGGAGCATTCGCGAACGTGAAATCCTTGTAAATCTCATAACTACCCTAGAAGTCGTCGAAAAGAGCTACAAATTGGAGGGTAGATCCAGAATGGTGCCCTGATGATTCCACATAGATTTCATCAAATTCGGTCTTAACATTAGGATGCGCATGCGCAGACACGAAATGTTTGCCAATTCTTTGTAATGCCCACAACTACTCGAGAAAACAGTCGTAGTGAATTGAAATTTAGAGGGTTGGAGCACAGGTCCCATATCAGATTCATTGACAAGGTAACTGTAAAGCATGCGCCAACGTGAAGTCCTTAGATAGCCCACAACCACCCTAGAAATCGTCGTGAAGCGATGAGGTTTGGAGGGTTGGTGGGGGTTGGGCCACAGATAGTCCCTTATTAAATTTATTGATTGATCTCCTTAAATTTATTGATCCTAGTTGAGCCCATAACTACCCTAGAAAAAGACATGTATTTGGATTTAAACTTGAAACTATATGGATTTGGATTTCTCTCTCTGTTTTAATTAACATTACTCGCTTTTTAGCGAATTTTCGAAGAGATGGAAGCTATTGTTCTCGGTCCAAAATTTTTAAAACTCGAATTTCCGAAAGATTTTTATACCAAAATCCGTTTCAGACCATCCTGAATTCCCTGCCGAAAGACACCAAAAATTATGTGTATATATATATATTTATATATTTATATATTTATATATATATATATATTCATATATGTATGTGTCATTCCAGACGATAACTCTCGAAAGAATTAATATAAAAAGTTCAAATTTGCACGAAAAATCTGTGTTGGCAATCGACAGGCTAAGTTCGAAGATGGGCAGAATCGGGTCACCCTAAGGGGGAGTTTTGGGGAGTTTTAGGGGGGGGGGGGGAATTACCCATAAATTCCCAAAATGAAAAAGTCTGACAAGTGACACCTCATTTTAAAGGTTTTTGTACGCTGAACACGATGGTGAAATCAGAATTGCGATATCTCATTCCATTCTCAAACTGGAGCACTTTGAAGATGAAGGAACGTGGTTATTTCTTGAGATGTTCTTCCTGGTTCGTCTGCTCTAATCTGATAACGGAATGGGATATCGCAATTCTGACTTCACCATCGTGTTCAGCGTTGGAAAATCTACAAACCGAGGTGTTACTCGGCAAAAAATGGAACATAAAATTTGTTACGTACCCAATACCTACTCTTCTGGTATTCAAAACATTTTTGATTTCCCCCTCCCCCTCCTTCCACCCCAAATTTTACTTTGCGTAAAACTACTGTTTTAATTTTGTATCAAGTTGGGAAAACATTGGCCGAAAATTAATTTTCAGAAAATTTTAGGCGGAGGAGGAAGATGCCGAAAACTTCGAAAATTCGCTCTTATAGCCATGCTGCATGACTGTGGTTTTTTCAGTATAAACTCGTGTAATGTAACTTGCTTTGACACTTTTGACATACTTATTCTTCAAGTGCTATGATACCACAGATACTCATATCACCTGAATGCCTATTACTGCAACTCCTATTCCATCCTACTATTTTGTCATTTTCTAACCTCTCAATTTCAAATTCATACGCGTCAATTCTCCATCTGTTCCACCAAGTAATTATTCACGTCCATGTCACGTAGGTGAGGAAGCTAGACTGCCTACCCAATTTGGCATAGGTACGTTTTGTCTTCTTTAATGTACCTATTTCTGTCTTCAGGAGTCTAGTGGTGTAATATAACTCCTATATATATATGTTGATTTCGATGATGTTTACCGCTTGTTTTTCTCGGTTCCCTCCAATTATAATTCAACTCCTCGACGGTTCTAGTCGTCTAACAGTAGGTGGTTGGCTTGTGTATACCTAATAGTCCCATTCGAAATGCGTAGGGGGCGCCCTTGGGTTTCCTAGTGATGAAATTTGTATCCCTTGTAAGTTGCCCCTGGTAGAAATGCAGGAACTAAGTTGACAATAATACAGAAGGGCTTCGCAACTCCTGGGGCTTGATGAGTGTCATGTGAAGTCGGACGGTGGGGGGGTTGTGCAGGAGTCGGGAAAATGGAATGGTCAAACTTGAAGGGGTTGCTGCATCGAAGTTCGCCTTCATCGAAGAGATATGCAAGTATTCAAATGTGATTTACAACTGCAGGTGCGTACGACAATGATGTAAATGAGTGAGGAACGTCAAGACAGGTCAGAGTCAAGAAATAGAAAAGTTTTGCTCCTAATTTCACCCCCTCCCCCCTTCTTTGCCAATAACAAGAAGGGAACGACAGAATTCATTTCAAAAGATTGTAGATTTCATAAGACATTCTAAAAATGGTCCAATGAGTACTCTGTCTACATTATTAACAGCACTCATATCTTATTAACATTTGCAGCTTCCCTGAACAATATAAACATGTCACTATTTCAGTAGGTGATGTTCCAGTAATCCGGAAAATTCATTTGTTCCTAATTTATATTTATCGAATCCTCTTTCCTTCATTTTGTCGCAAACAGTTCACCAATAGGTTCAGTACCTAGGTATCGACACTGGGCACTGGATAAAAATAAGCATTGTACTTTGCATTGAAACCACTTCAAGCCTTGGGGAAGCGCGACTGAACATTATATGTACTCGTATATTATAATTTGCCCACTGGATTCAGCATTCGGTATCTTCAACTTGAGTGTTGAAACTATGTGTTTTTGCTCACTGGAATTTCTGCTATGACATCGTAATGGTCTCTTATAGGGGTTTTTGTGCCAGGAAAGTTCTTGGGGCGTAGCCCTCGGTTCCCCAGTACTGTCCCGGTATGATGAAATGGTTAATCCCTATGAGGCACAGACGACGAGCATCCGGGTGCGACGAGACTCTGTCCAGTTGTTGAGGTCAACTGTCGGTAGAAACACCTACTGCCGGCTGCCACCAGGAACTCCACAAACCGAACTGAATCGCTGAAGGTCTGCGGTGCTGTGCGTCACTGGCTCTTTCACCTCTGGAAGTTTATGTGAGATTTGAAAATGCCCGAACCAGAAAAGGGGTTGTTGCCGGGTTGGGTTTGGACACAAACAATTTTGCCGGAGGTTACGGGTTTCCTTATTTCGATCCTTTGGGTCTTAAATGCGAAAAGTACCTGTTATAAACTTCAAATCATTCTTCTCAAATGATCAGTGAACAGTGGAAAAATAAATTGCTGTCATTGGTTATGATGTTTTCTCCCAGGTCCAGGTCAATCAATTACTGTAGCTTCCTGTTAGAAACAACAAACTTAGCTAGGTACTTTTGGTCTTTTGGTTCGCATTTTGATCCCTAGCCAGATAAGTGATAAGGTGCGAACTGTTCGGGAAAACCCATTAGGTATTGAGAAAGTTGTTAATTTACGCAAAAACAAAGAATTTGAACAACTAAGGAGTTCTGTAATTTGTTAGAAGTTATTGGAAATTGATAGCGTGTCACTGTTTAAAATTACGCAACTTTTCATAGTTATTCTTCATTATTGAGTAGGGTAGGTACATTTCAATAGCTTGGTTCCTTGTACAAATAATAGTGTCCTCTGTCCTCACTCCGACTGTCCCTACCACCATTCCCAACACTAACTCACGTCGCTATGGCACCGCACACAGCAAACTTGCAGTGTTGCACATTATAAGCTACTTTCCAGCTTGATGTTCTGTTACTTTAATTTCATTTTGGTTTATTATTTTTCAATAATGAACCTTCGGAATCGAGCATGAAAAAAAAAAAAAATTTTAAAAATTTAACCCCCCACCCCCACTCCCTCAAAAATTTGATGGTTTCCGTTTCAAGGTATGTTAGAATCCGGAAATGCAGTAAGAAAATTTCTGTCCGTCCGCCGTACGCCGTACTTCGCACTTTTCTTAGTTACCATGAACCAAAATTGACGAAATTCGCTTTATAGGTCGCATTTGGGCTCTAGTTGGCCCTCTAAGCTCGGCGTTAATGTCAGTCTTCCCTAAGGGTGAAAAATTAGGGGTTGAAATCTCCAGGACTCCGTTATCTCGAATTGTTTTACGGTTTTTAAATAGTTCTCGAACTATGGAGGTTTTTTTAAGACCACGGAGCATTGTACGTCCAGCCGTTCGTTCACAGTAAGGCCCGGAAGTTTTGCACCGACAGGCCTTTTTCAACAGCAGGGTGAATGAAATTGTATACATTCAGCCCATATATCATCACTAGGGACGCGCTAACAATCGGGAATTGGCCCGAGAGAGATCATCATTGCTAGGGAGTACCTGAGCATATTCACGGAGTATGTGAAGTCAAGTTGGTTGTTCTTTGATTATTTCATTTGAAAAATGGGCTCTTTTGGAGTTTGTTGATAGGCAGTGAAACTTGAACAAGCGTTGAAGTATTATTGATGGGTAAATTATTACACAACGGTAAATTATTACACAGCGGTTCATTATACTCGTACTATCTATGTAGAAGGGGCTGGAGTTTTTTGGTAGGTACGTTTGCAACTTTTTTCACTCCACATTAACAATTTCCCTTCAGAACTTCATTATTTGCGTTTCTTTTTGCCATTTTAGTTATTTGTCATCGACAGAATTACTTTAACAACTCCTGGCTTTTATTCAAAAAAAGGGTAAGAAAAGCACAAGTCTAAAGTCAAATCGATTAATCAGAAATTACAGTGGCAAAAACAGAAAATTCTAGGGAACAAAAAAGAAAACAGTCTTTCGTCTACACTTCACGGATATGACTGAAGGTGGTTGTTACCTATCTCCAGCTCAGATAAAAATTCCGATGCCTACTTTCTCAACATAATGGGATCTGTACCCTTCTGTGATCTGTAACCGAAGAGTATTCTGTACAAAATAATTAACCGTTGTGCTGGGATTTCCAGCGTTTTTCTTATTAGATACATTTATGAACAGTCCTCCCTAAAGAGCTAACAACCTCTCTAGCGGCCATCTAGATGAGAACTGAAATATCACATTCTGAAATCGATTCCTGCTACTTACGTTCGTTCTGAGGACAAGGCCAAGGACTGGGGAAAATTACCACAAATGAAAATCGACTGTTCCATTTATGGAAACGGTTACTCCACTAAATTTTTCGTATTTATTCTAACGTGTTCATTCGTATACTATAATTGCACTTCAGAATGAATTGACGGCTTGATCAATCAAAAGTAGGTGGTTTTCTCTTTTTCTTAAAGATATGGGCTTCATATGAAAATAGGGTAGGGGTGATGATTAATTGAGGAACCCTGAAAAACAAAACTATATTTATTGAAATTTGAACCATATAATACGAGTACTTATATTTTGGTTGTTGCCTTGTGTGTTGATCCCATTGAGTAAACTTGGGTGCTAGTATAATTTTGCTGTCAGATGTTTCATTTGATCTTATAGAAGAGCCCGCAGATTTCCGATGATGAATCTCCAAACGTTGAAACATTTTTTGCTTACCGAATCGAAATCACCTGCCGCTTAGTTCATCAGCACGTTGTTGACTCTTCAGTAACCGAAACGAGGTCTGAATGAATTGGATCCTATTGGAAACTATTAATAAATCTTAAGATCTATTGACTTGTGGGCAGCCTAACTGGTTTTAGGGTTCCTACCGGTGGAGTGTTGTGAAACTCCGGTTAGGCGCCATCCTGGACCCGGCTGTCACTCATTACGTTCACCTTTTCTATATCCCGAACCAACTCCACATGTGTTCAGCATACTTTCAACCGTATCTTATCAGTACCTTGAGAACTGAGTAATGATTCGTTCTTAATCCTTGGTCTTGCTATAGCGGCAGTGGTTTTCAGGTAATGGGGTGGATAACCGCAAGTGCAGTTTGTTATTATACTGATTGCGAGAAAGGAATTCGGCTTCCGTCATTGAAACGTCCTTTGTGTTTTAACTTTGGAGTTTCAAACATCCTTTCTCATCATCAGGGATAGAATTTGTATGCGTTGAACAGGCTTTTTTTCGTGCTTTATAAATATCTTTCATTCTAGAAGTGGTATGTTTTTCCCTTCTGTCATTTTGCCCTCCTCGCTTTCTCATATGTATTTAAATATTTAAATAAACAGAAATTCGGTTCTTTAATTCTGAAGGTCATTGTATTCGTGCGTTGGGTCACATGCATGCCCCCCAACCCACCCATATTTTCGTAGATTCCGAGGATTCCTCATTTGGATTTAAATGCCTCATATGCTTTTAACATATTCATCTTCTCGAATTGCAATGTGCTTAATATTTTACGGCCACGGGAACGCGTGATTGAGTAAACTCGCGACCGATTGTCTGACCTGTGCCATTGTACCTGTGCCATCTTTTGATATATTTGTAAGATTTTAAATATCAAGCTTCGTTGTTCTTTTGCAGTTTTACTGTTACAAAGATGTCGAAGGTCAGAAGTTCGTACATCTTGGTGTTTGCTCTATCACGCAAAGTTGGAAACATGTATAGTTTAATAGTAATGATAAAAGGAGGTTTAGTAGATAGAACGTGATGCAATGATTTGTTGGTATGATGGCGGCACATCACCTTGAATATGATAGTCTGGTTGTAGATTGTATATTATGTTCAAATTTACCAGTTCTTCTCATAAAATCCTATATTTACTAATTATTAGTATGTCCGATCATGTGAACGTGTGGTCCCACGGTAGCAGTCCATATCACGAAAATTCATCATAATTATTGATTTTGGTACTACTTCGTTTAGTAAATTGCGAAAGCTTTCATCTCCATGGGAATTTTGCGAAATCTTACTGATCGCAGCGTGTGTTTTCCAAGGTCATTTATCCCAAAATCATCTTCTGCAAATTATGTGTGTCGTATGGTTGGTGGGAAATGTTGCAGTTTTCAGATTTATCGTGGCGCGAAGGTGCCTCGTGGGAAATCCGTAGCGTTCGATGGTTGCTTATAACACGCAACAGTTTTTTTCAGTGGGGATGAGACAAGGATGAGAATCCCCTCGCGTCTCTGTCGAGACGGTCTGTTTCATTCGATGACCATATCTTTGTTGACTGGCCAGCTACCAATTTGAAGCCTGATTTCATTTCATAACTTATTTTCAGTTACGAACCTCTGCTCTGTTCTAGGCCTAAAAGTAAAATCTCACTCCCCTCTACCCATTATCGCATTCCTCTGCGAATTGGCTGTTGCAATCAATAACTTATTGTGTAATGTAACAAATACCTACTGACTGGTGATTCAATAAATACTCTCAAGAGGCGTGTGTTCCTAACATTTCACGCTATTCTGAGCTGTTTCCCGCTGAGCTTTTCATTTATTTTATTTTATTTTATTTATTTTATTTTTTTTTTTTTTTGGGGGAGATTCCACATCCATTTCGATATTTCAGACAGTGAAATTGAAACAGTTCGAGAGGTTTGTTGTACCTAATCAAAATGCTGCACGCTCAGTTCGGTTGACGGGCAGTTGAAAGTTCAGTGGAGGAGAGTTGGTGCGTTGGTAGATAGTGTCTTATATTTTTCTGTTGTGCAAAATGCAAAGCCTATCATTTGTTGCTAATGCTTCATGTCTCTTTTTTTGCTGTATTCATGGATAGGGGACGAAAATTGAAGTTTACTCCTCTCTTAATCTTATGATTTTGGGAAATAGTATTTATACGTACTGTCGATTTTGGTAGCTACCTAATCACACCCTGAATAATAAAACAGTTCTTCATCAGTATACTGAGAAGTATACTCCTTTCTCGCTAGCTGCCTCGAAGCGAGCTTTGAATTAATTACCTGATGGCCAACTTGGTGGTTTCCAGTTTCATTGACTTCCATGTTCTTTGTTTTTTTAATAATCATGATTTTTTTTCTTTTCTTTTTTTTCCTCTTGTTTGCTAATAATATTGCATTCCATAGACCGGATTGAAAATACTCGTAATTCCCGAGAGGATGGCAATCATGTGCCAAAAATGAGTCGGTTTCTTTGGCCTTGATCTAATGTTGTTCCGTTTACTCAGTTATTGGGCCATATAAGTCTCAGACAAGGTGTTTATGACCGGGGGTATTTTCTCCCTCCGCAATCAGTTTGGGTCTCCAGCGACTTGCCTAACCTGGTATTACACCCATTAACGTTACGAAATCAGCCGTATCTTAAATCGCTGATCCTTCCAAGGTGACTCTTGTAGTTTTCTGGCCCTTGGGCTTCCACGAAGTCTTGATGGATAGTTTTCAAAATGTATGCAACTGGTCCAATGCTATCTTTTTTTCTCTCATGGCAGTTTATCTATTTCTTCAACTGTCGTGACCGGAATGCATTATAGCTCTACCTACTGAGTTAAGGTTTTCTCGGGAAAACGTGTTGTTTGATTTCGAACTACTCTTGATGTGTGGGGGATTCGGATGCCTTGAAAACTTAATCTACTGGAGGGCCTGAAGAAATAATAAGTTTGTTCTTTGGTAATGACACACACTAGATACCTAGTACCAAGCCGTCTTACACCCGGTTGATGATAAGTCCGCTAATGGACATTCTTTTCCAACTACCCGAAGGCTGCCGTCATCAATCTGACGTTTGTGTCTGCTTTGCGGATACCCTGTCATATTGCTTTGATGCTTCACCAACTTTTGTCGAAAGCTATTACTAACTTTCAAGGTGCGTAAGATATTGTCGCATTCAACATTCGCATTGCTCTCAGGTCAAGGCTGTTTGGAGACCTTACAGTTTGTTCGTGATTTAGCTTAATAATATTTGGTGTTCCAAGGATTTTGACCTCAATAATTCATATTGAAAAAAAAAATTCTTACCCCCCCTCAAAATTTGATGGTTTACGTTTCAAGGTATGTAGAATCCAAAACTGCAATAAAAATATTTCTGTCTGTCCGCCGTACGCCGTACGGGCCACTTTTCTTAGTTACCATGAAAAAAAATTGATGAAATTCGGGTTATAGGTTCCGTTCGGCGTCTAGTTGGTCCTCGAAGCTCGACGTTACTGTGAGTCATCTCTAAGGGGTTCAAAATAGGGGTTGAAATTTTCAAAACGCCTATACCATTTTTTTACGTAAATATTTTTACGGTTTTAAATAGTTCTTGAACTAGCGAGTTTTTTAAGCCCATCCGGAGCATCGTACGTCCAGCCGTTCGTTCACAGTAAGGCCCCGAAGTTTGCACCGACAGGCACTTTCGACTCCAGTGTGAATGAAATTGTATACAATTCAAACCAAATCTCGTAACCAGAGACGCGCCCACAATAGGAATTTTTGTGAATACGGCCAATCATTGGTAGGGATCACCTGATTATATTGGCGGAGTATGAAGTCGAGTTGGTTGTTCTGTGATATTATTTAATTTGAAAAATGATGGCTCTTTTGGAGTTTGTTGGTAGGTAGTGAAACTTGAACAAACGTTGAAGTATTATTGATGGGTAAATTATTACTACGGTAAATCATTACTCAACGGTAAATTATTACACAACGGTTCATTATACCATCTACGTAGAAGGGGGTGGAGTTTGTTGGTAGGTACTTTTGCAACTTTTTTCACTCCTCATCAACAATTTCTTTTCAGAACTTCATTATGTGTGTTTCTTTTTGTTAGGTACTGTTTGTCATCGGCAGAATTATTTTAGCAACATTTAACTCGTGATTTAGGTAGGTACCTAGTAACGAGTACGGGGTTAGGTACTAACCTACGGAGGGTCTGCGATCTACATAATATGTATATAATAGTACATATCATATTATATAGACGGGTTATCTATACATAGAGCTGTGATCTGTAACAGAAGGGTATTCTATACAAAATAATAAACCGTTGTGCAGGGATTTGCAGCGTTTTTTCTGTGTATTATTATGTTGAACCAGAATGTCAGTCTTTCCGTAGAAATTTGTCAGTGACACATTACAATTTAAAAAACAAGTAATGAAACAGAAAACGCGAGGAACGTTGTGGTGACAAGAATAAAAAGAAGATAATCGAGGTTACAAGCTTTTTTGGGCCCAGTAAGTTGACGTAAAACGTCGAAGTTCAATAAAGTTAATTAAGAATTACGTCAAATTCTGTCCGAATTCTGACTCGTAGGTACGAATCGAAAAATTGAATATGCAGGCGACCAATACGTCAAACCAAACCCCTTCAACACGTGAACGATCAGAATCTGAAATCTCCTTAAGCTATCTGCGGCGCATCGTTGCGGCTAATTTCTCACTAGGAGCGCGACAGACCATTTTTCCTGAGTTATGAGACACCTGTTTGCCACGGGCCAGCGGCTCTCCTTGCAAGTGGCAGCTATCTCTGCTCCGGTATCAGCAATTACATATGGATGAGTTAAAAGGTTAATATAGTCCGACGAAATCTGCACGATAATTAAGAAACCGTGAGACACGAGATAGAGCGTTGGTTTTGTTGAAAGCTTGTTTATATGGTGCAAGACAGGTACTGAATGTTTTTCCACATTGGTTGAAGAATGTACCGTAATGGTTAGTGGAAGTGAATGGTGGAAGTAAGATTTTCTATCTTGTGATGCTGACAACACCAAATCGACAAATGGGCTCTTTCCTGTAATTAGAACCAAACATGCATACATTTGTAAGAACGTACAGACCCCGCCTTTCCTCTAACGCTCCCCCTTCCCGATAATCAAGGCCGAACGGATTTGGATGCGGTTTTTATACATAGTGAAATACTGTAAGGTTAATAGTGTAACACAGTGGTTCTCAACGGGGGCGATAACGCCCCCGTGGGGGCGGTAGAGGGGTAGTGAGGGGCGGCGAACTTGTTTTTGGCGGTAGGGGGGCGGCGAACTTGTTTTGGGCGTTAGGGGGGCGGTGAGCACCTTCCTGAACACTTCTACAGGTTCAGGAATCTTTTCGATTCTGTGCTTGAGATGTATTTAGGTAGGTAAATCTGAGAGGCCGATAGCTACAATTTATAATCGATGTTGCTTACTTGACCGATAAATTCATCAAATTCAATGGAATCAATTCGCAACTTCAAGGTGATGAACTCAATTTAATAAAAACGAAATCTGTTATTTCTGCCTTCCAAAAAAATAATCTCACTTGCAAGCTGAGTTTTGGCCGCAACGAATTTGTGATTTGCCAGTTTTCAATCCTGTCGGATAAGCATAGTGAATAGTATCCTGCATAAGAATATTGAAATCTCTTTGATGAAACAGTTCACTGTGAACACCTGGAGTCTTTGCATAAGACCTTTTCCGAACGTTTTGAGGATATTTTGTCCTCAATGGGTCATGAATCCTCTGTGCACATTGAGAAAACAGAGGTTGAGATTCAGGAAATAATGACTGAACTTTCAACTAGTGAGACGTAGAAAGCCAGTTTCCAGGATGGTGGTAGGCTCACGGAATTTTGGCTTCAAGCTAATATCAGTTACATCTACGCTGGAGTGCGGAATGTCGTAAAAAAAACTGTCAATTGGCTCCCTATTCTGCCTTGTCGATCGAGGGTTCATTACTGTTACTGATTTACTTAATATTATAACAACAACAAAAACTCCACCCCTTGACTCCGGATGATGCCTCTATACTTACTTCGAATGAAAAAGAATAAAAACGGAGTTATTGAAAGGTTGTCTATTTCCACTGATACACGAAAAATACGCTGATACATACAAACTTTCAATAACCCTGTTTTTATTCTTTGAAATGGGTTTCCACGATTCCGCCGCGAGTGATTTAGTTCGTTCGAATGAAACTATGAAACATGGTGTGTACGTGTTCTTGCTCAAAATACCGATAATGAGACGATTCGAGGTTCAAAGTTGTGCCCAACTTCTAAACGACTGGACCGATTTGGATGGAGATTTTTTTTGCACCGTGTTGTAGGGGATCCTAAACGGGAGGTCCTGATGTTAGAATCAATTTATACCCGTGAGTTTTCCGGGAAACGACAGAAAATTTCACAACCGTTGTGGTTGAAAGTTGTGTCGGAACTTCCCTTTCACAACCCCTTTTTTATAACTCTTCCAAATTTCCACGGAATGTCTGGTACCAACGGAGCAACGACGGTGGAAAGGAAGAACGTCGCGGAAGAAATTCGAAACAGTGTTAATGAGTCACTTCAGTAATGTTTTTCATGACGTGAAGTTTTTCGGCCGGTAGGCCCATGCTAAAAGAAATCGACCTCAAACCTCATTTTTAAGAAATAATTGGCTCTAAACCACAAAAATCCCACACACAGCTGTGTGTATTACATGCATAACAAATACTATTATTTTTGTAAATTACGTTCTGTTTTATTGGTCTATTCAGTTACATTATTCCTTTAATTAGAATTTTACTATTTGGAACCCCCCCCCCCCATTTTCCATACCCAAACTTAAGGATTTTCAAATTAGGTGGGCGTTCAAAAACATTCAACTCCTAAAGGGGGGGCAGGTTTAAAAAGGTTGAGAACCGCTGGTGTAACATGTAGAGTTATCCTACATCAGCTTGAATGAGCGAGGGCAGTGTGCGATTGCAACTATTTTGTGCAGTTCAGAAGTACTTCACTATCTACTAGTATCTGCCTACATTTTTCCAATCGAATGTCACCACGACATATTGCTGATAAGTGTGACGTTAGGAACTATCAATCCGTGTAGAGATGAATTCCTATTAGGGTAAACTGACGTCCTGAGCGTAAACTAACTAACATCGTTATAATGACGGTTATGACTTTGGCTTATTTTTTCAATATCGGACCTTCGGAATCTAGCTTGACATTTTAACCCCCCCACCGTAGCGCTCGAAGGGCAATGTGCGACCGTAGAATTTTTTTAAATTCGATGTACGTACTACGTCCCCGACGCTCGACTGTAGGATTCGATAGACTTGAAGTTCGGTCTGTTGTTATCGTGGAATCCGCAAAGTTCGTTCCCAAAGGGCTAATTGGGGCAGTGAAATCGCAATAACCCTGATGATGTGCTGGCTTTCTGCGTTTGCTTGGGGACGGTCGTATGAATGTGCTCGGTCGTACATACATGAGTGATGGGTGCGGGAACAATAATTATCTAAACTACTTTCCCTCGTACATCTCCCAGATCGTGCATTTTTCGTTTTGAAATGATAAAACACTCCATTGTGCACTGTGAAATGTCCACTGTGCACACAGTAATCAATTTATACACGTACAGATCCTACGTATTTGGTGGTCCTGTGAGTTCAGAAAAATTCCCATCGTTCTTCTCATTGATACTACGGTGTAGTGGTTTCCGTAGGTACACCTACACTTGCTCAGCTTTCAGCTGACTCGTTCGTGGACCTATTTAGATTTCCTACGCGGTGATGGTGTATCGGTAGATTTGTTTCGCCATGTAGCTCATCGAGAAATTGAACTGGTCTGGTCTCCTTGTGTTGCATATCGATTGAAACTTGGGGGTGGATGACATTTACCGTTGCATTCATTGAGTACTCGAGCATCTCCTCGATCCATATTTTTAGAGCATCTTAATTGTTTTTGACGCTAACATCCACACTCCGTCATCCTCATAAATCAAGAAACGCCGTCTCTGTCGCGGAAGCGTTTGTTCGGAGCATTACTGGCTGAAGAACCACCTCAAAGCGTGAGACGGTCCAGCCTAATGAACTCATCGTTACTCCCGAGTCAAACCAAATGTCCGGAACTCGAAGATAATAAAGGCCTTTCAAGTCCAGGTTGTCCTACCCGCGGATGACTTATGCCGGGCCCGACCGCGACCGTTGATTTCTGTCTAAGGGCTACGAGAGCAAATCGTCCGATCGTGATTTCCTTCATTTCAGTCGCTCACTTGCTTTCAGGAAGAATACACGGTGCAAATGTCAAAATTATGCTTCGTCTGAAAAAAGGCTAAAATCCTTGACAACTTAGCCAAGAACTACCTACGCTCGCTACTGGGGCTTTAATAATAATTGACTCACTCAGCAACTTACATGAAATGAATGTCATTTCCTCACGCCAGTCAGTTACTCACCAATAACTTCTTTAGAAATATAATCGTTTCCCTGTGAGTTCCATTTCCTACAACCACTCTTCTATATTAGGTAGTCTGCGATCATTGTTGTCCGCTCTTTCAATGTTCAAATTCTCGTCCTAATTTGGTTTAGGTACGGTTTCCCATAGTGCACAGAGTTCAAAATGGATTGGGTCAATTTAAGATTTTTCTTGTTACTCAACACGGCCTTGATCTTTGGTTTCTATCAAGTACCTACCAATAAATGTACAAAATTACGTTTTTCCGTGAACATACCTAATAAATGTTTATCAGGACAAGAAATTCGATTTTACAAAACCATTTGTGATTTCATACAGCTGTCTCGTTAATTTTTAATTAGTGTAGCTTGAAACAAATTTTGGATGGATGGGATTTTGATTTCAAAGGTTTACTGTTGAAAGCATTCATGTAATATGTGTCTTACTTAAACCAAGGTTGGTAATGGGGTGGAAGTGTTCTACGTATTCATGTTGTGTTTTTCAGTTTTGCATGTTTGGCTGTTTCCGATCAGTTTGCTTCAGTTTTTGGTTTTATCTTATAATTTTGTCGTACCTGGATGAGATTTCCTGAAGAGCGATTCAGTAAGTGCGACCGTTTCGGATGGTTGGACGGTGGTGACAGGCAACGTGCTTTGCGATACCTATCTTGCAGATCGAATGAAAGTATCAGCACGATTGCCCTGTGAGGCAACTCCAAACGGAGCCCACCTCCCTCAACCGCAAGATTCGCCTTCGGCACAATGCGGAAACTCTGATGTTGCCATTTTCCGATGCCATAAATGGTGGTGAGGGTGCTGGTGCTGACTTCCATAAATGAACTGGGTAATTGCAGGACAAAAAATACGGATTCCTAAACACCGCGGGCCAACACTATTTCAACTGAGCAATACGACATCTGACGGTGAACAACCCTTTCTATGTAACTGGGGTTTTCTGGTTAGATGTGTATACCTTACCTGCACGTGTGATCTTGTTTTGAGATATTTTTCCTATCTGCATAATGAAATGCCGAACTATATTGATGTTATGTGTTAATCGATGGTTTGAAAGACTACTAACCACGAAGTTTAGCGAAATTCGAAACGTATATTGCACCAGTATTAAAAATGAGTCGTGGAGGAACTCTGCATAATGTGCGGCATTGAGAGAGCATTTTCTTCGTATTGCTGAATCAGTAATGGTTTTGCCAAGTCGCCCTTTCATCGTCATGCGCACGTAACTTCGAAACTATGGCTGTAAAGTAAGTAGGTGTTCATACGGGTAGCTGTAGAGAAGTGAGAGGGGTGAAATGATAACACCTCGGTAACATTATTTTATGTGATCAATTACCTATTTAAGTCGTGTAAGACCCGTGAGGTAGGTAATGTAGTCCGCCTACATGAGATCTTCGAATACCTTTGCATTCTCGACTCGACAAATGCAAATTTTCCACTTTCACCTGTTTTCTTGTTTATGCTACTTCCGATTTCATCTAAGTGTCGGGGAAGCAAACGTTCCTTCTTTACTCAGCTGTGTCCTTCTCGTGACTCTTCTATATTCCTCCTACGAATATAAAAATACGTGTTGCATTAATACCTGTGTTCTTTCTTCCAAGGGAATGGTCGTGTTCGAAGGTTAAAGGCCGCGATGGACCTTTTCTGGCCGGAGCACCTCCAGCTTTGAATGTAATATTGGAGACCTCAGCGACCAAGGACCTTGGGGTCATGTCGCCCAGTATTTTATTCTATAAATAGCACGTCCGTTCATGGACTAACGTACTTCTTCCTCAGACAGTACATTAGTTATTTTGGTTCTACGAGTATGCAGATTGGTCTTCATAGTGAATGTATGGGCGGAGGAGGAATCGCTCATGGTTTCGTGAAATCGAGTTCAAGAACACATTTTTGAACTAATTTAGTTTCGAATATTCGATACTAAATTTGTTGGTGGTACTTCTTGATAGAAATTGACGACATAGATATTCCTAGCGTCCAACCCCAGTGCACGAATTACCTAGAACTCGGTAGAGGACTTCATGAACTCAGCAGCGGACTAGTTCCCAACTACCATCTACATGCAGGAACTAATATCAGAGTTTGGTTGACGAAACGTTTGCTCCTAAAAATTTATTGTTGGCTTTTGATGAATTCCACGTGAAACCATCAGCGGATGAACCCGCACAGCCGACTCTCAATATTAGAGCTTCTCGGGGAAGTTCTCTCATGCAATGATTCGCATTTCAAGGGTATTGTGCATTGCTGTGTATAGAAATCTCTTTGTTTGTCAACTCTTCCCCACGAATTGTCATAATTGAATATCATAAATCCCTCTCTTAATCGGCGATAACAATCTTTGGAGCCCTCGTTGCTCGATTTTGACCAGAGTGGAAAATTGAGGTTCTAACGAAGTTTCTGCTCCCAAAATTAATTTTTTATGAGTAAAAAACCTAGGAAACTGTCTGAAATCACCATAAATTTGTATAATTAAACTAGAAGTAGTATTAAAAGTGAATCAAGACATCTAAATGGCACTTTCGAAGATAATTCAAAGATCAAAGATAATTTGTCAAAAATAGGAGCTTAATTCGAGTTTTTGGGGGCAAAAATTGATGGAAACCATCATAAACAGCTATTTTAATTATTGCACTTGAATGAAACAATAAATGAACAGCCAATATTTCTGTAGGTATGTCTAGTAAATAATAAACCCATGTGACAAGGACTTTGCAGCGTTTTTTACTCATAGAATAGGGCTAATTAACAAATCTGCTCCTGCGAAGAAATAATTTTGAAGGATTATTGTGGCTACTACAGTGTTTTTCGACTCGTGATTTTAAAGACTAGAATGCAACCTGCTCATGACATCAACCTAGATATATATACGATCAATACTAGATCACCGTTTCTAGTTTCATAACAAATAAACCAGTTTCTCTTGGGTCGCTGGAATAACTGAATAGTGGAACTGTAGGTAAATAATACGATACCATTTCCAAATGTGAAATTTCTTGAGACCGCGAGTTGCGCCACGGCCTATTGGAATCGGTTCTCATTTGAGCAGATTAATAGCGCTCCACGATATCTGTTGTGAGGCAACAGAAACAAAAAAAATCTGGAAGCCTACCCACGAAAATTTCACCACCGAGGGATCATTTAGCTCATAGCGTGTTGGTAGTAAATTAGAGTAGGCACTGAAACACAAATAAAGGTATGACTCCTTCAGTTTTGTTACTAGACGGAAAATACCTATGTGTTATTCAATCGCATAGTCTGTACTTTAAACCTCGATTGATATTACCGAAGAAACTTGTTTAATAGCAAGAGATTATGAGCTGGTGATGGGTCATTGTAATTTGCAGCCTCTGACCATAAGAAGATGCGTTGCCGAACCTTCCGTAATCCATAATTTATTTGCTGAGTGGACGCAGCTCCACTGCCCAAATCTGCTTCCTCCGAATCCCTGTCCGCTCTTCTGCCTTGTTCCGATTTGCTTTTTCACCAACCAACCATCTGCAGCATCAGCAGACTTTCACGTGCGGCAAACATTGTTATGACTTTTTTGTAGCTGTCTAGCCTTTTCCTAAATAGTTTCTTCCTCTCCAATTTTCTTTTGAATTATGATTCATTCTCAAGAATTGGTCCTGTTCTATTGATTCGTCGTGGGTTGTCTCTGATCCGCTTTGTAATTGGGCTTCGCCCATATTTGTATTAATAACAGAATAAATAAAATAACAAAAGATCATTTATATACAACGGACCGTATACTGATCCTGAATTGCTTATATTATGATATATAGATAGTTGTCCGTTGTGGATAATTGATCCACAAGTTGGACCGAAAATTGGGTAGACACATTGGATATATGTATTACAATCCGGTGTGTATATCATCAAAATAGCTTGGAATGCTCGAACACGCTATCGTCGCAATATCTGCGAATACGTAATTAGAGTTCTTCAGTATGAAGGGAGTATATTTTTGAAGAGTTCACGGCATTTTTACTGTTTGTACTCTTCTGTCTTTTCTGTTTGTACTCGGGTGAGCGTTGTCTGGTCCAAATCGTGCGCATTTGAAAGCGTTGAAGGAGAAATTAATGTCATCAAACATTTGCTTCAAGCAAACCGTGTTGACAACCCAGGATTTTATATCATCGTTCTTGTACTTTATGTTCTTCTATGGTGTTATATCAACTACTAAACATCTTAAATAGGTTATGAAAATAGTTCGAACGTTTCATTGAAAACTCTAAACTGGGCTCAAGCGAATATGTGAAAGTACCTGATAAGGCGCTCATTTAAAAGTAAAATGTGGTGGTAAACTAAGGCCACGCCTTGGTAAGTGAACCTTGTGCCCGTGCCATTGAACATATGGGGCAAATGAATGGGCGCTGGTATAGTAGACATCTCGTGATCGAGCATCGTGCCAAATCGTTAACAACTTTCCGTGCTCGATGGTCTGCTTGGAGGACAAACGTGGTAGGATTAGAAAAGATTAACCATAAGGAGGGATAATCTCGCTGTGTAAAATGTTTCAAGTATGGGTATAGATAGTCAGTTGCAAAACAAAGAAATTATTATGGTGTAGCTGTCCACAGTAGTGAATCCATATTTTTCTGAAGTAACGGGGAAGGGGCTTACATTTCCCTTTTCTGATTTTTTTCCCCTAGTGAATCTCACGAGAGGGTAAAGAAGTTCTTTAAACATCATACATATTGGAAAAGTAGTGGAATCGTCGAAATTTCCCGTTTGTTTCAAGTCTAAATTGGATTATAACTTTCCGTGAAATGGGATATTTCCCCCTTTCAAAACCCTCTCCCCAGCCAAGCTTTGGTTCTTTACCCCAAAAAATCGTGAAGTTGAGTCCAGTACGAATTTTGGTTTATTTTCAATAATGAACCTTTGGAATCGAGCAAGAAAAAATTGTTTTGATGCCCCTTCAAAATTTGATGGTTTCCGTTTCATGGTATGCAGAATCCGAAAATGCAGTACAAAAATTTCTGTCCGTACACCGTACACCGTACTTTCATTAGTTACCTACCGTGAACCAAAATTAATGACTTTCTTGTAGGTCCCGTTTGGGGTCTAGTTGGCCCACGAAGCTCGGCGCTACTGTCAGTCATCTCTAAGGGGTGAAAAATAGGGGTTGAAATGTTCAGAACGCCGTAGCTCGAAAACGTATAGAAGGTTATGGTTTCTCGAACTAAAGAATTTTTTGAGACCACCCGGAGCACTGTACGACCAGCCGTTCGTTTGCACCGAAAAGCTTCGTCAACATGATTGTGCATGAAACGGTGTGAATCCGGCCCGAAGTCCGGTGTGAAGTCGATTTGGTTGTTCTGTGATGTTATTTCATTTGAAAAATGGTGGATCTTTCGGATTTTGTTGATAGGTACTTTGCAGCTCGAGCAAACGTTGAAGTATTATTGGGTAAATTATTAGACAATGGTTTATCATACTATCTACGCAGAAGGGGCATCTATACAGGTAAATTATTACAGAATGGTTTATTATTTACCTTATGCTTCATGAATAACTGCAAATAACTAATGATAGGTTTGTTGAATCCCGCGCATTTGTATCAAACTTTAATTCCCGGGCCGGCTCCAGTACTCCATTTAGGGCTTTCCTGGGGGGAGCTCAAGAGTATTGACCACAGAAAACTGTGATCTACGCAGAAGGGGCATCTATACAGGTAAATAATAAACCGTTATGTAATAATTTTCAGTTTTTTTTTTTAAATACCCATTTCGTTACCAGAAAAATTGGGTTTCTCAAAGTGGAAATCTTTGTTTATGTCCCTAGTTTTGAATGCACAAAAACATCCGGAGGCAATAAGAGTGACTGAATTGACCCTTATTGAATGGACAATTTCCGCGTGTAGGAATTTTTTGTTTTTGATTTCAGAATCGGATTTAGTACCCTTCAATACCCTCTACTGCCAGTTTTCATCTCAAAACTCGGTGTAGCTTGGGCAACAAACGGATAGAAAGAAAACGAAATGACGTCATAAGTGGATGGCGCTGAGGATTCCCCTAAGGCCGACGCATGGGTGAAGGCCTTTACCTGTGACGTCATTTCGCTTTCTTTCTTTTACTGGTTTATCGCGCACTTTCGATCATCGGATATCCCTCATATAGCACCTTTTCGGAAAGCATTCGCCGAGGTCTTTTACGGAAATAAAAGAAAACGTGCAAAATCACCCATTGGACCAATCTAATCTTCTCAGTACCTACCCTGAATGAACGCGTGGGGTGCTGATAAATTGAAAGCATTTGGAGAATTTCCGTTGGTTTGTCTGTTATACTATGGATTTCGAAAACATCATGTTGTACTATAGGTTTCTGTTTGTTGGCAAATTTTAGTTCATTTGGAAAATCCTAGGCTACCAACTGGTGGTTGAGTTCATTTGGTGAATCCTTGTTAGATCCAGTTTGGTACGTAAGAGAATGAGAGGTGGGGGTTTATTTCTCAGTCTGCACTGCTAGGCTACAGTGTTTTGGCAAAACTGATGTGAACCTTCCCTTCCGTGCCACAAACGTTGTTAGCGTAACCACTGTCCATACATCCAAAAATATAAAAATAGTGTTGGTCCCAGTTTTGTATACTAATTACAGTTCAGTTTCTAAGTACTGCCCCTGATCGCTTTGTGGCAAATAGACATCCAAGTCGCTCGACAGTTGTGGCAGATAAACATCCGCTGTCCGCTCACATCCGGTCCATTCTCATGTCGGAGTTAACAAGCCATATCTGGATAAGCCGTTCGAGTGAGCGAGTATCATCGCCCAGTTGTATCATCGTGACCGCGGTGAGCTCATGTCGACGCCCACGAGCCTCTGGAGATCCTGCGCTGTCGGAGGAGTCGAAGACTCGCGAACTTTCCAATCTAGAGAGAAATGTTTGACCCTGACGTCATTCTTCATCGTGTTTCCTCGCTATATTTAGGCATTACTATCACTTGAGATAACCACGGTGCAGTTACGCTTAGAGAAAGTAACTCAAACTTTTGCAAAACAATCTTTTGAATTCGTTTCATAACTCGATGGTTTTGTTGATCATTGTCCTTTTCTTACGTTACTGATTGGTTTATTGTTTGAATGGTTTCATTAAATTGAGCTCCTCATAGTCTGACGTTTTGCTTGTCTAGGAATGTTGAATCTGAATCGTATTGGTGTTGTAAGTGTAGGTTAGCGCCCGTGGAACAGGATGGGGGAACGTGGAAAAAGGGAAGGAACAGGGAAAACAGGCAGTCGCCAATGGTGTATTGCCTCCTGCCGTTTGCACTCCTCCGTTTCACGTTCCATCAATAAATCAGCTTTGTCGTGAGTCCCTCCCGGAACTACTCCTAGCAGATTTAAGTTCTCACAAATATTTCATAAGCCAACTTTAGTTCTTACCAAATAAACCATACGAGTGGGGAACAAGCCGCAGGAGTCAGAGCACAACCTGGGTCCCCACCATCCCCTACCAAATAGGGGATGGAGGGAGACGACTCCCAGTAACGTAAATACTCGCCTCCTTCGACTTTTCACTCATTCGACGCTTCCTCTAGCCGCTGGCTACTCTCTCTCTCTTCCTACCCTGCTCTCTCCTTACACCTAAAAGAACCTAGATGACGGTGGTGGTCAGCCCATAACCGCCTAGGCAAATTCTCCCAAAAAGATTCCAGATGATGGTGGTGATTCGCTCATAACCGCCTGGACACAAACCAAGAAGATCCTAGATGTCGGTGGTGATTCGCTCATAACCGCCTAGGCAAAACCTCTCCAAAAAGATCTCAGATGTCGGTGGTGATTCGCTCATAACCGCCTGGGCAATTCCCTCACACCACCGTGATGAATATAAGCCAATTTTAAATTCATCACAAGCTTCATTTTCAATCAGTTTCAATTTCTATTATTTGTCCATCTTTTTTCACGACCACCGTGCTTCGCTCATATACGTGCGGGAAATCCTCTGCATGATTCAGACGAGCTGGTCGGTAGAGCAGACTGGGCGGTACTAAACGGGCAGCTCGCGAGATGACAAAACGGACAGTTCAAACGACCCATAATACGTGTGCGGTTATTCGAAACCGTACGGTTAGTAGCTGTATTATTACTCTTACTGCCTTCTGAGATTAGTTCTGTCAAGTCTCTTGCGTTGTTTTACCATAACTGAGTCAATGCCAATAAGAACTAATCGTACAAAAAAAGTCTTCACCTGCGAAAACAGTCGAATAAGTGTTACAGGCTAAAACCAATAAAGTTCCAGTCATGAGCTAATTTTTGAACCAGTGTACTTCGAATACCTTCAAATGAGTGACATTAATTGAACTTGTCATAGCTAGCATAGATGTCCAAAAGGATACCTACAAAATTCTCGTCCGTACATAAGCGACAGTGCGATAGCGTTATGCGATTTCTGTAAACGCTGCATAGGTACACTGCGAAGGGCTCTTCTTGTTTTCAATTCTGGGGACTCTGCTCAGAATGTTCGGGTATCGTATTTTTGATGAGTTTCCTCAAGTGATTTTGTTGAAACCCAAATTGTATTAGACCATTTGAGGACGTTTTCACGATTTCCCCCCCTACAGCACTCCCATTTAGGCCAGCGTATTCTTCGCCAACTCTGCCGTCGCACAAATGTACCTAACGGTTATTTCCGAGAGTCAAATCGCTTTTCCTTATTAACACCTTTCTTTGTTAGACCTCGTCAGTTAATAGCAAGCCCACAATCAACCTGAATTTTGTATGAATTCCGACAAACCATAAACCAGTCACACCTCACGCCTGTTCTCGCCAAGTATTAGCTCGTGCCTGGCCTAAACAAGTCTTCCTTTGATCGGCGATCGTGACCCATTTGTCAACTTTTTTCCATCGATCTTCTTCAGATCATTTCCAGCCTCGAGGATTTTCTTTGCGAATCCCACTCAGCATGAAACCTTTGGCGGAATCTCAGACAGCCTCGCCTCCTCTTACCTTTTGTTGCCTTTGGAAATTTATGGCTACCCCCTTTTACCCTTAGTTAGCACTTACACCACTTCACAGACGCCGCCTTCGCGCGTTCGCGCATTCCTCTCTTAATTCGTTGTTCGCCAGTCAGTTTTTTCAATCACTTCTCGTTGTTTACCCTTCACCCTTGCATTTTATATTTGCCATTGGTGTATTCATAACATTCCGTTCGTATCAGTGGTTTATGATCGCATTGAACGCATTTCTCTTATTTCCTTTTCTGTAATCGTATTTTTATTCGTGATAGATTTCCTCTCGTAGGTAGTCAGTTATTTTCGGACCAGTATTGGTTTTCACACTTTCTATCACTCTGTTGTTTTGCTAGAACTCCCAGAGGTACACAATTCTGTTAATTGAAATCTAATTCATTTAAACCGTTGGTACTAGGTATCACGTTGAGTCGAGTCTACAATCGTGGATGGGCAACAACTATGACAGAATGAAATATTGTTCTCGAGGGCCCACAGAAATTACTAGAGCCGTTGTATATATTTTGCATATATTTTAATGACACATTAATAAGTCTAAACGGCGGAGGACAGGAAACAGGTCTCACAGTCAGTAAGTAGTTATTTTCCATTTCGATGGTTTGATTTTTAATGAATTTCAGAGCGTTTGTACCTTTATTCATTTCGGTTGTCACGACAATTAGGACGATCCCGCTTGTTCATTTAGAGTGACACTGGAAGTGAGTTTAACTGAATTCTGCCTAGGAGAGTAGGCATTAAAATTATGGCTCATTGGTACCTATCTTTAAAGTAAAACCAGTTTGATAAAGTTGAGAGATCTTTTTCATACAAACAAAAACAAGCCCTTACTATCTTACTCACTACCTTACTATCCTTATTGATACAGCTCGTGCAAGCATGATATATATTATTACAAAAAAACCTATATCTATTGCCTGTCGCCTAATTTTATTCTCATTACCTTTACTTATTATTCCAAAAAATCCTTTGACTTTTTGGATGTTGTAAACTAGTATTCTCTTGACCCTCTCGAGCGTCCCAACCGCTGGAATAGGAAATACGGCCACCCTATCGTTGTATGATCTCCCTGTTCATCTTCCTATTCTTGGTTTTGTGCCCAACATTTTATATCTCATTGACATCATAGTGGCAATCAAACTTTGCTGAAATGAGTGAAACATAAATAAATAGCCCCCCCCCCCCCCTCCCCCGATATCACGTGACGAAATTGTCTAACCCTCTGGTGGATCCTTGGGCTGAATCCCACTTTTATGAGTCATCCACCTAAGCAATGTCGCAAGGGTTCGAGCTTGGAATTGAAATAGGAACCTCCCGACCGTTCTACTTTGATGTGAAGTTCGCTGCCCTGATACTAGTTGTGTAAAACTTTATAGTCCGAGTCTTAAGTCAACTCGGCCTATGAATCTATAAACGGTTCACCTAACGGAATGAACTTATACGATGATTCTTCTCCAATGGAACTGAAAGAAGAACAGGCTTTTGCGTGTAGAGATGAAGTTGAAAAAAATTTCGTACCTCAATTTCTTTCAACATTGAATTTCAAGGAAATGTCTATGTTACTCGTTAACTGCCTCTTGTATTGTTCTTTTTCCCCATTCCGTATTTATCGCATCAGAGCTATACTGTGGGGGAAACGAAGGCTGAACGGATCCTGTTGGTGCTACAACCGGGTGGGGTATTTGCTGGTTCCCTAACAAACCCCGTGAGTAGGCTCGGTAGCTCAAATAAACGGTTTAAACTGAAGGACCACTGGATGACGTTCCAGAAATTATGATTGAGTACGTTACATTGATTTCGGTGGCGTTCCGCATGAAAGGGTGCGCAAACAAAACTTTTTTTTTTTTTTTAATTCATTCATTTCCTTTATAAGTTTACATTGGAGTATTGAATGTAAGAATAATAATTACAAGATTAAATTATAAGTTATAATAATTACAAACAAATTCTAATTTTAATTTACTGGAAATTAGTCTCCAATATGGGCTAATGCCCGTGTTAGGAGACGAGTCTTTTAACTACCTAATCTTAGAATTGTTAGACATTAAGTTGTTTATTAATAATTTGTAACCCTAGACTAATTTTATAATCCATAGAATTATGTATTCCTATCATTTAAGCAGCTTAGATAATATTTTTTTAAAGTTTTATACGTATTTTTTGATTTTAACAACTCAGATTTAAGCTTATAGTTGAATGAATTAAATATTGTTGTTCCCCTATATGAATATGAGTTTTGTGCAAAAGTAGTACGTACGAGGGGCAGCACCAGAGAAAGATCAGTTTTGGATCGAGTATAAACATAATGCGCAGGGAATTCATAAGATTTTTCCATAAGTAATTGTTTTACTCTATGTAAATTAAGCAAATCTGTAAATGGCAAAATTTTGATATTCTTATACAAAGGCAAAGTATGAGCCAAATAATTAGCCCCACAGACTTTTCTAATCAAGGCTTTATGGGTAAGAACTGGTAAGAAACTGGTTGAGGATAAGGGATCAAGGAAGCCGGCTTAAAAGGTAAAGGGACGACGGGGAAGCCCTACCTATTTCGACTAGACGGCGGTTCACCCTAATATTATCAAATGTGAATTCAACACCACTCACAAATTTCACACAAAATATGCGGAGGTATTACTGAAATATAACTGAAGGTAGAGCGCGGGAGAAAGCTGAACATCGACTCACCCACTCTCGAGAGCCGGGCGGTCGAGGAGCGAGAGGAACAAACGAACAAAGCGACATGAAACATCATGACGCTGATAATTGGCGTCAACAGATCCATTTCCAGATTAGCACATCATTGTATGATGATCATATTGTAAAGGACACAAGTATGACAATCTAATCAGAATTGAAGCTAAAGCAGGGACACAAATTGACTGGCTGATCGCAACTGCTGGTACATCAACAAAACCTTTCAGATTCGACAACCACTTATCAGTAATTATGGAATGACCTCTTAGTGAATCAGTGGCTCTGATAGGCTTGTCTGATTTTTTTTTTCCTTAAAAAAACTGTGAGAAAAATTAATATGATCATCCATTTCGTTCGTCTGATTCCAAACAAATTGCAGAACGGTTTATTATTTTCTTAATTGACAAAGCTTTTCGGTGCAAACGTTATAGGGCCTCCTATTTTTTAATTTCCATTTTCAGGGTCTACGTACCTACCTAGAAATGGAAGCCTTCACATTTTGAGGGGGAGGGGGGGGGGGGGGTTGAAAAAATGGTTTTCATGCTCGATTCCAGAGGTTCATTATCAAACCAAAATTAGCTTCAGGGGTTTCTTATTCACTGTTTACTTAGTCCCCTTTTACCAAACTATTTCGTCCAAGGAAATAAGAATTTTTGAAGCATAAAGGGTCATTCTATTAAATACTATCATAATTTTCGGTGGATACGATTTTTTGGATTAAAAAAACGCTGCTGAGCGCCACGATTGTACTTTGTCTCCACACGATTGTGCCTTGTAGTTGAACAAGAGGTTGACCCCTCTCCTGGGCTGTTATAACTATGTGACTGTTACAATATGGAATATTTCATGATGATGTTATTAGATTGATACAATAAGGTACGCCCTCCCCACGCTTTGTACTTAATTTGTTCGTTCAGCCTTACCTGCAGCAGCTCAGTCGGCCAAATGCAGAGTATGACTCATTTCCATCACCCGTAAATCATTCTTGTCCAGCACAACACTACTCATCGTTTTATGGACGCGCGGTATCGTTAACACGTGCTGGCATCGTAGCATCATCAACATCGCCGAGCCGCAATTATCAGAACGCTCCGACTGTAATTTCTTTTCTCACGAGTCTAGCTGAAGATGAGTTTAAGGGGCAAAAGGATTTAAACTCAACCATGGGCCTCGAGTAACAAAAGGTACCAGAATAGACTTGACTCATGTAGCAAAATGGTCATCACTCCGTCTGATGTTATCATCAGATCCGCTGTTACGAAAGGCGGTAGAAAACGATTCGAATCATGTCCACGAGATGGTGGGCTGTTAAAAGGTGCTCAGCAGAGCCAAATTCTTTTCGAGTGATGAGTCAGTCAAATTAGTACAAAAAGAAGATAACTAACCAGCATCCTGTCCGTTCGAAAGTTCCCTTTTATATTCGGAAGCATTCATTATGCATTCTTTTCTTTGGTCGAGTTTGCAAATCAGTATAAGCAATTTTACCACAATCGACAAAGTTTGTTGTCAGTCATCTATCAAGCTGAAGTGTCAGAGATAATTAAGAGAACGTAATAATTATTTTGGGCCCTCAACATACCTACTTCAGCCTAGGTTCTCTTCCAGGAGTTCTAGGTGGATGACGACGAGGACAATTTCTCAGGCAAGGAGTCCGCCATGTTGGCAGACTATTATTACTATTGTTACTATTATTATTACTTTATTACGGGCAAGCCCAATTACTTTACAGGTCAGTGACAGTGAGATACAGACATAGGTAAACATTCTTACGAGTTATGATTATAATTGTTACGCACTGAAAATAATTACGGAAAAGGAAAACAATGATGAAACTATAAAATTTGAAAAATGGAACATGGAATCTTTCACTATAGGACCACATCGGGGGTACCGTGAACCACGGCCCTCAACCTCGAGAGGGAATCATTAAAAAAAATCAAAATCTGGATTCAAGTTCAAAAAGAGGTTTGCAGTTCGTGGGATACGACGAAGGGGGCGATTTAGTTGGTAATTTGTCGGCGAGAAAGGAATACCAAACAATGGCGAAGAACGTGCAGACTCCTTGATTATGAAAGAATCTTTTATGACAGATTGATTATGAAATTAATCATGAGTGAAATTTGTCCAATCGACCGACCGACACCAGATGTTTGCTTTCAGGAGTCGTTGCTAAGAAACTGTCATTCGTAATGATTATGGGCAGGCTGTTCAGTAAAATTCTCCGTTTTCAATAATTCTCTTCCAAATTCCAGTTATCAATCAATAAAGCATGCTTTGACATTCATGTGTGGTTTGATATTCATTGTACATTAATCATTAATGATTCCCATCAGGTGTCTGTAAGACAGCCGAGTTTTCAATAGTAGATTCAACATTTTATTGAGCGGAATCTACGCTGCCCCTGGAACGAAAAAATCACATCAAAACTAATCTTGATTTCAGGTAATGTAGGGTATTACATATAATATGTACCTCCGTTACCCTCTAAAAATCTTGGGAACGGCTTAGGATATCGATTCACGATAAGTTCAGCGTTAGCGTAAATGTAGGGGCTACCCTTCGTATAGTTATCTGAGATTAGTTCATTTTCATCATAGCTGTATCCAGCCAGTACCTTTGTATCTCCCACCCGACATGGAGCAGTGCCTGAAAGTCTGATCACAGGCTCCAAGAATCTTCTATTTGCGCGCAGAACCCATGAATCGATTGAAACGAAATTTAAATGTATGTAACAGTCCGTGAACCAGGTATAAAATCTTACCAAGTACCACCAAATTCAGGCCTTGCAGTTTCTTCCGTATCGTCCGAAACCCTTCGTAGTTCTTCATCGGTTCACTACCCCACTCCATGCATCGATATTTGTTATTCTCGCCTGGGTTTTCGAGTATTATCCAACTACACTCGACCTTCTGTAAAGGCTTAGAGGTCAACTACTATAATCCTACTTCTCAGGTGTTCGGGATTTTCTGACCTATTGCCAATTGCTAGTGGAGTATGAAGTTATTGAGGTCACGGTGAATTATTTATTCATCCTTCGAGCACTCTCAGTACCTGATTTCAAGCACTTCCCAGTTAGTCGTACATAAATTGATGATCCTACTTAAACGGTGTTTTTGAGTCCCGGAGGAATTATGACAGGACATTGAATTCAATTACTACAGAGATCAAGCAGGTAGGCTTCTATATTGCGTTGGCTCTGTGGAAATTGCACAAGGTGCTTTGGTCTGGCTTTAATCCTGGCATATTTTTCCATTTTTGATTCCCAATGTATCCATGTAGCTATCATTTAAACAAGGCGTCTCTTAGACACTATTATCCCTGGTGGTCTCTGTTCGCACAGTTTGATGATATTATAAGAACACGATAATATTAACATTTCACATTACAGTTTGGCGTGTATTAAAGGAAGGCTGCAACCAAGGGTGAAAACGCTTTTTAGGTACAGTTTACTCCGTGCCTGTAATAGCTATTCCAACACCCACTCCCCCGGTTTTATCATTACTCGGCCTACCCACTGATACTTTTTGGTACAGATTTTCGTGTGGTAACTATTGGTTTATTATTCTGGGAATAATAAGCCTACGTATTCGCTCAGCCAAATATTTTTGTAACACCCCCTCAATAATTTTCCTTTTACGTTTCAGGGAGCGTAGATTCCAGATGCAATGCAATGTCCGTCCGGCGTACGCCGTACGCCGTCCACCGTATCATCCATATCTACTTCATTTTCGGTCTAAAAAAATTCTTTCTTTCGCACACACGCTCTTTTGGGCCCTAGTTGTGTCCCAAAACTTTGCAGCCCGATTGTAATATACCCAAGGGAGTTATGGGTGAAAAATTGATGTAGAAATAGGGTTTTTTTGGTGTTTTAGTAACATGAGCTTGTGAGGTATCGTTGTCCGTGTTTTTTTTAGAACGAGGAGACCGAATATGAAGTCGATTTTGACCGAAGAGTGGAAAATCAAGGTTCTAACGAAGTTTCAGCCTTGAAATTACGTTACATTTTGGTCTGAAATCGTTCTTCCGGACACAGTTTGGGTCCCCATTTGGGAACACATTTGGGTCCTAACTGTGATCTGAAGCTTGGCAGCCCGATCGGAATACACCCAGGGGTGTTATGGGGAAAAAAATGAGGTTTTTCGTGGTTTTAGTGAACATGAGCTTGTGAGGTATCATTTTCTATATGTTTTAGGGCGAGAAGACCGAGTATGAAGTTGATTTTGACCAGAGTGAAGAATTGAGGTTTTAACGAAAGTTCATCTCTCAAAATTCATTGTTTTATGTGCCAAAAATCTGGGAAATTATCTGAATCACCGTAAATTTATTTGTATAGTAACACTAAAAGTAGTATCTACAGGTGAATCAAGACAATTAAATTGCACTACCAATGGTCAAAGATAATATTTTTGTAAAAAAATTGGCGCCCAATTACTGTTTTGGAGGCCAAAATTGGTGGAAACCATAAAAAACAGTTGTTGAACATGAAATAAACTATACGTTCGAGTGGCCAACATTTCTGTAGGTAAATCCAGTAGAAAAATGTGACAAGGGGTTTGCAGCGCTCTTTTTAATCTAACGGCAAAAAATATCAGTTTTTCTGTACCTTTTGATCGAGCTGTAGCCTCGAATCCAATACTTATTCATCAACCATCGAATATCCACAGATCGAGGGCATTGAGGGGAAAAAGAGAGAGAGGCAAGTACCAACGTTGCCATACAGCCACTTTACAGAAGAAAGCTTTTTCCGAACGGTTTCGTGAAGGACTCCTACCAAGCGGGGAACTTTCCTGTTCATTCCCCCCCTTTTTTTAATTTTAAATAATCCCCAGGAAGAAATGTAGTGGTAGGTGGTACCTAGTTTTTCCCCCAAGTCTTTTGTTTTTGGGTTGCGGTCTCCACTTAACATGTTCCTGAACTCATTAAATGGGTTTTAATATTAGTTTTGTTGAAGAAATGCCACCAGTAAACAAGAAAACGTGGACTTGCAACGTGTTTCGATGGTTTCAGTCACAGTCGAGTTCCCGCTTAGTGTCACGAATGCAAATTAACTGTACCGATCGAGTCAATTTTATCATCCGTTTTCCTGGAGCCATGCAATAGTGAAAGATCACTCCTCAATTTTTACACATACGCTTTTTCTGCAACATGTTTTGTACTAGTGAAGTCTAAATTCTAAGGACTGATTCTAAATTTGGCGTTCTTCTAACTTCGGAAATATTGGTAGTTAACCGAAGGTGTTCCATTCTCTATTATATACCTACCCTTTGTTTTGTTGGGAGTTGGTCCGTTACGCGTCGCGAAAAACGTGAAGCATGTGACAGCCTTACCGTCAAAAAGTGCAGTGTTTCTATCTGGCTAACCCGAGAAATCTAATTCACTTACCTACCACGCAGATCGATCCCATACGAGGTAACAATCGTAGCGAATGTCTCCTCATCTTAATCCCTTTCCAGCTGTGCTTTACCTTTACCGAGACCGCAGTTAATTCTAGAGCTGAGCGCTGCACCACGCAAGCTTCACGGCCACTTGGCTACCAACAAGGAATTTGGTGTCAGTCGTGCTCCTTAGCATGCCCACGTTTGATCCGACCATTGTGGGGCAGATGTGATGTCTATCTTGAAATAACTCAAATTAAACCGCTTCAAGTAGCCATCAATTCACTGCTCAAAAATTGAATTGTATCCGTCTTGAAACAACTGTTACCCTTGTTTTTAGTGCGAGAAACACGAATTATACTACGAGTACTAAAAGTGAAAATCTTCAATTAGCGGTTTAAAATAATGAGCGGAATTTCCTTTCTTTTCGAGATGAATCTTTCTTATTTCAGCATGAAATTTCGAAAGAAAGAAATTATTACATGACCGCTAAATTCAGAGTGGCATGAGTGTGACGATCGAAATTTTGTGAAACCACCTATCCATTTATATAAATATCGATAACAGCAGTGATGTAGGTACAAAAGCCAAAGAACGTGTGGATACCAAAAGTATTATCGTCCAAGTTCTCGTTTAAGTGTGAACGTTAGCATTTTGCTGAAACTCACAGCAAGAGGACTGAACGTTTTCGAAAAATGCAACTCCTGGTTTTGTACTGAATACCCGGTAGGTGTTTTATGTATATCTTCGACCTCTGTAGAGCATTACCAACCAACTCCTACTGAAAGGTACTCGAGATTACCTTCATTCCTTGCTCAAAGATTACCTCAAAACCTCATTTCACAAACCATGCATGAATGATTTGAAACATCAGTTTTGGTTTATTATTTTCAATGATGAATGGAATGGAATCGAGCATGAAAAAATAAATTTTAACACCCCCCCCCCCCCCTCCCTCAAAATTTGATGGATCACGTTTCAAGGTACGTAGAATCCGAAAATGCAATAAAAAAATTTCTGTCTGTACGCCGTACTTCGCACTTTTCTTAGTTACCATGGGCCAAGTTTAATTAAATTTGGTTTGTAGGTCCCGTTTGGGTTCTAGTTGGTCAGCGAAGCTCGGCGTTACTAAGGGGTGAAAAATAGGGGTTGAAATTTTCAGAACGCCGTAGCTCGAAAACTTTCAATAGAAAGGTATGGTTTTTTAACGTTTTTAAATTGATCTTGAACTAAAGAATTTTTTGAGACCACCCGGAGCATTGTACGACCAGCCGTTCGTTTGCATCGAAAAGCTTCATCAACATGATCGTGAATCAAACGGTATAAATCCGGCCCAGATATCATCGCTAGGGAGCACCTGATTATAATCACTGATGGCTGTATGAAGTCGAGTTGGTTGTTCTGTGATATTATTCCATTTGAAAAATGGTGGCTCTTTTGGATTTTGTTGATAGGTACTTTTGCAACATGAACAAACGTTGAAGTATTATTGTGTAAATAATTACACAAAGGTAAATTATTACGCAACGGTAAATTATTACACAACGGTTTATTATACTATCTATGCAGAAGGGGCATCAATACAGGTAAATTATTACAGAACGGTTTGTTATTTACCTTATGATTCATGAATAACTACAAATAATTAATGATTAAATCAGTGAACCCCACGCATTTGTATGAAACTTTAATTCCCGGGCCGGCTCCAGTACTCTATTTAGGGCTTTCCTGGGGGAAGCTCGAGTGTACTGACCGCAGAAAACAGTGATCTGCGTAGAAGGTAAATAAAAACCACAGTCATGCAGCATGGCTATAAGAGCGAATTTTCGAAGTTTTCGGCATCTTCCTCCTCCGCCTAAAATTTTCTGAAAATTAATTTTCGGCCAATGTTTTCCCAACTTGATACCATACAAAATTAAAACAGGAGTAGTTTTTCGCAAAGTAAAATTTGGGGTGGAAGGATGGGGAGGGGGAAATCAAAAATGTTTTGAATACCAGAAGAGTAGGTATTGGGTACGTAACAAATTTTTTGTTCCATTTTTTGCCGAGTAACACCTCGGTTTGTAGATTTTCCAACGCTGAACACGATGGTGAAGTCAGAATTGCGATATCCCATTCCGTTATCAGATTAGAGCAGACGAACCAGGAAGAACATCTCAAGAAATAACCACGTTCCTTCATCTTCAAAGTGCTCCAGTTTGAGAATGGAATGAGATATCGCAATTCTGATTTCACCATCGTGTTCAGCGTACAAAAACCTTTAAAATGAGGTGTCACTTGTCAGACTTTTTCATTTTGGGAATTTATGAGTAATTTTCCCCCCCTAAAACTCCCCAAAACTCCCCCTTAGAGTGACCCGATTCTGCCCATCTTCGAACTTAGCCTGTCGATTGCCAAGACAGATTTTTCGTGCAAATTTGAACTTTTTATCTCAATTCTTTCGAGAGTTATCGTCTGGAATGACACATACATATATAAATATATAAATATATATATAAATATATAAATATATAAATATATAAATATATATATATATATACATATAATTTTCGGTGTCTTTCGGCAGGGAATTCAGGATGGTCTGAAACGGATTTTGGTATAAAAATCTTTCGGAAATTCGAGTTTTAAAAATTTTGGACCGAGAACAATAGCTTCCTTTTCTTCGAAAATTCGCTAATAAACCGTTGTGTAATAATTTGCAGTTTTTTTTATAACTCGTAATTCTACCCCTCCCTTTTTACCTGGGGTTATGAAAAGTTAATCTTGAAAAGTAAACCAACATAGGCGACAGGGGTATTCTTTGTTGTTGTTCAATCCCAAACGTTCAGTGTTGAAAGTAATAAACCAGAATGAGTTCATCGTTGCTAGGCTAATATAATAATATTCTATAGAAGTTTAAATAGAGATGTGGTGTACGCATTATGCATGCAATTTTCGCAAAATATCGTTTTTTGTGTATGGTTCCTATTAAACAACGTGCTAAACCTGAATTTACATGTAACAACATTATACTGTCAGTCCCAGCAAACCCTTGTTATTCATTTTTAATACGTTCGGGTGTTTCATTGACTTTGAGTCATTAATAGCCATTCGATATTAAGTACATTTCGTGCTGCACACTATCCTCCGCTCCAACACAGTAATTGACTAGATAGCTGCAACAGGCCACCCTTACCTCCATAATTGCACCATGTTGGTTCATTCAAGTCCCATTAAGGTGTTTTGATTGGAACGAAGCCTCGCGGTTTACTACCTCATAGTTAACCAATTTCGCGTCTCCGATTGTTGTTTGATACGGGCAATAGACGGCATTGGAGGTCCCCGTTGTGGTCGGATCGTCATTGCCCAATACGAAGGTATAGCTCAGGTATAACTCACTCTTGATCCGGCTCACTTCAGTTATGGCAGTCACTGATGGTTACGTGGATCTTGGCCGTATCACCGTTGCGTTGTCTTCGCAATTTCTTTCGCCAATGACTCTCGTTTTACTCCCTCGACTTCATAAATGTATTTTCGTCTGGCTTGATTGTTTCATAACTCTAGTATCTGTCACAATAGGAGATCAGAATATGGATGTCACCCGTACGCAATCGTGACAAAAGTATGGTCTTGGGTGATGAGGTAGTAGTGTTTCACATTCAACTTTTCTAGTGTTTTTGGTGGGTTCTAAAGTTAGTTATTGTTCCACATCCAACACTGTCACTTGTCCCCATGCTGGGGAAACGGACATTTCCTTTCTCATCCAATTGATCGTGCCGAAAGCTTCCCAAAAAGAGTTGTATCACCTAATTATGTGAGGTCTAAACAGCGGGTGAAAATAGTTTTAAAGTTGTTGCCGGATGACACTGAGGAGCAAAAATACAATTTTCCAAAAAGAACACGATGTTCCACTCCACACTTGCGGTGAATTTTGCGATTACTCGGAATATGCGACATGTGCCTAGGTCATTAGTAGCTACAAAATCCTTAAAAACTCCGCTACCTTCACGGAAAATCTATGTCGAAATATTTGCGAGCACTGTACATGACACGAACCCCTCCGCTCATTGCCTCTCACTCGCGCTCCCTGGGAAGATGGGCGGTGTCAAAGGACGTAACGCGAATCTCAGACTTGGAGACCTTTGAGCGGAAAATTAGCATTTGTGGGCTTTTAAAGGTGAATCAGTTTTTGAGCTCAGAAATGTCAAGTTTTCATTCACGTGTGTTCCAGGATTTACACAGCTCCGATTGGCCGGTTCTTCATATCTTTATTGCACCTTATACAGTGTTGAGATGTTCCCTCTTCCTTCTTTTGATGTTCGAAGTGAATATTTAGATCGGGCTGAACATTTTCAAGATCGTTTCAGAAAACCGTGAACAAAAAAGGCCATGGGACTAAACTTGAAAATTTATTTCAACCGCTCACGATTAGACAATCGTCAGTTATCCGCAGAGGTCGCCCCGTTTGAATCGGCAGCACGGAGCTTTTCTCGAAGGTTGGCGGTGTACAGGGGTCAAGCAAGAAAGGTCTTGTTGGACGGACGCGGCGTGACTCTTGGATTACCTTAATAGCCCAGACGTCAACAAATAGACTGGGCTACGAAGGTGAAACTGTTTGCGAAACCTCCTGTCCATCAGTCGAATTTGGCCGACCGAAGGATACGGGCTCCTCGAACAGGCGGTGTCCGCATGTCCGCGGTTTGAGGCAGCGGCCTCAGATGACAGGTGTCACGTCGGCATCGTGCGGACCTCAGCCCATCCTGTTTCCTGTGTATTCAAAGAATCCCATACAGAATTGGTGAATCAGCTTCATGAGTATTTCTACGTGTTGACGATGAAGTCCTTGTCAAGCAGAATGAATTTGTGGGCTTAAGTGCTACTGATTGCACATTGAGGTTAACTTGGTTGGATAAATCGTAGTCAGTCAAACATGAAATTTGGGATATGAAATGGGCAAGTCGTTGGTGTTTTGGGATAGAGAAAAGAATACTGTTCATTTGTAGTACCTAACTTATAAACTGATCCACTAAAGCATAATCACCGATCACCACGCTCTAGATGTCCAGATCAATGCAATAGTGCGATTATGTCATAGGAAACAGCAGACGTGAGTAGGAGGTTTAAATTTTTGATCTCAGCATCTTCAACCACTGCCTATTTTCAGCTCATAGTTCCCATTAGTAAATTCAAAATCAAATTTGCAAACGCCCATCTTTCTGCGAGTGAGATCCTTGGTGTGCTTGACGTCAACAAAAGTGGCGTGTCCAAATTGTGTCCAAATAATATGGAAAAATATACACTTTGATATTGGTTTATTATTTTCAATAATGAACCTTGGAATCGGGCATGGGGGGGGGGGGGGGGGTCTTCGAAGAGTTCCTAGTACGTTTTTTTTAAACGACTTACTAACGTTCGATTAATTCAAAACTTATGGATACAAGATTTGACAATACACATTAGTATTGTCAACAACGTTTACAAGTTGAGAGGCGAGTTTGGCGAGGTTGAATTAGTCGGTAAGGTATTGTCGAGGTTCAGCCAAACAAGGGAAAACAAAAGAAAACACACAGATCTCCGTTATTTATTATTGACGTTGAGAGGAGAGAGTACCTATGTAAAATAAATAGGAATAACAAGTTCAAATCATTCCAATTGAAAACGTCCAGGGGAGTTATCGCTTGAAAACACCTAAACTACTATTTTCAGAGACATTTGTTCGTCCTATGTACACAGTCATGATAGTAAAGTTAGATTTGAACGAGCATTAGAGGAGAAAAACGTCACCATTGAAAAATTATTTATTGATGACTGTGCAGTGTTGCCGCTTAGTGAAAACCTGACGTCATAAGTAGTGGATCGAACAACAACTCGAGTCAGTCATTGCGGAAGTCGAAGAAACCCAGTCTTGTCAGCAAACCTCGGAGTGCTGTCTTACTACTGTTAATCGTGTTTGATGCTGAAAATACCAATTGCAGCAGTTCTTGATTTTTTCAAAGTTTTTTAATTTTTTTTTAACGAAACTCATAGTTTTTTTATTAAAAAATAAATGGGCAGGTACATAAAAACATCAAAAATTGCTGCAAGTTTGGCATGAGATCGTACTAACAACATATGATTCTTTTTAGGTTTAAACTTAGCGTGATGATTTATAATTTTGTTGTAAATCCAGTACACTGCCACTTTTGCATCCCATACCTTATGCCGATACAGTGTCTGCAAATTATTATACAGTACCATGTTCAGGTAGATATCCCACTCCGATAGTACAACCATCAGAATTGCGAGATGCATAATATTATTCCTTCATGAAATTTTGCTTAGAATACGCATCTGCCATGAAAATGCGGAATCTATATCGAATGACAGAGTTGATGCACGTTGCTCTTGTTTTGAGCGTCAAAATATAATATTTCTGATTCATGTTAAAAAATCACCAAGTGTTGGATAAATTGGAGCTCACCGTAATTATTTTTCATAAATATACCTATTCAACTGACCATCCTAGTCAATTCCCATCCTAAGGGTTTTCTTTGATAGTGTCATTTGAAGAGGAAAGTTCCAGTCATGCAGCAGGACTTATAAAGTCAATTTGACCTGCTCATTTTTCAGAAAAATACTTTTATCATCTAAATAGTCCCTCTTTCTGTCGTGACTCACCTTCCTACACAACTTCCGGTGAATTAATATTGATTCTAGCCTTTAATACCAATTTTTACCCCCCAAAAAATCCAAATTTGTCCCCTATTCTGTATGAAAAACAACTGAGGCGGTCATTTTCTGTCTTTACTCACCCTTCCATACGACTTTCATGATTTTATATAAATTATTCGCAATTTTAGCCGTTTTACTGATTTTTGAACCCTACAAACTCAAATTTGACTCCCTTAGATTTTTCACATTCTGAAAACTTTGGACCAATTGCAGTAGCTTCATTTTCTTTGAAAATTCGCTAAAACATAGTTCAGACTCATTCTATCATATCAGTCAGGTAGATAGGTGGGGATAGTCGTCCGGCCTAGCCTGATGAACAGATAATTTCATAAAAGGGTCAGAGGGCTCTCGGAATCCTTCCGGGAACTCCCTACACGCGCTCGCCTAGACTGGCAGAGTGGGATATAGTTTTTGGCAAAAGGGAGTTCATTCACTGAGCGTTTATTTATTTATTTATTTAATGATTACGGGATCACAGATCCCAATTACAATAAAGAATGACTAATGTTTACAAGACAAAGATTGATATAATGATCGATTCGACATCCGCAACGTTAACACAAAACACAATATAAGAAATACAAAATTAATAGATTAAACAATCAGGAAAATATTGAGTGAGAACAAAAACTAGGTACCTACATCGTCCAGTTTGATGTTGGCACAACAAGACCATAGACCAAACCACTGGCTTGCACCAGAATTATACAATATTTATTTCGCTGTCAAGTTAGAAAACAGACAACAATAGCGATGATGGGGGGCTACATTTCAGTATTGGAAATAAAAATCTCACACCCTTGTCACAAACCTCACACCCCTGGATGTTAGTCAATCAAGGGAGTGAGGTAAAGGGGAGTGAAGATTTTTTAGGAAAATTAGGCTGTATACATTATTTTCGACTACCAGGCAGCATATTTTTTTCTGAGTCAACAATATTCTTGGAGTAACGCCGCTTAACTATAAGAAAAAAAATCCCAAAGTTATGGATTGCTCAAATTTATTTATAACATTAATACTTATTTTTTAATAATTTATAACATTAATAACTTATTTTTTAACAACTTATAACATTAATACTTATTTTTTAACAATTCATAACATTAACACTTATTTTTTTAACAATTTATATCATTAATACTTATATCATTTTGTAGGCGCCTTAACTTATTTGAAGAATCGAAGCACCTCCCAAAAATGTGTTCTCTTATCCTCGAGGAGTGCCATCTCCTTATTCCGAGACTCCTGTCTTGCCATAATCACCAATTCCCAAAAAACATAACGATAAACATTACATGAACATACGAGTAGATCAACACAAAAATGAACTAAAGCTACGTATCCCAAAAAATGTAGGTCACATCAACACTACACTACGCAGAACCGAAGCCAATCAAGGCTCCACGTTTTTGTTTTCTATAATACATTCGTGGAGTTAAACTACTTAGTTCAGGAAATCCAGATAGAACTTCCTTGTGATTTGTGTTGGAAGACAGACTGAAAGTCGGAACAAGACCGAAAACTTAAGAAAAACGGAGGGAACCGACCGGAAAAAAAAATTGAAAAACTGAAAAAGTTATTGGGTGTTGCTCCGTAAAACGATGGTTACTTTTCATTGCGCTGCAGTTCTACTAGAAAGAGTGGGAGCGCTCAGGAACAGAAACTTCTATACTTTTCATAATTCACGAAGTGAAGAGTACAAATGACGACTCGCAAAGTGAAAGGAGAAGAAGAGTCTCTAGGGATGGGCCCCAGTTCATGTCATGTACATAATGTATGCGTCGTGATGAAACCAGTTGGCCAGACACCGAGAACCAATGCCAAACATCGATCGTAATCGGTCGGCATTATTGTTCCCATAATTTTTCGTACAGTTCTTAACGCGGGCTTTTAGTGCCTATGGATATTGCCTTAAAAGCTGTCTTAGTACTTGCGGATGTGTGGCAACAACCATTTAGCCACTCGTACACATTCCCGGGTCACTCGTGTTCACGCTGTTGATAATATTCATGGGTTTAAAAAGTTCGTAGGTACATTATAGTTCCATAACAACAGTTGTGATCATCCCATCTTGCGTCATAAAAGTGTCATCATTCTCCCTCGAAACTGCCCTCTTCAGTCCGGGTCAATCACGACAGCTCGGGCCATTTGAGTCATGAAACCATCACAAAGGCTAGACGTCAGGTCGTCTGGCTCAGTGTCTGGCTCTACCAAAACAAGCTCGCGCGCTCCTCTATCCACGAAATATTACCCATTGTTCTCACCATCCAGAAACCTTCTTGGGAATTTTCCTTTGCATCTCTCTCGCACTTTTTCTATTGTTTTGAACCACATGGCTCTCTTTTATTGTGGTTGAGTTGTCAGGGTTATGATCCATTGTGAGGGTTGAAGTTGGCCCTTCCCAGCCGTTGCTGCTATGCGATATGTCTAGGAAGTGACACTGGCTCGGCAAGGCTCGAGGGTGGTGCAGGTTGCAGGTCGTTATTGCTTTCTAAACAGCGATGGTTTTACTCCTGTTTCACTTACGCAAACCGTATCGCTAAATGCTTCTGCTGGAAAACAAGAAATTATATAGTTGTTCACTACTGTATTGAATACAAATTAAATGGTGGATTCATGTGACCTCTCATTAGGTTCGTATCCTTTCTCCAATGGATAAAGGGAACCCACCGCTAAAATTATTCCAACAATCATTTGCAAAAACCAACTTGTGTTACTTCCATACATTGCTTACGCAAGTTTTCATTCTCAGCTGCTGCCATGCGATCATGCGATCTCGTATAGTGCATCTTCAAAATATTGGACCCTTTCGTTCTCATCTGCATTCCCAGAGCCACCATTAACCAACCATACCATGATGCATTGTTCCTCATGATATTTGGATCCGTCAGGGTGGGAAATCTGAGGTGGACAGGAATTGTTTATTCCTACTGAGCAAAATTATTGTCTAATCTGCAGGGGTTAAAACAGTCGTATGTTGAATTACATATTAGTTTATTTTTGTACATATTGCTTCCGAGACTGCGAAGCAGCGGAAGCCTTGTGTTCACTTTCGTGAGCCAAAAAATTTTTGTCTTCAGAAATCAAAATTTCCACTTGCATTTTGCGTTTCAAAGCCTACTGAACAAATTTGGTTCCGTGTCTGTCGGTCTGTGGGTCTGTGAGTCTGTGAGTCTGTGAATCTGTGAGTCTGTCCGCATTTCCTTGTTACAGCCATAACTTCCACGATTTTGAATTGATTCAGCTCAAATTTTGAGGGATGGTGCGGATAAGGCCCCTTGAGGTCCCATACAAATTTCAACATGATTGATCCAGCGGTACGCCCTGCGCATGCGCTAACGTTAAATTCAACAAACACGCATAACATTCACAATTTTGATTCAATTTCGCTCAAATTTTCAAGGGTTGTTTGGACAAGGCCTAGTGAGTTCCAGTATGAATTTCAGCATGATCGGACCCTCGGTGCGCTCTGCGCATGCGCTGGCGTGAAATAGATTCAATTTCCTTGTTACAGCCGTAGTAACCAAAGATTTCACCCAATTTCAATGTAATTCTCAGGGATTAAGCGGGTAGGGCCCATTGAGGTCCCATATAAATTTCAACATGATAGAGCCAGCGGTTCGCCCTGCGCATGCGCTAACGTGAAATTCTTCAAACACGCATAACTTTCGCAATTATGTATAATGGACGTAATGTATTATGGACGTCATGTTATGTAATATGTATATTTCATGTAATGTTATGCAATGTTATGTAATGTAATGTTATGTTATTTTGCTTCCGAGTCTGTTCTATTTTATAATGGGTCACTCTGATTGTGACGAGGAAGCTCCTGTGCCATCACCTTGGTAGTGTATTGCTTCCGAGTCTGCGAAGCAGCGGAAGCCTTGTGTTCACTTTCGTGAGCCAAAAAATTTTTTTCTTCAGAAATCAAAATTTCCACTTGCATTTTGCGTTTCAAAGCCTACTGAACAAATTTGGTTCCTTGTCTGTCGGTCTGTGAGTCTGTGAGTCTGTCCGCATTTCCTTGTTACAGCCATAACTTCCACGATTTTCAATTGATTCAGCTCAAATTTTGAGGGATGGTGCGGATAAGGCCCCTTGAGGTCCCATACAAATTTCAACATGATTGATCCAGCGGTACGCCCTGCGCATGCGCTAACGTTAAATTCAACAAACACGCATAACTTTCACAATTTTGATTCAATTTCGCTCAAATTTTCAAGGGTTGTTTGGACAAGGCCTAGTGAGTTCCAGTATGAATTTCAGCATGATCGGACCCTCGGTGCGCTCTGCGCATGCGCTGGCGTGAAATAGATTCAATTTCCTTGTTACAGCCGTAGTAACCAAAGATTTCACCCAATTTCAATGTAATTCTCAGGGATTAAGCGGGTAGGGCCCATTGAGGTCCCATATAAATTTCAACATGATAGAGCCAGCGGTTCGCCCTGCGCATGCGCTCTGTCTGTCTGTCTGTCCTTCTATGCACGGCCAAACGGCTCGACGGATATCGACCAAATTTGGCACGAATATCCAGTAGGCTCCCAAGTTGTGCAACGTCGCATTTTCAATTCCCTGACCATAGCGGAACTATGGTCGACCATGGTCAACTCCTGAATGGCTTGATGGATATCGACCAAATTTGGCACGAATATCCAGTAGGCTCCCAAGTTGTGCAACGTCGCATTTTTAATTCCCTGACCATAGCGGAACTATGGTCGACCATGGTCAACTTCGTTAATTGAAATGGTAACCCCTATTTTTTATCGCGTATTCGTAATCTACGTGAAATTCTATCTACGATCGACCCTTCGGACTACCCCCGCGGTCGACCATAGCGCATCCATGGGCCCCTCCATGGTCGAATCCCGAATTGCTCAACGGATATCGACCGAATTTGGCACCAATATCCGGTAGCCTCCCAAGTTGAACGTAGGCGCATTTTTAATTCCCTGACCATAGCGGAAATATGGTCGACCATGGTCAACTCCTGAATGGCTTGACGGATTTTGATAAAATTGGGCACAAATACCCGGTAGGGTATGGGATTTTTCCGTCGTTTGTTGGTTCCACGATACTGCGTACAGCGAATCTCGGATAGCGAGCGAAGCGAGCGGTCAGGCTAGTTATGTATAATGGACGTAATGTATTATGGAAGTCATGTTATGTATAATATGTATATTTCATGTAATGTTATGTAATGTTATGTTATGTAATGTAATGTTATGTAATGTAATGTTATGTAATATGTATATTTAACGTTATGTAATGTTATGTAATGTAATGTAATGTAATGTAATGTTATGTTATTTTGCTTCCGAGTCTGTTCTATTTTATAATGGGTCACTCTGATTGTGACGAGGAAGCTCCTGTGCCATCACCTTGGCAGTGTATTTTCACTGCGTTCGAATCCGTTTCGTATTGAATGGTTCCAGCGCTGCAACTACCAATCACATCTCATTTATGACATCTTATATTTATTACTCATTCAAGTGTTGGAAAACTCCACATGAACAATCCAATGACAAATCTGTAGGTTTCGTTGCAATTTGCCCGTTTGAATGGTTACCGCACTTGGCTTCACCCGTCGTGGTAAGATATTTTTCTGGTTATTTGTGCTTGATTGCTGATCGATCTTGATTGAAGATTCTTCTCAATTTCTCTCACTTGTCGATTGTTGGCTCATCCATCGGGTCTCGTCGTCACGGCTATGCGTGTATTTAAAAAACGCTGCTAAGTCCTGGTCACGTGGTTTTATTATTCTACTGGACATAAGTACAGAAATGTTGGCTGTTATTTATTGTTTCTTTCATGTACAATAATTGAAATAGTTATTTCTGATGGTTTCCACCAATTTTGGCCCCCAAAAACACGAATTGGGCTCTTTTTTGGTTTATTATTCTGTGAATAATACACCTTTGTAATCGCTCAGCAAAAAATTTTTATAACCCTCCCCTCACTCAAAATCTTTTCTTTTACGTTTCAAGGTGCGTAGATTCCAAAAATGCAATGTCCGTCCGACGTATCACGTATACCGGCTTCATTTTCGGTCTAAGAAAGTCGTTCTTTCGCACACATGCTCCATTTGGGCCCTAGTTGTGTCCCGAAACTTTTCGGCCCGATCGTAATATACCCAGGGGTCTTATGAGTGAAAATGGGTATACAAATAGGTACTTTTTGTGTTTTATAGTAACATGTCAGTAACATGAGCATTTGAGGTATCGTTTTCCATTTTTTTGGGACGAGAAGACCGAATATGAAGTCGATTTTGACCAAAGAGTGGAAAATTGAGGTTCTAATGAAGTTTCAGCCTTAAATGTACGTTAAATTTTGGTCTAAAATCGTCGTTCTTCCGCACAAATTTGGGTCCCCATTTTGGAACACATTTGGGTCCTAGTTGTGCTCCGAAACACGGCAGCCTGATCGGCATACACCCAGGGGTGTTATGGGAGAAAAATGGGTGTAAAAACACATGGGTGTAAATGTGTAGTGAACATGAGCTTGTGAGGTATCGTTTTCCATGTTTTGTAGGGCGAGAAGACCGAATATTACGTTGATTTTGACCGAAGAGTGAAAAACTGAGGTTATAACGAAGGTTAAGCTCCCGAAATTCATTTTTTATTAGTCAAAAACATGGGAAATTGTCTGAAATCACCATACAGTTGTATAATAACACTAGAAAAAATAGTATTAGCAAGTGAATCAAGACAATTAAATGGTACTATCAATGATCAAAGGTAATCTGTATTTTAAAAACGTAGGTCGTGTTTTGTGGGCCAAAATGGGTGGAAAGCATCTAAAATAATATTTCAATTATTGCACATGAAAGAAACAATAAATGAAGAGCAGCATTTCTGTAGGTATGTCCGATAGAATAATTGACCCTAGTGACGCAGCGTTTTTTATGTTCAAGTGAGTCATCAGCATTAATAAATAGGTGTTCTATGGTTACGGAAGCTGCGGTTTGCCATTTATTGTTATTGCATTATAATTTATACTAGTTTCAACTGCTGTGTTGTTATTACTTCCTAATTATTATAAGTTACCATAATTTGTCGAGTTTTTCTTCAGCAACGAATTTCATTTGTTCATTAGACTTGCCTCTGTTCATAAAATGAATAAATAACTGTTTATTATTGTTATTATTCAGTTTATCATGTTTTGGAAGGTTTTAGGTTTTAATGTAGGTACATACACTATGTATGCTGGCTTTAACGAACTGGATTGAGTTTTATGGGTAAGAATCTGGATTCTCTGCTCTCATTATCTGCTTCAATAAAATTAGAAATTACCTAACTAGAAGGAGGAAATCGGTGTGCACCTCTTTCATGTCAATGATGCACCTATCTAATAATTCATAGTAGCAGTAAAATGAAGAGCCATTCGCGGTTGAATCATTCCCTCATGGCTGTCAATTGTATCACCCGGGTTGTGGCGAGAGGCAGCTTGGATTTGAACCGACAGCGTCAGCCGCCATACCATCGCTTGCTACCACGAGATCAAGCGTCAGACAGCCACCGGTTCATCCCACCGGTTTTATTCTTGTGAGTTCTAATATTATTCCAAATGGAAAATATTATTAATTCAGCTAAAGACTTGAGCTGATATATTACTGTATTCAACTCGGTCTGTAACCATCATTCTTCATTTACGTCATAACTAGTGAAAAAATAAATTTCCAAATTCTAAGAATGTGTGAGACTGAGGAGCCTACGCATTTCTCAGTTTCATTGGATTCCGCTCGCTTTTTTTCAATGCCAACGCTAGGCAGCGTATATGAGTCGGTAACCTGAATATCTTATATCTAATATCTATAGTCGGAATATACCAGAATAGTATGTTAGTATCCAGCATGATGAGCCCTTAGCATCCAGTAGGATCAGCCCTTGGCGTCCAGCAGGATCAGCCTTCAACAAACGATAAATCAACCCAACCTCATGCTTTTCTGGAGAAATGTTCCTACATGATGGCCTTCCAACGAGCCGCCCAGATTCAACCAGGCCATTTGTGTGATTTGTTGTAAATAATACTATGGGCTGTAAATTTGCTGTCTGTCTTATTACAACGTCAAAGTAACCATCCGAAGGGAAGTGCCTACCACATACAAAGTTGAAACTCCAATAAGGTCATAAATAACTACCGCTTCTGCAATTACACGCCCCGGTTCGCCTTGGTAGGTCACGCCAGGAACTCTCGGCATCATCTTTTTAAATTTTTCGAAATTGGAAAAACCCCGCGGAACTTTGTCACGAACAATTAATCTCCTCACGAACTCCCGTCGTTGCGCATGCGCATGTATCATCGATATCGGCATCTAATTGTGAACGTCATCAGTATTTATTCTATTTACGCGGATGCGATCGTGGTTCGTTTAGCGGGATTTTCTTTGTCGCGTAGGTAGTGAATTTGCTCTGGTCTTCCGCCTTCGACACCCCGGGGCGCATTCCATCAGAACCCATCTCTCATCTCACAAGGTCGTACAGATTTGAAAGTACGGAGTACGGTCACGTCTCCTGTCCGTTTGTAATATGAATGTAATTGCCGATCATGATATGGATTTTATTCTTATTCTTATTATTAGTAATTCGCCGAGAGATAGAAAACCGCAGTTATTTGCTTCCTTGTATTAATATCAGTCACGTCAAACCATAAAACAACATCAAATCACTGCTACCCCTGAGCCTCAATCATATCACTGTGATGTTTTTTGAGTTGAGTATAATATTATCTATTACTATTAATTTATTGCAGGTCCAATGGCGGTAATGAATCCCACTTTTAGTGGAATAGCTTACAAAAGCGTCGTAAGTGCCTGCGCCAGTGTTGCCAACTGCGCCTTGCACACCTACCTATCGATAGAATAAAGAACAAACCTAGATGGAAGGGAAATTCAAAGCTCCGCATCTGGGTACTGTTCAGGAGCACTGAGCACTTCAGCGTATTGCCAAAAGTGCCGATAAAAATAGATGCTCATAAAAATAATCTAATATCTTATAAATAGCTAAATTGATTATCTCACTTCCTCCAAGTAAAACAGCTTATTGGACTGTTGACTATTGTTCACGTTCATTCGTTATACGTGTTTGCTTTTCACTTACCTCATCTTTGATCTCTTTTGGCGGTTGTCACTACCCTGAAATCGCCGAGAGAACAACTGTCGTGCTACGAGTATTTTGACGTTCTTTGCTGTTAGATTCTTAGGTTCATCTAAACTTTTGGTCCAGGCTTATGCACAACCTTAAATATCGCGGTACAGAAAGTAAGTGAAGTTTTCTCTGATTCTACCTGTTCATCTCCTTCCTTCACAATGGAAAATTTATTGGAAACAACGTAGGTTGGTACGTTTCATGTTATTGTCGTCTTAACTTCATGATGTGCAGTGGTAGGTATCCCATATTTCCATATCCTAGTTAGTGATCTCAGTGATCAATAATTCCATATTCGCGGTAGACGATCACGCGTATGATGTAGTTGCATAACTCTGCACTACTGACGTGCTGGAGTTGTTCCCATGACGCAGTCAGGTATTTTGTGGATGATGGCACCGTACATTGACTGCGTGAGTACGGAGTTTATTGATCAATGGACGCAATCCAGTCATGACGAAAGAACTAAGGCGGACTCCCATTGTTCCAGTCGACTCACACCCATTCATAAAAATCACGGCTGAAAAAAAAAACCCTGCAACACCAAATGACGTTTGTTTACTTCAATTCCTCTCCGGTAATTCACTGTTGTGGAATGTCCTGGGAGTTTCCGCGGTTATTTTTAGGCCCGTCCGGTGGGATCATCACCGTGAGACCTCGACACTCCAGAATCACTAAAAATAGAATCCAGGGGGTACTGGTTTTTGCGGTCATGCTGAACTGGACAGGTAACCTTGTTCGGCGAGGGAGAGTTGGAAATCTCAGTCAATCCCGCTGTAGTAGTATTCCATAAGATAAGGAAATGCGGCTCCGATCTTATTAAGGTTCCTGATGCCGCTGATGATGAAATAATCCTCCTAGAGTTGGTGAGTGGAAGCAGTTCCGAGTTATTTAGGTCTATGCGTACCTATTTAGGGCTACAAATCTTGCAGCACTTTCTTCAATTTCATAATTCCGACTCATCACATAACTACTGTTCCGCGCATCCCAAACGAATCATCTCGTCTTCCTTCATCTCTTGACCAGTCGTGATTGGATTTTGTTTCACCAATGATTCCTAGTATACTGCCGAAACGACGGTAGGTCCGGGACGTGATGTGATTCCATTAATTTCCAGATGATTTGAAAAGTCATTTGCAGTTGACAGAATCACTTTGATGAAATTATTCAAGGTGTTATGAGTTGTTCCCAGAGATTCAAAAAGACAGAAAGATTAATATAATGTCACGAACCGAATAAAACGCTGCAAATTATTACTCAGCGGTTTATTATTTACCTGTATAGACCTTCTGCGTAGATCACTGTTTTCTGTGGTCAGTACCTACCCTCATCCTCCTCTCAGGAAAGCCCTAAATCGAGTACTGGAGCCGGCCGGGGAATTCATTTTCATAACTAATATGCGGTAGATGCGTTCGTTGTTCAAGTTACTAAAGTAGGTACCTACCAAAAAAATCCAAAATAACCAACCACCATTCTTCAAAGGAATAATATCGCGGAACAACAAACTCGACTTTCGTGCAGCCGTGCGTGATTATATCAGGTGTTCCCTAGCAATGATATCTGTGCTGAATTTATACTGTTTCGTTCACGATTATGTTGACGAAGCTTTGTCTGTGCCACCTTCAGGGTTGCTGTGAAGAACGGCTTATGGACAAGGCTGCGGGTGGTCTCAAAAAATTCCTCAGTTCGAGACCAGTTCCTCAGTTTGAGTCCTATTTTTCACCCCGACGAGACAGTAACGCCGAACTGAGCTTTGCGGACCAACTAGACCCAAAATGGGACCCACATACCAAATTAAATTAATTTCGTTCATGGTAACTAAGAAAAGTACAGCGAGCGGACAGAAATGTTTTCCATAAAATCCCAAATTTAATTTCCAAATAAAATTAAAGTTTTATTATCAGTTTCATTAAGTTTTATTAGTTTTTTTATTATTAGGTCCTATTATTATTATTAATTATTTTTTATATTTATATATTATATTATAATATATATTTTTTTGCAGTTGCTCTAGTGTTTCCCATATCTTTCTCATAGGTAACTACTAGGTATTATAGGTAAATAGGTACCTAATTGAGTATGATGAAATCGATGGCCGTGAAAACGGCCAAAGAGTGTGTGGATATTGAATGCAGAAAAACTTGGGATAAATAATTTCTAGGGAGACATGGCGTTCTTCAGCCAAGCAACTATCTACGATTTTAGGTAGATATTAATTAATCATTACCTAGGTATTGAATGAACGAATGACTCGCAATATATGCGTTCCTAAATCGATTCAGTCAACGAAATGGTACAAGATTTACCTTGTTTAACATAACCAAGATCTTCACTATATAACGAAAGCGACCTGAACACGAGACGATACATCATCGGGTGGATCACTCAACTCGATAGGGCCTCGTTGATGTAATCGCGCTAATCATCATTGTGAGTCATAACGCCGACAGATTGCGGGGTTGAGTTGCGGAAAGTCTAAGTTGGTTCGCCGTTTTCTCAGGGTGAGTTTCCCATATACCTGGTATCATAATGTGGTCATTTCCTTAATCTCAATTTGTTTGCGGATGTTGAAATTTGCCTTCACCGTAAAAATGCCTCTAATGAGAGTAGGTATATTATTCCCGGACCGCTGTACTTCATTTTTTAAATATTTTTTCTAGTACCTATCTAATGGGTTCAACAGCCTCCTGACGTGTGAAGCTTTTTCATACTATAGTTATTCATTAAATTTAATAACTATTATTAATCAATACTTGAGAATATTATAAATGCGAAGAGGAAACTATGCATACATTTCTTTCCGTCGTAAATCTGAATTTTTTCCCCCCTTATTTCTGCTCGTCAGGTGCGCTCCAATTATCATGTAGGCTGTAATTTAGTCTGCCCGAACCACCTGCAAAAGTTTTCTTCTATTTTTCATCTCAGCTAGGAGGTCTTTACCAGGCTCAAGGATATCGCGAGGAATCCATCTGTTCTCAATTTTCTGCCCATTAAAACGCCTTGTTGAAAAAACTAAATGGGCCATTTTCCGTTCATCCCTCGGTTCATGTCATTAAGTCCCACTACTTAAGGGGCTCGACTATAGTCGTCTATTTGGTATCACTCGACGTCTACACAGGTGTTTCCAAAGTGGGTTTTTGAAGGTCGAATAACTTTCGCTCAGTCTTCTGGAGAAAAATTATCCAGGAGCAAAACACACCCACGGACACACCTCCTAGTCCTTTGTAATTTGCGAGATGGCATTTTTCTACTGAATTGGATTAAAAAAATGAAATAAAAATTTGAGGAAATACACGAAAAAAGGTCGAAAATGAAATCCAAAGTGGACCAATCACAGTAATTGTTTTTGAGGAACCCACTCATTAGTTCGCTTGAGGCGGTTATTCATGGAGTTAGAGTGAGAGCAGTGACCTATGTTGGAATGGAATACTTGGGTTACGTAACTTTTACAAATTGATTTTGCCGAGATTTGCGAGAGCAGAAATTATGTACATAGGTAGGTGCCGTTCTTCAGACAGTGTTCCATCTGTTCTGGCCAGCGCTTGAGGGTTTCAATCAATGTGATTTAGAAATGGATAGGTCTTCGAAAGTACTACTGTATCATTTTAGTTACAGTCATACTAAACAATTGGTTTTTGATTACTTGAAGGTCCACCAAAGTGATTCACAAACGATTATTTTTTTATATCACTTCGGTGGTAGAAAGATGAGGAAATGGCGGTTTGTACCGGCCGAAATACAAGTAGGTACTATCCGTTTTGTTTTTTTCCCCCTCAGGATAATTTATTTATTTATTTATTTATTTCACGGGCGAGCCCAATTACATAATAACATTCAAGAGGAGTGAAAAATTAAATAATACAATAAAGAACTTGAAAAAAAAAGAAAAACTAAAATACTTCATGAATAACTGATAGGGGAGGAATATAACAAGGTCTTTAAGGAAGAGAGTGAGGAATGGAAGAAGTCGAATTCCGGGTTAATGGTTAGAAATAAATTCGCAGTCCGAGGGAGCCTACGAAGGGGTTGGCTCTTCACATAGTTGGTTGGGGAGAAAGGGACGTGGAACAACATTGGTGAGCGCGAGGCGATGCGAGGAGCAGAAATGTAAAACTTCGAGAGAAGCGGCGGACAGTCGATGGTATTGTTCAAGACCCTGTGGAGCAGTGCCTATTGGTTTTGGTTGGTACATTAATAGAATTCACAAACCAATCAAATGTAATAGATTTCTTACAACAAAAATGGTTGGATACGAAACTATCAGTATTGTAATTGAAAATAATCATTCAGCTTTCTTGTGCTATATACATTTTAAATTTAGGGTCGTCTCAAGAGACAGTGGTTTTAAATAGTGTATTCCTCTGAACCTGAAGATGACGTATTCAATGTCTGCTAATGCCAATTTTCAGTTCAAATTTCTATGGAGGTTGACCATAAAACTGGGGTATAGGTGGTTGCACGAGATGTTGCCGGGGACTGAGGGACGCCCTCTCCGCTATTTGTTGCTTATGAGGTGTGTGGTTGGTGTCTTGACAGGTTTTGAATTAGGTGGGATTCACAAGAAAGTTTTTCGCTCTATTCCAGTGTTGGAGCAACTTCTTGGTAAACTCTCGCGTCAATCTATCCATCAGTTGAACAAATATATATGACAATCGCATGGAGTACCATTGCTGAAACGTGAGCATTTCTCTCTACAAACGAGCTGTTGGGTTCTGCGCCATCATTGGACTGTTTGAAGAAGACACAGCGAGAATCGTGAGATGTAGTTCATGCACAAGCATCAAGTTTTCAGCATATGACGTGTTAGCCCATATTAGTCGCACTGCTTACTCATTGTAAATTCATTAGATCTCTACTCCTTGGATTGGCTTCATTCTGCTTTCGCCCTAACGGACGTTGGAAATCTTCACTTGTTTGTCCAGGTACAATACGCGAGAAACGTTCTTCCCACTTCCATTCATTCTTCTTCCTCAAACACCCGAACGGTGATATTCCTTTGTACTCGACATCCACTCGATGGTAATGCGGAATAGGCGAGAATTCGCCATTCATTCGCGGTGAAGAAAGGCTTAGAAGGTGCTCGGTGCTTCAAAAGTCAACGTTTCATCAAAAGAAACAAGAGGTCTGACTTCACGAGAGCTCATCGTGCTCTCCGGTCTGCGGTCTGGTTATTTATATTTACCTACCCTTTAGCAACCCGTCTGTGTGCATACAATATCAATGGGTAAGCCCGTTCGCCTCATTGCAGTGTCTGTTGGCACCATAACTTTTCTTCTTTTTTGTTCTTTTCTTTTAGTTCTTTTGTGTTTCTACTCTTCCTCGTTCTATTCTACGCATTTCCCGATTCCTAGGTGTTCCTATTTTGGTATTGATGGGCGACCCCTTTGGGTACCTACATTTATTTGAAGTCCACCCACATGTGCAAAAGATCGCCGACACTAAAGAATGAATGAAGCTGCTATCACTTTTCTCGGAGATAGGCGAGGGATAAAACCATCAATCGTGACTTGTTTAAATAATTATTTTTTTAGCGGACTTCAAAAAAAGGAGGAGGCTCTCAATTCTTCCTGTTTCTATGTTCTTTTTTTTATGTTTTTCCAGCGATTATCCGGAAACTACTGGACTGATCCCAATGAATCTTTTCAAATGAAAGAGGGTCGTCCCCCGGAGGTCCCATTAATTTTTTGTAAAGATTGGCCCAGTATGTAGCCAACAGGAACAGAAGTAACGATATTACATTATTCCAAAACTACTGATGGATTTCGATGATCTTTTTTCAAATGAAAGAGGATCATCCCTCGATGGTCCCATACCAGTTTTCTGAGTTGAAAAAAAGTAGTACTGGGCTTTGACGGGCATTCCACGATGTGACGACAGAAAATATTCTGCCAAAGACTGTGGATGCCCCAGTAATGGTGGTGTCATTACATGATAGCATGAGGTATATTACTGATAATATCGCACGAAAAACCAAAAAATGATGAAAAAACAACAAAAAAATCAGTCATGCAGCATGACTTAATGAGCGAATTTTCAAAGAAATATTCGAATTAATGGCTATGGTTTTGAATAAAGGAAAACTTCGGTCTAAAATTTGGTTTTCTATGTATATTCTCTTCGTATTTATTTTAATTTGTACGTTTTGTCCATCCTGATTCTACCGTTTGTTTATTACGTAATTGTACTAAGTGCTTATTTATTTGATCGCTGTGGGTAAATTCAAGGAGTTGTACTAATCGTTTGCCTCCCCCTTTTTTGCTTCGAACTCTCGTCTTCAATTAATACTTCTCACATTTTTCAATCTGACCACTCTAAGGGGGTGGGGGTAAGAGTTTAAAGATTATCCTAGTTTTGGGTAATTTTTGCGCACTTTAAATGCTCTAATTTAAGAACGGATTTAGATATCTAAAATCCGATTTCACTATCGTGTTCAGCGTGCAAAAACCTTTAAAATGAGGGGTCACTTGTTAGAAAATAACATTTTGGGGATTTTTGGGTAATTTTTGCGCACTTTAAATGCTCTAATTTGAGAACGGATCAAGATATCTAAAATCCGATTCCACCATCGTGTTCAGCGTGCAAAAACCTTTAAAATGAGGGGTCACTTGTTGGAAAATAACATTTTGGGGATTTTTGGGTAATTTTTGCGCACTTTAAATGCTCTAATTTGAGAACGGATCAAGATATCTAAAATCCGATTCCACCATCGTGTTCAGCGTGCAAAAACCTTTAAAATGAGGGGTCACTTGTTAGAAAATAACATTTTGGGGATTTTTAGGTAATTTTTGCGCACTTTAAATGCTCTAATTTGAGAACGGATCAAGATATCTAAAATCCGATTCCACCATCGTGTTCAGCGTGCAAAAACCTTTAAAATGAGGGGTCACTTGTTGGAAAATAACATTTTGGGGATTTTTGGGTAATTTTTGCGCACTTTAAATGCGCCAAAACCCTCCTTAGAGTAGGCCAATTTCGCCCATCTTCGAACTTAGCCTTTCGATTGCCAAGATAGATTTTTTGTGCAAATTTGAGCTGTTTATCTCAATTCTATCGAGAGTTATCGTCTGGAGTGACACATATATAAATAAATATATATATAAATATATATATATATATATATATATATACATATAAAAAAGTGTTAAATTTCAGGAATCGTTTTAGAATGGTCTGAAACGGATTTCTATGAAGAAAATTTCCAAAAATTTATATTATTTAAATTTCGAAGCCATTGCAATAGCTTCATTTTCTTTGAAAATTCGCTAAAAAGAACTGACTTAAAAACAGCTTTATAAAATTAAGAACGCTGCAAAGTCCTTGTCACGTGGGTTTATTATTCTATTGGACTCCTATTGTATATTATTTATTTTTAATGCTCAGTAATTGAAATAGCTATTTTTTATGGTTTCCATCAATTTTGGCTCCCCAAAACCACGAATATTTATTCACCCGTTAATACTAATTCAAGTGTTGTTATACAAATGTATAGTGATTTCAGACAATTTCCCAAGATTTTGACTCATAAGAAATAAATTTTGGGAGCCGAACCTTCGTTACAACCTCAATTCTTCACTCTTTGGACAAAATCAACTTCATATTCGGTCTTCTCGCCCTAAAAAAACATGGAAAACGATACCTCACAAGCTCATATTCACTAAAACCTCAAAAAAAACCCGAAATCCCCTATTTTTACACCCATTTTTCAACAGTGACACCCCTGGATGCATTCCGATCGGGCTGCTGAGCTTCGGAGCACATTTATGACCCAAATGGAGCCTGTGTGTGGAATAAAGGCGATTTTAGACCAGAATGTTGACGTAAATTTACGGCTGAAACTTTGTTAGAATCTCAGTTATTCTCGTTGGTCAAAATCAACAACATATTCGGTCTCCTCGCGCTAAAAAAACATGGAAACGATACCTCGCAAGCTCATGTTAATATAACACCAAAAAAACCTCTATTTTACACTCGATTTGGTTTATTATTCTGTGAATAATACACCTATGTATTCGCTCAGCCAACAATTTTTATAGCACCCCCTCAAAATTTTTTCTTCTCCGTTTCAAGGTGTTTAGATTCCAAAAATGCAATGTCCGTCCGCCGTACGCCGTATCACGTGTACCGGCTTCATTTTCAATATAAAAAAGTCGTTCTTACGCACACATGCTCCATTTGGGCCTTAGTTGTGTCCCGAAACTTTGCAGCCCGATCGGAATATACCCAGGGGTGTTATGAGTGAAAATGTGCACAAAAATAGGTACTTTTTGTGTTTTAGTAACATGTTAGTAACATGAGCTTTTGAGATATCTTTTTCCATGTTTTCGGGGACGAGAAGACCGAATATGAAGTCGATTTTGACCAAGGAATGGAAAATTGAGTTCTACCAAACGTTCAGCTCCCAAAATTGATTTTTTTATTAGTGAAAAACCTGGTAAATCGTCTGAAATCACCATCAATTTGTATAATAACACTGGACGTAGTATCAACACGTGGTTCAAGACGATTAAGTGGCACTACAAATGATCAAAGATAAATTGAAAAAAATAAAATAAAAAAAGGAGCGTACCTAATTCGATTTTTATGGGCCAAAAATGGTGAAAACCATCAGAAATAGCTATTTCAATTATTTCACATGAAATAAACAATAAATGAACAGCCAGCATTTCTGTAGGTATGTCCAGTAGAATAATAAACCCATGTGACAAGGACTTTGCAGCGTTTTTCACTCATAACACCCCTGGGTATGTTCCGATCGGGCTGCAAAGTTTCGGGACACAACTAGGGCCCAAATGGATCGAAAGAACGAATTTTTTAGACCGAAAATGAAGTAGTTGTGGATAATACGGCGGACGGACATTGCATTTTTGGAATCTACGCACCTTGAAACGTGAAAGAAAAAAAATTTTTGAGGGAGTGTTATGAAGAGATTTTGCTGAGCGAATACGTAGGATTCACTGAATAATAAACCAGAAGTAAAGAATAATTTTTATACTGAACATGCTTAATTTATTCAAAGCCTATACAACAAAATTTTTGAACTTGGCTCCAAATTTTAACTAAAAACCCAACACACAGCCTTCATATTGTATCCCTTGGTTACATTTTAGTTAAAATTTGGCCCCGACTTCAAAAAATGTTGTTGAATTGACTGTGAATAAATTATGTGAGTTTGTCAGCGTGAAAGTTATTCCTTACTTTTTGGTTTTATACAGCTTTTTTATAGTCTGGTTTGTTTTTTGTTGTAAAAAAAATTTAAATTTATCTCCTCCGATTTATGAGCAACTTATTTTTGGCATATTCACTTCATTATGCGTATTCGTATTATGAATAAATTTGAAAAAAAAAGAATTACTAGTGGGACGAAGCTAGGAAAATACTTAGTTAAGTTTTGTGTTCTTTCGTTTTGATGAGTTATTCTAACTATTCCGATTTCAACTATTCCTGCGAATAATTGGAAGTCTCCGAATTTCCCGTTTAAAAAACTCTTCTATGTCGAATTTGGACCTTTCCAGATATCCAAGTTCGCACCCAATGGTCTAAATTTATCAATTGTGCGGACTTTTTTGTGCATTACCGACAAGCTTCTCAGTTTGTAATATTGCTTCCGAGTCTGCGAAGCAGCGGAAGCCTTGTGTTCACTTTCGTGAGCCAAAAAATTTTTGTCTTCAGAAATCAAAATTTCCACTTGCATTTTGCGTTTCAAAGCCTACTGAACAAATTTGGTTCCGTGTCTGTCGGTCTGTGAGTCTGTGAGTCTGTGAATCTGTGAGTCTGTGAGTCTGTCCGCATTTCCTTGTTACAGCCATAACATCCACGATTTTGAATTGATTCAGCTCAAATTTTGAGGGATGGTGCGGATAAGGCCCCTTGAGGTCCCATACAAATTTCAACATGATTGATCCAGCGGTACGCCCTGCGCATGCGCTAACGTTAAATTCAACAAACACGCATAACTTTCACAATTTTGATTCAATTTCGCTCAAATTTTCAAGGGTTGTTTGGACAAGGCCTAGTGAGTTCCAGTATGAATTTCAGCATGATCGGACCCTCGGTGCGCTCTGCGCATGCGCTGGCGTGAAATAGATTCAATTTCCTTGTTACAGCCGTAGTAACCAAAGATTTCACCCAATTCCAATGTAACTCTCAGGGATTAAGCGGGTAGGGCCCATTGAGGTCCCATATAAATGTCAACATGATAGAGCCAGCGGTTCGCCCTGCGCATGCGCTCTGTCTGTCTGTCTGTCCTTCTATGCACGGCCAAACGGCTCGACGGATATCGACCAAATTTGGCGCGAATATCCAGTAGGCTCCCAAGTTGTGCAACGTCGCATTTTCAATTCCCTGACCATAGCGGAACTATGGTCGACCATGGTCAACTCCTGAATGGCTTGACGGATATCGACCAAATTTGGCACGAATATCCAGTAGGCTCCCAAGTTGTGCAACGTCGCATTTTTAATTCCCTGACCATAGCGGAACTATGGTCGACCATGGTCAACTCCTGAATGGCTTGATGGATATCGACCAAATTTGGCACGAATATCCAGTAGGCTCCCAAGTTGTGCAACGTCGCATTTTTAATTCCTTGACCATAGCGGAACTATGGTCGACCATGGTCAACTTCGTTAATTGAAATGGTAACCCCTATTTTTTATCGCGTATTCGTAATCTACGTGAAATTCTATCTACGATCGACCCTTCGGACTACCCCCGCGGTCGACCATAGCGCATCCATGGGCCCCTCCATGGTCGAATCCCGAATTGCTCAACGGATATCGACCAAATTTGGCACGAATATCCAGTAGGCTCCCATGTTGTGCAACGTCGCATTTTTAATTCCCTGACCATAGCGGAACTATGGTCGACCATGGTCAACTTCGTTAATTGAAATGGTAACCCCTATTTTTTATCGCGTATTCGTAATCTACGTGAAATTCTATCTACGATCGACCCTTCGGACTACCCCCGCGGTCGACCATAGCGCATCCATGGGCCCCTCCATGGTCGAATCCCGAATTGCTCAACGGATATCGACCAAATTTGGCACGGATATCCAGTAGGCTCCCAAGTTGTGCAACGTCGCATTTTTAATTCCCTGACCATAGCGGAACTATGGTCGACCATGGTCAACTCCTGAATGGCTTGACGGATATCGACCAAATTTGGCACGAGTATCCAGTAGGCTCCCAAGTTGTGCAACGTCGCATTTTTAATTCCCTGACCATAGCGGAACTATGGTCGACCATGGTCAACTTCGTTAATTGAAATGGTAACCCCTATTTTTTATCGCGTATTCGTAATCTATGTGAAATTCTATCTACGATCGACCCTTCGGACTACCCCCGCGGTCGACCTTAGCGCATCCATGGGCCCCTCCATGGTCGAATCCCGAATTGCTCAACAATATCGACCAAATTTGGCACCAATATCCGGTAGCCTCCCAAGTTGAACGTAGGCGCATTTTTAATTCCCTGACCATAGCGGAAATATGGTCGACCATGGTCAACTCCTGAATGGCTTGACGGATTTTGATAAAATTGGGCACAAATACCCGGTAGGGTATGGGATTTTTCCGTCGTTTGTTGGTTCCACGATACTGCGTACAGCGAATCTCGGATAGCGAGCGAAGCGAGCGGTCAGGCTAGTTATGTATAATGGACGTAATGTATTATGGAAGTCATGTTATGTATAATATGTATATTTCATGTAATGTTATGTAATGTAATGTTATGTAATATGTATATTTAACGTTATGTTATGTTATGTAATGTAATGTAATGTAATGTAATGTTATGTTATTTTGCTTCCGAGTCTGTTCTATTTTATAATGGGTCACTCTGATTGTGACGAGGAAGCTCCTGTGCCATCACCTTGGCTGTGTATTATTATTGTTTTTCTGTTTCAGGTATGACTGACTTCGAGTCCGATTCCCAGAGGTTCAGGTTACAATTCAGCTTCATGTATACCTAGGTACTATAGTCAGTGAGATATGAGAATAGGACTGATCAAAAAATGGCCCCCCCACCATCGGGGAGCCTCAAGCACCGCCCTTTCTCCCAGAGCGGACCACTGTTGCCACTTGGGAGGAATATTCCCTACTGGTCCGGGAGTTTTAGGCCTCCCTCAAGTGCTCACAATCGAGATGAGTCAAAAATAGATGTTTCAAACACTTTCTGGGCCTCAATTCAATTCCAGCAATCGATTCAAAGGTGTTTTCCATGCATCATGTCGGTCCTTTTCATTCCCTGCGAAACAGAGCTCAACATTAAAAAAAATAATAATAATAAAATAAAAAGCTCTTGTGTCGTTGTTGTATTGATAATTGTACCGGTCTACTGTTCTGTTTATAATATTTTGTGGAATAAAGACTATTTCATTTGATACGTTTTGTTTCGAAAATGGATTTCCACTATCTCACCGCATCTGCCTTACGTTTTAAGGCCTCGAAAATCCCTAACTGGCGAAGATGTTTGTTTCGCTTTGAAATGGCCCAAAATGTGATTGCGGATAGCCATTTGATCGAACGAATCGATGCCCGTTTTTAAACATTTCTTGGGCTTTTACCAGGCGTCTCGAAAGCTTCTTCACCTCCAGATTTCCCTTCCCTCAAGATCGTGGTTACTGTGATCTTGTTGAGGCCACTTGCGTCGCAGATTCTTTCCGTCATTTTGTTGATGTTTTTCAAAGGACCCTGGTAGGTATTCTTTTTATTTTTGGAAGAACTTCCACACTCGAAAAACCAAGCAGCGTGCTTGCGATTTGACGGGTTTTCCACTCTTGATCACCGTCCGAAGACCGGGAGGAATTTCGATTGTTGAATCCGCCGGTGATTCCATTACACACAAGCTTGTCTAAATAAAAACCAAATGAATTCCGAGAACTGACGCTACGAAACCAGAAACCAAAATGTGTGTGTGTGTGTCTGTTGAAAAGCAAAGATCGAAACCAATGAGACAAAGTGCGTTTATACAAACGATTGAAAAAGCGAGAAAAATGCAAGTTGAGCGTCGGTGACCGATGACGAAGTGGCTCAGACCTTAAACAAGTGGGTAATGAGGGAGCTAGTACCTTAGGTAATATTTTCCCTTTCAGGTGGCACGCCTGAAAACCGCTGAAGTTGTTACCCCCAACAGGGTCAGCAGGTCTGGAGGGAGAACTTCTGGTCCTATTCTCACATCTCACGGACTATAGGTGCTTTTTTCACTCATAATATTCTTCTTTTGATTGACTAGTTCTTTTGATACTCAACTTTATTGCTTGTACTCGCCTGACATTTTAAAACTTCGGCAGTTCGGGATTTTGGTATGTTCAGTTTGCAATGGGCTAAATGTAGGTTCAGGCAGGTGCTAAAGAAAATAATTGTCCACTCTTTTACACCTAATTTCTTATTTTGACTGGTCCTATTCGAGATTTCGCTGTAACCTTTGTGAAATATGGTAGATTTAGAATAACTCAGTAGAATGTCTCATGGTTGTTTTCCGCCATTGTGGAAAGGACGGTTACTATCTAGCAGCACATCTTTGTTAGTGACAGCGTGAAACGACGAGGTGAGTTTTGTATGTTGTGTTTTGAGAGCTAGTTAATCTGAAGCTTTCTTCCTTATGAGATAAGGGTCAGACCGTACCTAAGTACTCCATTGTGCGCATGGACCGTCCGTCAATCGAAGGACGCCGTGGGACGTTGTACTTTTGGTACGAAGATGGCCTATAATGACTGGTATTATTTCAACACAACCATTTCACAACACTCCACGGGTTTGACAAGGTTCAAGGCGAAATCAAACTGATCACGAAAGGTAAAAAATCACTTCTTCTTCACCCCCTCATCCTCGAGTGGAACGGATCGTTCTATCTGGTGTACAAGGGGAGAAGTAGTTAATGTCATGTGGAGAGATGTCTTCTGCCGATCAAAGTTGCACAACTGACGGAATCTATGTCAATAGCTGAAGGAATCGAAGGGATTATAAGCGGCAATTTTTTCAGATAGACTTTTGGAAGGCTTCAAAGAACGGTTGATGAATGCCTGGGTTTGTCAAATTATAGGTTCCGATAATATTATGTTTATGTACCATGTCCCTTCCGAATCATCAGGTAATAAAAAGGTACTCTCCACGTCCCTCCCGATCAAAGCTGGAGTCTAAAGTTTAGAGCCCCATGTGCCTCCCGGTGTCGGTTGACTGTTGACTTGTTGAGTGTAATGCCTTTGTTTACGCAGATGGGAAGCTGTAATCAGTTGAACATCGAAACGTCTGTGTTATGAAGGAGAGGCTGAGTCGTGCGATGTGATCAGTCACATTCGGGCGTTCAGCCGGTGCAATATGTCAAGTTATACCATGTATAGTATTAAAAACAAAAATTTGACATTTCGGGACGGATTTAAATTTGGATTTCAGAAGATCCTAAAAAGTGATGTGGCACGATGGATGTGCACTGTCAAGGGTTGCAAGTGTTTCCTAAAAACATTATCTGTTGAAAATACAAGTGTTGTGGAAAGTTTTGAGGTCCACAATCATCCACCCGAAAGTTCGGCACAGATTGAACGACAACGTATACAGAGTACCTTAAAACGTAAAGCACTAGATGACCTATGCGACCGTCCTGCAAAGCTTATTAACAATGTGCTGAACGAACGAAATTATGAAGACACAACGAAGAAAGATGTGAAGTTATGGAAAAGAGCAATGTACCACTCCCGTAGGTCTGTCTTACCAAAACTTCCAACCAACTTGGAAGAAGTGCACGAATCACCATTTTATCCTCCTCTCGAGTTCACCTCTCGTATTGTGTTCCTAATTAATAAGTCTTCGAATTGACGAACGAAAATGCTTTCATCGTTTATTCGCTGAATTCGCTCTCTATCCATTGCCCATTCCAGTTCAACGCCTGAGTTGTTTTTTTCGCCTTGCGCCTTCTAATTTTGTTTTGCGACATCTCATCGGAAGGTTGGACGGCTGATACAGCTTCCCTGGCCAGAGCCACCTTGATCCAACCGAGTTACTCCATCGAATAAACTGTTCATCGTTTCCCAACAAAAATCGCCCCGTGCGAGTCGGAGACCTTGACCTACGCAACTTTCCTTTTCAACTTTGAACTGATGTAACGGTCTCTCACGTCCATAACATCTAATTGGTTGGGCGCGTTGCCCAATTAGAAGTGGGCTGATAAGATTTAAATTACAGGTGTAAATAGCCCGCAAGTTCCGCTTGGCTGGTGCGTCGTACGTAGCGACGCTATTAATGAAGATTTGTGGTCCACCTCTCATTTACTCACTCGGCCTCCTCCTGACTTATAACTTGTCGAGGTTCGATAGCACCGTGATTATGTCTTTCGAGATGTATTCTGATGAGTAGAATTAGTTGTAAGGTTGAGTAAACATCAATCACAGTTTGAAATGCCACGATGAGTGCACCGTTGCGCTATGAAGCTAATGTCACCACAAATGACGGTCGCATAATATAGTTTTCCTTGATAGTTTCTCAGTATCAACTGTAAGATTGCTTATTGAACCGCAATTCATTATCATGCAACTCAGTTCCTCGCACACGGCGAGAGGGGGGAATGCAGGTTTCTCTTGCTCCGAATCCTCAAGGACGTTCTTCATTCCTAGTTGATGCTTCAGGTATCGAATCACATAACTGAATAACTTGGTTTATGCCTGCTTCGTTGTCTTATCCCCTTCGTCACAGTGAAGTTTAGCCAATTTCACGAAAAAGAAGTGTCGTAAACCCCCCCAGTTTCTTTGTGTCTGCACATTTGGCAGATTTTATCGAATAATCAAATCATATTTGCCATTGAGCGTGATCGCGTGAAAAACGCACACGTTAATTCGCTCTCAGCAATATGTAGTTATATTTATAGAGAAATAAATACCGACAAGTGCAATAAGTTGCAACGAAGAGAATCGTCAGTGAGTTGTTCATGAAGTTGTGTCGTTGTAAATGTGTGTTGTGACTATTGACTGGTTCATTTTCTAAATGGCAACAAAGGTCTGTGAGATCTTCAGTCGTGAGTGCCTGGAATTACAACACACACTTGTTGCTTGAGCTATTCGTGAGTTCGGGTTCTACACTTCCACTAAGGATTTCAAGTTGGGATTTTCAAAGGGTCGTTTTCGTCGGCCGTATCCTAATGCTTGAGCCTGGGTTGGGTATTTATCGATTGTTGTCCGTTGACAGTTTTAGTACCGACAAACCACTTCTATGGAATACGATGGTGTCGTTTGTATATCTTGTTAACAATTTAAGTTCCTTCTAATCATAAACTATCCTAATCGCTAATCATAAACAGCATTCACTTTTGTTCTCTTCTGGCTTTGTTTGTTTGTTGAACAACGCAACGAAGATCTCAAAGATCCCGAGAGGTGGCTGTAGACCGACCAGGGTCTAGTCCTCGCAATTCCCTCTTGCCATCGCACCCATAGCGCCAGGTCTGCTTATAAAATGTCAAAGTAAAACGAAGTTATTGAAAGGTTTTCTATTTTTACTAATACTCGAAAAACGCGAAAAATACACTATTATACCGGTTTCGATGATCAAGCCATCTTTAGTAATTTGTCCATGCGTTTTTTAGTGTATTAGTGGAAGTAGGCAACCTTTCAATAACTACGTTTTTCTATGAAATGGGTTTCCACGATTTCTTCGCGATCGATTTAATTTGTTATAAAATGTTATAGAAAAATGCCAGAAATTTAACTTATTTTTTGCACCTACTACCTAGTATGTCAACTATAGCTACTGCCCACCTATAAAGCTAGCTGAAACACCTTCCATGTGTTTTATTCATTCTTGATTGGTTAATTTTTCCATAGGATCACTCATTTCCCTCTCCGCTCATTCCCATCCGAGCGGATTCCTTTCCAAGGTCCAGAATTTAGAGTATGTAACAAATTCTTGGTGGTATAAGTAATACTTGGTTGTGCCTCTTATATTCCTCCGTAGTATACCTTTGGTTGTATATTTGAACGGTCACAAAGCAAATTGAAACAAGATAAACTGAGAAAGAATCGGTAAAATTCAGGTTCCATCTTTCAAAGGCCGGTAAAAACTCATGTGGTACCTATCCTACATGTGATGAATTTAGAATTTTCATCACGGTGGCGTGGAAGGAAGGTGAGTGAGTGAATTTAGGTGAAGGAGATGAAAGGAGGAAAAGTCGCAGGCGGCTGTAATCAACCGAACATCTACGACTTTGGAGGAGAGAGAGGTGGATGAGGGAATTTTACCTAGGCGGCTGTAGTCAACCGTTCATCTAGGTAAAGGAGAGGAAAGGAGGAAAGGAGAGGTCCCTTGTCTAGGCGGCTGTATTCAACCGATCATCTAGACAAGGAGGAGGAGAGAGGAGGTGAAATTCTCAGGCGGCTGTAGTCAACCGATCATCTGAGAGGGAAGGTAAGAGAGAGAAGAGAGAGCTGGTTAGAGGAAGTGTCGAATGAAGCTTGAGCGCCAGGATCCGGGGTTTTATAGTACTTGGGGGCCTCTCCCTCCAGCTCCTTGCAGGGAGCTGGTAGTGGGGCCCCAGGTTGAGTAACCCTGGGTTCTGTCGCCTGTCCCCACTCATATCTTTATTTACGGAGCTTTAGTTTGGCGTTTGGATATTGGTGAGAACTTAATATGATAGGAGTGTTCCCGGGAGGGACTCACGACAGAGGTCCCCCCAGTTTGAACCAATATTGGTGCTGAAGGCGCAAGATGACAGGAGCTGAGGGCTACGGCAAACAAGAGGTGGTCGCTGAAGGCGCAAGGTTACAGGAGCTGAGGGCTACGGCAAACAAGAGGTGGAGCTGAGGGCGCAAGGTGACAGGGGCTGAGGGCCGAGGCAAACAAGGGTTGAGCTGAAGGCGGTTCTTAAATCTAGGAGTAGTATGGTACAGGCAGCATAGGCAGTATTTACACGTTACAGTAAGCATAGGAGTAGTGACATAGGATAAGAAACGTAGGTAGATTATAAGTAGGAACAGAAAATAAGTAGGATGAGTCGATGAATATGTACAAGGCTGGTATGACAGGGGCGGTGAGAGTATTTACAGGATGATGGGAGTATTGGTCAGGATTCGTAAACATTTGGCATTTATGAAAGTGATCGGCAAGGGCGAGATGAGGAGGATTGGCAATATTTACAGGACGTACAACAATTACAATATTTACAAGATGTGCAGTGTTTACAATATTCGCAATATTTACAATATTTACAATCTCCGTGCAAATGTGGGGGACAAATTGGAACGGGGTGTTGGAAAACCGCCGATTCCTGGGTGTGTGTTGGGTGTGGTGAGTGACAGTGAGTGTGTGAGTGAGGTGTGCGGGGGTGGTGGGTGCTCGTAGCTCGTGGCGAGGCGGGCACGACGGGGCTCCGAGTTCCGGTACAGTGCGAGTGGATTAAGAGGACACCAGCACTGTTCCGGAATCTCAAGGCCCCGCCGTGATTGCTCAGAGCGGGGCGGGGAATTTGGCCGCCGGGACGTGGGGAACGTGGGGACGCTCCCTCCGTCCGTTTCGCCGCCCGGGCCGTTTCGTCCCGGCGGAAGCTATCGTGGATATCCCCGGCGACGGAGGGGGGGGAGGGGTGTTTGAGGGGGAGAAGTAGACATGGGGGGGTCGAAAATTGAAAATGGGGGGGGCTTTAAAATTGGGGGGGTGGAATTTTCCGGGGGGTTGGTGAATTGAACGGGGGGTGGGGGGTCGAAAATTGAAAACGGTGGGGGCGGTAAAATTGGGGGGGCTGAATTGTCTGGGGGGTTGGTGAATTGAACGGGGGGTGGGGGGTCGAAATTTATTGGGGGAATGATGATTTGAACGGGGGGCGGGGGGGGGGGCATGAGTTCCGCGAGGCGGAACTCGCGAAGGATGGAGGACATTAACGGGTCCGTGGGGGAGTAGGGAGGGTGTACCCCCGTGGCCTGGGCTGTGCGAAATTCGCGCAGGATTTTCCACTGGGGGTACTTCCATCGCCGGGGCCGGGGAGGTAGTCCGGTGATCCGTGGCGGGACGAACGGAAGCGGTGAAGTCGGCCCGGGCGAAGGTGGTAGGGGGGAGAGCGGTTCCGGGACGAAAACGTCCCGGAGAATCGCCGCCATTTCCGGATCCGAATCGAAATCCGGAAACGGCGACGGAGGTGACGGGTGCATCGGGAAGAGGTGCGACATTGCGAACGGACGGCGGGAGACTGATAGTGTTAGTGTGTTGGGTTAGCACAGGTGCGGGTTTACACCTGGCTAACGGGACTGTATGTGGTTTGCCGTCAATTAACAGGGTTGCGGTGGTGTGTGTTGTGCGGATGACTTGAAAGGGCCCGGCATAAAGTGGTTGGAAAGTTTTATGGATGCCGGGCTCTTTCAGGTACATGTGTGTGGTGGTGAAAAAGCGTTTGGGATAAGTGGTGTCGTTTGTCGGTGTTGTTGAGTGTAGCGGTTCCCTGTTAATTGACGGTGTGTGATTTGGGGTGAAAATGTCGGCCGGTAGACGTAGTGGGTCTTTAAAGGCATTTTGTGCGGGGCTGGTTTGGTCTGAAGGACGGGCTGATGTGCGTAGGCTGAGTAAAATGTAGGGAAGGGATTTTGTCCAGGAAGGGGAATTGGTTGATGTAGAAATGGCCTGTTTGAGGACCGAGTGCCACCGCTCTATTTTCCCGTTGGATTGGGGATGGTACGGGGTAGTGTGGATTTTTTGGATGCCGAGGGAACGTAGTAAATCGGAAAAGTGGGCGGATTCAAACTGCCTCCCTTGATCGACCGTGATTGTTCGCGGACAACCGTAACGGCTAACCCATTGAGTGAGGAAAGCCGTCGCGACGGCGTCCGCGGTGATGTGGGCGAGCGGGATGCATTCCACCCAGTTGGTGGCACGGTCGATCATCGTGAGGCAGTATTTCTTCCCCTCGGATGGGGGAAGGGGTCCACTAAGTCCAGATGAACATGTTCCCACGGGAGGGAGTCGGGAATGGTTTGAGGGGGGACATGGGGGTGGGCCGAGACCTTAAACCGCTGGCACTTCTGGCACCCCAGAACCCAGTTACGAATATCTGTGTTCATGTGGGGCCAGAAGTACCGCGTCTTGATAAGGTCCCGGCTAGCCCGAATGCCAGGATGGTGAAGGGAATGGTAGTGGAGGAACAACTGCCGCCTCTGTCCCGGTGGGACGTAAGGGCGCGGTGAGTCGGCCGTTACGTCGCACCAGAGGTTGAGGGGCGGCAGTTGTTCCAACTTGGAGGCGGAAATGAGGTTGGAGAGGGCTGGATCAGTGGAAGGGTTTTGGTTGTTTTTGAGGGATTGGGGGGAGGGGAACGGCAGTAACTCCGCCACCGGCGCGGGGGTAGGGGTGGGCCGGGAGAGTGCGTCCGCCACGCAGTTGTCGGCCCCCGGCAAGTATCGGATATCGGACGTAAATTGTCCGATAAACTCGAGTTGCCGGAGGCGACGCGGGGAGGCGGATTTGCGGTTCTGTAGGAGGGCGTGGGTCAGGGGCTTGTGATCGGTGACGACAGAGAACTGCCTGCCCTCCACGAAGTCACGAAAGTGCTTGATGGCTTCGTGGATGGCGAGGAGTTCTCTGTCGAACGTGGAGTAATTTTTCTGGGTGGGGGATAGTGTTTTAGAAAAGAAGCCTAGGGGTTGGGGGGTGGCGCCGGTGTGCTGATGGAGCACTGCCCCGATGGCCCAGTCGGACGCATCGGTAGTGATGGACAGGGGGGCATGGGGATCGGGATGGGCCAATAGAGCGGCGTCTACTAGGTCCTGTTTGCAAATTTTGAAGGAGGAGATGAGTTGGGGGGTCCAGGTGATGGGACGGTTGTCATTTTTTTTGGAGGGTTGGGGAATGGCGTGTATGAGTGGTTGTTTATGTTGTGCTGCGTGTTTTATGTGTCTGCGGTAAAAGTTTAACATACCCAGGAAGCGGCGGAGTTCCGTCACCGTGCGGGGTTGCGGGAAGTCACTAATGGCGTGGACCTTGTCCGAGAGGGGTTTGATGCCCTCGGACGAAACTTGGTGGCCGAGGCAGCGGACGGAGGGTTGGCCGAGAACGCACTTGTCCGTGTTAACCAGGAGGCCCTCGGAGGAGAAGATGTCGAGGATCTGTTGGAGATGGCTGAGGTGTTCTTCCGGCGTCCTGGAGGCCACCAGGACGTCGTCGAGGAAGCAAAAGACGAACGGTAGGCCACGCAGGATGCTGTCCATATAGCGCTGCCACGTCTGTGCAGCGTTCCTCAACCCGAAGCCCATTTTCACGTATTCGAATAGTCCGAACGGGGTAATGATGGCGGTTTTTTGGACGTCGGGGGGGTGAATGTTAATGTGGTGGAACGCCCTTGAAATGTCGAGGGTAGAGAAAATAGTAGCACCATGTAGATGTGACGAGAAATCCCGTAGGTGGGGAACGTTGTAAAGATCCGGCGTGGTTTTAGTATTGAGGCGCCGGTAGTCCCCGCAGGGGCGGATATCCCCATTGGGCTTCTGCACGATGTGGAGTGGAGAGGCCCAAGGGGATTTTGAGGGGCGGACGATGCCGTCGGCTATGAGCTTGTTGAAATGTTGTCGGGCTTTCGATAGTTGAAGGGGGTGGAGTCGTCGGGCTTTCGCTGTGATGGGGGGGCCGGAAGTCTCAATGTGATGTTGGACGGTGGAGATGTGGGCAGAGGGGCGGCGCTGGGGGCGGTAGGTGAGGAGGAGGCGTTCAAATTGTGTGGGGGGGTGGTTGATGGCATGTATAAATCCGGGTATGGGTTTTTTTGTGGCGGGGTCTATCAGGCGCGCATTCCGTACGTCGACCTGGAGACCGAAATACGCAAGGAAATCGGCCCCCAGGATCGCCTTCTCCACGTCCGCCACGGTAAAGTCCCACTCGTACGCGAGTCCGCTCATGTAAACGGAGGAGCGGTACGTCCCGTACGAGGGGATGGTGGTACCGTTGGCGGCGTAGAGAAGTTGCCGGTAGCAGCGCGCCTGACGACGGAGGATGTTATTGGGGAATATGGACAGCGCCGCCCCCGTGTCCACCAAGAAAGGTACATTCGTTTCCTTGCAGCGCAAGAAAAGTCGCTGGTGGGTCGGCAGGGCGTTTTGCAGGATCGCGGAGGTGGGTATTTGCGCCGGCGTTGGTTGGTCCGCTTCGAAGGAGACGCGGGGTGGTTTCTTGCCGTTCCGGAGGGGGGGAACGGTGGAGTCGGCAGGGGGGCTGATCCTTTTGGTAGGAGGTGGTTTGGTTTTGTTCCGGGGAGGGGGAACGGTAGTGGCGGCGTGAGTGGTGGTCGGAGGGGGTTGTGCCCTGGAGGCGGGCGTGGACGGGCCGTTCCGTGGTGGGGGAACGGTCGCGGCGGCGTGAGTGGCGGCCGGAAGGTTGTCGGCCCTGGTGGCGGGCGTGGAGGGGCCGTTCCGGGGTGGGGGAACGGTAGCGGCGGCGTGAGTGGCGGCCGGAAGGTTGGTCGCCCTGGTGGCGGGCGGGGAGGATCCGTTCCGTTGGTGGTGGGGTGAGGGTTTTGGCGGCGCTGCAGGCGCGGCCGGGAGGTTGGCAGCCGTGGCGGCGGCGTAGGAGGGGTAGCGGGGCTTGGTGGTGGTGGTGTGAATGCGGGCGGGGGGGGTTGGTCATGGTCCCCCCCGTGTTGGCGAGGAGGGGGGCCCGCCGGGTTTACCGGCGGGCCTCTGCGTTTCCCTGCTTAGGGGCGAAGGAGCAGGGGGGTTGGCACTTGCGGGCCTCCCCACCGAAGTTGACATGATAGAAACAACGGTGGGGGGGGGCCGCAGGGAGGTAGGTGGTGTTGGTGGGGCGGGTCGAGGTGGAGGGGCGTGTAGCGGCCGGGGACCGTCCTCTGCGTTGGCGAGGAGGGGATGCGTTGCGGCGCTCGGGTGAGCGCTGGCGACGGCGGTCGGCGGAGGAGTCGCGTCGGCGATCCGTCGAAGTGGGGCGACGTCTGTCGAGGGAGGGGGGCCGGCCGCGGTCTCGGGACTTGGTGCGGTCCCGTAGAGGCGGGGGGTGACGCGGCGTACGTACTTCGCTGACGGCGGCCGCTGCGGCCAAGTCGTGAACGGTGTCCGCAAGTCGTAGGAGGGGCTCGTCGGGACCGTCGAGATGGCTGGCCAGGGCCATCTGGATGGGGTGGGGGAGGGCACGTAACCAGAACGTGCGTGCGATGTCGGCGGTCATAATGCCCTGCAGCTGGTGTCGCAGCCGTCGGTAGAGGTGGGAGGGCTTCTGGTCGCCGAGGTGTAGAGGTTGGGAGAGAGCGGCGACTCGGGCAATTTTTGACGGCTGGTAGGTGTTGATGAGGCGGCTGCGGAGGTCGTCGTACGCAGCGGCGGCGTCGGGGGAGATATCTGAAGTCTGAAGTAGGATCTCGTAGGGTAGCAGCGAAATGATCCGGGAATATCGAGTTTTCTGGCTGCGGATGTTGGCGGCCGAAAACGCAGCGTCCACTTGGAAAAACCATAGCGCGGGGTCGTGCGTGTAGAAGGGGGGCAGCGACAGAGGGAACGCAGCGGACGTAGTCATGACGTCGGCGGCGGTCGCGGCCGTAGCGGCGGCGGTCGCGGCCGTAGCGGCGGCGGCGGCGGTGGTTGCTGCGGATGTGGAGGAGCCGGGTGGTGAGAGGCTGGTGAAGGGGTTGTCGGCGGCGTCCGTCGTCGCAGCGGTCGGCGGCTGCAGCAGGGACGGCCGGAGGAGCGGCGGTGTCGGTGAGTTCGGGTCCATGTCTGTAACGAAAATTCAAAAATTTGAGGTGGTTTTGAATTTTGAAATTCGCAATCGGCGGGAGCGGAGGTGCGTTGAGTGGAGAGTTGAGTGGTGAGGTTTGGGCCAAGAATTGCGAATTTACACTGACTGTTTGAATTTTAAATTTTAAAATTTGACTGTTAAAATTGGGGACACCGAACTATTTGACTGGGGCGACACATTAGGTGGGAAGGTGGGAAGGAAGAAGGTTGAGTGAACGTCGGGTTCACCACTGTGATGAATTTAGAATTTTCATCACGGTGGCGTGGAAGGAAGGTGAGTGAGTGAATTTAGGTGAAGGAGATGAAAGGAGGAAAAGTCGCAGGCGGCTGTAATCAACCGAACATCTACGACTTTGGAGGAGAGAGAGGTGGATGAGGGAATTTTACCTAGGCGGCTGTAGTCAACCGTTCATCTAGGTAAAGGAGAGGAAAGGAGGAAAGGAGAGGTCCCTTGTCTAGGCGGCTGTATTCAACCGATCATCTAGACAAGGAGGAGGAGAGAGGAGGTGAAATTCTCAGGCGGCTGTAGTCAACCGATCATCTGGGAGGTAAGGTAAGAGAGAGAAGAGAGAGCTGGTTAGAGGAAGTGTCGAATGAAGCTTGAGCGCCAGGATCCGGGGTTTTATAGTACTTGGGGGCCTCTCCCTCCAGCTCCTTGCAGGGAGCTGGTAGTGGGGCCCCAGGTTGAGTAACCCTGGGTTCTGTCGCCTGTCCCCACTCATATCTTTATTTACGGAGCTTTAGTTTGGCGTTTGGATATTGGTGAGAACTTAATATGATAGGAGTGTTCCCGGGAGGGACTCACGACACTACACCAATTGAAACAAGAGAAACTGAGAAAGAATCGGTAAAATTCAGGTTACATCTTTCAGAGGCCGGTCAAAACTCAAGTAGGTACCTATCCACACCAATTGAAACAAGAGAAACTGAGAAAGAATCGGTAAAATTCTTATTCCTTCTTTCAAAGGCAGGTCAGAAATCAAGTACCTACCTAGCCTACACCATTTGAAGTATGAGATGATTCAACCGTCGTTCTCACTATACGTGATTAGTCTGCCATAACGCCTTGTCCTTCGTTCGTTTGAATTTGATTAGTTTTCACGAATGAGTTGAGGACGTATGGAAATGTGAGATGATTCATTCTCAAGAAGTTGCAAGGTGGATTCAGCCTGCGTGAGTAAAGATCTGTACGAGTGGGTTTGACAGTGTTCATTTATACTGATCCTAGTACCTAAGGAAAGGTTGACAATGTCATGACGAATATATATATTACGTGTGTACTATCTGGATACCTCTCTTCCCCCATATTTTCATGGTTCCAGTGACCTTCGATTCCGCTAATATAAATTTATACCTGCGTTATTACCTATGTTATTTTCAGCAATTTTTACCCGAATTAAACTAGAAAGAATTTATTAAGGATGCAATAGTATAATTGCACCGCTCTCATCATGGCCGTCGGCATATTCCTCCTACTACCTTGTTTCATTCTTTCAGATGGGTACATGGAAAAGAGGTTAGTGGTGTTGGGCTTACAATGGGGTATGTGCATGGGTCAGAAGGGCGGTTCATATTATTTTTTTAGTGAACCCATTAAGAAACAATTCTGAGAACTTTGACACCAACCGCACTGTCCTACGATAAGTAGGTATTTTTTGGTGACTTTTCGAAGTTTTAACCTTTTAACCAATCCTGACGACACAGTGGGCAAATGACTTCCGCCCAGGTGAGAGGTGTGCAGCGACGTCAGAATTGGTTGAAACTTGACATTCATAAATTTGCTAGTGGAGGGATAAATCGTGATTCTATTAAATGAAAAGGTAGAGAGAATTACAATTTTGATAATGTCGGTTTCGATTGATTTTATTACTTCTCCTCGTATTTGATTCAAATTATGTCATACGAATATGATGTTATAGATACGTCAGATTATAGGTAAATTAGAGGTACGTACAGCCCACAGTAAATACAGGAGATGAAAAAATTACTGCTCTTTTATTTTTCTCCGATGCGGCAGTTTTTATTTATGTGGAATCGTAAAGTGGGTTTGTGGTGACTAGGTAAATTGTGTTGGCAGGTAGTCACAATTAAATGCCACATAATGAAATACGATTCTGTGCTTGATGGGTTGACGCTCATAAATTCACTGACTACCATATCATGGAATTCTTCGTGGAAGAATGCGTTGAGCTTTACGTAGATCTGATGACTTCAGCCATCACGTTAGCGATCAAGGGAACCCGATCGTTTCGCCATTCTGGCTGACCTCTGAGTTTTCGGAATGGTATGTGACACACAATCTCACCCTCGGTCGTCCTTGAATCTCAAATCTCCTTTTTCAACCTTCGCTGTGTCGTTGGCTCATCCCATTTCACGGAGACGAGGGTTCACATATCAATTCATTCGGATATCCTCCTGTTTTTTGCCTGAAGGACCTGATCTCTCTCACGAATGAAATGGTCCTTTCTCGGAGGTCCACTCATTTTGACAACTACCTTGTCCTAGTTTGTCTTAGCCACTGTTATTTGTACCGGTATTATCCGTACCCATAAGTTCATTGAGTCAGAGTTATTGATATCAGAATCGAATTTTCTGACCTTGTAAACAACCATTTGCCAACTTTCTTTCCTCAAGACACCACGTTTGGAAGGCCGGCAAACGGATACAACGAAAAAGCGATGTCAGTGGTTTCCCCAATGCGGGGCGAGGGTCTTTAATAATAAATTAGTTTGTTTTATTATTAGTTTTCAATTTTTTGACATTTTATGTCTTTACTTTGGCACATGGACCCGAAAAGCGTTATACGAAACCGTTATACGATACCGGTAAACAAAAGCGTTACAGTGAGTAGTAATGGAGACTAAACAAGGACAACTATTAATATTTAACCCATCGAACACAAATACATTTTAATGACGTTTTCGGTTTACAGTTTGTCAGCTCGTCACTTGTCACCTCAACAATTTCTCATTTGGAGGCACAACACCAAAATGCAATAAAAATGATTTCCCTGCACCAGGCCAACATTGCCCGTGCCTGCGAACATCTTAGCAGGGAAAGAAGAGCCTAAACTCATTGGACCGAGGCACGACGCTCCGCCGAACAGCTTATGGCCAAATGGAAGGCTCATTTTTGAAACTAAAGGCTCATTTTTAGTTTCCACCTTCCAATTTTAACATTTTTATGTCTTTCCTTTTTCCTCGTTCCTACCAATCGTTACATAAACTGGTAAAGCCGTTAACAATATTTCAATAAACGTGTTGATACCATAATGTTCATCCTCAAATCAAATTCGTACACTGTGTTAACTCTAATGTCATAAAATGTCCCAACGCGTTGCAGACTCTTCTGCAAGCGTTTTGACATGGATATGTCTTTTTGGGAGGGATCAACCAAAAATGTGTGTCTTGTTACTGACGATGGCTTAATCACCGAAACCGGTATAACGGTGTATTTTTCGCGTTTTTTAGCTAGTGGAAATAGACAAATTTTCAATAACTCCGTTTTTCTTTTAGATTTTCTAATTTTTCGATTTTCAGCGATAATAACTGCCGTGAAAATAGACCGAAATTGGCGCGTTTGTACCAAAATGTCCATTAGGATGGAAAAATCATGCCTATTCATTTTGAGCTCGATCGCATTTAATTTGACTCGTTGACAGCAAAAAATACGTCAACGGGTCCAACATTTTATAGGTTTACTAGCTAAATGACGATGGTGTGGTGTCAGAAAGTGGGTGAAAGTAAGATTTCTATGCAAGCATATTATATTTCCATGGTCAGTATAGTATAATTCTCATGATTGGCCTATCCGACCAACATGGGCAGCCAGTCGGGCCGCAATAGTCGTCCTTGCCGCCCAACTTTTATCCATAGCAAACGCCTAGCTTTTACTACTCTTATTGAGAACATGGATTTTTTTCTGGAGCTAAAAAGCCTCTCAACAGTGATTTTACTACACTGGCAGACACGGAACCAAAGAAGTAAAAAATCCTATGACACACGAAAATCCCGTTGTTCAATCAAGGCTCATTACTAGGGACTGGAATTTGCATTTTAGATAATTATCATCTAAAATGATATCTTACGAGCCCTCAGTTTTCGTGAGTGGTTCTGACAGCGATGTTGAGGTTGTTTGATGAAACTGGTGTTTGATCACTGAATATGAATGGATGTTCTTTTTTATTTTAAATTTTAAGATTGGTCAAATTCCGCGAATAAAATTACTTCAGTGTTTCAGATCTCGAGTGCTGATACAAAATTAACAGTAATAATTATCTTGACTTGAATGAAGTTGTACCTATACAAGCGTGGTCCCAATTATCTCTTAATCCCTACATCCAAAATCTATCGTATTATTGTCATTTGACAGTCCCCCCCCCCCCCCCCAGTCACCCGACTTGGGCTTGTTCGGAAGCAAGAAAGTGGTTTCTGATGAAATGCCTATATCATCCATGACCGAAAAATTCCCTCATTTCCACTTTTGACTAATGACCCCGAGTGTTGCAATACAGGATCCGAAGATGAGTTCGGTTTTAGAGAAGCCTTTCGTCGTCCTTGACCAAGATAAATCTTCACAATCTGTTGTTGATTGGATTATGTTTTTTCGAAACCAGTGATAGTTTAGTAGTTTTGGTTGTTTGGGCCGTTGGATTTTATTCTTCTGACAGCCTTTGGGAAAGAACATGATACACTATGATCGCCTATTCGACGGAGATTTGTTGATTTTTTTTCTTCCCAATTTGAACTTGACAGTAATAGCAATACAGCCGGTACTTTTGCTCACTTGTAGTTCATAGAGGCAGGGGCAGTACGGATTTTAAACTACTGTGAGCCATAGTCAACCACGCTAAGACTTTCTGCTTAGATCACTGATTTCTTTAGCGCAAGACCCTAAATTAGTACGGTCGTTTTTGCGGTGGATACTTACCTATATACGCAATGACCGCGTTACATGCACTGGCGAAAAATTCGGTTATTGTTGACTGCCGATTCCGATTCTGTAAGATGCACTTAGATATTGTAAGCCAAAAAATTTCAGCTCTCCGTAGACACCCATCGCAATTACTCATATTAAGGGACGCCCGAAGTGGTTTAAAATCATTTCCAGCTCCGCAAGATTTTTTTGCAGGCAAAATTCCGCATTGGCTATCGGAGCTCGAGTCTGTCCCTAGACGCTCGTCGATGACGCGCGCTGGTCCGTTCGTGGAAATCTTCCTGCAGCCATAGCCTCTTGATTTCCATAGCAAAGTACTATTTCCATAATGAGGTGCATTATAATGCTATTTAAATAATAAATATCATCAATTTCTGAACTTCTGAAGCTAATGTGCCAGGTAAACTCGTAGTCAGTTCAATTTTTCCCCCAATTTTTCCTTCTTATTTTTTTAAATAATTTTTTTAATAGGTAGATACGTTAAATATAATCAGTTATGAGTCCCGTCATCGACTATTTCTTCGTTACGTGGAAATCATTCTTGGGCTTCGTGGTAAAATCCATGCAGTCACCTGCAGTACTACTTTCATTATGAGGTGCATTATATTTTATAGCTCTTGGTACTGTTCCTGTTACTACCTATTGCGCCTATCGACCTTTCCTTTTTATTTCTTCCTTGTTTTTGTTGACGGTGTCTGTCCTTCTACGTCACCGCCAACCATGAAATAAATTGTACACGGACGTGACGTTTATCATAAACTACTCGTAAGTTTAAATACTTGCAAAACTTGTTTTTCTTATTATTAAACTGTTTACTACGCCTAATGAAAAAATTATTTGAAAATGGGGTTCCTCTTTTGATATGGATTAACGATCCTGATGAAGTTTGTCACACACCTAGATCCACAACTCGAGCCACCTGAAAATTCAATGGAAAATGGTAACAAACGCGTCTTGCATAAAATACTCTTTGGTTTTTCTCATATATTTGGATATTTTCTGTTTCAGTTTCGGAAATAAGCTTCTTATCGTCAAGCTTACTTTCTGAATGAGAGGTCCGCCTACCATCCCAAAGAAAATGTTCTGCTATTATTTCATTATGAAGCTTAATCCTGAGCGGCTATGGCAATAGATTATTCCTGTTATCTCCAATGACGTTTGAATTTTTGCAAAGATCAATTTACATAGTGACCTTGCTGGATGGCTTTCTGAGCGATCACCCAGGTGGCGAGAAGGATGTCCGGCTGCAGCGACTGTTGACCGGTTGTAGGCGTCGGAATGGGATCGAGGACGTTTGTCCAGTTCGTTAGAAGCTCTCTGTGCAACGTCGGGGCGCTATATTTAGATTGTGGGCGAGGGTGTTTTGAGAAGAATTGCGAGGGCCTATCGGTTTCGATCACACCCACGCGCCGGATCGTGGGTTCTCTCGTATATGAAGATCTTCTTGGGGCGCCAAGTTCTTTGGAGAAGTTACGGCTCGGAGACGCTTCTAATCTGTACGCCAGAGGTGGTAGAATGCGTTGGTCATCTGTCTAACGAGAATACCTCGATCTCCTGAATTATATCGCTTGTATTTATCTAAATTTCATCTTGAAAACCTCCATAAACGCTCACATTTTAACCTTCAGTAACATAAAATGCATAAGAAATATAGTTCTTTGAGTTATTCGAGCTTCGGGTCGAATAACGAGCACCCATAAACAAAAATAGCTCGAAATCTCTTCATTTTGTTTATTTGGAACTACACGGTTTCTGTCACACTGAGGCTGAATGTAGCGCGCGACATCAATTAGGATCTTGGCATTTGACCATATTGTTCATTCAACTATTGATCGAAAAATCGCCAAACAATGGGAATAATAATATGTTTTGAAAAAAACAAATAAATAAAACAGCTCTTCACTCGCCCGCCGTTCACGCTACGTATAGGCGCGCTATTCACAATGTACTGGAACTTTCTGATCACAGCATTGCTAACATCTTCATCCATTTTTTTACATTTCCAGCCGAAAAATCTACCAACTGTTTCACTACGAAGAATACTTCACTGACACTAATGTAAAGTTGCTTTCTCAAATCGTGAGCCTCTCATTTCGTTCTGACTGAAGATCACTCATGCCCCTAAACAGTGAACATTATGGGTTGATTCCTGAAGCCCCAGTTGCTCAACAACCTGCGGATTCATTAAATGGAACAACGAGCTTCGCGCCTCCTGTCCGTTCGATCCACTTCGAATTATCTGCCCTGCATTGTGCAACTCTCAACTATAACTTCATACCTCCGTTTCATTTCATAGCCGGCGCCCCGCTGCTGTGTGGGTCAAGTTCGTTTGCTTCGTTCGCCCTTTTATTTATTCCAGCTCTCCGGACGCTCCTATCGCTCTCCGACTCAAACCCATTTTTCCTCGCTTTGAGCTCTCAAAGGTCTTCGCCCTGCGTTACTAACCTTTCAGAGGCCTTCGATGAGCACCTCAGGGCTTGCATTTAAGAAAACAATACTGTGAACTCTGAAAACACGTGGCATTTTTAGGCTGTATTCCATCCTCGGAGGTTTTCCATATTCCGTCAGGCGCTAACGTTTAACTTTTGGCACATTTATGTCGCACCATTTAATGCATGGCGCAAACCATAATTCTGGTTCCCAACATTGTTTTGCTGCTCCAGAATAGAAATTTGAAAATTTTCACATCAGTCTTTTGGCATACGCTCAGCATGTCACCCTGACTCATATTGAAGAACGTTATCTCGAAAATGAGGGCAAAATCACGCTGATTCTTTTTGTAGATATAACTGAAATCTCAGCGTGGCAACCGACCCGTGTGTATGATGTAGGTTTTACAGTATGTACGATTCCACTTCGGGTTGTGTGTTTGTGGGGGGGGGGGGGGGGGCGATTCTGGTGAATACTATATAGACAATTTGGTTAGGATTTTCACAATTTTTCGTTGACATGCAGTCCATTCGGAGGTATTTACTTCTGGCCGTTTTCCTAGTGTACTGTATAGTGAGGGCCTCCTAATTTTTTTCTGGTTTTTAAATGATGTGGTGACGTAGTTCAGTGGAGAGCTGGCACTTGGCGTGGTATCGAGAGAGCGAGAAAACAATTGGTTGTCGCACGTTTTTCGATGTCAAGGGTATCTGAGGAAGTATGCATTCATTTTGTCTAATTTATTCGGCAATCCGTCGGATTTGTTTCCCCGTCTCCAGCGACAGGGTCAACAATCCTCAGAAAAGGGTTATCAAGATTGTGAGGTCGCCAAACGTGTCGGACGGAATGTGGCGCCCGGCGCCTGGGGATTTCCCCTTTGCATCGTGTCGGGGACGGTCGGGTCTGGTTTGTTAACGCATTGTCCCGCAATAAAAAATATCTGTGGGTGTAGTCTTCCTTGAAAGGCTTCGGGACCGAACTCGAGGACGTCTGCCCCTGGGTTACAGTTGGTCATCCATGTACATGTAAAAATCATGTAAAAGGGCGCTTCACTAGCACTGGCGAATGGTGGGAAATCCTTTGAGTGGTATGATTGTGAATTATGGGAGATAGTTATTCCATAATTATTGTGCATTCGTGTGAAGGTTCTGTACAATAAATTATAAGGTAGGATAATAATGGCAGTGGCGCATCCTGGCAATATGGGAGGGAGTGGGTGTTGTTTCACCCTTCAGCAAGTTTCATATTAATTATCATTTACTTTCATAGAATATCTTAAAAGAAAATTGTTGAACGTGAGAACACCAGAAACATATTTGATTCATCTCTCTTTGGAGAGGCCTTTTCTCGCCATTTTGGGTTAGACGGAATGAAATAATATATGATGTTGATCTACATTTTTTAAATTTACGGATTGATGGTATCATTCGCTAAAATGTCGCCTTCATATTCGTCGATTTAAGTTCCTTGCCCGGTAAATTGTTGGAAATGTGGTTTTTACCATTCCAAAGTATTCCGTTTCTCGCGAATCACTGACCCGATTTTGCTTGCGTTTGGTGGGTAATTGGGGTGTAGCCCAATAATAAACCGTTGTGTAATACTTTACAGTGTTTGTATCCTGAACCTTACAACATCTAATAACAATCCAGCTGGGATCAGTTTTCTCGAGACTGTTGAAAATTCTGTTGACAATAGCTTTTTCAGTTGGCTACACATTAAAAGACGAGGCAAAGCAGATCAGGGTCATGGACTACGTAGTATGTTGTTAGATTTCCTAAACATATTCCATCAGATAATGATATACTAGTAGGTATATTCCTAATTCAAGTCCTGCTCAAAGAAATATGCTATCCATCCTTCAAGTACCAGCTTATCTGTGGTTTCGAAATCCGTCTTGAACTTTTTGATTCCTGTGAGATTAATGGAGCTGTTTAGTTGTTCCATGCTGTATAATTTTTGTTTCTGCATTCTAGCTAACGCATCTGGAAGATTGCTCACAACGATTAATTGAACGCAATATAAATGTCCGTAGCCTCTTGCAGAATCTACGTTCAGCTGTTCAACAAGTGATACGTCATCATCTAATAGCCTGTGGTCCTCTGTTTTCTATTTCCTACTCCTAGAAATTGATTGTTCCCTTTCACCTATCTTCTACTTTGCCTGTCCTAACGCGCAGGTAATGGCTTCACCGGCAAGTTGTGTCCCCATAAACCCTTGAGACGAACAATCACAATAAATTATTCACTTCATGTCGGCCAACACATTTTACGACTCGAAGTTGAAGGGAATGCGGATAGAAAAGCTACTCTCACGTAGGTTACATGAATTAGCACTATTCGAGTGGCCTGCCAGCTCAGCTGTTTGAAGGGGATCAAGCATCAAGGCCAGGGTTGACTCGGAAAGAATGTCCCTCACCTTATGCGCGTCGTACCTCACAAACGATGGTAACTGCCTATTATAGATTTCTTCTGTCTAATTAAACTTTTTTCCTTACCTAGTGAACTTTTTTTCCAATGAGTCTAAAATTGTATTACTCGAAATTTTGAAACTTACTAACGAAATTTTGCCTAGGTATTTACCCTAGTTATTTAACCTATGTATTTACACGATGAAAGGGCAAAGCAAAAGGTGATTTCGAAGGTGAGCAGTTTTCTAAAACAAGTGGTTAAAATTTGACCCTTAGTACCTGTGGTGATCGGCTGCTCCCTATAAACAATGTAATAGCGTCACTTGAGGTATAAGCCGCGTCTTGGCGGCTTCCCGGAGCGGGGTTCCCCTACCCCCCTCCGGGTCTGTAATAAGGGGTATAAAAAGGCGATGTATTTAACCAATAAACAGTCAATCAAGTCACAACCCGACTCAAGTAGTCTCGTGTACTTATTGCTCCCGCTGGATCATCACAGTACCCATTTGTTTAACTGGGCAAAACTCGCTGAAAATCTACTAAAATGGCTAAAGATCACTAAAAATCACTATAAACCACCAAAATTGGAATGGTGACTCGTGACAGAAAATGGCTACCTACCTTCTTCAATAGTCAAAATATCGTTTCTAAAAAAGTGGGTCTAATTGGAGTTTCTATGGGTTATAAAAACAACGGACGAAGAATTAGTTGAAAGCCACCAAACCGTTCCAAGATACCTAATGAATCAGTATAGAAACAGATTATTTTACAGTCAAAATAATATATGAATATTTTAAATGGGTCAAGTTTGAGTTTTTAGGGTTCAAAATTAGCTTTGATTCGCCGAATCCTATAATGGGCAATTTTCGTAGGTTACAAATTCTTTTTTTTTTTTTTGCCAAATTCTGTTCAGTAACGGAAATTAACACTTACTGACCACACACTGAAGTGTTTTATGTCAGAAAGTCTAGGCAGGAAACGATTGAAATTTGAGTTTCTGACATTTCCGCTAGAAATGACGTATCAGGTAAATCGACGGGTAGTTAATCTCAAATCCGGCTTAGAGCGCTAGTGCATCACTTAAACTATGTACAGAACCGCAGTGGATGAATGGATGGAACCCCAAATTTATAAATGCATTTAAAAAACACGTCCTCAACATCAAACCATGGGGAGGTCATGGCAAAGGTTCTTGAAGGTTGCCTGGAAGGTTTGCCATTTCTAATGTTGGGTTGTTATTTCTTCGCCTCCGAGGCTTCGCTCGGCCTCCGAAATTTTTATACGACATTTTTTGCCGCATTTTTACTTCCCTCATTAAAAAAAAAACGCTTGTTTTGGAAAACTGGCTTCAAACACAATTTTTCCAAGAGTCCCAGATGTTTTCTTTCCTCAACAAAAAACAACAAAAAATCGAAAATTCCCCATTGACTTATATGGTCATGCTGCATGACTGGACCTTTCTTCTTTCATATGATAAGGAAAAGACTTCTCTATATTATTTTATAAAATCTTCTTCAGCTCCTCTTTCTCTGAAAAGTTACCTCACTCAAGCTACCATCTCACCATCCGGAGATAGGGAACATTGTGCGGGCTCAAGTAACTGTGACTCTTGACCTCAATGGGCTTCCCTGGAGTACCCACATTTTCCCAGCACCAAGGCCGTTTCGCCTATTGGTTTGGATACCGTGTGGTGCTGCAACTTTAATGTTTTTATTTTTCTCATCTTTATTGATCCCTGAGGTGAAAATGTGTACCTACTAACTATTCAAAGGTGACAGGTTATTGAGTGAATAAGTGAAAATAGGAAATATTAAAAAATGATGAAAGGTCAGGTACGTTGAGGAGACCCCTCTCAGTGATGTAATAACCCATGTAGCTAGTTGAAGACGTTGTTTCTCCATGGCAAGATACCTACCTACGAGGGATGATTCGTATCTTTTTGCGTAGTATCCGACTTGCCTAGTAGTGAGTGAGTAGATATTTAATTTTTATTTTCGATCCATAAACTATGACTGTATTCCCTCATTCTTTCAATAAATGAACGGTTGTGACTGTAGGATATCACTCATATAGAAACCTTGAAACCGCTCCATTTGCGTATTTCTTGGTCCTTCCCGTTAAGCCGTGAATTAGATTGGAAGAAAGCTGTTGACGTCCTTTAGAAGTTCCACATTTCGAAACCCATTTTTGGATGTTTCGCTAATCGGATAACCTTCATATGCACCTTTTTGGAAAGCTCTCCCGTGGCTCTTTCATTTGAATTATAATAACCGTGCAATTTCCCCATCAGACCAATATTCTAGGCTAAGGTTCATTCCAATCGGAATCTGTGAAATACATAATTGTAATTAAGTGAATGGGTGTTTGAAATGGGAAACATAAGGCCGAAAAAATGTACTTATAATGTATTGTGCTATACCTAGGTATTTACCGAAGCGTTGAAGGCTCGTTAACGTGAGTGATGTTTCTGACGTAGTTCGTGATAGGTGGGTTATTCTATTAGCACTCGATATTATTTGCATGTTCCCCAAGTTGGAAGTGAAGGGACCATAAACGGTTGGTTGTATCCTGATTCGGATCCTGTTGGGAGATGCCAACGTGATGCTTGTCCGCATAATTTTAAAGGGACCAAATGTTTGATGGATCTTAGATAAGAGAATATGCTAACAAGGTCCGGTTATTGGAGAAACAATAAGCGACCGGGGGTTCCCCTGGTAGGTAATTTGCATGAAATGCCTTGATTGGCGATAGAATGACAGATTCAACACTCCTACCCTGCTGTGCCTTGCTGTTTGTTATGTGAACTGTGTTGAACCATAAGCTATTACCATAACACAACAAATTGATATCTAAACGACAAAATCCTGAATATATCAAATTCCTCGCCGAGTTCAGGAAGATCGGAATTGGTATATCTTAACATTTCAAGTTCATTTATATACCACTGATTCCACGCCCGCGTGGTAGATAAATTTTGCGTTTATTAGAGCCGGTTTGGGTGATGTTATGGTATTATTCAATCTTGAAATTTCTAGGTAGCACAAGAAACACCGAACCGTAGGCATAATATAAAGATGAATATTATTGGTAAAGGTTTATTAAGTACGATCATGAATTTAAACTCTCAAGCCCTTGAGCATTTTCGCTTGTCACAATGTAACACTATGTGATGAATTTTGTGTGTCGTACATGTGCTTCATCCCCCTGAAGTCGGTTTCGGAACCTCATTATGGGGTCGAGTTGCTCACATTTACTCACGTATCCATGGCGTAAGTGCGTTAATCAAGCCCGCAGCCCTCTCGAAAAGCACATCAACCCGCCGTTCCTCCGGACCTAACAAGATTCAGATCACTCAAATCCGCCGATTTTTCACTCTACCGTCGAACTCCATCCCAGACGTTCGCTAATTTTTTTCTCTTCCGCCGCAGATGAAAAATTGAGAAAGGGCTCCAATCGTGCATTTCTCATTATTACCTTCTTTTTCTCATGCAAAGAAGCAGTAAAAGAGGATTTTACCGCCCCTGGGTATCACAAACACGTGGGATTTTCGGGCATTTGACCAAGAGTTCGAGAAATATTAATGATACTTCTCTGGTCGCGAATTATCTTGAAAGATCCTGCCATGTGGATGTGGGTATCTGTAACGCCTTTTGATGGCACCCCGTTCCCCCGCCAGTTTACTGGTGTATTGCGTAACCTGTGTCCCTAGAACCTTTCAAGCTCGTCTTATCGTTGAGAAAATTAACTCCATCTTCCATATTTAATCCTATTGTTGAGAGGACTTCGTGGTCCACACCCAGAGGTATAAATATACTGAATAATGTTTATGTTGTCTATTTATGTACAATACTGTTTGTTGTGCGTGTTCCTGGGTACAATCCTGTATTGAAACTCGCCTAACCGTAAAGAATAATTTTAGTAATGAGCTGAAATTCGGGCTCATTGAGGGCGGAACTCAAGGGGGTCTCGTATTTATGTGTTCTAAATTCTAGGACCGACCCTTGGATTACACCACAGTATAGCAATTGTAGTTCCAGTTGTTGATAATAATTACGCTAAAAATTATAGTACTTACTGATTGTCAGTCAGCTGCATATTTCTTCTCTCATATGGTTTTAATTCCCTACTGAAGAATTTGCTATAAATTTGTCTCTATTTAGTGTGCTGTATGTTTAGTGTGCGATTCATTTGCAATACTCCATATTGTAGAATAACTGTAGATTAGTCAGCTTTGAAGGTTCAGTCAGGTGAAAAACTATGAAAAAAAAGCGTTGCTGTAGGAGGCGTCTAGCCACCAGTAGTTTGTGTTTATGACTGTAAGTTTATTGTGGAATGAAATCTGGGGTACACCCCCAGACCCCCGGATTATAACAGCTTAGATCAAGGATCAAAGCAAGGAAACATGGAACATGTTTTTCGAATAGGTACATGATAACAGAGGTGTCGTGATATCCTCCCAGAACATCACTCCTTATTATTAAGATCTCACAAATAAATCAGGGAATGAAGTGGCAGACGCAGGAGGCCCCAGAGACCTGGAGGGGATCCCCACCATCCTCAACCAGTATGGAGGATGGAGGGAGGATAGTCCCAGGACTATAAAAACTCGCCTGCTTCACCTTCTAACTCATTCTACGCTCACATCAAGTCGCTGACTTATCTCTCACCTCGCTCCTCCTCTTGCTCTCCTCCTCATAAAAGATCCCAGAGTGGTGGCAGCCTTCCAGGCCGTAACCAACTGGGCAAAACTCCTCCTAACGCCTCGAGTGGTGGATACCCTCGGATATTAACCTTAAGTGGTGGATATCCTTCAGGTATTTACCAGCGGTGGATATCCCTTGGATATTAACCGGGGGCGTTAGGTCCTCCTGACGCTACCATTGGTGGACACCTTCTAGGTGTTAACCGGGGCATCAGGCACATCTTCCTACCTCGCCTCTTCACCTATGCATTCACCACAAGAGGATATGGAGATATGTAGAAAAACGTCTGCCAATTCGAGTAGGCACTATAGCTTCCTCACTTGAATCACATGAACGTATAGATAGACTAATTGGGTAGGTTCCTAATGATATGGACCATCTGCAATCCGACCCGCGTGTACCCTCAAAATTTTATCTCTCTACAACTGTTTTTCGCGTAGTTAGAAAACATTTCATGTTTGCACATGCACAGAGGGAAATTACAGTAAGATTCCAATGAAGTTCATAGGCGGAGCCTCAGGTGTGTGGGGATAGGCTTGGAGGATGGGGCACCTCTTCCCCTCCTCCGGGATTGAAGGAACTCGAACCTGCCAGGAAGAACACAGAGAGAAAAGAAAAAATGAGTACGAAAGCAGCCACTGCACTACATCTACCTCGATCCTCGGAGTATTTTTTAATGTTTTCAAAAATGAATAAATAAATTATACTGATCAACCCTCCAAATGTGAACTTATTTCAACGATAATTAAGGTAGTTATGGGCACTCCAAGTATTTCACTTTTGCGCATGCGCAGACTGAACGATTTTCATGATTTTGAAACGGGACCATCTGCGATCCAACCCGCGTATACCCTCAGAATTTCAGCTCTCTTGCGACTATTTATCGCGTAGTTCGAAGCGTTACAAGGAAATGTTCAACATTTCATGTTCACGCATGCGTAGATCAAAGTTACGATTCCAATGAAATTAATTTGGAACTACCAAAGTATTATTCCTGACCGACCCTCCAAGTTTGAACTCATTTCAACGATATTTAGGGTACTTATGGGTGTTCCAATTATTTCACGCTTGCGCATGCGCAGACGAAAGTTACAGTACTTTTTCAATGATTTTGGTATGGGACCATCTGTGACCCAACCCACACCTACCCTCAAAGTTTCAGCCCACTTCGACCTTTATTTCGGGTAGTTATGGGTGTTGCAAGGAATTACCACAGACAGACACGGAACCAATTATGTTCCTCGATGTCTGAAACGGAAAATGGTAGTGGACATTTTCATTTTGGAGGACATGAACTTTTTTTTACTCAATCACGAATCCAAGGCTTCCCTGCCTTTGGTTGTGAGGAAGCAAAAAAACCTCGGAACCTGGGAACCAAGCCTCGGACCAGGGACCTAAGGCAATGTAATACACGTGGTCAGCTGCTTTCGGCGTTTTTCGGGTAGGTAGAACCCCCTCGGCAGTTTTCGGCGGAGTGGGGTCCAGCGGTGCTGTCCTCGGCGAAGGTGGTGCAGGAGCAGCGGTGAGTTGGGTGGTAGGAGGGGGGGTAGTGGGAGAACTGTGGGGGCGACGGGGAGGAGGCCGATTGTTTACGCGGACGCGGACAGGACGCTCTCCAGCCCGGTTTACTCCCGTAAAAACATGTTCCATGTTAAAATAGGCTAAAAATGGTACAAATCTTCTTACTGCATGTTCTTCCAAAGCATCCAGATCCAGTCATAGAGTACGACCATGAAATGAAATGAAATGGTTTTATTAGAACAGCATGTGCAAGACAATGGTCAAAATAGTATGTTTTAAATAATATAAGATCGACAGTCGTCGGTAGGTAACTACCTACAGCTGTACCGGTATTCAGTAAATACCTATCTAAGGAAAGGAGGAGCGCTGAAGTTGGCCGGCACACCACCCACCGTTGCCCAAAGGGTGGCCTAATCCCTACACGCCCCGGTGTAACTTGTTCATGTCCACTGACGTTACTGTATATTTGTGCGTTATTTTCGTTTCTGGGAAGGTATAGCTGCTTTCATGCTCGCCATTCTATGAAGAATTTCACTCTCCTGACCGGACGTGTCGAGCCACCGTGAGACCACATGGTATGTGTGTGGTGTTTATGCCAACACTTGTTTTCTTTCCTCCCAAACGTATGCTATTTTTCGATACTTTCCATGCAGCACAGACTTTTGAAAATGATTGGTATTCAAGTACCTATCGACCTGCAGTACCAAAGTATATTTCTATTTATGTACGATACATCATACAGTAGACGGCTCCATGATCTGTAATCTCCCTCTCGTTGTAAGATGAATAGTATTCGCCAACACCTTCGTGTGTCACGTATTGCCATCGTGATCATCATTACGACCACGATTAAGCCTCCGAAGGAATGCGGTACTTGGCCCATTGTTTTTTTCAGCCACCTGATCATACCTAAATGCCGACCCATGACTCGACTCTAATCTCAAAAGCTGCAGGGATCTTTACTCCATGGGATTTCTGATCGTTTTCTTTTTTTCCGCTGTGGAGTCTTTTGTTAAATGGAAGCGTTTGGGTCCAGCCGGCAAAAACTGGGTATTCCCCGGCCCACTCCCCCGTTCAAATCTCCTGGCAAGTTCACGACTGCTAGTGGTAAATCCCACTTGAGTCTACCGGATCTCTTGCTCTTCACACATGCGGCATTAGCTAAACAGAGGGCGCACGCTCGAGTCACTTCGACGGACCGGACACTAAATTTATTTATTAGCGAAATGTGGAGCAAGAATGTTTACCTCTCTCCTGCTTGTCAGTATTTTTAATACAAATCAGAGCGACTTGTCTCCTCTGCAACTGCCTTACCCATATTTACTATTACCTGGTATGACTCATCGTACAGACAAAACGGACGATAAGACGCCATGTTTTGGTGATGGGTGTACTTGATAAACGTTTTCCTCCGATTCACCTCCATCTTCACCTCTTCGTCTTCCTGCGTCTTCACCACTTCAGCGTCATAGAGATCACAAATATTGTTTCGGCGAAAATGGGTTCAGAATTTTAGGAAATACATAGTTATTTTCAAAATATTTTTCACAAGATTCTAAATGCATCCCTGGTTTTTAAGAAAAATTGTTTGTATTTCTTGACTTGTACGTCTATGTACATAATTTAAAAAAAATTATGTGTTTGTAAGTATGCGTATTACTCTACAGCCTATTAACGGTTGAGCTGATTTTCATGCCCTTTTTTGGTAACAATTTTCCCAACGTCGTCTGAATTAGATTTTAGATAAAAATCTTAGCCAAATAAATAAGAGTGTTCGAAGAAAGCAAAAATAGCTTTAATCAACAAGAAGTTGTATTATATTCTCCTTGTTATATGATTACACTAATGATAAATGATGGTTGTCTATTAGGTATAGAATGGTGGCTCGAGACTATTCCAATAGCACTCTAAAATATCCTTCCCCTGAAAGTGAGTCAAATTCGGACCCCCACCCAAAGTAATAAGAAAATTAATTTCACAGAAAATGGTCATTCTGCTTTCGACTTTCTGCTTTCCGTACCTAGTAGGATATTATTTGTAATTGATGACGTCTGCTGTCATACGAAGTAATAAGAAAATTTATTTCATTGAAAATTGCTCAGTCTTCATGCTGAATGACTGGAACTTTTTGCTTTCCGTACCTGTTGTGATATTATTTGTTATGTCCCAATTGATGACGTCTACTATCATACGAAGTAATAAGAAAATTTATTTCATTGAAAATTGCTGTCTTTATGCTGAATGACTAGAAATTTTTGCTTTCCGTACCTGTTATGATATTATTTGTTATCTCCCAATTGATGACGTATACTATCATACGAAGTAATAAGAAAATTTATTTCATTAAAAATTGCTCAGTCTTTATGCTGAATGACTAGAAATTTTTGCTTTCCGTACCTGTTATGATATTATTTGTTATCTCCCAATTGATGACGTATACTATCATACGAAGTAATAAGAAAATTTATTTCATTAAAAATTGCTCAGTCTTTATGCTGAATGACTAGAAATTTTTGCTTTCCGTACCTGTTATATTGTTTGTTATGTCCCAATTGATGACGTCTGCTATCGTACGAATGGAAATCACCCGTTAGCCCGTCGTCACCCATTTATAGAAAAGCACTTGCTGATGAGGAGTTAGAGACTGAATGGCAGGTACATGAGAAATCAAGGGATGAGTTTTTTCAATCCATTAAACTCACCTACGACGTTTAAAGTGACCCAGATCCGCTGAGACCTTGTCCATGTTACTTTATGAGCCTTGACTAATAGTTTCACTTGAGGCGGGCTAATACCCTCCACTGGCCAGGACTACTGATTTACGTCCCGTGGAACGCAGGGGTCAGAGCCTTGCGACACCGTCAAACCGCCCAACACCTCACGTTGCTAGTCGTGATTCGTGCTATCCATATTTTTTTTTGTCTCGAGGTGCTCCCGGTTGACTGATAAAGGTCGGCTTTGGCGGTCATTGATTGTGGCCTTCCATTCGTCATTCCTAAGAATTCTGTTCGGTTCATTGCAACCCACTCAGCGACAATCTCGTTGGTATTTCATGAACGTCGATATCTAAAGTGACCCTTCCCTTGGTGTTGTTTCCATATTCATCTGTACTAAAATGTTCACTCTTCTACCGTCTGATAAACTGATCTCATTGATGTTGTGCATGCATTATACTGGGAACTTCCTTCAGCAGACTTCCTGATCTTTGAGATTATTCGAAAATTGATGATTGATCACAGGCCTCTTTTACTTTTGGTTTATTATTATGTGAATAATACACCTATGTAATCGCTCAGCAAACAAATTTTTATAACACCCCCTCAAACTTTTTTCTTTTCCGTTTCAAGGTGCGTAGATTCCAAAAATGCAATGTCCTTACGCCGTCCGCCATACGCCGTATCACGTGTACAGGCTTCATTTTCGGTCTAAAAAATTCGTTCTTTCGCACACATGCTCCATTTGGGCCCTAGTTGTGTCCAGAAACTTTTCAGCCCGATCGGAATATACCCAGGGGTGTTATGAGTGAGAATGAGTGTAAAAATAGGTACTTTTTGCGTTTTAACAACATGTTAGTAACATGAGCTTCTGAGATATCGTTTTCCATGTTTTGGGGACGAGAAGACCGAATATGAAGTCGATTTTGACCAAACAGTGGAAAATTGAGTTCTACCAAATGCTCAGCTCCCAAAATTGATTTTTTATGAGCCAAAAACCTGGGAAATCGTCTGAAATCACCATCAGTTTGTATAATAACACTGGAAAAAGTGTCATCACGTGGATCAAGACGATTAAATGTGGATCAAAGATAGTTTTAAAAAAAAAACGCGTTACCTAATTTGTGTTTTAGGGGCCAAAATTAATGGAAACCATCAGAAATAGCTATTTCGATTATTACGCATGAAAGAAACAATAAATGAACAGCCAACATTTCTGTAGGTATGTCCAATAGAATAATAAACCCATGTGACTTTGCAGCGTTTTTTCTCTCTTCCTTGCTGTCCTCCGAAATCTAAACTTGGAACTGGCTCTCGTTTCTCCTCCAACTCCACGGGTTCAGTAGGCTTGAGGTAAATGTTGCCAATTTCTTTTCCTCCATGATGAATAATGGCTCAAGTCCTGAGATGTGCCGGGCATAATCCAAGTCAAAGTAGTCCAAGTCATGTGTTATTGTGAACTATTTCAAAGAAAGTCGCATCTTAATGGAAAAGGCGTCTTTTTTAAGATAATTACATTTATATATATGTATATTTATTTGTGCAACACCAAGAGTATAATTCACGTTCTAACATTCAGTTGTCGATGGTGCAGGTGCGTACTAACGCTAACAATTCACGGTGTTCTTTCAGTTGGGTAAGTGACTCATGTAATTTGAATGTTTAAAGTTGATTACCGCCCACTTTGTTCTGCGGTTCTTCACAAACCAGGATGCCGTAACGCTCATTGGCTTGGAATCTAGAGTGCCTCAAGAGATGCGGTCACTTCTTTTTTTCCGGATACATAGTCGAGAGGTGTGGTGGGCCTCAGTATTCTTTTTTTTATCCCTAAGGGGTTGTAATATTGGGGTTGGCTAATGGGAAGTATTGAAGTTGCCTTACCGAAGAAGGACATTTTCTCTTTGAGACCGTCAATTTTTCTACGAAGCTGGTTGAGTTTTTGAAGGCAGTTCGACGATGTGAAGGTCCTCTTGAGTTTTTTCAATGTTCAGTTCTATTTGTACCACGCACCCCGGAATATTTCCTAGATTGAGTCATCGCTAAATAACTAACTCATCGTTCTTCACTGATGAAATGTGCTCCCTCTTCATATGTGCAGTCAAGTTGAATAAATTATCTTCATTATATATAAATGTTCCTTCAAACGGTGAAACGTAAACACACCGTTAAAATAAAATAAAATATATGGTTGTGCTTTAAATATGGTGTATCGACTAATAATACTGTAAAGAAAACAGCAGAATGTTGCACAGTTAACAAGTTTATTGATTTTCAACCACACAGCGACCCACGTTTCTGTGTAATAACTAGTAAACTCTAAAACACATTTATGTGTCCAGGGCCTGGGAGTGTAGTTGCCACTACATTCTTGATTCATTTTAAGCAGTTGTTTTAGTCGCTGAGAATTGAGCCTAGGGAGATCTCTCATCACCTTGATAGGTGTTAGCGACGGTCTATTTTGCCATCTATGTGATGATAACCCTACTGTCCAGATAAGTATTCTGTACACAACTTGAAATGCCCATAACTGTTTCGAAGTTTAACGACAAGAAATGTCGAGGGTACGTGCGGGTTGGTTCCCTGTTGATCAAATTCATTAGCCCATCAGATTCATTCCATTTTAAGATCCGTCTGCGCACACGAGAAATTTTTCCTGAAAACCTGTACCCTTTGACCTGCAGAAGGTAGTTGAGAACTGGCTCACGCTATTCACGCGTCACTGTCCTGGTTCAATTCAATTCAGTTCAATTTTTTTATTCAGCAAATATTTTATACAACAAATATAATGATTTTTAGAGAGTCTATATACTTAATACAAGATCTAAACTTATGTTGGTTTATGAGCCTAAGGTCAGTGACCCGTCCAGGCTCGTCTCTTCCACCACTTCTTATTACTGCTTATGTATGTACCAGCAGTTTCATTGACAAAACAAACCTTAAGTGTTTGGAGAAAGAGTTACATTGGTCAAGAACCAAAAGTATTTACAGGTTATTCCTAAGTAGTTATTAAATACACTTAATGCTACGAAGGCTGATTTGTATTTTATCCTAATTTAAACTTATTTATAACAACACTTTCGTTATTTTCAAGCTCAAAATATTCTAGAACTAGTTTTTTAAATTTTCCTGTTGATGTTGAAGTCTTGGTTAGGAGCGGTAACTGTTTAAATAGGGCTGGAGCCTAGCCATGGAAATTGTCGAGTTTAGAAATCATTATGTGCCTGTGGTATCTGGAGGACATAGTTGGCATTTGTTCGCGTCGGTCTAATCACCGCTTGCTTAGTAAATAAATGCAGGTGTTTATGCACATATAAAACAGTTCTGTGAATACAAGCCATTCTGGGAGTGAGAACACCGAAGTGTTTGTATAGGTAACTAGTTGAAGTACGTTTATGGGAATTAGTTGCAATTCTCAAAACTGTATTCATTGCTATGTTTATACTATTAAAGGTTGAAGCATAATTACCTCCCCAGACAATGATACCATAAGTTAAAATGCTGTATATATGAGCATAATACACCATTTTAAGGTTTTCTTTCGTTAGCCATCTTCGTAGCATCAGAAAGTAGTGCATGGATTTCCTGATTTTATTCTCTATTTCAGCTACATGATCCTTCCACTTGAGATGCTGATCCACGTGCACACTTAGGTATTTTATTGTACTCAGCCTTTCTATTTCCATGCAGCTGCACAAATTTCTTACTACGCCACAGTTTTCCTTGTGCACTTTGAGTTTAGAGTCATTAGGAAGTCCTGTTTTGTTTATTGAGAATGTAGTGTACTTGGTTTTCGAAAGGTTCATGGTGAGACTATTTGTGCGAAACCATTTGGCTACTTCATAGACAGTCCTTTCTGCGATAGAATGCGCTAGCTCCCAGGTATTCTCATTTATCACAATAGCTATATCATCAGCAAAAGCTACAAATTTTCATCTCAAGTTCATAGTAAAAAGGTCATTTATATGTATCAGAAACAAAATTGGGCCAAGGACAGATCCTTGCGGTACTCCAAAGCAGATTTTTTTTCGATTGCTATCAATATCCTGAATTTGCACATATTGCTGTCTATCTGTGAGGTATGATTCGAACCATCTAACTGCAGATTTATCAAGCCCAATTCTTTCAAACTTAAGGACTAATCTCGATGTTTCTATTGAGTCAAACGCTTTAGTCAGATCAATGAATATTGATATTATTTTGCCTCCTTCGTGGAGCCCCTTTGTTATTTCCGTTACTAGATTAACTAGCGCATCCTCTCTGTTCCCATGTGCTGTCGAAATCAAAACTGGACAGGGGATAAGAGATTATTGGATTCGAGATATTCTATTAGTTGCGACTTTGCTATTTTTTCAAATATTTTCGCAAAGTTTGATAGCAGCGAAATAGGGCGGTAATTACTTTCTAGTGTTCTTGGTCCTTTTTTATACAGAGGCCGAACTATAGCTATTTTGAGGCAATTTGGAAATTCACCCTGTAATAAGCTCAGATTAATCATGTGAGTAAGAGGGGACGTTAAAAATAGTGCCGTGTTTTTAATCACGTTGGATGATATTCCGTCCCAGCCTGGACCTGTCCCGCCCCTGATTGATTTAACAGCTTTGAACACTTCTTCTGTTGTAGTGGTCCTAAAACTCATTTTAGATGAAGCCATGTTTGGAAGATCACTGGTTGGCTGATAGTTTAGAAATTCTGAGTTTAATTGTTCTCCTACTGATGTAAAGAAATCATTCAACCTATTGACTATTTCTCTGGGGTCCTGAATTTCCTATCACAAATTAATTTCTTCTACACTGCTATTTCCTTATGTCTAACACCAAGTCGATCTCTAAGTTCCCACCCAAAAATATCTTTACCTATATTACCTCTTCTTCGTGGACATAACAATGAAAGTTTTCAGTTCATTCTTTGAGCCCTTGTTGTGAATTATCGCATACTGTTCGGGTGGTCCCAAACAATTCTAGTATCAGTGTGCCGTTGAGTGTGCTGACTGTGCTAGTTATCGGGTTCTTTTAGTGAAATAATCTATTTTCTCTAATTGAGAGGAGGGAAATCAAATATAATGTTTAGCACTAGTTTTCTACTGCAAGTCGGTACTACGCACCAAATTCTTATCGATGATCTTTGTTAGATGAAGTATTTTGAAGTTAAAATTCATCATGTGGATTAAGAGTCAGTCATCTGTAAACATTCCAGTTATGTAAATACACTTCAGTTTATTTTTAGCACCTTTGAATACCAGTACACTGGTATTTCACGAAGCGTTTATCACACAATTTGCTTGTAAATAATAACCTACTTACCTTTCCACATACAAGCGCATGTATTCCATGTTGATTATTCTCAGAAACCCCTTTTAGAAGCTATCGACATTCTATACTAATCTCAGCAATAATTATAGGTATAGGCTAGGTATCATTATTTCCTCTTCGCCGATTTTTACGATGGGGTGAGCTGTTCCTTATTGTACATTGTATCTAATAAAACGGTAATGACTGCGCCATCACATTACCTACTTTCCCACACGGATTTCCGCATCATTTTCTACAAGATAATCTTAACCGGAATCTTTCCTTTCTGAAGCTCGTTACCTACTTTAGTGAAATAATTTGCCCGAGACAGTCCGCTGTAGTTATTTTGATTTTCTCTAGCGATTCAATGATGGATTTACCGGACCATGGAATCCACTGCCTCATCGCCACAATACTGATGATATGAAGAAAATCCAGCAATTACCGGGCAGCATACTTATGATTGATGCCAACCTAACAAATAACTAGATTTTATGCTCTGATCTGGATAAGTACTAGTTTTCAGATAGGTTCACCTCAATATTCAGCTATTTCTTCCCTAGTCGTGTACTTGCAAGTACCTACTACTTGAAACATTACTCCTCGAATTCGTTGCATCAAACTTATGTAAAATTTCATGAATGTAACGTTCATTAACATTATTTATACTGTTCAAAACCTATGATGTATATGCCAAATTCGTGTTTTGGTTTTTTGTTTTTGGTTTATTATTTTCAATAATGAACCATTGGAATCGAGCATGAAAAAAAAAAAATTCTTACCCCCCCTCAAAATTTGATGGTTTACGTTTCAAGGTATGTAGAATCCAAAACTGCAATAAAAATATTTCTGTCTGTCCGCCGTACGCCGTACGCCGTACGCCGTACGGGCCACTTTTCTTAGTTACCATGAAAGAAAATTGATGAAATTCGGGTTATAGGTTCCGTTCGCTGTCTAGTTGGTCCTCGAAGCTCGACGTTACTGTGAGTCATCTCTAAGGGGTTCAAAATAGGGGTTGAAATTTTCAAAACGCCTATACCATTTTTTTTACGTGAATATTTTTACGGTTTTAAATAGTTCTTGAACTTGCGAGTTTTTTAAGACCATCCGGAGCGTCGTACGTCCAGCCGTTCGTTCACAGTAAGGCCCCGAAGTTTGCACCGACAGGCATTTTCGACTCCAGTGTGAATGAAATTGTATACAATTCAAACCAAATCTCGTAACCAGAGACGCGCCCACAATAGGAATTTGTGAATACGGCCAATCATTGGTAGGGATCACCTGATTATATTGGCGGAGTATGAAGTCGAGTTGGTTGTTCTGTGATATTATTTCATTTGAAAAATGATGGCTCTGTTGGAGTTTGTTGGTAGGTAGTGAAACTTGAACAAACGTTGAAGTATTATTGATGGGTAAATTATTACTACGGTAAATCATTACTCAACGGTAAATTATTACACAACGGTTCATTATACCATCTACGTAGAAGGGGCTGGAGTTTGTTGGTAGGTACTTTTGCAACTTTTTTCACTCCTCATCAACAATTTCTTTTCAGAACTTCATTGTGTGTGTTTCTTTTTGTTAGGTACTGTTTGTCATCGGCAGAATTATTTTAGCAACATTTAACTCGTGATTTAGGTAGGTGCCTAGTAACGTGTACGGGGTTAGGTACTAACCTACGGAGGGTCTGCGATCTACATTATATGTATAGAGTAGTACATATCATAAATTATATAGACGGATTATCTATACATAGAGCTGTGATCTGTAACGGAAGGGTATTCTATACAAAATAATAAACCGTTGTGCAGGGATTTGCAGCGTTTTTTCAGTTGTAGGCATCTTTATTTGTAGACAAAATTAATTTATTATGAAGGAGCGCCATTGCAATAGGTAGTTGTGTTGAACATATTTGAGAACATGGAACAATAAATTACAGGTAGCTTGTGTTGAACAACAATTATAGTCGTACCACAGTAGTTTTATTTATAGTAGTGTTAGTCAGTAGAACATGAACAAATAGGTTTTGTATATTTTTACACATTAATAGGAAAAAGCGAAAACCGGGAAAATTAGGGACATGTGATTGAAATCACGTTGAAGTCTTCTTCTAGGCAGCTCGGAATGTAGAAATAGTGTGGAGTCAAGATCGACGTTCCAGCGAACAGTTATCTAATTGATCAATTTACTGCTCCCATAAATTACTGATGGCATTATTTATTGTGAACCAGTGCCCTTCAAATACAATTTACCTCGAGATTGTCGTCATATAACGAGAATGTTGACTTGCATAAACTTGCTAGGCATTCACATAATCCACGGAACACCCGTTGGTCACGTGTTAATCTTCATTATTAGTCGGTTTATGCATAGTTACGCAGATGACTGGAAAAGAAATTCTAGAAGAGTGTTTCCCATGGAACTGAATATTCACCTCCGTATCCTCAGCTTTTCGCATTCTCGCACAGGCGTTCATCTAATGTGTAGCGCATCAATTTTATATTCATCTTAGTTAGGTACGGGTTTAATGGATGCTGTGATGAGGGTTTACACCCTCGCACATGGATTTACAACGTGATTTTAGCGCACCTGTGGGGAAACGTATCACACTGGCTGATTCAATACCTCATTAGACGTTGCTCATGAAAGAGATATTCCAAAGCCAATAATTTGTTACTGCAATTATTAATAAAATTACTCATGTTTTTGAAAAAATAAAATTGGCAGCAATACGGAAGGTAATACCAATTACACGCCGTTTGATTGTAACAGCGCGTAAAGATTTTCGATATCTGACGACATCACTTTCACTTATAAATTATAATTTCTGTTATTCCCACTACTATTTCAATGGCCTCAATTTGTTTTAGAATTACATGCGGAAGGGTGAGCTCAGAGCCTCAAAATACCGTTGTCGCGTGCACGCAAAAATTTTAAATTTGAATTGTTTTGTATTAAAAAGCTAATAAGTACATTCGAGTTTTTTCAGTTTTTTATTTTATCAAACGTAGCTCCTTACATTAGTTTACATGGTTCTAGGATATTTAATAATCCTATAGTCATACATTGAACTAGAACTACATGTAATCCATATCAATATTCTCGTCCCTTTCGAAGTTCTTACGGGTTCATAATGCTTAGACAAGTCCAGCCAATTTCCCAATAATTATTATTATCACCATTTATTATGGCCAGTTTCAATTGAGGCAGAAAACAATGGATTAGTGGTATGTGGTGTTATTGTGGGCGGCTTACTTGAATTATATAATAGAAGAATGCAGAGTGGTCAACCGCACATCCCCTGATGTGTGTTTCTGTACTAGTTTCAGTAGCTACTAGTGAAATATCATTTTCATCTGCGGAATTCATTAGCATTTCCTTGTTTTTTCAACATAGGTACTATGCATTCTTCGCCGTGTGGTTTTGTTTCATCCTTGTACCTACTAAACTGATATCTACTAGAATGCTGTCTTCATGACTTCGCACTTGTTCTCCTATTTGGACCCGCAGCGAAGCTCCTACCCAGCCTCTTTCTTCCGTCATAATGGAAATATTTCTTCGGCGTTTCATTCACGTAAAAGAGGATAATGGTAGGCGTGTAGAAATAGTTCTTGAACTGCAGTTGCTCATTGTTACCCGCACGCGAGTCCTGGCAATTTCGTTAGACTTGGAGCTTCGCTCGCTGGTGTCAAGGCCACACGATAATCCGGCCGAGCCCTTGAGTTTATTGTGAAACAATGCTGCACTAACATCAGTAAGATCTATGCGACAGAGATGCTGTTTGCTAGATTCATTCATCTTCTCTCCCGAAGCTCTGAAAATGTATGATGTGCTACCTATTTTAACTTGGTAAACTATTATCCATCATATTTACGGAGTGGACATCTCTTACTGTTCATCTCATACTGGTTGAAAACAAAACGTAGCAAATGAGGAAAAATGCCGAAACCAAGTATTTTAGTATTTATAAGAAGTTTAATTGTTGTTTCAAACAGAACAAAAAAACCCCCTTCTTTTAGTTCCCTATTTATTGATAATTTTCACCTTTTTACCCCATTTTTTGTGGAACCCACACAAAGTTCCGCATGACATACAACTACACTTTCATCCGCTAAAAAATATAACCACCATTTTATACGGATTCTTTTATACATTTTCTCACCACACATCTTGATGAGGTTTTAAGGATTTTTCCATTCGCTGGACATTTCATTATATGAATGGCTAAATAAATTGGTAAATTTTCATCCGTTATTCAGTTTTACATTGCTTGTGTTCACTGAATTTCTAGCGAATTTCAAAAATTGGGCTGAATTGGAAAAATGCTGTAAATTGTTGCACAAGTGTTGTTTACTATTTACCTCTATAGGTGCCCCTTCTGCGTAGGTGACCCCATCTGTGGTCAATACCTACCCTCGCGCTTCCCACAGGAGAGCCCTAAATCTAGTACTGGAGCCAGCCGGGCAATCACATTTCATAAATGTGCGGTGGAATAAAGAATTCTCTCGTTAATTATTTGTTATTATTCATGAAGCACAACTTTTGTTGATATGAAAAAAGTACTAATCAACAGAATCCAAAATAGCCATCATTCCTCAAATGATGGTTGGAGCCGTGCATGACTATAGTCAGATGTTCCCTAGCAATGATATTTGGGCCAGATTTATATCGTTTCATTCACGATCATGTTGACGAAGCTTTTCGGTTCAAACGAACGGCTCGTCGTACAATGCTCCGGGTGGTCTCAAAAAATTCTTTAGTTTGAGATCAATTAAAAAAATTAAAAAACCCTTCTGTTGAAAATTCTCGAGCTGTGGCGTTCTGAAAATTTCAACCCCCAATTTTCACCCCTTAGGGGTGACTGACAGTAACGCCGGGCTTCGTGGACCAACTAGACGCGAAATAGGCCCTACAAACCAAATTTCATTAATTTTGGTTCATGGTAACTAAGGAAAGTGCTAAGTACGGATTAATGCGGACGGGCAGAAATGTTTAAATTAAGTTTTCGGATTCAAAACCTTCAAATTAAGACGTGGGGGGGGGGGGGGGGGGGGTAAATGATTTGTCATGCTCGATTCCAAAGGTTTATTATTGAAAATAATAAACAAAAGTCGTCTCGGAACAAATTTGTTAAAAACAAGTTTCTCCTCGTAATTATATGATTACTGATTACATTTTTTGGTACATGTATACCTCAACTTTCGCCCAAAACAAATCGTGTTGAGACGAGCTTTCCACCCTGTACGCAAGTACGACGTAGTCTGATATTATTGTTTGAAGCATTGCAGATGTCTATTTATCTTGGTTCTGTGCACGTGAGTATAGAGGTTTCCTCATTCAATTACCACTTGCCTTCTCTCACCTAGCCACCATATTGAAATATCAATTTACTGCTATGGGAACTTCTGCTATTCGTCAGGCCACCCTCATGGAAGCCTCTGGGCGTCGAAACTCACCTTCCCGCTAAAATTCCTCTACTTGCAAGTTCACTGCATGACGTCATTCCACGCCCTCGAAAAATATTCTTGGATAAGTACCTTTTTTCCTCACCAAGATCAATTCCTGGTTCATTCCCACCTTATCCGCTCCCTTAATCTGTGTTGAAACCGTTTCCTCATTGCTGCGGGTAGCCTAATAGCCGCGATAAATTGGGACCGAGAATTCGTCCTTGTGTATTTTTAGTATCACCGTTCACGATGATGACTGCAGGCATGGTATTGGTCCCATGCCGTTCCTTTTCTTGGGATCTTTCGAAAAACGCTGCAGATTATTTACACAACGGTTTCCTATAAATAGCAAACCGGTAAATTTACCTGCGTAGATAGATGTTTTCTGTGATCAATACCTACCCTTGTGCTACCTCCAGGAAAGCTCTAAATCGAAATCGAGTAGTTGAGCCGGCCCGGGAATTAGTTAGTTCAAGATCAATTTAAAAACGTTAAAAAAAACCTCACCCTTCTATTGAAAGTTTTCGAGCTACGGCGTTCTGAAAATTTCAACCCTTATTTTTCACCTCTTAGATCTAAAGTAACGCCGGGCTTCGCGACCAACTAGACCCGAAATGGGATATCTACAAACCGAATTTCATTAATTTTGGTTCATGGTAACTAAGAAAAATGCGAATTACGGCGGAGGGCAGACATATTGGTTTATTAGTTTCAATAATGAACCTTTGGAATCGAGCATGACAATTGTTTAACCCCCCTCCCCTCCCCAAAAAATCTGATGGTTTTTGTTTCAAGGTACGTAGAATCCGAAAGTGAAATAAAAACATGCTGTAGATCCCATTGAAGATTTATAAGTTGTACAGCAAAATAGCATCATGACATGTGAGCGACTTGTCAAACCGAAGAAGCGCAAATTCGCTTATCAAGGCATATCTTGCCCGAAGAAGTGGACTATAGTGGATTCCGCCTCATTCAAAATCACCTCTCCACATAATAATAAACAGCTCATTCAAGTTGTCCTGGTGACATTCCAGAGAATCTTGAGTTATCAATAAATGTCCGACATGAGACTAATGAATTCTAACAAAGATGTTTTGATTGATTCCACAGATTGATATGATTCAAAATCTGGCGGTCGCCGTTTTGTGCGTCATGAGAGTTGGATGCGACGTGTGGTATAAGAAACCCCTTAGTGATTCAAAGGTCGTTGGTGGTTATTACATGAAAGATATAGAAGCATTGCCTTGGATAGTCAGTGTTAGAAAATTTTTCGAAGGGGAAGGATTCAGTCATGACTGTGGCGGAGCTATATTGACTCCAAACATCGTGCTCACAGCTTGCCACTGTCTCCAAGGGGGCGTAGACGATTTTGAGTTTGCCGCTGGAGCCGTAGATCTTGAAGATGATAAGACTGCTCAGATCAGGAAAGCCAGTAGCGTTCATCACCATCCTGATTGTCAGGACTTCGACGACCCGAAGACCTACGATGTGTCGGTGGCAGTACTGGAGCAAAGTTTCAATATAACCAAGTTTGTGAAACCCATGAGAGTCCTAAGCTGGGATCATGAACAGTTTGAGTCGAAGATGAACGACTTGTTGTACAATCCTTCCTCTACATGTATTGTCTCGGGGTGGGGGGTCGAAGTTGACGGTGGCCGCACCGCGTCCAGGTACGAACCAAATAACTCCTATTGAAAATCCGTTTGTTAGCGCGCCTATTTTCGAATACTTTTCCAGTATGCAGAGAATGAGGGGTTGTCATCTAGATTTTGCTTCCGAGTCTACCAAAGTTAGAGCCTTGTGATCTTTTTTGGGAGGAAGAAAATTCTTTTCCTCCAAAATTAATATCTCCTCTGGCGTTTTGGGTTTTACAACAATCTGAACAAATTTGGTTTCGTGTCTGTCAATGTGCCTGTGTGTCCGCATATCCTAGCAGTAATCCATAGTTTTTACCAACCCTAATGGTATTATAAAAGTAGTGTTTCACCTACCTTTACTGTAACAGTGGGTCCCCATTTCTCATAAATATATCATTAGATGAGAATATCCTTCCAGGTATTTGAAAGGTGTGAGAATGTACCCGATTACGCCGGAGAAATGCAGAACCGTCTATGGTAAGAAGAGGAAGAGGAAGTTCGGAGATTTCAATTTCATGAAGTACCACCAACTGTGTGTCGTCAGCTTGCACCTCAATGAATCAGATTGCATTGGAGACTCCGGAGGCCCATTTGTTTGTGATGGATTCACCGTTGCAGTCGTCAGTTACGGGTTTGAATGCGGTACGGCTACCCCGTCCGTTTATGCCACTTTGCCCTATTTCATGAAATGGTTCAGCGGTAATTTCAGTCGGACACTTCCAGGTGGTGAAGTAGCAAGAAGATCTTATTCTCATGTTCTGAAGTCGAATGCCGGCTGCGCGTTGTTCATTGGCTATGTAATCCTATTGTGGCATCTCATGGAATAGTTTGCCGGAGTTATGATAGTCCATGAGGCTGCCGTCTTATTCGAATAAACATTACAAAACACCTAATGAATGTGTTTTATTATTTTCAATTATGAACCTTTGGGATAAGCCTTCGGTTTACATTTCAAGATTCGTAGAATCGAAAGTAAAAAATATCCGTATATGCCGTGGGCAGCACTTTGCCCTTCTGCAATTACCGTAGAACTTCGAAATTTGGCCTCCTTGAGTTACAGGTCAAGTTCGGCCCCACAATCTTATTTTACCAACTATGTACAACACTAAAGCTGTTTTGTTATAATAATTTTGTTTTGTTATAACATAACAAAGCGTCTGTTAAAAATCTTGGAGATCTCCAGAGGGAGTCAATCGTGGTACTTGCGTCCCTGTTCAAACATACCGACATTTATTCTGCAGCTTAAACCTATTGTTATGGTTCTTGTGTGCGCTTATCTGCTGCTCCTCACTGGGCCAAGTTGGGAATAACAATCTCCCTTGTCTGGAATAGTTACCTAGTTTTTTTAAATCTGTATAACCGTCAAGTCAAAACTACGACCATTTCAACAAGCAGCAGGAAATGTTTAAGACGCCAAATAATTTTACCTCGACGGCGCTAGGCGTTTCTCATGGCTAGTTGGTATTTTCCCCTCTGCTTCTGCGTCATCATCGTGCATAGCTTTATTACATGAAACACACATTCATAGAAGAAACGGACTCTCCCATACTCAGTACGGGACGAGGATAGGCTGATTTAAAGTATAAAAATGGAGTTATTGAAAGATCGTCTACTTCCACTAATACACGAAAAATACACTGCTATACCGGTTTCGGTGATCAAACCATCGTCAGTAACAAACAATGACCGAAGGCACATTGGAGAGAGGTGTCCTTATAAATAGTCCCAAAAAGTGAAAGGTGGTCGGTCGGGATTGTTTGTGAAGAGAAAGGGAGAAGGGAACGAAGTGAAGGGGGTCTATTCTGATTGGCCGTGGAATGTGGTTTGGCCTTTGCGCGTCACTTGAATGAATCCATTCATAGCTTCAATTTCGATGTTGCAGATAGTAATTTCGTTGAGTTTCTTCATTTCTGTCCGAAAGGGAGCATGTTGGATGTACTTAAAAAATTCTAAATTATTAAGAGTGATAGGTTGAGTAAATCTTTGAATGATGTAATTCCTTCAAGTTTTCTCCATTATTGCGTTAATTTCTGTCCCCCCCCCCCCCTCCCACCTCTTTTACTATTTGGCGTTCACTTCCATGGCCAATCAGAATCGACTCCCTTCACTTTGTTCCCTTCTCCTTTCATCTTCACAAGCAATCCCAATCGACCAACTGTCACTTTTTGGGACTTCTCCTGTAAAGGGCCATCGGTGATCTAACCAGACTGTTGTCTGGATCGAACCAGTAACAGACAGTAGTCTGTTACAGTACCGGTATAACAGGGTCTTTTTCGTGTATTAGTCGAAATCGGCAGTTTCTACTATTTCGTCGCGATTTAGTTAGTACCCTTGATTTAGGTCAAACGCTCCTGGGTTATCCTGGTTTTTGGTTGAAAGCTTCCAGGGGTTGTTTGAATAGAGAAGGCAGTGGCAGTATGCGTTCTACGAGTATATTAGTACTAGCTACTGCTACTGCTGTGCAACGCACGGGTTCATCCAGCTTGTAAATAAATGCTTCGCCCAGTAGGATACAGTAGCTCTTTTTCATTCGAATGAATCAGTCCGGAATGTAACCATGAAGTTTCGGTTAGAAGGCGGGGCTGAATGTGGGCGATGTAAGTAGAATTGAACCTTGAACTTCCTCAAGCGGATCTCGAGAGCAGCTTCCGCGTTTACTGACGTCACACAAACCCTGTGACGTCATTTTTGGGACTGACATTCTTCTTATTGTCACAGATTTTAATAACCATGTTAAATGTGTGGATCAGAAATGAACATACGACTCGTATCTATGCTGTAATTGAGTAATTCTGACAGGTTCACGCTTTAGCAGTTGGACGGTTAATTTATTTATGTTGTGAAGTTCTTAATATTGTTAACAACATTCAGAATTTATATTGTGGTTGAGTATTGTAAACTGAAGCCCCCCCCTCCCCCTCCACTATTAATTTAATCTCGCTTGCTTTCTCTTTTTCGGTAAGTTTGCTAGTATATTAAAATGCTATAATATGTGTGTGTTGTACAATAATAATACCTTCCTGAGAAATCCACCGTCTCTAGGATTCGAGTACTGGGGGTGATTGCCTTTGTTTGTTCCGTGCATCTCACTGATGAACCGAAATTGACCGTAGCTCGATGGTGAAATCTGTGAAGAATTGCGGTTTTGGTTTCACAACTTTAGTTTGGTTTCGGGAGTGCAGTTTGGTTCTTTATTTTAAATAATCAATAATGATAGAATATAAAGAAATATCGTTGTATTTTGTATGCCAAACGTTTATTAGCGCAGATTAGAATGGCCGGGCATAAAAAGGTTTCTTTCTACTGACAGGTATTAATAATATACTTATTTGATGGGGGTACAGTGTTTCCGATATGCAACAGTGGGGAAAAAAATCAGTCATGCAGCATGACTTAATGAGCGAATTTTCAAAGAAATATTCGAATTAATGGCTATGGTTTTGAATAAAGGAAAACTTCGGTCTAAAATTTGGTTTTCTATGTATATTCTCTTCGTATTTATTTTAATTTGTACGTTTTGTCCATCCTGATTCTACCGTTTGTTTATTACGTAATTGTACTAAGTGCTTATTTATTTGATCGCTGTGGGTAAATTCAAGGAGTTGTACTAATCGTTTCCCTCCCCCTTTTTTGCTTCGAACTCTCGTCTTCAATTAATACTTCTCACATTTTTCAATCTGACCACTCTAAGGGGGTGGAGTTTAAGTATTTAAGGTGGAGGTAAGAGTTTAAAGATTATCCTAGTTTTGGGTAATTTTTGCGCACTTTAAATGCTCTAATTTAAGAACGGATTTAGATATCTAAAATCCGATTTCACTATCGTGTTCAGCGTGCAAAAACCTTTAAAATGAGGGGTCACTTGTTAGAAAATAACATTTTGGGGATTTTTGGGTAATTTTTGCGCACTTTAAATGCTCTAATTTGAGAACGGATCAAGATATCTAAAATCCGATTCCACCATCGTGTTCAGCGTGCAAAAACCTTTAAAATGAGGGGTCACTTGTTGGAAAATAACATTTTGGGGATTTTTGGGTAATTTTTGCGCACTTTAAATGCTCTAATTTGAGAACGGATCAAGATATCTAAAATCCGATTCCACCATCGTGTTCAGCGTGCAAAAACCTTTACAATGAGGGGTCACTTGTTAGAAAATAACATTTTGGGGATTTTTAGGTAATTTTTGCGCACTTTAAATGCTCTAATTTGAGAACGGATCAAGATATCTAAAATCCGATTCCACCATCGTGTTCAGCGTGCAAAAACCTTTAAAATGAGGGGTCACTTGTTGGAAAATAACATTTTGGGGATTTTTGGGTAATTTTTGCGCACTTTAAATGCGCCAAAACCCTCCTTAGAGTAGGCCAATTTCGCCCATCTTCGAACTTAGCCTTTCGATTGCCAAGATAGATTTTTTGTGCAAATTTGAGCTGTTTATCTCAATTCTATCGAGAGTTATCGTCTGGAGTGACACATATATAAATAAATATATATATATATACATATAAAAAAGTGTTAAATTTCAGGAATCGTTTTAGAATGGTCTGAAACGGATTTCTATGAAGAAAATTTCCAAAAATTTATATTATTTAAATTTCGAAGCCATTGCAATAGCTTCATTTTCTTTGAAAATTCGCTAAAAGATACCCTAACGAAAAAGATAGTTACCCTAACCAATCGTTTCTATTTTCTTCAAGGGTGATAGAGCCAGGGACCTGGGGCAGTACTTTACTGGGCTGTTAATGAGGGGCGTCTGGCCGAGAACATTAAAAATCCCCAAGACTATACACATACAAATTAAATTCCTTTGTCCAGACTACTGTTAGACGGCGAAAAATCATCGTTAACGAGGGCTTATAATACCTGTATTAATATTTCTTTTTTAAATTAAGTATGGAATGGGAAATTTCCGTGTGTAGGAATTTTTTATTTCAGAATGGGATAGCACCCTTGAAAACTCCCTACTGCCAATTTTCATCTCGAAACTCCGTGTAGCTTGGGCAACAAACGAATAGAAAGAAAACGAAATGACGTCATTTCGCTTTCTTTCCACTGGTTTATCGCCCACTTTCGATCATGTGATACCCCTCATATACCTAGTAGCACATTTTCGGAAAGCACTCGCCGAGATCTTCTACTTAAGAAAATAAAATAAAACCGGTGGAATTGCCTTCAAATTCGAGTTGTGTTTTTGTTGCCTATCACAAAGATTCTCCTGCCTGTGTATAATTTTACGAAATTTCTAAGGCCCGGTTTCACCACCTCTAGTTAAGGTGATGGTTAAGCCTGACTATCGGTTAGGTGGGAGAAGAGTCAAAATCAAATGTAGCGTTTCACCAAACCAATGATGGCGCTAACTTTTAGTTAATACAAACGTTAACTACCAGATATTTAACTACCGCTTCATCTGGTAGTTACAGCTAAACAACAACTGATAAGGCTTATTATCACAACATCTGATTCTGATATAATTTATTGTAATCATTTTTGACGACATCGGTGATCGGTTGGTGATGAACGACCAGGAGGGAGGAGGCCCTAGTTGTGTCCCGAAACTTTGCAGCCCGATCGGAATATAACCAAGATCATATGACAAATCAGTTCTAGTTCCATATACCAGGAAAAGAAGACTTGGATTGGGCACTGAAGTGTCACTTGCCGGTCGAGCCTTCAGAGTTAACAGTGTATTTAAATTTTTAGGAGTGCACTTAGACAAAATTTTAACGTGGAAATACCATATCTCTCAAGTTCGTGGCAAGTGTGAAAAATATTTTAATATGTTGAAAATGGTTACTAATAACAATTGGGGAGCCGACCCGGTTACGGCTTTGCTATTTTACCGGTCGACCATCCGATCTATAAGATTATGGCTCCATATGTTATGGACAGGCAGCAGCCACAAACCTGAAATTATTGTCCAGCTATCAACATAGGTGTTTAAGATTATGTATAGGTTACCTTTCATCAACGCCCATTGACGTTTTACATGCAGAGACTGGTGAAATGCCACTGGATCTTAGGAGACAGTATCTTGCGGACAAGTATGTTATTCGTCAGCACATGTATGACAGCGCTCCTTTGGCAGCAATTATAGAATTGGCCCACCATGTTATGTTCAATGTTCGATGGATTGGGAGGACTGTGCCACCGTTGGTTACAAGTTTTATTAAGTTAGACCCTGTACTGGGAAACCTTTCTTGTAATCGAAATAATTCCATTTTTAGCGTTGAATATCCAATTTTGTTCACCAAGATTGTTATATCCACATTTTCTCCCACGGCAGGCCGAATCGCTATAAATGCAATTTTCTCTGAATTTATAGAAACTAGATGGAATGCTTGTAAGCTAATATATACTGATGGATCCAAAACTGGTGAGCGGGTCGGTGCAGCCTTTCTCGATGTCGAATTGGATGTGGTGGAGAAGTTTAAATTACCGAAGGAAACCAGCAGTTACTCTGCTGAACTGATTGGTATCATTCAAGCACTCAAATATGTACTTTCCTCAAACTACCAATCACCACACCCAAATGTCGTCATCTGCTCAGATTCTCTAAGCTCTTTACGCACATTAGCATCACCTTATCTTGTCAAGTATAAAAACAGTTTAATTTTAGAAGTAGTCAGGCTTGTTAATCGTTGCAACGCCGGCGGAGTAAGGGTGGATTTTGTTTGGGTTCGGTCCCATGTTGGTCTAATCCACAATGAAAGGGTAGACATGGCGGCTAAAAACGCTGCTAATAACGGAACCTTTTTGGAAACAAGGCTGCCCAAAGAAGAATTTTACGCTATCTCCAAAGTTCAAAAGCTACGTGAGTGGCAGTCCGCTTTTGAAAAAGGGATCAGTGGTCGATTTTTCAAGGACATTAATCCGCGAGTTCGTATGATACCCTGGTTCAAAGCTATTAACAAGGAGAAACGGTTTATCCGAATCTTATGCCGTCTGAGAGCGAACCACGTAATATGTCCCGCATATCTATACAAGATTGGAAAAAAAGATAACCCTGTCTGCGCCTGTGGGGGCCCTATGGTGATGCGGAGCATACCATTATGGTGTGCCCGCTTTATGCGTTGAGCAGGGAAACGATGTTCCGCCATGTTCACCCGTTAGTGACCACCCCATTCAGCTATGCAACTCTGTTGGCTGCAGCGAAGATACAAGTCTGGCAAGCGATTTATTCATTTATAAATTCAAATAATATTGTGATGTAATCAATTTTGTAATAAAAGACAATGTATTTATTTATTATGTTAAATTTAAGTACTATGTAAACTGTAAATATGAATGATGGATGTATGGCTCAATGTTGAATAAACAATGCCAATAAAAAAAAAATATATAAAAAAAACCCACGGTGTTATGAGTCAAAATGTGGATAAAAATAGGTACTTTTTGTGTTTTAGTAACATGTTAGTAACATGAGCTTTTGAGGTATCTTTTTCCATGTTTTTGGGGACGAGAAGACCGAATATGAAGTCGATTTTGACCAGAGTGGAAAATCGAGCTCCCAAAATTGATTTTTTATGAGTCAAAAACTTGGGAAATCGTCTGAAATCACCATCAATTTCTATATTAACACTAGAAGAAGTGTCAACACGTGGATCAAGACGATTAAATGGCACTACCAATGATCAAATATAAATTGAAAAAAAAAATCAAAAAGAGCGTACCTAATTTGTGTTTTGGGGGCCAAAATTGGCGGAAACCATCAGAAATAGCTATTTCAATTATTTCACATGAAAGAAACAATAAATGAACAGCCAACATTTCTGTAGGTATGTCCAATAGAATAATAAACCCATGTGACAAGGACTTTGCAGCGTTTTTTACAATCTTTTTCAAATTATTATATTTTGTTCAGTTGTTCAACTGTCCGCATAATGTTTATGTGGGCCTCGTTGAACTCTGCCACAATCCTTTTCCAACAGTCTTACTTCTCTTTCCAAGTCACAGCATCACTCTTCTTGTTCTCAGTCACATCCCGATATTTTCGCACTAATTCCACCAATAAAAAATGTTCTTCGTCTCCACTCCAATTCACGTTCCGGCTTCTTCGTTAATTTTCAACAGCATTCATCTTGTAATATTTAATTTATTAATTAAATATTTAATTTATTAGCATTCACTGTTTTTTTTTTAAATTGTCACCTCAATATTATAAATGTCAGCTCAGTAGACCCTTTGCTGCAAAAATGACCCGCCTTGTCATCAGATGATTGATAACACTTGATAACACAGCTGTTTTCCTGTCTGGGTGTAGATTCATGGCGGCTAATCCTAACTAGAGGCGCTAACTTGAAGTTAGGCTAACCATCACATTGGTGAAACGCTTTTATCTGTAACCTTCAGTTTGTTGGTAACTGTTGGTTTGGGGTAACCTTTAGTTAGCTAGGAATATGGTGAAACCGGGCCTAAGACTAGGTAAATGTTGAAATAAACTTCGGGGGTTATTGATTTCAGTTAAATATGACTGTTTATGTGCCTGTTTGATGAGGAAAATTATGTGAAGTTTTTGAATTCGGTGCCCATAAATATGTAATTCATATTATCAGTATTTTTGTTAAAGTTCAATACCAACTCCTTGTAATACCTTTACAAATAAAATTTCATTTCATTTCATAATCAATAATGAATAACCAATCTTCAATAACGATAAGTCTTTGTGATCGACCAATTTAAAAAGTGTCTACCAACTTGGCGGGCAGTAGGTAAGGGATAGCTTCCCCACAACGTTACTTTGTACTTTGATGCTACTATATTCCTATATCAGCTAGTTTTAAGCTACGTTCGGAAATAACACGTTTGAGTCACTGGCTGGGTGACTACGTTTGAGTTGAATAACATTTCCCTTACTTACTTACCTTGTAACGCCGGAAGGCTTATACAAATAAATAATTTCATTTCATTTTCACATTTCCCTTACTTGAGATCGAAAATCAAACGACCATTAGATAGTTGTGGGAGTGTCGAGTTCATTGCAATGTTAGATGAAATCATTCGGAACCCGAACTAATTGCGACACGCCGAATATCAGGCCTGCCTAAAATTAAAAGGCTCCATTAGTGGGTAATTCGTTTGGTCACAGTTCCTCATTGCTTGGAGCAGGTCACAGGTCGTCGACGCTAAATCACCAAATTGCGCCTGCGTACATCCTGCTAGCTCGGCTCATTAGAAAGCGTCATAATTATTTCGAAGAACCCTTCCTTGTTTCTTGATAGCTGAAAAACTACCTACTGGAGAAGCCCTTAAAAAATGTTCGCAGTACGCTTCCTTAGTGAGAGACCCCGGAACGTCTCATTTTTTCTCGTTTTCTGAAGGAGAGCTGAAGGCTAAACCAATAGAATGATGTTAGTACGGTTGTTTGATCTTCTAAACCGGGAGAACCTGTAAGGTTGAGCTGAGCAAATATACAAATTCGAATACTTACGGATGTAAAAGTAAATATTTTATATTCCTAGTACATAAAAGTAGACAATAATTCCAGATTGGGGCTTCAAGATCGGGTCGCCTGCTTTACGTATGTAGGAGTACATAGGTACTATATGTTACTGAACCAGTGGAGTGCGCGCATGGTCATTATAATTAGTTTATTAGTTTTTCCGAATGAAAGGCTTTGCAAAAAGTTGCAGTGGATATGGAGGTGTAATTGTTATTGATTCCCATCCTTGCAACTTGTTGCGTACTCACACAACTCAAAAACCTGAGTTTCATTTGAATTTGACGATCAAAATAGGTGATATCACCGCCGATGATCGCAGATTTATGTAGGATTGTCTATTGCGAGTTGGTGGCGTGATGAAGTCCAGGGGAGTAGAGGCCGAATGTTGATTCGAATTTTCAAGCACTTATACGGTACAACTGCACAATATACGGTACAACTGAGGTTTAATTTGTAATTGAGTTATGTGAACAAAATTATTCACCTTCTGTGTCAGAAAAATTGCCATTTCGGCCCAAAATTCTTCAAACATCAAGGAAATTCTTCTCCCTCCCCGTACCGAGGAGTTCATGAACTCCAAAATCTTTGTTATGTTGGATATATAGTAAATTTTAATAGAATTTTTTCGAATGAAAACTGGCGGGTATAGGTTCCAGAATAGTTTCTGGCTGTTCAGTTGGTGGTGATTGGTCAAATAATCATTGAAATGATTTTTTGTTAGTGCCCATACGTCATTAATGAGATATCATTCGAACGAAAATAGTCAAAAACATCGATTTTTTTAATCAAATTCAAATGTTGCTGAAAAAATTAAACCCTCACCCTATATGTTCTGACACCTCAAACTCATCATGTTTCAACGATGTGATAACACATCGAAACCTCTGGAGTGAGGGGAGCCGCCGTGGTGTTCTAGTTAGGGCATGCAACCCAATCATACACAATTGAGTGATGTATGTAGGGCGCCACTAGGTCTTTAGTAGATTCCGGAATAAAGTATTGTTCCCACTTGCCCAAACAGTTGATAGGTTTGCGTAATTAAGTTCCATAGGTCCTAATGTGTTTTTCCAACCTGATGTTTATGCATGTTTTAAATCATTTCACTGCCGTGGTGCAATTGCTCACGTTGCAGTCGGTACGTCGTTCAATCTGTGTTACCTACTTCTAGAAAGAAGGCTACCTACATAATGCATTCACTGGCTCGGCGCAAGAGCCTTCAACACGAGACAAGGAACGTGCAGCCCTCCTTATCTCCTTGATTATTCTTCTGATTAAACCTGATTGATGGGAGAGATTGTGAGGTTTTTCACTGGGGTGTTTTGCAATTGAAGATCCCTCGTAGCTGGCAGAACCTCTAATTTCGATATGCCGCTCCCTGCACAGTATTCCGCTGTCCAAGGTATCGCTATGGAAAAAAATTGAGCAACGCTATGATAGCATCCTGCGTCTCTCCTCCTACCGCAAGTCTGGGAGCTTCTTTTGTTTTCCTGGTGGTTCTGGACGTAATTGCAGTTGGCGGAGGAGATCCGATGTTTATGAGGTCATAAAATTCTTGGAACGTGCAGTGAGTTGCACATTTTATAATGTTTGCTGTCTTCCTACGTCATCGCTATACTCAAGCAACTTGTTCTATTTCTCATACATCGAATACCTTCCTGAGTTAATTTTGTGTTGCGCATGTTATAAATAACAAGGAAGCTGATAATCAGCAGCAGAAGTAGATGTTCACTATAAAGAAGCCCATTCGACATTTTAAAATTATCTTCACTATGGAAAATTGGCGGCGAATGTATTGATCTCTTTTAGAATAATTATGTTGAGGACGTAATAAGAAGCAGCAACCCATCCATCCATCCGTACCGAATTTCAGAAATGGAGTAGGTTTATAGGTACATGAATTAGAATCGCCAGTAACAGGAGGGAACAGCATTCGGAATGCTGAAATTGCGTTATTCTATATTTTCCTTATGATGATTTAGTATACATCAGGAAGTATCGTTGAATTAATATTCTTGGTCCGTTCACATCCAACCTTGGAAAAACGTCTTCTCATATTTGTGGTATATTCTGCCTAGCTGTAGCTCCTTGTTTCCTTCTCGATCGCACTGACGTTCAAGTAACCTGTAAAACTCGCTGGCATCTGTAGAGTCTTCCTCCATTACGAATTATTATACTGCGTGCGAATTGGCCCACGAGTTTTTCTTGAAGGGCGGCCTTAGGAGCTTGGAAATGATCAAACGTAAAATGACGACCGCGTCATATCACGGGAGATTGTTAGGAGATATGGCACTTCTTCTACAACAGTTGCTGCTTCAGGTTAAAGAGTTAAACAGCGACAACCACGAGAATGTCGAAGCTAAAATCACGACTAGAAACGAGAAAACGATGCCCTTCTAAGAGATCATTCAGTTGAGTCAAGGAACAGATGAAGGTGTTGATAGGTCTAGCAGTGGTTCCCAACCTAGGGGCGATCGCCCCCAAGTGGGCGATTTGGGTTATCAGGGGGCGATAAATAAGTGGGGGGCGATTAGGGGGCGATGACTATTCAAAGGGGGAAAAATTAAAATAGTACTGTACAGTAGAAGTTGTCGGGTAGCACGAGTCACTGGCTGGTCTCAGCCGGCGAGTTCACTCCACTCTCCACAGAATTATTTAATCATTCATCGCCAAGTTAGATATTCATAAGGTGAATATTGGCCGTAAAGAGCTGATTCAGTTTCCGACCCTTAAAAAGTGTTCAGTGTCAGATAACGAGACTCCTGAACTCCCAGAAGACAAAATCCTAATTTTTACTGATCACCTTGACCAGTTAAAAACTGACATGGAATCAAGATTTGAAGATTTGACCAAGTTACAAATTCCGGATTGGATTCTAGATCCATTTTCGTTTGAAGCTGTGGATAAGCTTGATAACTCTTTGCAGACGAAGTTTCTAGATCTGAAGTATGACTGTGAGGCGAAAATCATTTTCAAGCAGAGCGGTTACGAGTTAGCCTGGGTGAAGCTTATGGACACTTATCCACAACTGTGGGAAAAAACTGAGCCACTTCTCATCTCGTTCCCGTCAACATATTTAGTTGAAAAGGATTTAGTTCTATTGTCCAGCTCCTCACAAAACAAAGAAATAAGTTGGACATTTGTCTCAAAGGAGACTTGCGCCTGAACTTGACGAACATAAAGCCAGATATTCAAGCTTTAACTAAAATCCACCAATCACAAGGCAGCCATTGAAAGGTAAAATAAAACAATAACAAAGTTTTCAAACTTTCATTTATTTTTTTCAAATTTCAACTGTCAACTTTCTTATTTTTTTCAGATTCCTATTTAAAAATGAAAACATGTAGGTACTCCTGTTTTTTAAATGTACGTCAATGATCTTAGTTAATTATTTCACTTCTTTGTTCTTAAAAAAAATCTGTAAAGAATGTACATTTTAATTTGTTGTCTATTTTATTTAAGATTGACCGGATAAAACTGCTTTGGTTGTTTTTATATACGGTAATAAATTTGTTTAAAATGAGAAAACTGCTTTATTATTGACACTTTACTTAAAATTAAAATTAGGCATAATTATAATAAAATGAAAAGGGGGGCGATAGGTGTTAGTCAATCTCCAGAAAGGGGAGATGGGCCACAAAAGGTTGGGAACCACTGGTCTAGAGGCCTCCATTATTGTGAAAGATTTGCTGCAAACTACTGTTATTAGCGAAATTGATCACCTATGGATCCTATGGTGGATGCCTCTGATAAGTTCACTATCCTTCGATTACTCAGTCGCCAAATTTCCTGATTGATTCGCCGATTGGAGTTAATCAGCCTGACACTTCAGCCATGGAGAGTCTGTGGTCCGACTTCCGACACAAGACATAACCGATTGTTATGTTGCCACCTCACTCCAATAATGACACCTGTTATTCCGGTTCCTGTTTATATTTACACGCGATTTCCGGAATATAGGTTTTGCTATTCTTGTACTAGCCAGCAAGTAGTATCAAGTGGCGGTAAGTGAGAAAAGTAATCATCGTGTCTAGAAGACGAAGACTGTTACCGACGAGCGAGCAGTCATTACAGAAAACAATGCAGTTGTAGAAAGAAACAAGCAAACTGCATAACTGCGGGACTACTAAAAAATCCGTAATTATATTCAAGTTTATGAGCAATACCTTGTATCGCATACGAACTAAATCATTCACGATGAAATCGTGGAAACCCATTTCGCATAATGTTCTATCGCATTTAATGTTGAATACATAAAGAATACTCTATTCTGAGTCGGTGGATATGATGTGAGGGTCCCATCTATGGCCCGTCATCAACGGCTGAACCGACTTGGATGCTATTTTTAAACCTGGAAGAACTAAAGAACTGGACTGAATTTCTGGAAGCAAGATGGATTTTTGCTTTGATAACACATATAAGTACCCTCCTACGTGGATGAGTAGCCTGGATACTACTACAGCATTTCAAAATAAATCAACATCACTATTTCAGTATTAGCGGATTGGTGTGAATCAGTGATCGTTGAAACTGATTTTTGATCACGGAATGAAACTGAAGTTTTTTGGTTGTTGTTTGAATAACTGTGAAAGAGAATTGACAAGATCTGAGGACATAATTACGGAAAATGAGGATTTAGCTGTGGTTCCAGAGTCATTTTGCTTGCCACAGATTGTGCAAGTGGTCGATGGTGATTTTCGCTCGCTATCGTTCAGGCTCGATGGATGTCTTACGCAAAAAGCAGTCGAGGGTATTTCCACGAAAACAATATATTGGGAAAACCATAATAATATATTGTGATTGGTGAGTTTTCACCTTCACGCTTAAATTTGAAGAAAATGATGAGAGGGGCACAAAAATTCCTTATTGAACTTGATTTCTGTAGCCAGGGCGTGAAGGCTCACTCGCCCTACATATATAACCCTACATATATATGGTAACCCCTATTTTTTATCGCGTATTCGTAATCTACGTGAAATTCTATCTACGATCGACCCTTCGGACTACCCCCGCGGTCGACCATAGCGCATCCATAGGCCCCTCCATGGTCGAATCCCGAATTGCTCAACGGATATCGACCAAATTTGGCACCAATATCCGGTAGCCTCCGAAGTTGAACATAGGCGCATTTTTAATTCCCTGACCATAGCGGAAATATGGTCGACCATGGTCAACTCCTGAATGGCTTGACGGATTTTGATAAAATTGGGCACAAATACCCAGTAGGCTATGGGATTTTTCCGTCGTTTGTTGGTTCCACGATACTGCGTACAGCGAATCTCGGATAGCGAGCGAAGCGAGCGGTCAGGCTAGTATATAAGAAGGGGAAAGAGGTAACTAGCTACAAGAAGAACCAAAATTTATCATTTTCTTACATTTAAAAAAAAGTAATTTATTTTAAACAGGAACACTGTTATTCTTGTTTGTGATCTCAGTGAATGTTAGGAAAGTTATCAGATTAAGGGGGGGGGGGAGTAGTAGGTAAGAGAAAGGGAGTGAACTCACAGGGAGGGAGGGTGTGCGACCGATGAAGATGTTCAGGTTGACCGCTGATGATGAATGAATGTGTCTGTCGCTGCTGAAGATGTTGGTGGGATTTTTCGGGTAGAAAAGTCGTGGATCCTGTACAGAACAAATACGTGTAGGGAGCTCCAGATTGTCCCTGGACCAGGAAAGACGACAGAGTGGTATCAGTTCCGGCGTTTCAGCCTCAGCCGTCTCCTTACGCCTTCGACGTCGGCGGTGCAATCATTCAATTTGTAATTGGGGGATGTCACACATCACAATAGGTGCGTTGGGTCAAAAATGTTTGGTAGGCTGTTGATATTTTGAAAACAATATCCGTACGAATTGTCCTGAATTTATCCTTGGAAATGAAAATCACACCGAATGTCCTAAACAGCCGTAAATTAGATGTAGGTCCTACCTACCTACTGATTTTTCAACGTTTGAGAAAATTTACAAATATTCACGAAATCCCCTTTTTTCATTCTAACTAAAACGGATAATTTAAACGTACAAACCGAGCATGATGATATATATGATAATATGATACGTGATGGCTGTAATGTATATATGATTATAAGCCGAATAAATATGTCATCCTATCACCAGTTCACCAAGAAAACCCTCCAAAAATAACAGTTAATGCTGATGGGAAATTTTCCAACATTTTTATTTCCACTAAGTAAATGAGCAGTAGACTAGAATTTCCAACCCCAACGACAAAGAGGGATGTAAAACGCTCGAATTTCAAAATTCTTACGTACATAGGTAAAATTATAGGTAGAATACTGTAAAACATTCCCGGGAAACCTAATTCGTTGAAATAACCAGTTTTGGGATCACATTTAGTGATTTGACGAGGATTAGTTTCTTAATTTGGTATGTCACCATATTTCGTGATTTGCACTCTTTAATGAGATAATTATGTATGAGTTGTTTGTGAGATATGTGTGAGTTGATATGCATGAGTTCTGTAAAATTATTTCAATTTTATTGAACTCAGAAACATCAGTAAAACCTCTGGTTGAGCCTCTGTTGATTAACTGGTGTTATTAATGCTTCAAAAGGGTTTGATCTCTAATCAATAGCTCTCTTATTAATCTTCTTACTCTTGATCTCTGTTAATAGATGTCATTATGGATATTATTCTACTGTGAGAATTTTTCTTGGACTGTTACAATCAGGAAATGAATGAGTTTCTGTTGTTTTCGTAATTGAAAATGATATCCCTCCCGGTTATTTTAATGTGGTAGGTAACCCTGATTCATTCCTTGATCGCGTGTTTACCATTCTGTTCCAGCTCCGAGTTCCTCTGAGCACCCGAGTCAAAACGCGTGACCTCATCGTGGAAATCAACAAGAAGTCGCTCAAAGTCGGGTTGAGAGGGCAGCAGCCCATCATCGACGGCGAGCTCGAGCACGAGATCAAACTCGAGGAAACTACTTGGGTCCTCGAAGACGGCAAAAGCGTGCTTATCAATATTGAAAAGGTAAAGTGGCTGTTCGCACTGTTACTGCAGGGTTGAATAAAAAGTATTGGAAAATGGTAGGCACGAGGTACAGTGCAGCTTCATGTCTGCAGAATAGTATTTCTGCAGTAGTCTGCAGAAGGATATTTGACGTTAATTTAACCTATGTTCTTAAACGCGCTTATTAAACATAAAAAAACTCGTAAAACCTCGAAAAATTCATTTATTGGCCGTCGGTATCGTTCAAACTGGTTTCCATATAAAACGAATGTTGTGGAGGATCAAAATCCACTTCGAATGATACTATTTCCAGCTCTGCAGCTATGTGTAATTTTTTGGTGATTTCTTACGTTTTCGTATAGTTACAACGTTTAATAAAAACAGCCAATAACACTTCGAAAGACAGAAAGTGTAATACATCAAAGCCGCGCTTTTCTGTGAACGAGTACATACATTATCCAATAGGTTTTACTACCTAATTCCCCCTCGGTTATTTTCCTTTTAGAAAACATGACCTAGATAATAGCTGCAGAAGAAATACCTAATTGTATTAATTGTGAAATATCTGTCTTGATATAATACTGTTGTTGGGACAGGTCAACAAAATGGCATGGTGGTCCAGACTCATGACGACGGATCCAGAGATATCAACCAAGAAGATCAACCCTGAGCCATCCAAGTTGTCTGACCTCGACGGGGAGACCCGCGGACTCGTCGAGAAAATGATGTACGACCAGAGGCAGAAGGAACTCGGGCTGCCCACCTCGGAGGAACAGAAGAAGAAAGATATGCTCCAGAAGTAAGTTTTTTGGGGCACCCTCCAACGATGTGCAAATTGTAGTAGATTGTTCCGGGCATTACAACATTAGGAGGTGCCTGTTTATGGGTGGAATTCCTCAAATGCATTACTAAATAACATACCTAAACAGCTCCCACGAAAGGCGAATATACCTACCTGTGCGGTTCTGTAGGGCGAACCAAAATTGATTCTCCATCGCTTGATAATCCAAAATTGATTATTCTCATACCACATATAACGAAGTAGTATAGTATCAAATCTAAAGGGTTATTTCCGGTAGTGTAAAAAGTAATCTTACCATACCTTCTGGAAGAATCCGTCGTCACTAGCTGGTAGAGTACTCTCTCGACGGCCTGATGATGATATCTTTACATCGAAAGCGTTCGCCCCCAGTACTCAACCATCTAGTGACGACGGACTCTTCCAGAATATACGGTAAGATAACTAGTTAGTGTGTTTTTCTCCGCTAAAAAACCTTAACGATCACGTTTTTATTCAATTTTTTGTACAACAGAAGAAGGTAGACAATCGAACGTTAGTCGACTGAACTCTTATAATTGTACGAGTTTTATCCAGTATTGGCGCTGATTTTGCACTATTCTGCAGCGTGAATTGAACAAAACCAGTAGGTATCAACCCAAAAAGGTGCGATGAGGCGGGGAAGGCAGTAGTAATTTTCTGAGGTGTGTCTCTAGGCAACAAGAATATAGAGCTGGCAAAACTGATATATACTCCCCTCCACCGCAATGGCGGTTCATACCGCGTCACTAGTCACGAAGTTAGGTAATTAAATTGCACAGTTAATTCGTCATCATCATAAATACGTTACTCATATTATGTACTTCCGGACGGTTTACAGTGAGTGAGAGTGATCTGATCTATACACCACCATAAACGTCCACTATAGCGCATGCTCTACGGGATGTTCTTTCATGTTTAATACTACTTTCACTTCTTTGCAGATTCATGGAACAACACCCGGAAATGGACTTCTCCAAATGTAAATTCACTTAACTTGTTTGAAACGCACTGGTGTCGAAGAACCCATCATCGATTTTGGGAATTCCTGGACGGGCCTCACGTATATTTTTCTTTCATTCCTCTTCTTTTTTCTTACCTACAATTAATTACCTTTTTGCCATTATAAGTTGTATGTAATCGCTCTTCATATTATAGTGTAATAAAGCGGATTTTTCAAATTCTCTTCTGTATCAGAATCCCTATTCTGTCGTGACTTCTTCAATCTCAAGGGGTTATTACTCGTATATAGAATAGGAACGTACGGGAATAGATAGTCAGTGGTTGTCAAGCCTTCTCGCTAATAGGAAATCTTGCTGTTGTAAAAATATCGTATTACCTGCAGAAATCCCTCAAAAACATCGAAAATTCTAATTTTTCCCCATTGGCACCAACATTCGGACTGGTTTCGCGTGGAAGAAAACATGGTGCAATGATGAGGCAGTCAAAATTTGCATCGATCGAGACGATACCAACAAGAGCTTTCAATCTTTGCAGCCATGATTTTCTGTCATTTTGGTTTATTATTTGGTTTTTAGGCTCGGCCCCTCAGAAGTGGCCGAAATTCCATTGAAAAAAACGCTGCAAAGTCCTTGTCACATGGGTTTATTATTCTTTTGGACATACCTACAGAAATTTTGGCTGTTCATTTATTGTTTCTTTCATGGGTAATAATCGAAATAGCTATTTCTGATGGTTTCCATTAATTTTGGCCCCTAAAACACAAAATTAGGTATACGCCCTTTTTTTCTTTTTTTTTAAACTATCTTTGATCATTGGTAGTGCCATTTAATCGTCTTGATCCACGTGTTGACACTTTTTCCAGTGTTATTATACAAACTGATGGTGATTTCAGACGATTTCCCAGGTTTTTGACTCATAAAAAATCAATTTTGGGAGCTGAACACCTGGTAGAATTCAATTTTCCACTCTTTGGTCGAAATCGAGTTCATATTCGGTCTTCTCGTCCCCAAAAACATGGAAAACAATGTCTCAGGAGCTCATGTTACCAACATGTTGCTAAAACGCAAAAAGTACCTATTTTTACAAACATCGGGCTGAAAAGTTTCGGGACACAACTAGGGCCCAAATGGAGCATGTGTGCGAAAGAACGATTTTTGTAGACCGAAAATGAGGCCTGTAGACGTGATACGGCGTACGGCGGACGGCGTACGGTGGACGGCGTACGGTGGACGGCGTACGGTGGACGGCGTACGGTGGACGGCGGACGGACATTGCATTTTTGGAATCTAATCAACTCGAAACGGAAAAGAAAAAAGTTTGAGGGGGTGTTATAAAAATTTTTTGCTGAGCGAATACATAGGTGTATTATTCACAGAATAATAAACCAATAGACATCTTAGCTCTTTCAGGCAGGTTTGTACGTGTGTACCATTTCTGCGAACCACCATAACTCACAGCGTCCAAATAGGCTCAAATTTTGGTTGTAGTTCAGGGTCAGGTCCTAGTTGGTCCCATATGAATTTGGTTCCATTCGTGTCAGTAGTAGCGACTGCGCATGCGCAAACGTGAAAACCGTTGGACCGCCGTATTCGACAACCCAGTGGTCCGAACAAACCATATTTCTTTATTCTGCTCCAGTAGTATCTAGTGTTCCATGTATTTAGGTCATTGTTCAAACCTTGAGTGAAGGGGAATGGTGCTTCTTAACTTTCCCGATGACCCGGATTGTTAACTGAAAAAATCCTCTCGCAATCGAACAAGGAAATATCCAACAAAATACTACCTATTATGAACACGGACAACTAATTCCACCCATAGTATACCAAGGCCGAGCCATGTAATCCTTGGGTTGCTCTAGACCATAATATGTTTTAAGGTTGAAACGTTTTACTACAATCTCAAAAAACACAATAAACTTTGAAAAAGTCGCCAAAAATCATGTTTTCATAGCTTGGAAGCTATGAAAACATCCATGGAGATCGATGCAGAATTTAATTGCCTTCATCTTTTCTTCCCGCGAAAACCAGTCTGGTTGGTGCAAATGGGGGAAAATTTTACATTTTCGGCTTTTTTTTTGGGAGATTTTTGCTGGTAACACGCCACTTCTGTAAGTCAAGGCTGTTCTATAGGTACTTACCTATATAATTATAATCAACCCGCTGTAAGTAGGGACAGTTTGGAAGTTTAGTGAAACGACTTTCTTTATGCCAACGTTTCTTTGAATTCATTCAGCATCTTCAGGGCTAATGACAACAAGATGAGTGAAAATGAGTGAATGAGATATTATGACGGGTAAGAATAAAATAAGTTATGAATGAAATGGCAATATGGTAGGCTTACAATACAGAACAGCATAGAAAATACAGAAACGTACCGTCGAGATTATGATGATAACAGAAGTTGAATTGTGAAGAGGAGTTGATGGTGAGTGGAAGTTGATAGTGATGATGAAATTGAAACAATTTTATTGATTTATAAGAATGATTTGAAACAGACGTTTGAAAAAACAAAATGGTGTATGATGCAAGACAAAATGGTGGGTGATAAGATGGAAAATGGCGGATGATGAGATTGAAATTTGTTGTGATGTTGATTTGTTGTGAAAAGTGTTGCATTGAAACTTACTGAACAAACATTGCAGAATACAGAACAAGAGGACTAAATGGGTGAATGATCAACGCGGTTATGTTGATGACAAATGCATCTGTTGACTGTAACGAGTGATTATGAGCTCATTTGATTATATGAGTGTGTTCTACTGAGACTGGCAATGTCGATTCCTTCATTACAACTACTAGAATTTCTGGCTATAAGGAAAAAAAACGGAAAGGAAAGGAAATTCAAGAAACGTTACATAAAGAAAGTCGTTTCACTGAACGATAAGAATGATTAAACCTCCAGACTGTCGTTATTCGTGCTGTCAAGAACCTCAGCATAGCTATAAATAAGTATGGGAACATGAGTTCAAAATCACCCTTGTGTGCAGCAATCGTCCTAGAACACTGGAAATACCACAGGACTAAATTGAATTTTCTGTAGAATACATTCGAAAGTGGACCAAAATGCGCTGTGCACTATAGGCTTTGCGGTGTTCGGAGGATTTTAAACGTGTTCTAACACTACTGTGTCAGTTATGTCCATATTAAAAAACGCTGCAAAGTCCTTGTCACATGGGTTTATTATTCTATTGGAGTTCTAGAGATTTTTGTTGGCTGTTAAATGTATTGTTTCTTTCATGTGGAATGATTGAAATAGCTATTTCTGATGGTTTCCACCAATTTTGGCCCCCAAAACATGAAATAGGTACGCTTTTTTTTTTTTCTTTTTTTTTTAAGAACATCTTTGATCATTGGTAGTGGCATTTAATGGTCTTGATTCACCGTTTACACTTTTTCCAATGTTATTGTACACATTGATGGTGATTTCAGACAGTTTTCCAGGTTTTTGACTCATAAAAAACCAATTTTGGGAGCTGAACCTTTGGTAAAACCTCAATTTCCGCGTCTTTGGTCAAAATCGACTTCATATATTCGGTCTTCTCGTCCTCAAAAACATGGAAAAAGATACCTCAAAAGCTCATGTTACCAACATGTTGCTAAAACGCAAAAAGTACCTATTTTTACACACATTTTCACTCATAACACCCCTGGGTATATTCCGATCGGGCTGAAAAGTTTCGGGACACAACTAGGGCCCAAATGGAGCATGTGTGCGAAAGAACGACTTTTTTAGACCGAAAATGAAGCCTGTACACGTGATACGGCGGACGGCGGACGGACATTGCATTTTTGGAATCTACGCACCTTGAAACGGAAAAGAAAAAATTTTGAGGGGGTGTTATAAAAATGTTTTGCTGAGCGAATACATAGGTTTATTATTCACAGAATAATAAACCAAAAGGTAGTTCCCGGGGATCATGCAATGTTTTCCGTACACCATGGATGATTACCTACTGCACTTGGTATAACAAGGTTATCGGTTTTTATCGTTCCTAAATTCTTCACAATAAGCGCTGTATAATTATGTGAAACTATTGGTTTCAAATACTGTGACTGCATAACCGACAGGTGTTGCAGGTTAGTAAGCACTGGATGTTTCAGGCGTTCCTGTATCAATGTGACTGCATCAAAGATTTCTTTGGCTTTCTTGTTTGAAGATCTAATTCTTATTTATACTGCGCATTTCAATAGCCACAACTACCTTCGTTTCACAGCGTTTTCATCTTGCTGGGTAGGCACCCAACTTTACTGATATCGCCTCCTCGTTCACTCAACGCCTTTGATTTTAGGGGCAGTGTTGCACAAATCGCGGGCAAGGTAATTTCGTTTCATGGTGTTTTTACAAAGTTATACAAACAACGGATACTGGAAGGTCTTTGCTACAAAAGAATGTTTTGTTTGTGGTAAATTTTGAATGTTTGCTACGCAAATAGATTCTATCGTTATTTGTGAAGTCAGTGGCTGGACAATCGACGTGACGCTTTTTGTAAATCCTTGAACTGTTGGAACAGTAAAACTTACCATAATTCAAAGTAGCTGGTAGGTACTACTAGAGATGGCAGTTGCAAGAAATAATTCATTCTAAAGTCATAAAGAAATACAACTCAACACCAAAGTTTCTTCCTTCACTTAGCTTACATACGAGTAATATAAAATATAAAGCGCGATAATCAGCTGAATGTTTTTTAGCTGTACGTAGAACATCAGTATTATCAACTCTGCATGGAGCTGTAATACCATAATACAGGTACTGCTCTAATAATCAATTTTCCCATGTGCTATCTGATAGGGGCGTTGCGTCCATAAGGCCACTGCCCCGGCACCCAAAAACACGGAGTAAAAATTAAAAAAACTCCAACCATCGTTCAGTTGGCACTTGAATTTCCCTCAGTACACTGTTCCTAGCATTTTTCACAAAGTTCCACAGCGTCTAGCCAGATTTCTCTGGCTATGGATGTTCAATATTCTAGTAGAACATCCATGTTGGTCCCTTCTTGTTAGCTCAATAGACCAAGCATGTTATCCGAATAAAGCGACAGTAATCGATGTCCTGCAATCGAAATCAATACCTAGGCTCCTGAAACTGGCAGTTAGGTTCTGGGACCTAGCGTTCCCATGGCAACTGAGAAAAGTGTCCCTAGAATCCGATTTCCACCCCAAAATCGATCCTTTTCACAATCGATTCGATTCAATTTGTCATCTCGATACAATACGCTTCTTCATCTTCCGATTTGTTTTTGTTGTCTGGTGAATCACATTCTGTTTCTCTGTTGAGTCTTGTCGTGAGTCCCTCCCGGAACCACTCCTAGTAGATCTAAGTTCTCGCAAATAATCTAACAGCCAACTTTAGTTTCTGCCAATAAACGGTAAGAGTGGGGAACAAGCCGCAGGAGTCGGAGCACAACCTGGATCCCCTCCATCCCCTACCAAATAGGGGATGGAGGGAGACGACTCCCAGTAACGTAAATACTCGCCTCCTTCGACTTTTCACTCATTCTACGGTATCCTCTAGTCGCTGACTACTCTCTCTCCTCCTTACCTCATCTCTCTCTCTCCTCTCCTAAAAGATGCTGTGCATGGTGGTGGTCCGCCAATAACCAACAGCCAAATTCTCCTAAAAGATCCCAGGAAAGGGTGGTGATTCGCTCATAACCCGCCTGGGCATATCCAAAAAGATCCTAGATGAAGGTGGTGGTCCGCCCATAACCTCCTAGGCAACAACCCTCAAAAGATCCTAGATGAAGGTGGTGGTCCGCCCATAACCTCCTAGGCAACAACATCCAAAAAGATCCCAGGAAAGGGTGGTGATTCGCTCATAACCCGCCTGGGCATATCCTCACACCACCGTGATGAAATGCGCCAATTTTAAATTCATCACAAGTCTGGGGGCCTATTCACTAAAATAGACAGTGGAAAGAGAGATAGTCTCCCCCGGGAAGACAGTCTCTTCCAATGTCTCCGGGTTCGTCTATTTTACAGAATAGCTCCAGAGACCTTGAGAAAGAGATATGGATCCTAATACACGAAAATGCCATAGTATCCATGAAGTGCGAGATGTTTGTGCCCACGGGAGTTCAATTCCTTAATAATGAACGCATTTCTTAATACCTACCTACCTCAATCCATACTTAGACGTTTTTACTCACGAATCAATGATTATGTATATACTTTTAATTTAAATTGACTTACCTTTATGAAATGAAAGAATACACGATCAAAAGTACCGATGTGGTTGCGGATGAAGGAGGGAGGGAGGATATTACACGATCACTGTGAAACAAACGAGAAATAGACTCTCTCTTTCGAGGGAAGACACCTAATTAGGTGTCTCTCTGAAAGAGATCGAGAATGCCAAGATGGCCGCCAACTCTCTCTTTGAAAAGTTACTGAATAACCCTGTCGTGGATACTGTAAAAATCTATTTGGCCCAAAGAGAGAGTCGGACCTGAAAGAGATGTCTCTTTGGCTTAGTGAATAGGCCCCCTGTTGACAGTTTTCAATTTTTTGCGTCAAATTTAGTGTTTTGCGTTCAGTCCGGTTCTGATGACATCTTTGTATTTGTGGTACCCACGTGCGTTTTGTCCTGTTTACTGTTTGTGGATTGATCGGCGTCCTAACACAGATAACTACCTAGCTTTGCTGAATATCACTCAATCAGTAAATAAGGGAAGGGTGTTGTTGCCTTGGTGTATCCTGTAGACAAATCCGTTGGTTTTGTGTTCTGGTTTGGTGCCCCACCGTTTTCAGAGCCCATGCACGGCTACTGCTATCTGATGTTCACCATATTTACAGTTTTTGTAAGTAGATTAGGTTTACAAATAAATTTACTATCTCGAACTCGGATATTCTCTGCAGCCCAAGTTGATACACGTCAGGACTTTTATGATAGGGTCCCTCGAGAAGAAACAAAATCAGAGGGGGATAAAATTGGGTATTTAGGTAATAAGTATATTCTTTGATTTATTTTGATCTTCCGTTTTTTTACAGCAACGATGATAAATAATTTAGATAGCGCAGATAAATAAAATACATAATTATTATCTATAATCAAATTAACTATTATACGAACAAATCGTTTCAACAGCCTACGAACAGTTACCACTCTTTGTAATCCAAGTTTTTCTTGAAATTTGAGTATTCTTGTATATATGTGAGAGTATAGAATATATATTTATTTATTCATTAATTAAATTGCACCCTACTTATAATTTTTTACGGTGAATGGTATTAGCTTCGTAGTATAAATTATAGTGCTCATGCGCATTTCTTCGTCTTATGAGTAATAATTTCGAAAGCCAGCATACTATACCTAAATTGAATCTGATATAATTTGAACCTATCTGTGTAGGTAGTGGCTGAGTGGAACAGTCAAGAGAAGGGTCTAAACACGAACAAAGAACTAGTAAACACAATCGCACAAACAGTCCATTGTGAGTTTCTTGAGGAAATTTTAGAGCATTCCCAACATCGGGAATTGGTAGGTAGGTATTTATGGGCAAGTTGCATCATACATATTATAGACCATAAACACGGAAGTCACAACCTACTCGTATGTTAGCATATAAATAAATGACTTCTATACCATAAAGGAAAAAAGTGCTGCGTCTTAAAATGTCACTTTTGAGATCAATGGGTTCGTGGGACCAAATTCTTTTGAAAGGATACAGGCTCATAGCGCAAGGAATCCTGAAAATCGCCAAATAAAGAAAAATTGGTAGGGTTCTGTGCCCCTTTCGAAAAATCTTTATTGGCATTGGCATTGGTCCGGACATAACACTTGTGTAAATTTGCCAGGAATTGGCCGTTGTTTTAGGATCCGTGCATGGTTCACAAACCCTTTTTTTGAACATAGCACATTTTTTGTCCTATGAGATACCGCCAATGTGCCATGCCATCACGGGTTTAGTAGTTTTATTTCCAAATAAAATTAATATTTTCCGTATTCCCATGGAGGAAACTCTTATATTAACACGTAGATTAATCATTTACCATCATTAATCACCTAACCTATAAGGCCAAGTATTAGGAAGTTCCAAAAACTCAGAAGAACTAACTCCTAGAAATAAAGGCTTGTCATATTGTCTGTCCTGCGCTAAGGCTGGCCTTGGCATAACAACTACCAACCACCTAAAATTCATGGAACTAATATTATCCAGAAAAATCGCTATATTCCAAGTGAAATTTGAAACAAAATTGGAGGAATGCCAACTGAAAGAAATGTATTTCCAAAGTTTTCTTGGTAATATCATCCAAACTGTCCATTATTGGTACACATCCTGGAAACTTCAGGGTCCTAGCAAGTTCAACATTACGAGTTTACTGATTTGACATGAATTTTATAAATAATCATAGATTTTTGTCTCTTCCACTTCACAATAATCTCAATATGATTATATATGTAATTTAGAATTTCCTTGCGCGATTCAATGCAGTTATCTGATGAGAAGCGCACAGTGCGCTAAATATTGATTAGTTCAGTCTTGAGACTCGGGATCCCCGGCGTTGACCAACCAATGATCGCGGGGAGGGGCCTCGCACTATCTTTTCTCCAGGGCTTTGAATTTGGCTTCAAGTCTTTTGGAGTAGTTGTCCAACTTGTAGGCTGCTTGTTCCAGTTTGCTTACGCTGTCTTCGATCTGGTCGATTTGCTCCAACATCGGTCGTAAACTTTCGTCTGGAACAAAAAGGAGGAATACGGTCGCTGGTTCTGAATTGGAACTGCATTTGTAGAAAATTCCCAATTTTCGGACTCGAAGATTGGATTTAGCTCGCTGGAAACGCTCTGAAGCACCTAGCAGAGCCCAGACAAATAGTTTCTGTTGCTGAAGTCGAGTTAGTGCGAGTGTTACGGAGTAAATTCATTGGAAGTCGTTTGTAGTGGATATATCGGTTTTAGTAGACCCTCGAGTTGAAATAAATAAGTTATAATCGATTTCAAAACGGCTAAGCGTCAACATCTCACGACTAAGGCAACATGTGGCATTATTTGTCGTTTTGATACGAGTGAACACGAGCAGATGGCCAAATTTGTCTCGCGTACCTCAAATTAATAAATAATCATTTGTTAGTAAGATACGATACGACGATAAGATATCCTAGGCAAGCATACGAAGCCAGGCCAGATGGAAGACTTCCAAGAGAAAGGAGGACGACGGTCTGGCAGCATAATATCAAAGAAAATGTAGGTTAGGGCAAACCCCAGCAATATTTTCGGGTTTTTGTCCACTGTGACCAACCAGGAGCAGATTTCCTCCAAATTATACGAGTTTTAGTTAGGGATCTTACCTTTAAATACTGGAAACACAAAACACCTCCAATCGTTATCCATGGAAAAATTTTTGATTTAAGAAAAAAAAAGAATTGCAGGGCTTTGCACCAATTAGATCACATGGATTAAAAAAAAAAGAAGATACTATGTTATTATCAAGAACTCACAAAATATTGGTTAGTTTCTTCTGAACGTGAACAACAACGAAAAAATTTGCAAATCACAACTGGATTTGGTTATTTTAATTTCTTGAACACACCTACCTGATAGTTACTCTTAGAACGTAATACACACCTATTTAATATATAATAAACGGTAAATACTGAAGTATTTTATTAACAATGTTAGGTACAATGCCAAAATATGTTCCTACTAAATGGGGCAAAGCCCTGCACTCAAGGGATGAGGGGACTTGCCCCCAAGAGACTCCACTTGGTGTGTTTGGGAATGGCGCGTCAGTAAGGTTACGCGAAGCGAACTGAAGCAAAAGTTAATCCACAACAAGAAATCTTAGTTACTTACAGTACTATTCATTGATAATTGGTTGATACATTTGGTGCAACCCAATCTCGCACAATTCTGAACTGAAGTTTCAAGAAAATTAAAAAAGTGAAAATTTTATCTCATTTCCTTGGCCTGCAGTGTTCCCAGATGCCTTTGCTTTGATAACAGAACACAATATGTTGCAAAACCCCAACTGCTACCTGGTGGCCAGTTCTCAAATCAATCACGGACTATTCAAAAAGTCTATGGCGGGCTCTACCCCATGCAGGTCTTTGCCCCCCCACCTACTCTGAGGAAGCGTGGGCTGCCGTGGAGTGCTGCAAATTCAGTGAGGTGGAGAACAGTTTGTCGCTGCCCTTGGTGGTAGAAGGGCAAATGAATAAGAAGAGGAGAAGTAAGTTATGGATTGTCCACTATGGACAGAATATCGCCTGTCGTGGACAATCCATTATAAACATTTTCACAATAGCTACTACTAAATAGCCTGTTTAGGTAGTTTATAGCTTGTAGTCAAGATTTGTGGATTATACGAATCATCGTAATAAGTGCCGAACACCGGTTCCGGGTACGGAGAGCCAAAAACGCGGCCCCTCAATTGGTTGGGATGGACTGTTGGACTGTGAGTCACCGGAATGTTGGAAGGGGTCCAAAATGGTTTGGTCGGGATGGATGAGAAAACCACCAGATCACCTTGGAGAAGAAGACCTCAAATTAATAACTGGTCATTTGTTAGTAAGTTATGGATTGTCCACTATGGACAGAATATCGCCAGTCGTGGACAATCCATTATAAACATTTTCACAGTAGCTGCTACTAAATAGCCCGTTTAGGTAGTTTATAGCTTGTAGTCAAGATATGTGGATTATACGAATCATTGTAATAAGTGCCGAACACCGGTTCCCGGTGCGGAGAGCCAAAAACGCGGCCCCTCAATTGGTTGGGATGGACTGTTGGACTGTGAGTCACCGGAATGTTGGAACGGACCAAAATGGTTTGGTCGGGTTGGATGAGAAAACCACCAGATCACCTTGGTTAGGGCGTTCCCCTCCTTTTCCTGGACCAAGTTGGACCGTGTGTGGCGCTGTCGGACCAACTTCACCATCTCCCAATTTTGTGTCCATTTGTGGTGGATATAACATTAAGCTCTACGACGGAAGTATGAGGAAGAATTCGTAACACAAAATTTCATCAATTAGTAGGTAATTTATTGGTAGTGCATAATAAATAGGTTACCTACCTGCAAATTAGATGATACATGAAGATAGCGGTTAGAAATGGGGTAACAACAATAAATTATTCCAACCGTCTAGTCTAGAAGCTACGTGCTATTTAGTTAAGTTTCTAACTACCTATAAATTTAGTTCAGTAGGTAGGTATCTAAACCGATCACTTACCTACATTGGTACTAGAATTTCTTTACTGTAATAACCGATTCTGGTTTATTATTTTCAATAAAGAACCATTGGAATCGAGCATGAAAAACAAAAAATTCTAACCCCCCCTCAAAATTTGATGGTTTACGTTTCACGGTATGTAGAATCTGAAAATGCAATAACAGAATTTCTGTCTATCCGCCGTACGCCGTACTGGCCACTTCTTAGTTACCATGAAAAAAAATGGATGAAATTCGGGTTATAGGTTCCCCGAACGGAAATGGTCCTCGAAGCTCGGCGTTCCTGTTAGTCATCTCTAAGGGGTTCAAAATAGGGGTTGCAATTTTCAGAACGCCGTAGCTCGAAAACTTTCGATAGAAGGGTATGGTAAAGAAAACCATACCCTTCTATCGAAATTAAATTTGTCTTGAGCTGCGGTTCATTAAACTTGATCACAGAAAACAGTGATCTATGCAGAAGGGGCGTCTATTTCACTCCACATCAACAACTTTCCTTCAGAACTTCATTATTTGCGTTTCTTTTTGACATTTTAGTTACTGTTTGTCATCGGCTATATTATTTCAACAGCAGGGTGAATGAATTGTATACATTTAGCCCAAATGTCATCTCCAGGGACGCGCTAACAATCGGGAATTGGCCCGAGATAAAATCATTGCTAGGGATCACCTGATTATATTCACAGAGTATGAAGTCGAGTTGGTTGTTCAGTGATATTAGAGAGTTTTTCCTTACTACGGTGTCGGGACACCGTGGTAAGGAATCTAGGGGAACGCATCATGGATGCTGACTTTTTCAGGATGTCAGGTGGTCTTAGTACGGTGTCCGTCGATAAAACGCACGGTGTCTTATCATAACCTGACGCCCAATTGTTTTGAAGCATGATGGCGGATTCTACTCCAGTGTTCCGTTGTGTTGAGTGATCATCCGTAGTGATCTTTTTAAGGATTCAAAAGATTTGTAGGTAAGTAAAATTCACTCATGTGTTTTGATTAGTTGGAAATTGTGAAAGAGTGAGTTGTGAATTAAAATTTGCTTTCATATCTTGTTGTTTTGATAGTTTCAACTGACGTCTTGCTGCTTCAATTAGAAACGTAGCTTAAGTTTCGAGAGGAAAACAACTCGCAATTTTTGTGTAAACAAAAAATTAAAAAAATGACCAAAAATTAACCAATCACCAAAAATTACCGAAAATTACGAAAAATTGTTATAAAATGGGGAGGACAAAAATGTACCCTCCTCCCCTCTGCCGAAAAAATGCAAAAAATTACATACAAATACCAAAAAAATAGTCCAAAATTATGAGAAATTACAAAAAATGTCAATAATCACAAACAATTTCAAACAAATTATAAAAAATTGACAAGTTATAAAAAAATTACGAAAATTAATTAAAAATTACCGAAAATGTACAAAAAAACGCGAGTTGTTTCCCCCTTGTTAAATGTGCAGAAAAAAAAAGTGTCTTGACAATTGAAAGGTTCAGTTCGTGGAGGGAAAAACGGAGAAACGCGTTTTATATTTATTTTTCCTTGATTACCCATATTTGAACACGCCTAAAAATACGATTTTTTCACGCAAAATAACGTCGTCGCCGTCAATCAAATTGTTGGAATACAGATCGATAAAACCGTTCAGTTCGTCTTCCATAGTAAAGTAATAAATAAATAATAATAGGTAAATAATAAATAAAGTAATAAGTAATAAATAATAAACAAATAAAAACTACTGCTAAAAAGCTAGGTCGATTGATATGTTGTCTTGATGAAGAAAAAATAGGATTGAGTCAGCTTTAACCAGCTGTTATCAGTGAAACTTCCAGGGATTACACGGAGAAAAGTTGTTCGTACGGCCGTACGAGAAGGGGTTCGTACGGCCCGGGTGAAGCTCTGCTGCCACGGTGAAGCAGAGCTTCGTACGTCCCGTGTTAGCTTGTTCATGCGTTCTCCGCCTGGTTCGCGGTAATCGCACGGTGTTAGGACACCGTGCTAAGGCCGACCGTGGTAAGGAAAAACTCTCTAATATTTCATTTGGAAAATTATGGCTATTTTGGAGTTTGTTGGAAGGTAGTGAAACTTGAACAAACGTTGAAGTATTATTGATGGGTAAATTATTGCACAATGGTAAATTATTACACAACGGTTCACTATACCATCTACGTAGAAGGGGCTGGAGTTTGTTGGTAGGTAATTTTGCAACTTTTGGGTTTTTTCACTCCACATCAACAATTTCACTTCAGAACTTCATTATTTGCGTTTCTTTTTGCCGTTTTAGTTACTGTTTGTCATAGACAGAATTATTTTAGCAACATTTAACTCGTTAGGTGGGCACCTAGTAACGAGTACGGGGTTAGGTACTAAACTAGTTCTGCGATCTACATAATATGTATAGAATAGTACATATTATATAATATAAAGGGTTATCTATACGGAGAGCCGTGATCTGTAACAGAAGGGTATTCTGTACAAAATAATAAACCGTTGTGCAGGGATTTGCAGCGTTTTTACCATTTAAAATAGAAAACTAACCCTATGTCCCACTGACAATGATTGCTTAGAAATTCATGTTTTATTTTAGTATTATTGACATTTTTAGGATTTGTGTGAGACCATCTCATGGTTACAATGGTGACACACACATCTGAAGAACTGTTGAACTTCAGGTTTGTGTTAGACTTATGGATTTCTTTGATGAAAATTTTCAACAAACGCTCATGCGACCTGTCTATGCCGTCAGGCAATCCACACGGTGGGAAGACGCTTTCTTTGTTTAAAATGGGATGACTTAAAAAATGGTCCAAGGAAAAATTGGTCGGAGCGGACCAAATCGATCGCGTGTGTGGAGGGCCGTATGGTCCGACCAAACCAGTGGAGGGGCGCAGTTTTGGCTCTCCCGTCCGCAAACGTAGTTGGCCGGTCGGGCCGTGTGTGGGCCCCGGTAAGTTATTCCAAGACATTATGTACGTAACTAAGTTATTCGTTGGTACTATTGAGCAGGTTTCAGATTTCCGAGTTGATAATGAGAAACCAATTATTGTGTAGCACTTCAACACAAAATATTTTCGTTTAAATCGAAAGTACATGAACGATGCTTACATTTCGCGTTGAGTTCTTGAAGGCTCTTCCCAATATTGGATGCTATCTGTTTCATGTCAGAATATTTGGTAACTGTAGCGTTGTTCATGGCCTCCAAGAGCTTGTAATCTTCCTTTAAAATCAATCAATCAATTAATAATAATAATTCAAGTTCAAAATGGTTATCAACATTTTTGATGATGGTAGGTTTATGAATCGAGCATGTATGTGTGTGGACATTTTTAAAAATTTTAAATTCACTTGAATGAAGTTGGATCAGAGAAAATATTGTTTCAATATTCAACTACAGTATTCAACTTTCCAGTGGCCCGACCACGAAAAAACCACCCAGGTAGCAGCAGTGTGATGAACGTATATATGTATAATTCTGAATAGCAAGCTGGGACCAACCAACTACCTACCTAAAAAATGAGAAAAACGTAAATTTGAAAACGGTATCGGACATGGTATAGTAATACGATATTGCCGGTACCTATTCTCTTTTGATGTTATTTTAGTATCGATACAGCAGGTAGGTATTGTATCGAGAGGTATTGTGCCATGTTAAATGTTATAAAGTTCCTAGGTACCTGCGATGTATACCTATGTCTAATTAATTTAGAAGAGCTGAGCCAGTTTATCGGAATATACTTTGTAGGCTGACGATTACAACATTTTAATTATGGATTAGTGCCAGATGAACTCTAACAGATGAGATATACTGTACCTACCACTATTCGAATATATTATTCAACATTTTTACCCTTGCCAATATTGCCCCTTGCTGTACATTCCATTTAGTAAGCAATAAATGAAATTAATACTGTATCGATACCGAACGTAGGATCGACAGCGGTATCAGAACGACACTAATATTGTACTTGTAATAACAGTCATTTTGTAACATGTTACAGCAACAAATTCTGGTTATTAGCGTCCAAACAAATCCATGAGGTCAACAGAGAATAAAGCGCAAATCGTGACGTTTCATTGTACGAATATCGAAATCATTAAATACTACTGATGCACATGAGAGGTTGATGACTACCTACATATAAGTAGCATGCCAACAAATTGCATTTGAAACTAATCAATTAATTTATAAGGTAGACACCCAATCTAGGTCCTAAATATTTTACTTGAGAGAAATCATCCTAAAGGAAATCTGCAATGAATCGGAGAATCCCAAGAGCGAAGGGATCCACTCTGCTCCGACTGTGCTACATGCGGCTCCCGCTAGAGTGCAGCAGAATGATTATTACTACCGGCCGAACTTCAACAGCTCTCTCTCTAGGATTCGGTATACTAATGAAAATATCACCTGAGTAAGCGTGAGTTCTCCAACCAGGTAATCGGAGGTTTTCTCGAACATGGCCGTCGCCAATTTACTGAGATTCGGATCGTGAGGGTCGAGAGCTTCAAAGCTACTTGTACTGGTCGACAAAGTAGGCCCTGTAATCAAATACAAGTAGAATATAATATGGGACCATTTGATACAGGAAAACCGTGAATTATCGAGGGAAAAAACATCATTTTTATTGCTGCGAATCAAGTTATACCAACGTAGTAATGGCACAACAAAATTTAAAGCCGCTAAGTAGGTAATCAAAGAAAGGACTCACCATAGAATGGACGATGAATGAAAAATTATTTGTACATTTTACATGGTTTATTATTCTGTGAATAATACACCTATGTATTCGCTCAGCAAAAAATTTTGTAACATTCACTCAAATTTTGCTTTCACGTTTCAAGGTGCTTAGATTCCAAAAACGCTGCAAAGTCCTTGTCACATGGGTTTATTATTCTATCGGACATACCTACAGAAACGTTGCTGTCCATTTATTGTGTCTTTCATGTGCAACAATTGAAATAGCTATTGATGTTTTCCATCAGTTTTGGCCCCCAAGAACACTAATTGGTTTTTTTTTACAAAAAATTATCTTTGATTACTGATAGTGCCATTCAATCAGTACCTTGAAACGTAAAAGAAAATGTTTTGAGGGGGTGTTATAAAACTTTTTTGCTGAGCGAATACATAGATTCACAGAATAATAAACCAAAATGCAATGTCCGTCCGCCGTATCATCCATATCTACTTTATTTTCGGTCTAAAAAAATTGTTGTTTCGCACACAGGCTCCATTTGGGCCCTAGTTGTGTCCCGAAACTGCAGCCCGATCGGAATATACCCAGGAGTGTTATGGCTGAAAAATGGGTGTAAAAATAGGGTTTTTTGGTGTTTTAGTAACATGAGCTTGTGATGTATCGTTTTCCATGTTTTTTAGGGCAAGAAGACCGAATATGAAGTAGATTTTGACCAGAGTAGAAAATTGAGGTTCTAAGGAATTTTCAGCCTTAAATTTGCGTTAAATTTTGGTCTAAAATCGTCGTTCTTCCATGCATAGTTTGGGTCCCCATTTGGGATCACATTTGGGACCGAGTTGTGCTCCGAAGCCCGGATGGGATACACCCAGGGGTGTTATGGGGGAAAAATGGGCGTAAAAATAGGGGGTTTCGAGATTTCGTTGAGGTTTTAGTGAACAAGAGCTTGAGAGGTATCGTTTTCCATGTTTTCTAGGGCGAGAAGACAGAATATGTATGTTCACTCTTTGACCAAAGAGTGAAGAATTGAGGTTGCAACGAAGGTTCACCTCCCAAAACTCATTCTTTATGAATTAAAAACCTGGGAAATTGTCTGAAACCACCATAAATTTGTACAGTAACACCTGAAGTAGTATCAACAGGTGAATCAAGACAACTATCAATGATCAAAGATAATTTGTAAAAAAAAATACGAGCCTAACGTGTAAACCATCAAAATGCCAAAAAAATACGAGCCAAAATTGGTGGAAACCATCAAAAATAGCTATTTCAATAATTGCACATGAAAGAAACAATAAATGAACAGCCAACATTTCTGTAGGTATGTCCAATAGAATAATAAAACCATGTGACAAGGACTTTGCAGCGTTTTTATGTTGTACCCTTCCGCCATGAATTTCGACATTTCTGATATGCACAACGCAACTCAAAACTTGGTCGAGACCAAAGGGAATCCTGAAGATACTGCAAACAATGCTAACTCAGTACGAGTCCCCTTTTTCTTCTTCTTCTATTGGTTCCAAAATGTTTTTCTTTCTCTTTTCTCAAATCAAGAGAGTGGTAACTCCAACGTGAATTGTATTTGTATCTTTCTAAAATAGGTAGGTACCTTTGTATTTTCCTAATATCCTGAGTTGGTCATTTTGTATGAATGTGATTTCAGAAGGGTAACTGTAACAATAGCAATGTTAGACTGAAACAAGAAAACCACACAATTAATTCAGAAAGGTGTAAAACGGATACCCCCACAACACCGAAAACAACAGGGATCATGTAGAAGCCTAGTTCATGAGGAGTGGCCCTACAAAAAAATTGCACCAAATACCCCTCAAGTTCTTCATAATATATCAAATTGTTATTGACACTGTTCAGCATGAAATTTCTGTGTCCTTTATTTCTCATGCGGAATAATTTTAATTTAATCCCCCATAAACTTTTGGGTACACAGGGATGGTGGCCAATTATAGCTATGATCCGTACGCAATTTCACGGAATTTCTCATCGTTATTCTTAAATTTTAACACAGGAGTGAGGTACACACACCCTTTGCTACGGCCACAGGACCCGCTTTAGTAGACAGTGCCTACATTATTTTTCCAATTCTTCTCATAGCGAAATCGTATTCAAGTACCTGCATAATTTCCAAACGAATTTCGCTTCGCTACTCTTCGAAAATTCGCTTAAATAAGATACCTATGCATGGGAGGGGAGGCCACAGGTATAAAGTAGCACATTTGTAGCCACCTGTTGTCACAATGGTATAGATTTAGCTGGTGTACCTAACTACCGTTGAGACTTCCAAAAAATAACCTTTCTTCGCACAAGTATTGTATGTGAAGTGGTTATACGATTAAAGAACGGATTAGTCTTCGTTTTCTTATCATGAAGTTTGTCAAACGGCACTACCTTTGGCGTGATAAGAAGGTAGCTGTACACTACTAGAACATGAAACTTTCCTCATCCCCTTAGGTGTACAGTCTTGATTACAGACAATTTTATTTATACTTCAAATAAAGAAATCCATTTGGCTATTATACGAGCCAGTGATTGACATAACGAGAAAGTGGGCACCCCCGGAGGTGAGTCATCCTGGGAGACAGCAAACCACAGAACTACTTACCTCTCTTCGGAGAATCAGTGACTCCACCATCATCGGAATTCACGTCGCTGCCACCCGCGGCCGCCATATGAAGGCTACAGATCGTCGGAAAGGAAATCACAATAAAACGTGATTTCAGATGGCAATACGTAAAGTTAATCGGATATCTGATCGCGAATTGTTCGGCGAAAACGACGGGCTGACAAAAGTTGATAACCTGACAGCCAGGTAGGTTATGGAACGGTTACCAGGGGGGAGGAGTCACGTGGTCTGTAAGAAGATATGCGCAGGAGGTGTATCCGCTTCGCTGCGCAGCCCCCACCGGCGCTCTCCGGCACTAAATTCAAAAATAGCGTAGAGGAGGGGTCTAGCGTGTCTAAAATCAGAATAAGTCACTTTAGAACCACCGAGGGGATCACGCAAGCCCGAGTGCTACCCTTTTTAGCTCCTTTTAGATTTAGCTGCCCAAATTCGTATCGCGTTTTTATTACTACCTTAGACACCTTAGTTATTTTACAATTTTATTTCGAACGAGACCAAGGGAGTGACAAATTTTTTGGAACAGTGATGGCTCAACTTGTGAATATTCGCCTGTCCCGGGCTGACGCGACCCCTTGGGGCTTCAGGCTTCAGGGGGGCAAGGACTTTGGACAGCCCCTGCTCATTCAAAAGGTATTTATACATTTTGTATTCCTTCTCTAAGAATAATTCCACCTGCCCTTGACAGCTGACAACATACCTCCAATACAAGTTACCTACTGTTGTTTTTAAATATTTTGCTGAAATTAAAACTCTGGTTTTAAAAAAAAACAAGCAACTTTTACTATCATCTATGTCTGTGTCTAATTATAATTTCATCTGACCTTGATAGTTCGCCCACAACATGTTGGCATCTCTCTGATCAACCTATGTTAGGTATCTACTACAATATGGCACCTGTAGTAGATATCTACATGAAAAACTACTATGACTTCGAAAAAAATCTTGATGATTTAGCAAAACAAAATTTTGATTTTGAGAGCTTCTAGCATCATGACATTTATGACGAACAAGATCATTGAGGTCAAACTATTTTAAATCTTTCGGTCCGTGCCCAAGATATTCGAACCTTTACAGATGGTTTGGGAATGGGGTAGTGAAACGAGATACGTCTGCGTTGTTTAGGAAACATTAAGTAAACCGGACAACAGATAGGCTGATGTTGGTTCAACGGATTGGAAACAAAACGTGATGAACGCTGGAGGAATAAAATCTTAGAAAAAAGCGGAAAAAGTTTCACCAAGATCAGCCTGGAATTCAACGTTCATTTCAAACTAAGGACATACATAGTTAGTTAATTATGCTAATGAATTGCTGCATTTGGAAAATATGTTACAATATCTTCAACTAGGTACATTTGCCTACTGTAGAATAAGTTTGTACCTAGTTCATACTTTAAGGAAGCACAACAAACTTCATAGATTGATAGGTAGGTACCTACCACGTATTGCCCAACCTACCAGCACTTTTTTGCCTTTTTTAAGAACAAAAATTGTAGAAGGACTCATTCCTAAACAGTGTCATTCACACATGGATGTTTGATGAATAATCAAGGACAGATTCTGATTTCTGTCTTTCATAATTATTATGTTCATAAGTGCGATTATCAGGATATACATCAGTTGGTATTGTAAATGTATAGTTATTCTATATATATCCACGTGCGCAATGAAAAGTGCGCGAAAAGTTCCTATGTACATTGTCATAAATGAATAAAACAAATAAAATATATTTCGAAATCCACAGAAATATATGTTTTTTTGCTCTTCAAATCAATTATTAGCTGGCTCTCATAAAGTGGGTACTTACTCACCGCATAACTGTTGCCCAAATCGCCTATCTAATCTTTCAAGATAGGCTGTTGTTACAATATTGCTGAAATATGAGGTCTACCAATTTCATAGATGGCAAAGATTCGAGTGCATGATACTCGTCGGTCATTCTTTTTATCGGATTCGATTATTCAGCCAGTTCATATCGAATTTTCATTTGATCCATGCAAATGTTCACACGCTATGATTATTCAGAAATAGGTTCAGAAAACTACTTACATTACGAATAGCCGTCGTCAAGTCAACACTTTTGTATAGATGCTCTAACTCCCTATCGCTACTGAAATTTTGTCCTGGTTCTTCAATAGATAAATAGGTTAAACAACATTCACACATAGAATGCGTCCCGTGAGCAATCTATCAGTTGTCTGTTCATATTTTTCTTCTCTACAAGTATACCAGAACATATTGATAATGTGTACAAAATAATTATTATGTAGTAATTTGTGCAGTATAATCTTTCTACAATCGATGACCGCTGTATTTATATGGTGATCGCATATCTTGAGCGTTTTGTGTAGGCAGACTTGTGCGCCTGCCTGTTTAAATAAATTTTAAAAGTGTTTATTTTTACTCGGGATTTGGAGCGTAATGCCAACAGTGTCAGAGTTCTATTTAAAAGTTTTTTCCCGCCTAATGGATGCTTGGTCAATCAAGGATGACCCGATGAAGGCTGACTTTACTAGGAAAACCAAATCCAAAACGTAGTGAAAAGACGGCATAAATAAACTGCCGTCATCGTGCAGTGGCGGGCTCAGATTCAAGACGAAGGATGAACAATTGAAAGTATTAAAAAATATCAAGGCTACCTTTTAATGGCTGTCGAAGGATCTATTGTTGCCTTCACCCCCTCGAGACGGAGATCTTGACTTATTGTGCAGTCGAGTTTGCTGCCTCTGGCAAGGACTGACTGGTTCAATCGCCGACCCTACAAAATCGCAGACTTCGAATTTGATGTCAGTGTACGGCGTGCGATACGTAACGAATATCGGCAACGAGTTTTCCTTTCTAAACGGATGCCCCTGCCCATTTTGGTTTATTATTCTGTGAATAATACACCTATGTATTCGCTCAGCAAAAAATTTTTATAACACCCCCTCAAAATTTTTTCTTTTCCGTTTCAAGGTGCGTAGATTCCAAAAACGCTGCAAAGTCCTTGTCACATGGGTTTATTATTCTATTGGACATACCTACAGAAATTTTGTCGATTCATTTATTGTTTATTTCATGTGAAATAATTGAAATAGCTATTTCTGATGGTTTCCACGATTTTGGCCGCTAGACCACAAATTAGGTACGCTCTTTTTTTTCCTTCTTTAAATTTATCTTTGATCATTGGTAGTGCCATTTAATCGTCTTGATCCACTTGTTGATACTACTTCCAGTGTTATTATACAAATTGATGGTGATTTCAGACGATTTCCCAGGATTTTGCCCCCCTTAAATGGCGCCCCTGGTAAATGGAATTTAAAAAAAATTCTTCAAATTATTACTCAACGGTTTATTATTTACCTGTATAATAGATGCCCCTTCTGCGTAGATACCTAACTGTTTTCTGTGGTCAATACCTACCCTCGAGCTCCCCCCAGGAAAGCCATAAATCGAGTACTGGAGCTAGCCGAGGAATAACAGTTTCATAAATACGCGGTGGATTCAACAAATCAATCATTCATTATAATTATTTGTTGTTATTCATGAAGCACGTCGTTTTTTCAATTACCTATCAACAAAATCCAAAAGAGCCACATTCCGCACCGTACTTCGCACTTCCCTTAGGTGCTGTGAACCAAAATTAATTAACTTTGGTTTGTAGGTCCCATTTGGTGTCCAGTTGGTCCGAGAAGCTCTGCTACTGTCAGTCATCTCTAAGGGGTGAAAAATAGGAGTTGAAGTTTTCAGAACGCCGTAGCTCGAAAACTTTCAACAGAAAGGTATGGTGTTTTCCCCGTTTTTAAATTGACCTCGAACTAAAGAATTTTTTGAGACCACCCGAAGCATTGCACGTCCAGCCGTTCGTTAGAACAGAAAAGCTTCGTCAACATGATCGTGAATGAAACGGAATAAATCCGGCCTAGATATCATTGCTAGGGAGCACCTGATTATAATCGCGGATGGCTGTATGAAGTCGAGCTGGTTTGAAGAATTATGGCTTTTCGGATTTTATTGATAGGTACTTTTGTAACTTGAAGAAACGTTATGCTTAATGAATAATAACAAGTAACTAATTATTGATTTATTGATTCGCGTGGATTTTTATGAAGCTGTAATTCCCTGGCCGGCTTCAGTACTCGATTTAGGGCTTTCCTGGGAGGAGCTCGAGGGTAGGTATTGATCGCAGAAAATAGTGATCTATACGCAGAAGGGGCATCTGTACAGGTGAATAATAAACCGTTGTGTAATAATTTGCAACGTTTCTTAATTTTTTATTTATTTACAAATTTACATGGAGTAGTGATTGAAATCAAAACAGCTGCTGTATCTGATACCAATTCCGCAGTCATTTGTTCGCCTGTTTGGCCACTGAGGGAGATACATGTTGGTGAATTTGACTGTGCTTTGTAGTCTCTCCTCCTGCCCAGCATCTATGTTAACTATTACTGGATGCAATGATCATAATAATACAATTTGTTTTCCAAAAGCATAGACTTTCTTCGCGCCCATCAAATTAAAATTTTGTAAATACTTTGAATTCGATGTTTTGTTATTCTTCGCTCCCTCACGCAATACTAGAGGCAAGAACCCTGAACATGAACTTGCACACTGCAAAAGGGTTTCTTACTTACTGGTAGGTACTTACAGGTACAAACTAGTCGTGACGAGTCCACGGGATTTTCTCCCTAAAAAGGCGACGGGCTTTTTCGAGCGTGAGTCATTAACAAGGAGGATAAAAGCGATGATTAGGTCATCGCCCATAAATCCCATCTTCGATGTCTCAGCAGCTGTATGGAGCAGGCGCAAGGCCTAAAGCGGCCAACCTCAGTCCGTGCGAGATGAGTGGATTTTTTTTTTCTAAGGGAGCGTCGACGGTTTCAAGTGCTTAAGTAATTAACCTCCTGAGTACCTAACAATAGTGTTCTTGCTTTCCCCTTCGTGAATCCTGAGTACTTTCATTTCTGTGAAGAGAAAAAGATTAGATCACCGTTGCCTGTACGAAGTAACATGGGATGCTTCGGCTGACTAACACTGTATCGTGATAAAATACCTTCATTCTTCTGAATTCTAATAAATCATAGCGAATACAACATCCTCACCACGTGTGATATTTCACTCAACTTCGTTTTGGTTTATTATTCTGTGAATAATACACCTATGTAATCGCTCAGCAAAAAATTTTTATAACACCCCCTCAAAATTTTTTCTTTTCCGTTTCAAGGTACGTAGATTCCAAAAATGCAATGTCCGTCCGCCGTACGCCGTCCGCCGTATCACGTGTACAGGCTTCATTTTCGGTCTAAAAAATTCGTTCTTTCGCACACATGCTCCATTTGGGCCCTAGTTGTGTCCCGAAACTTTTCAGCCCGATCGGAATATACCCAGGGGTGTTATGAGTGAAAATGTGTATAAAAATAGGTACTTTTTGCGTTTTAGCAACATGTTGGTAACATGAGCTTTTAAGGTATCGTTTTTCATGTTTTTGGGGACAAGAAGACCGAATATGAAGTCGATTATGACCAAAGAATAGAAAATTGAGGTTCTACCAGATGTTCAGCTCCCGAAATGGATTTTTTATGAGTCAAAAACCTGGGAAATCGTTTGAAATCACCATCAATTTGTATAATAACACTGGAAAAAAGTGTCAACAGGTGGATCAAGACGATTAAATGGTACTATCAATGATCAGAGATAATTTATTTTAAAAAAAGGAGCGTAGTTTATTCGAGTTGTGGGGGCCAAAATTGGTGGAAACCACCAGAGATAGCTATTTCAATTATTTTATATGAAAGAAACAATAAATAAACAGCCAACATCTCTGTAGGTAGGTATGTCCAATGGAATAATAAACCCATGTGACAAGGACTTTGCAGCGTTTTTTCACTCAGGAACCCCCATGTTTAATTTTTAAATTACCTATATTTATAAATTAATTAATTAAATGGTCTTCGAAAACTAGACGGTTTTGATATGAAAAATGAATTATAAAACTCACTTGTCTCATTCCAAAAATGGGTAGAGATCTCTACTATGTATATCAGAATTTCGCGGTTTTCAGGAAAAAGTCCAATAATCAGAATTAGCATTTGTTTAGCTTACGTTGAACGTTATAACTCCAATATTTCCCAACCGTTTTCAGTGTTATTTCAAACGATGTGATTCTCGTAATATTATGCTCGTAACGTTAGGTACTGTTTAAATTTAAAGTATCTAAAATCCAGTAGGTGCTTATAGGTTTTGGGGTTCATCATAAATTCATAGTTATGACCAACCCAGAGGCTAGGCCAATAGCACTTTCCTGTTAATATATAATATTATTCCTTAATACTATGTATCTACTTGTAATACAGTCTGACGCTCACATGAGTTGTAGCTTTAAAATTGTTCGGTGTACCTATTTGGAAAATGAATTCTATAGGTATCGGACGAATTCTGAACACAAACGGTTACGAATTCCGTTGTCAGTGCCGACTCAGCTTTTAGCCGTTGTTTTCAAAAATCAGCAAACAAGAAGAGGCCTGAAGAGCTACGGGTCGTAGAATGAGAGTGAAAAATTCAAGATGGGAGTTGCACACCAGACGGTTGCGACACGTCTTGTAGGCGTTGAAAAATGGTTGTCATTCGATAACATCCCATTCTGACGTTTCAATCGGGTTTAGTATAAACCCTACCTGTACCCGTGGTGAAATTTTCGATTGTTCACAGAGCGTAGGACAAGGACGAGATCAGTGATCGTTCAATTGTTTAAAGTCAGATGGCACTGGAGGTCTTATTCAGTAAAGGTTTGTCGTGGTTACTTTTGAATTTCCCCAACAATTATGTCAATTAAATAAAAGGGATAACAACTTGAAAAATGAAAATCATGATTGTGGAAAATAATTCTTCCTGCTAGTTGTTGAAATTTGCGGAGGTAGTTCACGCCTGCACCACTTTGTCCCGGACTTTGAGACGGAAAGGCTGGAAAAGGGTTTTTCCCTCGATAGAGGAAAATAGGGTAGGAGCTTCAGGTGGGTACTGATCGCCTGGTAGTCGTGTCCTACCTTGAAGGTGAAATGGGCCATCGATCCGCGGGGTGAATCGCCTTTTAAGGTCACCGGTCACCCTTCAAAATCCACAGCCGATATACCAACATATTAACATGTACCTATCATGTTTTAGCCCTGGGGTACTAGCATTTTTTGCGAGTCGATTTTGCGCGTCAATTTTGAGCGTCAAATTTTAGCGTCAATTTTAAGCGTCAAATTTTTTCGCGCACAATGCATAGTGGTTTTCACGTACAACCGAGTAATTGCTAGGGAAATGAAACTTCTTTCATTTTCATCGGACAAAAATCGTTTTCCATTCGTTGGAAAGCTCTTGATTTATCACGAATTTATTTCGTATTTGTTCTTGGTATTTATTTCCTAGTTTCATACTATAACTATAAATGAATGTTATAAATGGATAGTAAACAATGACGCTTGTTTGGTTGTCACATTTTAACATGTATCATCTATGGTGCTCAAGAAATGTAGACAAGACATCGTCAGAAGAAACGAGCACATACGTTTCAAGTAGTAGATTTCTACCTAGCCTTCACTTTTCGAGTTAATAACATGATACATGGTTGCAATTTTTGGCTCTTAAACAAAAATAAATTTTTATATAATTTCCAAAATTTCCTTAATTACCTACCTATCTACCCTATTATATAGGTTTTCCAAATCAAATTCAATATTTTCCAAACCTAATTCAACATTACTCCGTGGTCGCACCCATCGTCAGATAAGGCGTTAAATGAAGGTATTCCGAGTAGTGACAATAAAACGCCGCAAAGTCCTTGTCACATGGGTTTATTATTCTATGGACATACCTACAGAAATGCTGGCTGTTCATTTATTGTTGCTTTCATGTAAAATAATTGAAATAGCTATTTCTGATGGTTTCCACCAATGGTGGTACGCTCCTTTTTTTTAAATTTTATTTTTTTTATTATCGTTGATCATTGGTAGTGCCATTTAATTGTCTTTATCCACGTGTTGACACTTTTCCTAATGTTATTCTACAAATTGATGGTGATTTCAGACGATTTCGCAGGTTTTTGACTCATAAAAAATCGATTTTGGGAGCTGAACATCTGGTACAACCTCAATTTTCCACTCTTTGGTCAAAATCGACTTCATATTCGGCCTTCTCGTCCAACAAAACATGGAAACCGATACCTCAAAAGGTCATGTTACCAACATGTTGCTAAAACGCAAAAGTACCTATTTTTACACACATTTTCACTCATAACACCCCTGGGTGTATTCCGATCGGGCTGAAAAGTTTCGGGACACAACTAGGGCCCAAATGGAGCATGTGTGCGAAAGAACGACTTTTTTAGACCGAAAATGAAGCCTGTACACGTGATACGGCGGACGGCGTACGGCGGACGGCGTACGCCGTACGGACATTGCATTTTTGGAATCTACGCACCTTGAAACGGAAAAGAAAAAAGTTTGAGGGGGTGTTATAAAAATTTTTTGCTGAGCGATTACATAGGTGTATTATTCACAGAATAATAAACCAAAAGGAGACCCTTCTCCAATATCAACCTTTTTTTCGCCCAAACGTTAACGTTGAATTTGGTTTGGAAAAGGTTTAATTTGGTTTAGAAAATGGTGAATTAGGTTTGGAAAATGTTTAATTTTATTAGGAAAATATAAAAGAAGAAGAAAATATTCATTCATCTAATTAAATCATTCTAGTAATTTCAACAATCATGTAATATCTGACCCTATTTTCACAGTTGATTTGATATGAAGTTTTCGAAATGCTTGAAATGCTGTAGCGATAAGTTCCGTGCCTCAGTACCTGAAATGTAAGCATCATAAATCCCAACAGTTCTCATCACTGTGTCAAGCAAATTCAATAAAAATGCCAAGTATTCCTGCTATTCATCACCACACATGAGCAGTCACAATATCAAGACCCCAGCAGAGCACGAACGTATTCTTTACATGGTTTGTGGCTCAAAACTTGGCTAAATTTTTGTAGGTAAACAAATTTGTAGGTAAACATTTGTAGGTAAACATGTAGGTAAACAAATTTTTATTTATATGAGTTGTATAGACATGTCTTCATCAGCTCTATTCTTCGTTAAAGGGTGCTTTTGTCAAATATTAATTCTTTATGCCAACAAACCCGTTTTCAATGACACATTGAAATGGGTTTCAATGTGTCATTGAAAACGGGTTTGTTGGCATAAATAATTAATATTTGACAAAAGCACCCTTTAACGAAGAATAGAGCTGATGAAGACATGTCTATACAACTCATATAAATAAAAATTTGTTTACCTACCTAATAATTGTATTATGGCCAAGTTGCGCATACGAATCAATTAACAGTTGATTGCAATGAAAGGCGCACGGACAAGTTCATGGCTCGTAACTCTTACCTTTCCCCATCATCCGTGCGGATGTCCGTCTAATAACAATTTGCTCCTCGTTCGGGTGGTCTCGTTCCCATGGTCTCGATTCTTTAAAAGGGAATGAAACATTCCTTCAGGTCGATATCCCCCGACCACCCTCGCTCTTTTGTTTCAACAGCCTCTTCAGGTCCATCTGAGTGACATCCGCGCCAGATTAGCCTCGCCGATCACCGGCTGCGGAATGGAGCCTCTTAGTTCCGCAACACCACGCATCATCGGATACCAGACATCTGCCTCCTTTTCAAGCCTTTCCTATCAATTTACAATGATTTCCACCCACCTCAGAAGAGCATTGTTTTTTATTTTTATTATTTTTTTTAAAGAGAATTTTTAAAGAAAATGAAGCTATTGCAATGAGAACATGACTTTTTGAAATTTGTTTAAAGGCAAATCCGTTTCAGAGCATCCTGAGTTCATCCCTAGATTTTAACAAAATTATATATTATATCACTCCAGAAGATATCTGACCTTCGGTACATGTTAAAAATGCCAAATTTCGCCAAAATATTCGTAAGCTGTTTTGAACGTCCGATAATTTATTGGCAAAAAGCGAATTTAACGTAGGTACTAGTCATTGGAGTTCATATATATATCATGAAACGAACGAGGGAGATCCGAGAAACTCCTTCCGTAGATTAGATAAGATAGACAGGGGATGTATATTTTGAGAATTGGCAATTGAGACCGTGTTGCTTTGCGGACCTGGATATTCCATAAACTGTTATTCCGTTATCGGATAGAAAATCCCATGAAATCCCCGAGACTAGCCGATTAGAAGATCGGAAATTCCGCATTAACGTCAGTGTCGAGGAGTAATGAACTGCGGCATTAACTAACCTGTGATGATAATCGACAGGCAGGTATTTGAATAGCGACATTAATCACTTTAAACAAATTACGTTATGACAACATAGGTACTTACTGTTCATGCAAACATACCCACCAGAAATGATCGTGTAGTTCGTGACGTTAATTCCGTGAAATTCAATACACAAGATATCCTCAACACCATATTGTGTTGATAAGGTTATGCTGTGACATTGTTAATTCTATGAATGTTGCTCTGAATCAGTAGTGTTGTGAGTTACCTAGTTGATATATCGATAGAGGGAAGCCTGGTACCTTATCGAAGCCTGATAACCAGTTCGTGACTCATTTACCAGTGGGCACAGCACCGGTAGTCTCATTGACAGCGAGCATTACCTGTGATTGAGGACTGTAATCCTAACTATTTGACAAATGATCTTGCCATTCCCTTCTTGGAGCACACAAATAATCATGACTAACCAACCACCCCGTAAGACCCCATTATCTAATTTCATATTCATGTTGATCCGAGTAAAGTATAGAAAAACCGATTTTGTTGTCACAACTCTTATAAGAAGCGATAATGAGACAGGCGATAGTAAAGTTTGCCTAAGGATGCATTTTTATCTTATCTGCCGTTCAGCCCACCTATGCAGATTTCATGGACGACTAGAGGAAGCAATTCTTGTGTGGCACAATATCTTGGTTTGTAATAGGTAGCAGTTGATTTTGGTTTATTATTCCGTGAATAATACACCTATGTATTCGGTCAGCAAAAAAATTTTATAACACCCCCTCAAAATTTTTTCTTTTCCGTTGCGTAGATTCTTTTCCGTTGCGGACATTCCAAAAATGCAATGTCCGTCCGCCGTATCACGTGTACCGGCTTCATTTTTGGTCTAAAAAGTCGTTCTTTCGCTCACATGCTCCATTTGGGCCCTAGTTGTGTCCCGAAACTTTTCAGCCCGATCGGAATATACCCAGGGGTGTTATGAGTGAAAATGCGCACAAAAATAGCTACTTTTTGTGTTTTAGTAACATGAGCTTTTGAGGTATCGTTTTTCATGTTTTTGGGGACGAGAAGACCGAATATGAAGTCCATTTTGACCAAAGAGTGAAAATCGAGGTTCTACCAAATGTTCAGCTCCCAAAATTGATTTTTTATGAGTCAAAAACCTGGGAAATCGTCTGAAATCACCATCAATTTGTATAATAACACTGGAAGTAGTATCAACACGTGGATCATGACGGTTAAATGGCAATGATCAAAGATAAATTGAAACAAAAAAAAACAGGAGCGTACCTACCTACCTAATTCGTGGTTTAGGGGCCAAAAATGGTGGAAATCATCAGAAGTAGCTATTTCGATTATTTCACATGAAATAAACAATAAATGAACAGCCAACATTTCTGTAGGTATATCCAGTAGAATAATAAACCCATGTGACAAGGACTTTGCAGCGTTTTTAATGTGTGGATAAGCACCAAGGAAATCACTTCGCAGTTGTATGAAATCGTAAATTAGTGGTTATAAATCATGAAAACCGTGGCCAAAACTGTACAGGGTGGTTCGTTCCTCTCAGTCAACGTTCTGACACGAATTCAGCTTTTTCCAGTCCACGTTCAACAAGAAATTCAAATAGCGTTTCGCAGAGCGTCAGAAAAACGTGCGAACAAAATCACACATTTTTTCGTCAAGACGCATTCGCACGTTCACACACGCGACACCTGGTTTCCCAGGCCGCAGCTGCGTCGTCCACATGGACCCAAGAGATCTTTTTATGGAGCAGACACTGTTTTACAAAGACTTGACCTTCCTTCACGCCTTGGGAGATGCAATCAAGTTCATCAACTCGCGCATTTATGTCCCTGCAGCATCCAGCCGGGGCTGTCGGGAACAACTCGAATTTACTGGCTGGGTTCAGGAGGATGGGAAATCGTTCAGGGCCGAAGTTATACGGGTAATTTCCTCGGGAATAAGCACCCATGCAGCGGTTGTGGGATTCCTAAGGAGGGTGCATGAACACGAAAATCTCTTGATTCGTTTGTTCGTGATAGTTTGCCATAGACAAGATACTTCCAGGGACATAGTTCTTTAGGGCACTCGAGGGCGTCGGTCTGTAGAAACTGTGGGAGAGTACAACTGTGGGAGGGACCATAAACTGACCACCCGTACAAGAAAAAATGTTTGATTCGTTCAGTACGTAAACCTAGACCTACTGCTTGGTAATATTATTGTAACGAAGGCTGCAATTTGATATACATATATATATAGGTACAAGTATGTTATAGCCCCGCCAATATCGATTGTATCGATTATCTCAAATACATCGATCCTTGTGGTATCGATCGATGACGTGTATCAGACAAGAAGGTGGGTGTACAAGAAGTTTAGTTCCCATTCCGCCGCTCGCATTGTCAAGCGATCTGGATGCTCGCTAGCGCTCGCATCTCAAAGAAGATAAACAATCCCAGAAACTATCCCGTGAATGAGCAGGTTGTTTGGGACTTCTGAATAGATGGTACAAGTATGTTATAGTCACTCTTATTTTTTGGTGTCCTTACAATGGTCTTCCCGTATTCATTTTGAAAGTTGATATCGGCACCCGGGATGTAGGCATCGGGACGCCATATTGAGCCGTCATCGATACCACAAGGATCGATGTATTTGAGATAATCGATACAATCGATATTGGCGGGGCTATAACATACTTGTACCTATATATATACCTAAGTACCACCTACTGTATAAATTGTGCATTCACAGTACGGGATTTGTCGAGTAGATTTAGTACATTGATGAGGAAGAGTTTTTCCTGGATTCCGAGAGAAGTTGAGGACTTGAACAAAATTGATCTGCATGATACGTAGGTGACTTGAAAAAAAATGGGAGGTACCTAGTTCAAGTAAAGCTTGGGACCGTGGACCACGGCCAGCGAGTCATAAAATCCATTGTTCGTGGTTGAGCCGTTTTCGACATAGAAACGTGTTGAACGTTTTTAACCTGCTGAACTTCGAAATAATCGGTCGAAAAAAATCGACACTTTTCGACCATTCGACATATTGTTGTTAACATAGTCTGGGGTACGTTCAACGTTGAGTCGACACCTGTTGAGCGTTTTCATCAGTTATTCTGTATGTACCTACATACCATTCGTTGTTGTTGTTTTCTACTTTATTCATCTGGATCTCAGGTGCCGCTTCTTCAGCTCCTTCAACACTTGTTAGCACCAAATCACCTGATTCGACTGACGAAGTTAAAGAATTAAAAATATAATTCACAAATTTAAAGAATGGGCTTTGTTAAGTTGAGATTTGATCGTTGCGTGTTCGTGTTTGCGATGTTTTTGGTTTAGTATTTTTAACGTGGACGAGACAACCGTGTCCCCTTATTCTACACTACAATAGGTAAGTCGGTATTTAACTGCCCCTTATTTAACTACCTGTCGGTCGGTTTCAGGTAGGTACCCGCTTACTTGTGCAGAACCGCCCATTAGACAACTAGCCAGATAGATGTATGATGTACCTAATCCGATGTTTCAATTTGTAACACAAAAAGTTGTCCACATAGACGTGGTTCTTTGGCATTATTTAAATGCACTTGAATAGTGGTGAAGCCTCGTTATATCAGGAAACTCAGAAATATTCTGAGTTTGCTGCACATGTGATTACTGGAGGATATCGTGCAAACAAACTGCGGGCCAATTTGTTAAGAGGGACATGAAGCCACGACTACCTCCACTAACACGCTGTTAACAATAACCTGCTGGTTCATTAGTCCCCTATAGAGAACTATGGAGGACCCGTAATGGGACGCCATATCCGAGCATCCCAGTCAGGCTCTGTTACCTATCATGAGTTACCGTACGGGTCTGCTCTAACCACGCCTCAGTTATTATACACCATCTCGCGTGTCAAAATGCGATTCCCTCAGAAGGCCCCGTGAAAGGTCGGGATCCATTGTTTTCTTCTCACCGAAAAGTTTCACACGCCTTTTTTTTCGTAGGTATAAGGCGTTTACTTCCCAAGAAAATATAGGCAAAAAGGAAGTGAGGAACACGCCTCTGCAGAAGAAATTGAAACACCTTTTTCAAGGAGCTAGGTTGGGTCAAGGAGCGACACTTGTCTGAGCAGCAGCTGAAAGCGGTGGGGTTTGCCTTTGCCCAACAATAGAATCGCGATAAACGTTAGATCGTAAAAATCTACGCCCCCTTTACAGGTACCCACTACCCGGCACTCCATTCGGTGTAGAATAATTATTGTTACCTATCTTTAGACAGTGCCGCTAAGTTCAGTGAGGAATGAGGAATGTCCAGCAATTTTTTCCGTGTTTTTTTTTTAAATATCAATCAGCATTTTAATTAGCGATGAATTCCTGCAAGAGTCATTGTGATGGTGATGGCATTCATAGCAACGCAAGGTTTTTATGAGCTATACCCGACCCGATGGAATGCTGTAAAAAAAATGTTATCCGTCGTCAGAGTCCAAACTGAAGATCTCAGTCATAATCACGAACAGTTACAGCTGTCTTTAGGCGCACACAATAATGTTGCAAAAAAGTTGCGAAAAGAATATTAAATAATGAATGCCAATGATTGTTAATGCTGCAGCTTGTGCCTAAATGTGTCATAGGAGCTAGATCGGTAGATAAATAATATATATAGTAATAGTATGTTCGGACAAACAGTTCTGAACCAGTTCGGAATCGAACCAGTTACGAATAGAACTGTGGAGGGGGGGGGGATGAGAACCGTTCAGAACTTTTAGTTCTGACTGTCCGTCCGAACGCTTTTCGAATTAGTTCGGGACTAATAACCAGAATAGGCAGTCCTAACCTTATCCCTTCTTCTGAGCTACAAATGAAGCAATTAAAAAAAATAACAAACACTGAAATTCATGAAAAACAGACAATTTTCTTAATGGTGGCCACTACCAGTGCTTTTACCTGAAGTCAGTCAATATCTAGCTTTCGAAAAAAGTTTTTTAACAACATTTTTGTGGGATTAGTTGCAGGTCGTTTAGAGCCATGGTAAAATAAATATACTAACCACTTGCCTTGAACCTTATATACCCAGATTTTTGGGCAAAATGTGGACTAAAAACGTCATAATTCTCGAAATATTAGTCGATTCTTTTGAAAATAATAAACCGGTATGAATTCTTAGTAGGTAGGTACCTCACAACAAGTGGGCAAGTTTTGTTTAGGAGATTCAACTGGGGACTGAATTAACTAATCTTACTATGCTAAATCCCTACCCACACCTAAGTAGGTACTCCATTCAAGATAAGACTGCAATGAATAACATAATTTGTCATGGCATTTTTCTTGAAATTGACCAGTCTTATTCAACAACACACAGTCTCAAGAATTTAGTCAAGTGTATTGGGAAACAAAGTAGGTATAAACAAAGTGATCACACGTTTTGTTGTTATTCAAAAACATTCAATGCCAACATCATGAACATACAATCAACAAGTAGGTACCAACAACAGTACTTGGAAATATAAAACAGGAATGTAGGTTTATGCGTGAAAAACGAGTTCGTCGTCCGAATCACTGAATTGTGGATCACTAATCTCATTTTCCTGTTCATTGTCACTACAACTTGAAGAATACATACATATTTCTTGACCACGAGATCTTCACTTCAAGTAGACCTCAGGATCCAACTGAACCATAGTTAAACAGGCAAACTTCAACTTCTAAACAATAGCAATAATCATACCATACATACACTTCGTAATAACAACATGAGCAATAAGAAAACAAAATGATAGCAGGCGCCACAGGTAGAGTAGAATAAGGTTATATGAGTGAAAACGTCTATCACGCATGTCTCGAACTACAGGTTCTGAAGAAAATCCCGAACCTCTCGAACTGGTTCGGAATGGTTACGAACTGCTACGTCCCAACATCGAACTTATAGTTCGGAATCTTTCAGGACTAGTTCTGGTGTGTTCAAATCGATTTATTTGGAGAAGGTTTCCAGAACTGTCCCCAACATGAGTTCAGATACTGATGTGTCTTGGTTCATGATCAGTAATGAAACGATCAATTATAGTAGGCAGGTTCCAATTTACAAACGGGCGGACTATAGGCATTTGCCCAGAGCGCCAGTTTCCGAGGTGCGGAAGAATTTGAGGTGCGAAAAAGTGGAAGGACAAAAAATTTGATGAGACAGGAAAAATAAGTTTTTTAACATACGGATTTAAAAAAATACATATCAAAGCCTAAATTTTAAAGCACAGCCGAAAAATACATGTAATATCCCCGAATTGCCGTAAGAGAAATGTTAATTTATAGGTATCAGATAACTATTGCAGTGCTCTTAAAAACAACTAGATTTACTCAGGTTTTATCAACGGTAGCTATAACAGCCGTACCAAACTGCGACAACCATTTGTTAAATAAGAAAAAAGACAAACTGCCTGTGTCTTTAGACAAACCTTTGTATAATTTATAGTTTTCCAAATCAAATTCAACATTTTCCAAACCAAATTTAACATTTTCCAATCCAGAATCAACATTTTCCAGACCAAATTCAACATTTTCCTAACCAGGTTCAACATTTTCCACGCCAAATTCAACATTAATGTTGGTGGGGGGGTGGGGGGGTGGGGATCTGCCATTGGTGCTGAAGAAGAGTCTCCTTTTATTGTTGGTACTCGGAATAGTTGATCAAAACAATGCACCGAAGAAAAAAAGTTGGTATCGCATTACAAAAGAGGCATTAGCTTTGTTTGCACTGGCTTTTTCTTACGGCTAGCTACTCCTAGAAAACTGTAAGAAACCATCCGTGATCCAGTGCCGTTTTGATTAAGCGTTTGAGGAGGGTTTGAGTTCGATAATGTGGGGAATCGAGAAGGCAGTGCATTTCTCGTCCGTCCTGTCTTCTGTGCACTGAACGACAATCAGAAAACTGGCGTTGGAAAACACTGCGAACAGCCGTTCATGAGTGCTGTAAAGACCGAAAACGAAAAGAGCCCGAGGATCAGTGCGAAAGGCCAAACGCCTTTCTCTCAGAAACCGTCAAATGGTCACTGTGAACAAACCTCATATTATGTACCTGTAGTTTATGTTGAATTTGATTTGGAAAAGTTATACCTACAAATGCAGTTAACTTTTATAACCTTTCTCAACAATAACGCCAATCGTACAATAAGAAACCCGCTAAACCTGAGGGCAGTGCATTGGGGAGACATAGGTAAGTACATCATATGGAAGGTAAGGTAGAACGCTTGACGGGCCGGAAGTCGGAGCATTGAGAAGACATAGTGATGTAAAAGTATCGATAGTTAGTGTTTTCGACACTATCACCAGAAAACTATCGATACTACCGGACTATCGATAGTTTTACAGTATTTTCATCTTAAAGAATTTTTCTAGAGAATTATGTTTTTTTTTGGTGTTCGCTATTATACAATCCAAGACATGGATTACTGTTGTTTTTTCAATGACTCAGTTTTTATTGTGATAATGAAATATGGTTTATTCCCTTGACGTTGTAATTTAACTTTCTTGTCAGCATTTTATTCATTAAAAAAAAACTACCTACATATAGTATTATTTGCTCGCAATTCCTATTTCGTTATAAAGGGTGATACGGGGTCCTAGATAATTCTGAGAACTGAATGAGACTGACCTGTGATGCTGTGATTTAAAAAAAAGGTATTGGTAAAACATTTTGTTCATTATTCGTCCCTCATTTACATTTTTACATTGTACCTATGACCGCAAAAGCAAAAGCAGGTTTTCAGTTTTTCGCTAGTGCTATCGATAGTTCTAAAAACTAGCGATAGCTTCGATAGTAAAAAACTCGATACTACCGATAGTTTTACATCACTAGGAGACAATGAGACATGCATAATTATGGAACACAAAGAACGAGTGAGAAACCCTATTCCTTCATCTAACGCCTTGTCTGCCGTTGCGTGCGATCACGGAGTAATGTTGAATTTGGTTTGCATAAGGTATAGTTGCATAATGGGCTGTTTTAAAACTGATAATAAATAAGCTTGAATTTGTAAAAATTTATAATGTTTGGGGGAACTGAAAAGAGGGGGGCGGGGGAGGTTAAAGATTATCCTCCCAGAGCTACTTGAAATTGGGATCTCCGGATATATGATAATTGGAGAATAATATTCTCCATATCGGAGAATAATATTCTAGTATTACCTACTTACCTATATATTTTCTGTGGTTTACCTCCAACTCTCTAAATGACTCTCAGTATCCTTACGATATGTTTTTAGAAAATACCTACTCGCATAGGTATTGATATTTGAAGATAATAATTGTTCGTAAGATTCTGTAACAAAATCATTTCTTTTAAACCGCCATTTTAGGGTAAATGGAAGTATTGAAGTTTGAACAGATAACGCCTCGCGCCTCCATTGGAGTTGAGGAGCAAGAGGCGGGCGAGCGAAGTGGATAAGCAGATTCACTATGATATAAAGCAGGCGAGGATCCTGTGGGCACAGATGCCCCTAAAATAAACACTGCGTTCTCTCCAACCCGGGATGAATGGACACATGAGTGTTGCAGTCGCCCGTCTGCGGTCGCCACTTCTCCGAACTATGACCAGCCGTTATAAGACGTTCAATTTCAAATATCAGCTATTCGTATTATGAAGTATTTTTAGGGATTATTCGATAGGCCTACCCAAAGTTTGTTCCGATTCGAGAAATGAATGCATATTATTATCTTTAACGATACTATTCAAAATAACATCGTTGGTACTTTTGGCTGCTGAACGTTTTCAAGAAAATATAGGTACCTATTGAAACGTGTTCAAAATGCCTAGACAGATCGATTGTGAACAGATATCAAGGAACTCACTCGTGCCAACGAGTGTGTGTGAGGAAATTGTGTGTTATGGCTTTATATACACTTATACTATGAGTTCATGCGAAGACCACTATAATCCGACGTGATTTCATCCTCATTCATATCTACGACAGCGCCATGCTTACCTCGTGGGAGTACCTATACCTACATTCAAGATCCTAATAATTAGATAGATACCTACAATGCGCTGCCATAGGTAATGAGGAAGCGAAAACCATAAATGTGATTTCATTTAATTTTAAAAGCTGACGACTTCTACGTAAGATTTTATGGTGACGGCTGTAGGTACCTTATTATAGTTGTAGATACAAGTAGGGATTGGTAGTTTTGTTCTCGAGGAAGTTAGAATGCGATATCAATATAATTTTGAATGATTTTAGAGTTTCACTGTAGACTGGGTTTTCCTAATTGGGTACCTAATTGTTTTCGAACTAGTGAGGACTAGGTATAGGTAGCTATCAATCTTCAAGTCATTAGACGGTCGTTATTACGTCTGGTTTGCCATTGTTAGGCCGTGTTCTGCGACAGCCACTTGGCGCCGACCCCGAGTGATCAGCTGGTGATAGCTCCGGTCCAGGTGTCTGTCGGTATGCGGTTATTGGGCAACCAATAATCGCTGTTCTCCTTTTCACTCCTTTATTGCATATATGTTTTTCCACACAACTCCTACCTATATCTACTGTATAGATATTAGGTATATCTACTGTATTAGATATAGATTAGGTATAGATACTGTATTAGAATATGTACCTACCTATATCTATTGAAATGCAATCACGAAATTTCGCGTTTCTTTCTCGCGGGATTTTGTCGGGGGTAGATCTAGAAATTTTTTATGCTTGGAATGTCTAAAAATCGAATATTCAGCATTTGAGTATGAGAGGGATGAAGAGGGCAGAGATATAAACCGTAGGCGTCCTATGGTGAAGGGTAGGGTGGCGTGTTCAGATCACGTCGGGGTCACCAATTGTGGTGAAGGGTAGGGATGGTTTGGATAGGATGAAGGAGGACTAACGCCCCGCGGTTTATCACCACAGCAGGCGTTAGTAGAAGAGGAGGCTAGCACCCCACGGTCATCACCACAGCGAGTGCTAGAGGAGAGAGAGGCGTCCCGTGGTTATCACCACAGCAGACGCCGGGAAGAAGGAGGCTAACACCCCACGGTTATCATAGCAGTGAGTGCTAGATGAGGGAGAGGCTTCCCGCGGTTATCACCACAGCAGACGCCGGGAAGAAGGTGGCTAGCGCTCTGCAGTTATCACCACAGCGAGTGCTAGAGGAGAGGGAGGTGTCCCGCGGTTATCACCGCAGCAGACGCCAGGAAGAAGAAGGCTAATACACCGCGGTTATCACCACAGCAAATATTAGATGAGGAAGCACACCGTGGTTATCACCACAGCAGGTGTGAGGAAGGGTAGGGAGGAGAGAGAGAGAGAGTGATAGAGTGAGAGAGAGCGCGGGGGGGGGGGGGGTGTAAGGTGATCAAGAGAGAAGTGGCAAGTCGGACAGTGGCCGGTCGAATGAAGAGCTGGGCGGGCCGGGCGGTATATAAAGGTGCCTCCACCTCGCCCCTCGTCTGTCAACAGTCGTTCCGACAGTTGAGAAACGTTGGGAGCTCGATGGAGGGGACCCTTCTGGTCCTTTCGCCGAGGTGTCGTTCAGCTCGCCGTTCTCCTCGTTTATAAATTTGGTAAATCTTATAAATTACATAGGAGTGTAGTACTTGAGGGGTACCACAACACATCCGATTTCAATGAAACTTACGAAATATGAAACCCAGGTTGCTGGGACGGCTTGATGTAAGTTTATGAATGTAAGAATGGCTGAATATGTTGATAATAGCCATTTGGCCCTTTTAAACTTTCAAAATTAATGTTTGATAACCTTAATGTGACCCAAGGAACAATATTGATACAGCCCGTAACAGCGCACGGTTTATCCAGCTTTTTAATTAATACTTTTCTCACCCACATACTACATTCTACATTTTATCTTGTAAGTTTTGTTTAGCATACCTAACATTTTGGTGACAAACAAAAAAACAAACAAACAATAACATCTGTTGGAGATAGCCACCCAATATGACAGTTCTAAAAATTAAAAAAAAAAATAAAATCGGGATCCCATTAGTTTTATACCGTCTTTTAAATAATTCGAAATAGTGCTGGAGTCTTTCTTGATGCTCCTATCGGTTAAGATCTCCAGCAACTAGTTATTGATTTGTGAGGAAAACCTTGATTTTCGCGGTAGACAGCATTATCCGACTGCTTCAGTGGAGACTGTTTTCCGTTGCGTCCAATAGAAGTTTAATTTGCGCTGCATGCAACAAATCACCGCGGATGAAGTCATGCGCCCCTTCCTCCGGGCTGATTGCGAGCGCTAGCTCCGGCTAGACCCATCATTTCTTATACCGCAAATGGAAGTTCCCGGGGGTTCTCATCACCGTGTATGTAAACACGCGTTCTGGCCTTCGGTTGTTTGATACCACTTCACACGGTGCACTGGAATACAATGGTGTTACATCACTTTTGCAAAAGTCATCTGGTGGCGCACGGCTTTTTAGAAGTTAAGTGTAAAAGTTTCGTAAAGGGTCATATTAGAATACCTATCCATTCTAAAAGGGAATTGTATGTTCAAGGGGCATTCTGATAGGCACAATATCTTCGAGCTACTTCTACATTTTTGGGCCCTCAAATTCCTACATGATTGAATGGTCGTTATGAGCTGACATTTTTGTCGTGGGTTCGGAATGGTTCTTCAGGATCCCGTATAAATTCAACATCCGACGATATGTTTCTTTATGAACGTTAACCGAAATGAGGAACTTGCCCACTTTTTTTATTGCGGAAATCAAAAGTTGATTGAATTTGAAGACGAATGGTGAAAGAAAAATTTGTTTCAGACGCGCTAGTGATTTTATAAAAAATAAATGAAATCTGAATTTCTGAGAGCCCGTCAAAACGCCCGCTTCAGCTGACTCTGCCCACTTCCCCTGTGCAGTTCACGTTACTGAAAACTGAATCGTTGGTTGTGTGTTCGCAACTTTCTGGTGCTGTTCGTTCAACTTTTCGTGCTGTACTCAATATTGATGCAACAACAATTCACAATAATGCACAAAATACCTAAATAAAGTGAAGGATGGGTATGAGGTGTCATCTTGCAACTTACCGCCTCTCATTTTATTTGGCCTATGCGAGTTCATGTCAAAAATAAAACTTGGGAATTTCGAAATGAAAGGAGTGAAGATGGCGAGGTATGCCGTTATTATGTGAATAAGCTACTAACAAGTAGCTAATGTACTTGTTTATAAAATTATGAAGGTACCTAACTAACTTGCCAACAAGAGGAATTGATTCGTAGGTGGGTGCAAAACAGTTCTTGAACAGCAGTTCTTGTTGAACCTTTTTCTCAGTGATTACCCTAACTCGTAGGTACCGTTCACCTGTATTATTATACCACACAGAGGCGCAGCCAGGGGGGGGGGGGGGGGGTCATATCCCCCCCCCCCCCCCCCCATTGGCTCGAAAAGTTCATCACAAATTAAAATTAAATCTTACGAATGAACAAACACGAAAGTAACAAACATATATTATACAACAATAACAGGAAACGGCAAATCAAACACGATAAACAGTTAAATAATATTACGCTTATTTGATTACGAACGACCTGTCCCAAAAATTTGACCCGCTCTTTCTGACAAAAATGCTTACCGAAATAGTCCCTCGCCGTCACCATCCCACACTTCAGATGAACAGTTCTGATTTTAGCCCTTGATACCAATCGTTGACCCCCAAAAATCCTAATAAGACCCCTATTCTGTGTGAAAAGCAACTGAAATGGTATTTTTATGTCTTCACTCAACCTTCCATGCAACTTTCAGTGATTTTATATATAATTTTAGCAGTTTTTACCAATTTTTGACCCTTAAAAACTCAAATTTGACCCCCTTCAAATTTTTGAAAAATTGCTTATCCTTTTGTTTGGCAATAAGAACATTTTGGCGAAGTTTGGAATTTTTATCACGTAACCAAGGTCAGGTATCGTCTGGAGTGTCACATAAATAAATAAATATATAATATACGTATACATTTTTATTAAAATCTAAGGATGAAATCAGGATGATCTGAAACGGATTTGCCCATAAAATAATTTCAAAAACTTATGTTCTGAAAATTTTGGACCCATTGCAATAGCTTCATTTTCCTTGAAAATTCGCGAACATTGTTGCCAAATAAATATTCTATTTCTTCAGTTTATCTTACCTAACGTTATCTGTAACATTTACTGCTTTGTTAAATTTAATTTAAATTCAGCTTTCTTTGTAATGTCAAACCTTATTACCGAATTTTCAAAGAAAATAAAGCTAATGCAATGGGTAACATTTTCAGAACATGAATTTTTGATATTTTTATAGGCAAATCCGTTTCAGAGCATCGTCAGTTCATCCCTAGATTTTAGCAAAAATTTATATATTATGTAGATTTATGTGCCACTCCGGATGATATCTGTCCTTGGGTAGGCACATGGTAAAATTCCAGATTTCTCCAAAACGTTTGTATTGCCAAACGAAAGGATGAGTTCGAAGATGAGCAATTTTCAAATTCCAAGGGGGTCAAATTGGAGTTTTTAGGGGTCAAAAGTCGGCAAAAACTGCTAAAATTGCAAACAATTGCTATAAAATCACTGGAAGTGGTATGGAAGGTTGATTGAAGACAGAAAAATACCATTTCAGTTGTTTTTCACACAGAGTAGGGGTCAGATTTTGATTTTTTGGGGTTAAAAATCAATATTAATGGTAAAATCAATATTAATTCACCTGACGTTGTGTGGGATGATTAATCACGACGGACGGACTGTTTCGATGATAAAACTATTTTTCTCAAAAGCAAGTGGGTCAAATTTGACTTTATTAGGATCAAACATCGGTAAAAATGGCTAAAATCACGAAAAGTTATATAATTTTAAGAAAAGTGGTACGGATTCTCGCTATATCATCTTTTTACACAATATCAGGAATATTTCTTTGAAAATTCGCTCTTATAGCCATGCTACATGACAGGATTTTTTCTATTTCCGATACCCCCCCCCCCCCCCCCCCCCTTTCAACAATCCTGGCTACGCCACTGCTATCACAAGCGCATTCTACCTAGCCTATCAGTTCGCCACAATACCTGGGCCAGCCTGGTTTTACTAGTTACCTATTTCCGAACTACTCATGACCCAAGTAAACAAAGGAGAGATGAGGGACTTCCCATCACGAATGTTTCACCTAGTACCTACCTAGCTACAATGTATTTTCTATAACTTGCGGTTCAGGGTTTGGGGGGTGGATGGTATCACAAAAATTTGATGACAATTAAATGTACCTTTTGCTCATTTCAAAGTTCTGCGAAATGCTGTATGTTTACATGTGGGAAAAACTTCGATTATAAAATTAAATATACCTACAATAAACCTAAAGGATGTTTAGTTAGTGATTTCGGATGATACAGTTTTTTGACTTTTTGCTTAAACAACTTTTCTAAATCCGGTAGGTACCTACGTAGTGATGAAACAAAACTGACGATTAATTTTATCCTACCTGAAATAATGTATCCATCGATGAAAAGCAAAGGTGTGACTTGATCACCGTCAGGTACTTACCTACATTAGTAAATATTAATATCTACTTATATTAAAATGATCTCGGCAAACTTATATAGATTTACGAGTGATTGATATCATAGTCTTTTCTCCTTACCAGGTCAAACCACTTTTCCCGGGTTTGTTGGTCAGTTGGCACACCAAGGAACCATTTTTCCAGCGATTTAGCAGTTGAGCTGGCACAGTTTGACACAATAAAATATTCGTATGAATTTTTTCGGAATTACAACATGATATGAAGGAACAGCACCGCGAACTTTCTGATTTCTGCATCCACGATCCGTCCAACTTCGTTTTTGTTGGGTTGTTGGTTCCTTCTTCTTCGAATTATTTTCTTTTTGTTATACAGTATGCTGTAATGCGTTGTTGTCACTTCTGTTGTATAGAAGATGTTGAAGCATCGCGGAAAATAACGAAAAGGAAACTTGTTACATGAACGTAGTTGTTAGATGATAAGCATGGAAATCGCCCCCGGGATGGGAGAAATATGACGTCACACGCTCGTCAGCAAATCATAGAGCGCGTTCCCTCTTCTCTCGATTTTCAAATTCGATTCTAATTATATTACAACAACATTTTTATCCATATTTGATCACATTTTCGTGAACTGTAGGTGGTCTAGTTAGAGTAAAAAAGGTTTCGAGAACAGGGAGTTATCGCTGAACCTCCACTATCGGATTTACAGATCCAAGAAGTACAAAGTCACTTCCCGGTTCAAACGCTGTCCTGGTTTTATTAGGTACTGCTCGAGTTTGAGCGATAACTCCCTGTCCTCGAAAACAATCTGTTTCCAAGAGAATTGCTAGCTCTTTCAGTGAAGACCTGTCTTAAAAAGAGGTAATAATGTGCCCACATTGTGAAGGGAACAACGACTTATAGAATGGGCCTTACTTAAGCAAACAACAATCTAAATTCATAGCCTTTGGAAAACTGCAAGATTAGCATTCTTCAGTAGGCAACAGTATGTGTGAGACAAGAAGGTTCAATAGCGCATTCAGGGGAACATCTCCTTCGTTATCAAGGGTATAGCCTTTTAGGACCGTTACCCGGTGTGGCACCAAGCTTCCGAAACAATTCATGATAAACAGTAGGACCTGAAGTAAGTTAGAAGGTCCCAACATACCTTAGCTGTGATATATTAATAAGAAATGGTGGCATAGGTTGAGCCTCCGGGAGGTGTTTCACTTTCAAAGGGCCTAAGAATGCGGTCGGGCTGCCTTCGATGACATATACCACTGGTGTGGGCCTCTGGAGGAAAAAAGTTCCATTATGCAAGGCCCTCGAAGGTCCATGTTTCATAACTACGGGATACTACATTATTTTAGTTCTTTCGACCGAGAAAATTTCCGGTTCTGTCACTTCCGACAAGGTGGTAAGTGGCGGAGGCAGACAGCTCAATAACAAACACTCCTGTTTACTTATAAATTGAATTGGGCACCGGCCACGTAATGCGTCGGATCAGTTCATATTCAATTCGAATTTGAAAACATGTTAAGTGAGCGATACGTGCTGCAGTGGACCACAGAATTTATTGAACAAAACAGGTATTTCCCGAAGAGGGGCGGTAGGTACCTACTTCATCATGGATACGTCGCGTCGGTATTGGTTGAGGTCGTAATCTGTCAATCTGCTTTCCATGGCTGACCCTGGCTTCCATACGGCCCTCACGGCTAATTTTGCTCCCTCAAATTGACCCCGATTTTCGAGTTTTGATCAGAGGAATCTGATGACTCAACTGATTATATGCACTACAGGCAGGAACATTCCGTAATTACTTGGGATATTGGAATACATTTATTATATCAATTTTAAGACGTCAATGTTTGCTCTGCATTTTACGCGCTCAATTTAGCCATTGAGTATTTATATTTCATAAGAATCTACAGGATAAGCGATTAAATTTGGTATGAATACCCAGAAAACGATAGCACACTAAATGCACCCACCCCAGCGGGCGACCAACGAGTAGTAGGCGCGCTCAGAATTACCGCGTCCGATAAAAGGAGAACGTATTAATAGACTTCTATTTCCAGGTTAGCCCATATCGCTAACGTTTTGTGGCTTATCGGAGAATTCCACATGTTTTTTCCTCCAAAGTAGTTCTTCCTTTACACCATACAGAAAAATGGGCAAACATTTATTGTATGATATGTTGTACAGTTACAATTTTTTGGAAATATAACCATGGGCTATTCACCCAAAAGAGGCAGTCTGCATAAGCAGCATCATTTCCACCATATCTACTTATTTATCACCTGAACACAGACCTTCAGTGAGGTCTTAACAAAGCCAACCGCTTGATTCTTGTTTCTGACCAACAAATCATAATTACCTGTATCAGAAGTAAAAGAGAGTGGAAATTCTATGAAATAGGTTCCTCCTTCTTACTCTTATTTTAAAAAACGTTCCCAGAATATATATTAGGTACCTACTATTGTAAAATAGTGAAATGACCTACTACTAGGAAGAAACTATGATAATTGGTAAATAAAAAATAATAACCGCAAATGGACTGAAATAAATGAAATGCCATAAGAACACAAGCTTATCATGATGTGGATGATTTTGGTAAGTGGTACATACATGAATGGTTGGATTAATCTGTTCTACGTAAGTACTTTTAACACCAAAGCCAATTTTCCCAACATTTTCTACTGGAAATGGGCCCTAGAGTTTCTTGGATTTTTTAAGATTCGTCGTTTAGCCCCGTGACGTCCTCTGAGGTGGGTAGAAGAATGCACCGGGGGTGTAAGTTTTCACTGTGTGTATTCACTGGGATCTTCCAAATCGTAGTACTGAACATGAAAGTGATCCTGAAAAACCATTGTTTATTCCGACCCACCAAAAAAATACCCCATTGTCTCCCGAATCCGAATGTGCCATGTAAGAATATAATTCTTTGGTAATTAGACATATTTATTTTATTTTACGCTCTACAAGCCGCTCATCAGACCAGTAGGTACTTACATACGGGTTCGGGTGCTGAACACTCTCTATACATGAAGAGACGGCCTTGCTAAGATTTGAGAGGCAAATCCCAAGACGAATTTGAGGAGCCGTACGAGGTGGGCTCGCCTGGAGGAGACGCACTAACCTCGAAATATACAAGAGCAGTACAAGGAAAGAGATGTGGTGCGTTTCATCAGGGTTGGTCGACTCCGTTGTGCAGGCCATGTTTCACGAATGGAAGATAGCGAGATACCAAAGAAAAAGCTGAATGAGCAGCTGCACCGAACGCGACGATTGGGCAGGCCGAGATTAAAAGATGCTCGTAGGCAATCCTGGTTGACGGAAATCAATCAAGATGCTCGTAGGCAATCCTGGGCGTTCTGATTGGAGAACGGCAGCGCAAAACCGAGGCAGCTGGCGGAAACTGTTGAAGGAGGCCATGATCCCTCGTGCATTAAAGAAGAAGGAGAAGAAGAATTTGATATATTTCGGAATGATGCTCATTAGGCTCAGTAGGGCACCATTTTGGCGGTCTCTACAAAAGTTTAGGGTGTCAAGGGGACACTGCGAGTGCAGAAATAGACGCGGGTCGGGACCTTGGGCCTCCATTTAAATGCTTTTGCGTAATGGGATGTATGGTATGCCTTACATTATTATAAATCCAGGTGGGCATAACTCGAGTTTTTCAGGCCATAGCGAATGGGCGAATATTCTCCCGTAGAATAATGCAAGGCATTTTCTGTTTAATTTGTATAAAAACTGTTTTTCAACGGGTTCCTCACAAATTCTTTCATGTACCTACCTACCTATGTATTGCATTACGCTACAGCGATCGGTTCTTGTGGTATGAGATGCAGGTATGACATTCTCGCTGAATTCGAGTAGCTAAAATCGTGTCTGGAAATGTTGTGATACTGCATTACTTTTTTCCATTATTCGGTACCTACCCATCTTTTCTTCCTATAGTGTTTCTCCGAGAACCACTACTAATGATTCATTTTCTTTCGTTTCAGGTGCGTAAAACCGGAATGTGCCGTTTTTTGTTAATGTAAGTACTTAGTATCGATCTCAACTACACGTTTACAACTAATCTCAAAAGTGGCCAGCGAAATTTATTGATACGAGGATTCACGGTAACCGTCTTACCCCATGGATTTGGAGCCATACGTCTTCTCTAACCCTCACTGACCGTCCGCACATGGTAAACGGGTGAGCTTAACGTCTACCAGATATCAACAGTAACAGTAGGCAGAGATACGTTTCAACGTAATACTCTGATGAAATCGATCAATGTCACGAAGAACAATGGTAGCAACGTATGACTTCTGTGTGATACAGAGAACACAATGGCGATCGGCATTTCAAGAGCATGACCCAGTTTAGGTTTAAATATGTGATACGAGTAGCTGATGCAGGAGTTGCAAGATCGACTCTCTCAAGAACAATGCATGTGCAGTTTGTCTCATTCGATCAATAGATCGTTGCAAAGCCCCGTCGTAGGTCGTTGTCTGTCGTAATGAGCGATCATTGGGCAAAGATGACGTCGGCCATCTATGTAAGTCAGGGCCGGTCCCGATCTCATCAGCTTCACTATACTAATACTGGCTCAGTGATCATGATTGAAGTGCGGCCTGGTTCCTTAATGGAAATGAATCAAGTTTCCAGTCTTTCACCTAAGTGGGTCACCCCCGTCTCATGCTGGAAGTGTGTATCAATAGTGTTGTCGCCAGCCCGCACAAAGTTGTACGTACGTACGTCACCCCATCAAACTGGTGCGTTATACCATTTTGGCACCTTCATGTATCATTATATCGCTGGATATTAATCATAGTATTAATACCTACAGCCACTGCACCATTCTCACATGATACCTACCCTCACTTTATCACGATCCAATACTGAAATCTGTTACACCCATAAACTGAAACACTGAAATTTCAGTAAATTATTCAATGCAGCAAGGCCTAATCATAAGATTATTAGGTACCTCTGTTTCTAAATTTACATAACAACTGAATTTGAATAAATTTGGCTGAATCTTCCTAATAACTGACCTGCAGAATCTGTCAAGGAAATATTTAAATTCCCTCAAAATGCTATGAAAAGAATCCGTCCGAACGCTATCTGCAGTACTTCACCCTTTTAAAATTACCTTTACATATTCTCAGAATTTTACAATGATTTTGATGTTGAAATGGTTTTGATGACATGATGAAACTGCATAACCCTACTTTCATAGGATGGGGTGAAAAATAGGAAGTTTGTGTCAAGTACCAAGAATAACCTTCGGGTCTACAGCATGAATGAGCCACTCATTACACGTACCCATCAGTCGGCTATTTCCCAACTACCCTCAAATTCTAGTTTATAAAAATCTAAATAGATTCAACCGCCTTTTGAACGGGTTTAAATGCAAAGTAGTTTCCACAGATCACCTTCCTGTAATAGCTCAATCCTTCAAAAATTCGCCACAGCCAAATCGAATCGCTTTGTCTTAGTTAGATGTTTTAAGGTGATGGATGGGAAACACGACCGGATCAGCGTTGCATTTCGCGGTGGTCTCTGAGAGTTAGCAGACCGTGCCCTGTGGCTGTCTCTAATTGGCCGTTTACACGGGAGGGAAGACGCTTTTATGCCCTGGTAGCAGCCCCGGTAACTCTTACGCCTTCGAAAGAGCCATTCAAGAGGCTTTCGAGGAACCCGAGGAATGTCCAGGAACACGGTAAGGGCATACCACATGGGCCGAACCTTCCCCAGCCCTTCAGCTACGATTTCTATGACTCACTTGTCCTGACCCAGAAGAATGCGATACCGCGTCCCGGAGACCTACCTGCGTAACCCACACGATTATATCAGCCTCCTTGGTATCCCAGACAACTTCCTACGTGAGTCATTGTTGTCAAAGGTGGGTGATGTCATGGCAAGTCCACCCCAAAGAATGTGCCCACTGGACAACATACTCATCCCGTGAGGCCAGTTTCGCACCTACTGGCAGCATACGGCTCTGTGTCATCGTACTACTAGTGAAGGTAATAATACTGGCGCTATATACTGAGAGCTCTATATGTATAGCTCTGGCTGGGAGTCACAAATAGAAATGTCTTCTGAAGTCACTAGAACTGTCTAAAAAACACTGCAAATTCTTCTATCCCCTTACCCTAATGTCTAGATCACTTTTCTAAGCAATGAGACGTACCCTTGACTTCTGTTTATACTTTTGAATGAAAGTAGGTTTCATTCTAAGAATTTTGAGACCAACCCCACTCTCCTAAGGTAAATAGTTATTGCTTCCGAGTCTGCGAAGCAGCGGAAGCCTTGTGTTCACTTTCGTGAGCCAAAAAAATTTTGTCATCAGAAATCAAAATTTCCACTTGCATTTTGCGTTTCAAAGCCTACTGAACAAATTTGGTTCCGTGTCTGTCGGTCTGTGGGTCTGTGAGTCTGTCCGCATTTCCTTGTTACAGCCATAACTTCCACGATTTTGAATTGATTCAGCTCAAATTTTGAGGGATGATGCGGATAAGGCCCCTTGAGGTCCCATACAAATTTCAACATGATTGATCCAGCGGTACGCCCTGCGCATGCGCTAACGTTAAATTCAACAAACACGCATAACTTTCACAATTTTGATTCAATTTCGCTCAAATTTTCAAGGGTTATTTGGACAAGGCCTAGTGAGTTCCAGTATGAATTTCAGCATGATCGGACCCTCGGTGCGCTCTGCGCATGCGCTGGCGTGAAATAGATTCAATTTCCTTGTTACAGCCGTAGTAACCAAAGATTTCACCCAATTTCAATGCAATTCTCAGGGATTAAGCGGGTAGGGCCCATTGAGGTCCCATATAAAGTTCAACATGATAGAGCCAGCGGTTCGCCCTGCGCATGCGCTAACGTGAAATTCTTCAAACACGCATAACTTTCGCAATTATGTATAATGGACGTAATGTATTATGGACGTAATGTTATGTAATATGTATATTTCATGTAATGTTATGTAATGTTATGTTATGTAATGTAATGTTATGTAATATGTATATTTCACGTTATGTAATGTAATGTAATGTAATGTAATGTAATGTAATGTAATGTAATGTAATGTAATGTTATGTAATGTAATGTTATGTTATTTTGCTTCCGAGTCTGTTCTATTTTATAATGGGTCACTCTGATTGTGACGAGGAAGCTCCTGTGCCATCACCAGCTGGCAGTGTATTTTTCTATGAGCTTTCAAAGTTTCGGCGACAAGTTACGTCACACTAGGCAAGGGGGTCCCGCCCAGGTGAGAGGGGGTCAATGACGTCACTTGTTGCCGAAATGTTGAAAGCCCATTGAAAAAGAAGTGTGGTTTTTTTCATTGTAGGAGAGTGTGATTAATCTCAAAATTCTTAGAAAATGGGAAAGCAATGTAAACAGAAGTCATGGGTAGGTACTCCTCATTGATTGAACGGTATTGAGGAGCTGAAATATTGACCCATCGTGTATTAAAATCTGGCTGTAACATTCGTCAGATATGTGCAAAAATGTATCGTACGATAAGTGCCAAGGGTTTTCTGGAAGACCTGTGGTCTGTGACCAGATCTAGAGGGTAGTTAGGTACTGGCTCAATGGTGAGTTTATGAAAGTTCTAACAAAGTTTCCGGGCACGACAAACAGACCTGAAGATTTTTCTTGGTATTGAACACCAAGTTACCTACCCACCTACGAAGATCCCTGTCGAGAAGTGGATTGGTAAGTAGTTACCTACTAAAAAATATTCCCGAATTGCATCAAGTAGGTAGCTGCTCAATTCATACCGCGAAGCAGCATTATTCACCGAGGAAATGCGGATGCCCGGGGGATGGCTGATGACTGACATAAAGATCGGGCAAATTAGTCAGAAACTTGGATGATTCCCGGACCTTCCTGTGACCCGACGGAACAAGCCCCGACCCAGTTCACGCCTTCTCTTTCACGCCATTTACATTTCTGCGGTTTCATTAGCTTCATCTCCGCTGCTCGCAGTGAAAGCAGATCCGTTTATTGGGTAGATTCAGCGACCCAGTGATTTTCGAGTACCTACCTAGGTTGTCAGCATTAAGTTGATTTAACTATCAGCGTTTTCATAATCTTGAGATTGATGTCGTTACCAGACGAGGTCTATATTGTTGCGGTGATCACATTTTTTTGCACGATTATCGATATTCCGCAAATCTGATGCTCAACAAGAACAGCAACGATCGCAGAAAGATCCTCGAAATCGGATGAAATTGCAGCCTGGGCATCGCGAACTTTGCTCCCTCCACCCTCACCCTAAACATTCAAAACCAATAAGAAAAAGAAAAGAAAATCAAAACTCGGTATGGATTGTGAAATCAAGACAAATATCTAATGCCAAAGAGAAACATTTAATAGATAACATGATTTTTCATTTTATTTTTTCATAGCATGATATTTCATTTTAGTTTTCATAACATATTTCATTTTATTTTACATTTTATCCGAATATGAAGCTGTGTGAATACTGTGAAGTAGCGCGCCTTTTACTTTCACATAAACTGAAGTACAAGAAGTATGATTAAGTATCATTTATTCTGTAAAAATTGACTGGTTATAATGCTGCCAGCAAAAAAGCGCAACCAATAAAAATAAAAATTGTTGGGCACTATTCATTCGCTTCTGTAAGTGCTATACCTCTCTGCTTCAATACCAAATTGCGTTAAAATTGTTCCTCGGGGCTAATTTCAGCGAATTCCAAGTGCAGCAACAACTTCCCATCACACATTTTCCAGGCTGCGTTCTTTTTCAAGTTATGCAGGCGTGTTTAAAAGTTGTGTTTAATCAAAATCAGCTAAGTTTTTGGGTATTTTTTTTAAATTAAAGATAACCGTTGAAATCCTTGGTGATTCAACTTCTCCGTTGACTCGCGATCCCCACGTCTAGATGAAATAGGTTTTTTCCCCCTCTAGTGCAGTGCGGATAAAACTCTGATTGTTGTACCCAACCACCTAGGCTACAGAGAGTGACACTCACCCACACCACTTTCTATTATATCGGAGAAGCTAAGGGATTTATTTTTTGTATCACCTAGTAATGAAAAAGTTGTGCAGACCGAAGAATCCGCTCAATCACTATCAGTGGCCCCATTATTTACCTTGACATATTAGTGCATTGGCGGTGTGAAGAGGTGACCGAAGGGATATCTTTTATCTTTTAAATCACTTCGGAAGTGACTAAAGCATATTTCGCCCATCTCTTTTAAATTATTTATATTTACGCGTATCTCTTTTATGTTTACACTGGCGCGGCCAGTGGCCCTTGGAAAATTGTTTAAATACATTTGATTTGAATTGATCTTGCGATAGATTTCATACCAAAAGATGGTTGATTCTACGTATGCACGCCCAATGATGACATATATATGATTCATTGATCTGATCTTCGAAAAAATGACTGTCACTCATCGAGGGGGGGTCCCCAGGTGACTAACCCGCTACATCGAGCCGGTTGTAACGTATGGCCCGCTGCGTGGGTTGATGTCAAGGATCTGAAACTATCCTTTGCGTTACAGGTAGCAGTACCTTATCGATTCGCCACGTCCCGAAAAAGTATAATATTGTTTAACGGAAACTATTAAAATAACTCGGTTCTCCGTGTGAAGTGGGCATCCACCGGGTTATGAGCGTGGGAACGGCGCCCTGGGCAGCTTTCGAGCTCTGAAAATGAAGTCGGCTCGCTAATCCGCCGTTCGGTTCCCCAAAAAAGGGTTTATTTACCTCATGATCCCGTTCCTTCCTCAAGATTTACGGCAACTTAAGAACTTTAGGACGTATTTGGTCACGTAATGAACTCAAGTAATGGTTGGAGATTTGAGTGATCCCTTCAAAGGATAAAACGTCGACTTCTATGCCGACCTGCCAATTATCTACGTAGGTGCTACGTATTACGAAGGCTAACATAAGTACTTCTAGAAAAGTCGGTGGCTGTGTGGATTTCACCTCATTCTATGCGGGCCAGTCCTCAGCTACTGCGTTAGGACACGAAATAACGGGTTCCTAGTACAAACGATGCTTGTTTATAGTGAAAAAGAAAATACTGGGAGAAACTCGATCACGGGCGGTTTTTCGCACCAGGGATGGGTCAAACTGTTGTTTTTCACAAATAGCTGTTATCCTTTTATTGTTTGGTAGCCACTTTTCAACTACAGTGTCACCCAACAATAGTCAAACTCACCTATATCGATTAGGTACCTACCTCCGTTTTGTTACTCCATGGTAAGGAAAACATTTTCGAGTATGCGCAGAGGATACATTACCTTTTTGAAAAGTTCCCCATTGAACCAAACCGGTCCTACACAACTTTCCGCTCATTATACGAACAGTCATGCTTACAGATTTGAAAATTACGTTTGTGTAAGGGCAGACAGCAGTTATGGTTGGATTCGTATAGACATGCAAGTATCATAAAAAGTTCATTCTGTCATGAATAGGCATCCAAAGGAAAATTCGTTTGCGCATGCGTAGACACATGTTACAGTTTGATTTTGATGAATCTTATTACTTACTACAGGATCATATTGGGAAGAACTACACTTCAAATTTCAGGGCCATAAAATTGCATGTGGGTGTACATAGGGTACAATAGCGAATTTAAAAAAAATAATTCAAGGCTGATAATTCTCGTTAATTTTGTATCAGGGTAATCGCCACGCAAGTACTTAACATCTTATTAATGACAGCAGTTATAGATTATGACGCTAGTTAGTTTCAAGTACCTCATCAAATTCTGTTGGAGGAGTGGTACCTAAAAATTCAGCATTTGCAAACCTTGAGTTGTTTTAATCACACAATCATCTCTGCTAATCTGCAGACTGAATCAAGGTACTATGACTCAGTCTGCACTGTCATCATTTCTGGTTATTAAATTCTGAATTGGTTGGGTGAATTGGTTTTTGACTTCGGCAAGGCATATGGTTTTATGTGGAAATTTAGCCACACGTTCAATTCTTTCCCTCTTCCAATTTTGTACTTACTCATACCACCGGGCAACCGCCAATCTTTCATTAGGTGTCCATAGTTCCTTACAAATGAAACTATTGCACGATCGTAACGACTTAAGACGAATAACTAACATTCTTCTGAGCTATCAAACTCACTTCTTAATATAGTTTTAATTTCATAGCTCACCTTAAACGTCTGGCAAGCTGGACCAATTAATTATTGTATACGGCAAAAGGGAGCCTTGGAGATGTCTATAAAGTCTGTAGATAGAAGCGTTGCAAGACGAGAAATGGATTTCCGCGCAAGACCAGTTAAAAAAAGAAGTGTTCACAGTAATGGTAATTCCAGTTGTTGAGGTCGGTTGCTGGCAACAGATGACTGCAGTTTGAGGGAGAGGCAATTATAGTCTTCGATATACTTGCTGTATGGATTTAGAGAAATTCACAAGACACTTTTTTGTCTTCTCTTATCCAGAAAGGTATAATTAAGGAATGTTACTTCACCCTGAGGAGGGTGTGAGATGATAATTATTGTATTACGATTATAATTATTATGATTGACTAATAAATATTCAAATAACGTGTCACCATGTCACGCGATTAGTTTGTATAAATTATGATTGTGATCAATCGATAATAATAGCAGAACATCCCTTTCATTTGTTAGCTTAATTGACCGAGCCTAAATCCCATCTGACAATAGTTGGCGAAATGCCATTTTGGGTTCATCTCGTTTCTCTTAAACGTCGTCACTACTATTTCTTAGATCTAATAGTGGAACTTTCAAATTCTTTTCGAGGTTAGTGCCTTCCTCTTGATCATAATTATCAACTTTTATTATGAGAAAGAAAATAACTTCAGTCACTTCCTCCAAGGTTTTCATTAGTATGCGAGTAAGCTTCAGGTATGAGGTACATATAGAAAAAATTACGTTACTTGAACCTACAAATGAATCATCAGAGTGTGTAATTTCGATATTCTAAAATTCTTCATGCGCTAGTGTGTACAGACAATTTTAAATCAGTTATAAGTACACGATAATTTAAAAAGGCAATTAATTCAACATTTTAAACATAAACGTTCGAGCCCCCCCCCCCCCCCCCCATTAATTTCATTATTAGGAATCTGTATGATTTGTGGTTGCTGATTACTGGATGCCTACATAAAAGTTGTAGAATTTAATTTGTTAGGAGAAAGTAATGTTTCTGTCTACAAGATTCTTAAAAAGGAACTTACACAAATGTTTGAAATTCAAAGTTGATTGATAGTGCCTGTAAGGTTTATTAGATATTACAACGATTTATTATTGATAGTTCTCAAGCAGATTTTGGCTTTCTTCCTCGTTAGCCGAGATGGAGGTAGTTACCGTGGAGCACGTGCCAAAAACTCGCGTAAATTGGCATCTAAACTCCTCATCTGTGAAAATCTCGTAGGCGCCTTGCTCACCGCCAACTTGATCGCCTCGCCAAGGGATGTGAGAAAAACGTGTGCTATTTCTACGTGAGTCAGTATTACAGGCAGTGCAAGGTAATATTAGTAGCAAATTCCTAAATTGGTCGTATTTCAAAAAACAATAGATCAATTTTGACCAAATCCTATGTAGAAGGCGCTGAAATACATACCTACTAGGTACAAACCGGTACCACAAGGTTCTTCTACTCAGCGATACTGCCGTACCGAATTCGTTGAAATGAGGAACGCGTTGCCTATTTATTTATTAATCAAATAAGTAACACGATGGCGAATCTCACTGTGGCTTTGAGGCACTCTAAATAGGTCCCTGCAAAGTACAAATCCATATCCGCAGTTCAGATTAAAACAGTAGATGCACCGACAAATATTTTACTGAGAATAATCCCGCAAGCCCGTGGGCTATTATAGCTACCTATAATTATGATTTAACTTAGTATTTACTGATATAAAACATTATTAATAGCTTCAAGCTTTAAAGCAATAAATCAAGCAACACATTTCCAGTCGACCTGCGTTCTAACACAATTCCGTATGATCCTTGAAAAAAATTTAAAAAAAAACGAAAACGAGATACAATGATGACAGTTATATATTTTTGTTCAAACTTCAATTTTCAATTGTCAGCTTTGGTCAATAAAACTTGCTCCCCGGGTTCAACACTCAAAACTCCTTTTGTGTCATAAAGATTGTTGGCGCCAATTTTAAAGAACTAGTGAGGTTTCTTTTTGTTAGCGAATTTTCAAAGAAAATGATCATCAAATGTTTTGAAGCTATTGCAATGGGTCCAAACTTTTCAGAATATGAATTTTTTAATTTTTTAAAATAGGCAAACCCCTTTCAAAGCATCCTGAATTTATCCTTAGATTTTCTCAACAATTTATATATATATATATATATATATATATATATATATATATATATATATATAACAGGAAGGTTGTCAACAATTGTTGAGGTGCGGTCGAAATGAAAATTCTATGTCCAACGTTTCAAAGGCTTATGCATGAAACGACTTATGTGAAACGACTAGATAGCAACCTGAGTTGCTATCTGGAAGCCCAAGTGGAAGTGACAACTTGAAAACTGTGAGAGTCGTTTAACGTTTAGTCACCACCATTCAACTCATATTCCCTGATGATAAAGGCATAAACCTTTGAAACGTTGGACATACGAATTTTCATTTCGACTGCACCTCAACAATTGTTGACAACCCTGTCCTAAACTACTGATCAACGGTAAAAATCTTCCCAATATGTATACATATTTTTATTTATGTGTCACTCCAGACGATATCTGACATTGGTTACATGATAAACTCGATTCCAAAGGTTCATTATTGAAAATAATAAACCAAAATGCAAAATTTTGTCAAAATGTTCCTATTGCCAAACAAAAAGATTGGTTCGGAGATGAGCAATTTCCAAAAATTCCAAGGGGGTCAAATTTATGTTTTTAGGGGTCAAAATCGGTAAAAACGGCTAAAATCGCGAAATGACATAGGTAATTTTACGAAAAGTGGTAAGGTTTCTCGCTATATAATTTTTACACAATAGCCCGAATATTTGTCTGAAAATTCGCTGTTATAGCGATGCTGCATGATTGGAACTTTTATATGCATGCGTTCACTTCCATATATTGTGCAACTTACTCTGATCGTTCAAAATATCAATTCCCCATTATGGTCCGTGAAAGGTTATTGCCAGATTTTCGGAAAAGCTTATCAAATCGGTTCAGCCGATTGAGCGCTTGAAGAATATGACACACACCCACAGATACCTTGTCTGGATTTTAGGTGAATTCGGATTTTTGTTGACAACGCTAGCGACTGAATCGGGGAAATCTCCGATACTGGGTAGTGAGGGTATGTGAGAAAACCATCTTTGAGGTTTTATAAACGACAAACTTTAATTTTTTCGCAAATAGAGGAAATCAATTTAAAGACATGCCAGTAATAATATGCACGATACTAAGTTACCTATGAAGTTTGATCTAGGTAACTGCTGAAAATCCTTTTAATTTACGTAGTTGCACTGGCACTCTATATGTACCGTAGTTTCTTCTCTATACTTCTTCCTGCTTTTGCTCGTAAACATCCTGTAACCGAGTTCCAACCGTGGCCGATATTTCCCTATCGCATCGCACTAAACGACACTCGCCTCTTGTTTGATAAGCCCCATCACTAGAGCTGGAGAACTAGGTCATACGACACCGCCGCGCCGCTTGCAAGAAAATACCTACCTTTTGAAATGGATATCATTAAACGGGGCTAACTAAGGTATTCTAGGTTACCGTTCGGGTATGTTAGAATTGTAGCCCGATTTTCAAAACTTGCTGCCAAATTCATAAGTCATGAAGAGTAGTAATTTGCTAAGACTACATCGTATCAGCAAGCATTAGTTTGGCACATTAGGGTGCATAATAACGTTCTTTCTACACCCGCTGACCGACACACAAAAAATCATTTGAATTAAAAGGTTTTGTAAACCACATAACGGCCATTAACCGTTGGTTATTCTTCGGAATGCTCAGATTTCGCGAAGCTGGCCAATGCTAAGAGAAAGGTGAATTATTTTCAGCGATTATACATTATTATAAGTCCTTGATATAAAAGTTATGGGATTGTTTATTTCCTACGATTGATTACGAGCATTAACCCATACCCAGAGATCCTGACAGTTTCCATTTTACCGTTGAAGATGTGAAGAACAGCGCTCGACCATGCACGACGACAGCTGCAAAGGGCTGGGAAGGCTTGCTTTCCAACGATCATTCATAATAATTGACACCCGTTGTCCTTGCCTATTATTGGATACGCAAGATTTGAAATATAGTTAGTCTGCTGTATAAGAATAGGATCGAAAGGAGGTAGGGTATGATAGTTTTAATATCATGATGCGAGATGGTGCACGAGGCACAACACTACCACTGATCAGATTCCTTACTTATCCTCGTAGTGATGTCTTTACATCTATAATAACGTTTTGCTTCCAGCTCTCATCATGCTAGAGATAAAGATTTCGAAAGAACGTAACAGGATGAAGCATTTTGGTGATTGGCCTGCATTATTACCTAAATCCCCCGAAAACGTTGAACTTCCTCAAAAATAGTTGGTTTTTAGAGCCCACAACCCCTGTCACTCAGGAACTCCTACTGTTGACAACTTACATGACATACCTTCTTGACGGCTGGACGTGATATGCCGGATGCGTAGACCTTTTTCTCGTTAGTCGAGACTGTGACTAGCCGATGCTTCTGAAATAAGAGTGAGGATGAGTAAGTGGAACCAGGTGGCACCTGCGCTTCTCCCTTTCAACTCGCACGCTCCAATATTGGAGTACATACTTACCTACCGTCACAAATTCAAGGGTAACGTAACCCTACTTCAATCGGCCGTGCCTTATTTTACCCTCTGGAACACCTTGTCTAGATTATCGTTGTTTTCATCTATTCTAGCAGATTAGGATTAGGCAGATTAGGTTTATTTGGTTATTGAACAAATTAAAAAACATATTTAAAATTCCAGGGCAGAAGTTGAGGTTTAGGTTACCTACAAAGGTAAATCCTGATGTAAGTACTTATAGCAAATGTGCTAATATGCATTGTGCCCATTATAATAATTCTAAAACGGTACGTTTATTTCCACGAAACTAGAGTAAGAGTTTATGGTACTTTATGGAACATATGCCTTAGGCTTTACCATCGAAAGAGTTAATTTCTCCGAAGTCAGTACCAGTCTGCACAATTTCTGTGGTCAAGGTCGATAATACAACAATTGGTTCCCAATTATGCATACTGGCAAGTGTTGGAATTGAGTCTTACTCTTTGTCACTGACTCAAACTTCACCAGTTTTTTTGGGTCATGGTAGCCCGTTGCCAAGCCAGATTTCATTTGATGATAAGGTGACATAACCATGAGATAGGTACCTACTCATTCTCTTCAATCTCTCAAGGCAATCTATGCGGGTTCACCTATAAACCATCAGGAACAAGATGTAAATAACAGGATTTGAGATTTGACATTAGGAAGAATCGCTTTCAAACTTCTGTGAACAAAATCTCTAGTTGCTAAAAGATTTGTTAAAATTATGTCAAGTACGCTCAAAATCATAGGACTTCATAAATACATCATAAATTACATACAGCAGTAGTTGAACTAGGTGCATAAGTGAGTTTGTAGACCTAAGAGCTCGTTGTAAATTTAAAGGGAGGAATAATTGCTAGGGTAGTTCATGTATTACATACGGTCTATACCTACATCTTTAATTTTCAGTTGCCTACACCGCCATCTGTCTCTAATCAATCCAAACTTTTGTCAGTTCCATACAAATATAACATCACTTCAAGCTTTATGGACGTTAATCTTGACTTGTAGCTTCTGTTGGATACCGCCGGAAAACGACTTACGTGAGTAATCTAAAAATGTCGGGGAAATCGTTCAGTAGCTTGATCGTGATCTTCGACATCGGATACGTGCAGATGGGATTATCCCATAAATTCTCAGTCGTTCGCGAGGTTGGCTCAATTAAAAGAGTATTACCCAGGCATTTGTCTTGAAAACTTGCTAAGTTGTCAAAGGATGGAGGGTTGGATGTAATTTAAGAACCAGCCGCTTCAAGAGGCACATCTCGCGTAGGTTGACTTGGCAACTTCTGCTCCCGATCTTGTTTCATAAACATTCCCTTTGAGAAAGAACTTACCACGAAAAGAGCGCTGAACTCTCGGCCGTCATTTTTCAGAAACCAAAATGAGAACTTTTCTTTCAAGTAGCAAGAGAATGTTTGTGTCGAACGGGTAAAACTTACAAGAATTTCTTTTCTATGCGTTTATTTATTTAAATTTTAAAACAGCAACTACTTCGGTAGTTACATCTGAAATATTGAGCAGGTGCCTAACTATCTAGAACAACAGCAACAACCACTAGTACTAACAACAACAATTTATTAACATCAACTACCAACAACAAAAACAACAACTGCTTTGGTAACGGTTGGCATAATATACACATTTTAAAATTATGAAAGTCCATTAACAACACCAGGCGTTATTACACGTTAGCATCCTCCAGGTCTAAGGGTAAGCACATAACGTACAGTGTGTACGTTACGATTGTACAGCATTGTCTCACTATACACTATACTATACGTAACTAGGCAGGTAGATATATCTATGCGTATAGATACATATCTACATACATATCGACCGGCTGTTTCAAGTGGCCTTTTGCTATGACCATAAAACTTCCATCATGTAATTCAGAAATTAAAGTGTGAGCTCTCGCTGAGTATCGGATGAAAAAAAAGGCACCAAAAATGGATTAAAAGGTCAGTTCTGATTACTACCTATAACAAATGAACTTTTTTGTCTCAACATAATTTTCAGAGACGAGGGAAACTTATATAATCTTGACGAGAGGAAGATTGTATGCCAAAAATCCCCGAAACAGTACAGTTTCTTTTACACACACACTTTTTACAAATTTTTATGAAATAGCACCTATTGAAGAATACCTGTATCGAACCTTTACCCAATTTTATGGGTTTGGAGGTATGCATGTAACATCTCAATTATTTCCATTACACTCGCAAAAAGGACTCCTGCATGGGTTAAGCGGATCCAGTTGAAACATGATAATTTAGGGACCATCTCATGTTGGGTACCTACCCAAATTACGATCCTAACTCATAACGGGATGCTGCATTTAGTGCGCTACTCTTCCTTCGTCAGTATTTTCGAAACCCTTGCCTTAATTTTCTCTCTTCAGCTCCTCATAAGGTACGGGGAAAATATCTCCATATTTTTTCGTTTTACCTCCATAAAAGAAGCAGGGAGACAAAGTCGAAAAAAGAACCATACATTTTTTTACCATCTTCCCCAAAACTCATGACCAGGATGCGCAAAGATTTCTCTTCTTTCTCAAGTTTCGTTTCTCCTTTTTACGGCGGTAAAAACATGAATAAAAAATGAAATGTTGAAAAAAAAAGTACGTCTGAACTCTTTCTGTTCGCGGGAAACGGTTTTTTGCCTGTGGGTCAGAATGCCTCAAAAACCCCTGCAGCAGTTGGTGGAGAAAACGAAGAAAATGAGCGCCAGGTCCTGGAGCCTAACATCAGAATAATTGGTTCGGCAAATCTTGGTTGGACCGTTCTCCAGGGGATTTTTTGAGTTGGGATGAGAAATAGTCGTTTTATTGAAACCCTGTATATTTTGTGAAACTATGGTATTTTTAGTGAAACGATGGAGAAAACAATTTTCCATGGTTTAATCTTTAGTTATTGGGAATCATGAAATGTGAAAAATCATTGAGAAATCTAAATGAGCATGCGCAAATCGTGATCTACAAGTAATGCGACCTAATTGTTTGAAAGTGGTTTGTGGTGTAATGTACCGTAATTTTAGGATTTCTTGTTGAATACTTACTACTTTCTTTTTCTTCTTTCAAAATCGAGATACCTATGGGATTGTGTAATTACTCGGCGTCCCCACGTGAATTCATGTGCCTGTGGAACAATTCAAGGTCAGTAGTTTTCATCAACCACCCGCGCCGTGAAGTACGATCATCGTTTACCTCTGCGATTCCGATTAGAACTATTCAGCTGAATCTTTCAGAGTATGTCCCTTCAATGCCGGGGGTAAAAAAAAATAAATAAAAAGATGGTGGACTGATACGAACTAAATCACCCGCGACGAAATCGTGAAAACCCATTTATAAAAACGCTGCAAATTATTACACAAAGGTTTATTATTTACCTGTATAGATGTCCCTTCTGCGTAGGTCACTGTTCTGTGGTCAATACCCTCGAGTTCCTCCCAGGAAAGCCCTAAATCGAGTACTGGAGACGGCCCCGGAATTAAAGTTTCCTACAAATACGCGGGATTCAATAATTCAATAATTTATTAATTACCTATTTTGTAGTTATTCATGAAGCATAAGGCAAATAATAAACCGTTGTGTAATAATTTACCTGTATAGGTGCCCCTTCTACGTAGATAGGATAATGAACCGTTGTGCAATAATTTACCTTTGAGTAATAAATTTACCGTTGTGTAATAATTTGTCCATCAATAATACTTCAACGGTTGTTCAAGTTGCAAAAGTACCTACCAACAAACTCCAGCCCTTCTACGTAGATGGTATAATGAACCGTTGTGTAATAATTTACCGTTGTGTAATAATTTACCCATAAATAATACTTCAACGTTCGTTCAAGTTTCACTACCTATCAACAAACTCCAAAACAGCCATCATGTTTCAAATGAATTAGTATCACAGAACAACCAACTTGACTTCATACTCTGTGAATATAATCAGGTGCTCCATAGCAATGACTATCTCAGGCCAATTCCCGATTGTTCCCGCGTCCCTAGCGATGATATCTGGGCTGAATGTATACAATTTCATTCACCCTCCTGTTGAAAAAGCCTGCAATGCTCCGGGTGGTCTTAAAAAACTCCCAATTTCGAGAACTATTTAAAACCATAAACAAATTCGAGATAACGGCGTCCTGGAGATTTCAACCCCTATTTTTCACCCCTTAGGGATGACTGACATTAACGCCGAGCTTCAAGGACCAACTAGACCCCAAATGGGGCCTATAAACCGAATTTCGTCAATTTTGGTTCATGGTAACTAAGAAAAGTGCTCAGTACGGCGTACGGCGGACGGACAGAAATTTTTGTATTCCATTTTCGGATTCTACATACCTTGAAACGGAAACCATCAAATTTTGAGGGGGGGTTAAACTCTTTTTTTTTCATGCTCGATTCCAAAGGTTCGTTATTGAAAATAATAAACCAAAATGGAGTTATTTAAACTTCACTATTTCCACTTAGAACAAAATACCTACAATGCTGATTATATCCACCATTTTAGGTGGTAATTTAGCTAGGTACCTACGTTTTAATTTTTATTTGATTCAGAGATTAGAGACACCTACACCGGAAGTCTCCAATCATCCATGGCTTTTATAAACCATGGAACCATGGAATATGCGATGAATATCGTAATAGTTTTTCTGAGCAAGAATCGTGAATATCAACAGTCTTGAGACAGCTAAAAACTCTGGAATATTTAATTAAGGCAGGACCACATACCTACTGTGAGAGGAATTAACTGTTCGATGAACTCTGGTTTCTCGATGGCTCAGCCGTTTTAATGTATTAGGTACAGTGCTATGAGCTAATGAGTTCAGCTTGAAGACACTTTAGTTTTTTTGTGTTTAATTAGTTAGCTGATCAATTGAGACGTCAGCGTGTGACGCCGCATTTTGGAGCCAGGGTTTTTGGGTTTACCCACAAAGATGTTTGGAGGGAAGGCCCTGTAATGAGGCCTCGCAGGACCGATCGTGACCAAAAATCTGTCGAGCGACAGTGCGCCTTCTCCGCACGGAAATTTGAAATGCCCAAGGAAAAAATAAAATAAAAAAGAAGAGAAAGGTCAAACCGCTCTGGCCCTTCGTTTACGATTGCGAGTACATTTCCATTGTGACTGATTGCCTCGCGAAAAAGAAAAGTGAGGTCATCACGAGAAATTTCATACAGCGAAGCTCGTTTTAAAACTCGGATCCATTTCGTTTCCGAGAGCCGCCCTCTGAGAGTTGATTGTGCTCACGATTTGGCCTAGCCCGGGCATTTGTTGCTCGGTTGTCCTTATGTTCTGCTTTCAACGAACAAGTTATTACCGTCCGGCAAAGTATTCGAAAATAGGTAGACGCAATTGCATTCTGTATTTATGCCATGTTTGTCGACGGATTATTGGAAAAAATACATTTATTTATTTATTAGTTTGATAATTGGAACGTTCACGATTTTCACTACTGCAGGGCCTGTACATAAGTAAATCACTCCCAGATTACCTATCGAACTTCGGGAAATCGAAGGTGGTGTCCACGAAAAGTTGAGTAGAATTTCAAGTTTAAATAGGAGTAAAATTTCCAACTTTGCGCATTCACAACACCTGTTGTCCTAAGAGCTATGGAATCCATTTGAGATCCATTCTACATTTTAGTACCCTTACCCAGTTCTCCTCGCTGCTAAACAGTTATATACATTCTTCGTGCGTTGGTAAGTTATGCCAAAATTAGATCCGACAACAGTTGTAGTTCCTTTCGATAAATATGACTGGAAATAAAATTACAAAATCAACGAGATTTTATTGGCTACTGAGATAAAACCTTTTTATTGAATGTCTGAAGACGCTCTTCAAACTAGTCAAAGTTGGTTGGGCGAGCTGCCCTACAGCTGTGCCAGATGCTTACTCAAGACATTTATAATCTTCGCTCATGATTCTTGAAATTATTCCTCGGACTACCTTGATCATGATATTCTTCAACTCCCCATTTTCGGATTGTTATTTTAATATTCGGTTGTCGATGATGCAAGAGTTGTCTTCAGCTCTAAGGACCTATCTCTTCTTGTACCGTCAGAGAGATGGATCTCTTGATGACAGAAATCCTCATGACACATATTGGTTCTTCCTTATCAGTTACGAGTTTGCTGTAGGACGTATCTCGCCACGTTACTTCTCATAAAAGGCTGTAGTGTTTGAATATGCATTTCTCTCCTCGCCGATACAGAAGTAAAATATTGGCAGCATCAAGCTAAAACGATTAGGAACACTAGGCCTACTACTACTTATAAATATATATAAACTGCTCAATCAAATAATAATGGAGAGAGTTGACGCACCACAGCTTTCATGGCTTCCATGGGGTGTGGACTAATACCTATCAGTTCAGTTGCAGAATCATTTCATTTAGCTCAAGATCATGAGGGTACCTACCTACCTACTTACCCGTCATTATGATGAAAACTGAAATGGTCTCTCGCCTGTGTTTTGATAAACGTTTTGAGTTTCAGGTAATATAAGTATCACTAGGCTTTCTTAATGGTAATTTGCGTCGCAATGTCTGACGATAAAGGACTGTCGGGAAAAGAACTCAAATCACGACAGTGGCGGCGATGACAAAAAAAAAGAAGAGAAAAGTGGCTCGTGCCTCTTGGAGTTCAAGAAAGGCTTCAGGCTATGAAGAAGATCCTATCTAACATCGGAGGTGGGTTTCGGCGCCAGGATTTCTAGAACCATAAAAAGACAAGAAATGACGGAGGAACGCTGAGTAGTGGGTGTCATCTTATTTCCTTCACCTTCCAAGTTCATAAAAAGACCCGGCATACCTTGACATTTGGGGTGAGGGAGAGTTTACGAGTTTTGAAGATGATGAGGTTAGTAATGAGGCAATAACCCTAGAATGAGATCTGAGACAATGAAATTAATAATATTATGAATACTGCGTAAAATCAATACGAGTTTTTCTACAGGAAGTTGTAAAAAACTAAATCCCGCAGGTTGTCAACTCCACCACAGCATGAAACATAACCTCACTAGGTTTAGATATTTAATCCAAAAAATGTAATTAACTCATATCATTTCTCGAGTCCTCAGTAATCACGCACAAGCCTAACCTTCTTCTCAATCTTGTTTTTAATTTCAAGTCAAGGTACTTACCATCATGTAATATAAGTACCTACCAAGATTATCACACCACTATTTGCTGGAGGATAGCACTCACTATCCCCTTTCTTCCATCGGTCCCTTTATCTATACTCTAGGTACGAATGTTGTTTCCCAACAGCTTGACGGCTCCATCTACCTGTAAGCCTGTGAACATAATTATCTTCTATGTAGGTGCCTACCTACCGACAACTTTAAAAGAACAAGTAGGAGAAATTGCGAGTTAGCGATTACTATATCGTAACTGTAGTACAACAACCAGTGATTTCATTTTTAAGCCTCGAGCAACGCATGTTTTCGTATGATTATTCCTTAACATGAACTTCTTCCGTGATGGATCGCTCACAATAAATATTTATTCTCTTCGGTATTTTCCAAAATACTGTGCATGGTAGAGAATTGGAGAAAGCTACTCCGGACGTGGAAGTAGAGAAATGCGTGCCAGCCTCCACAACAGGAGGGAAGCTGTGCAGTAAGAGCTATCTAAAAATAAGAGGAGAACTAACAATGGCAGCCGTCCCAATGGGTTATCAAAAGGGCGAATTGTGCAAAGTTTCTCATTGAAGCCCTCCAGCGATCGAGAAATGTTCTTGATATTACGATTGTCCGTTCACAATCCAAGTAGTCCAAAGAAACTGCTGACGGAAATGAGAGAAAAAACTTTGTTACCTACCGCGACCACCAAACAAAATTAAGCGCATGACTCATGAGTAAGATTAACTTATTATATGGGTATGTACACGTGTTAAGTAGTCGGCTACGATGATCATTACTATGGATAATATAAATGTTAATAGTTCGTTTTTACTGCTAGTCGGTTACGATCTTCGGATTACTTACAAGCAAAGTGGCGAGCATGCCTACACAGTGCAAAAATTCCACTAAAATTGGCAAGACTATCTTCCTCATGTATGTATATCCCTCCTCCCCCTCCTTCTGTATGTACTTGTGTTTCTTCTCTCTCTCTCTCTCTCTATCTTCGTGTGTGTGTTCTGTATATGTGAGTATGAGGAATAACTACCTATTATTTTGGTAGGGAACATACATTTTTCTGTAGGTACCACTACTTATATTACACCTATAGCCACCTGAAATTATTTCATTGAAATATCGAAGTTCACAATAATTAGTTAGGTACCTAATTCATTCTTGCAAGAAAACGCTTTATAATCTTTCGATCGTAATCACTAACTTTACTTCAAAACTTTTGTGGTGCCAATACCTAATCGATGGTTTTGTGTAATAACATCCAATAAACAAGATTATAGTAGGTACCTATCTATCTCCAACTCGAATCCACTTTTGGATGCTGAGGTGTTTCAAGAATGTAAACAAAACCAACACTCTAAAATGGAATCGGTGCCATTATATTGCCTTCACCTGCAGGAGAGTTGAATAGATTACCCTCAACCGAAATAAGAACGTTGAGGCTTTTTTCACAGAGGCCGTCGATCTATTTCTAGTCCTCTCCGCCATTCGGACCGTTTTCCGACTTTATTGTATCTATTAACCCCTCTGCATAATAACTTTTACCCTTGACCGAGATGAACTAAACCTATCTTTGTGGTTTTGAATATTGGTAGTATGTTGAACACCTAAGCGGTGGAACGTGGAAACGAGTGTTGTAAACGAAAGAAGAAACGGTCACAACATTTCTATACAGCATGTGGTTCGGGAGCAAATTCTTAGCCTGATCATAAATGAACGCGCACACGGACGAAAAATCAAAATATTTCCTCAGGGGCGGCTGTTCATTGGGGCAGAACTGGCCTCGCCCACGAGTAAATATAAAACAATATAGGTATTAGGTACCTGCATTATATTTCCTCTACCATCGGTGAACTTTAAAAACGACATGGTACACAGTAGTAGGTTGATAGTGGTGGTGGGAGTGGGGTCACTTGGCAATCGAATCAACTTTTTCAACCTATCCCATTGTCAACCGTATGGCTAGGTACGTTATGAATTATAAATTATTTGTATACAAAAATATGTATAAATACTAGCATTCTTTGTTCATTTTTATCAATCAACCTTTAACTTTTGGTATGAATAAAACACAGAATTCTAGGTATGTACTTGATAAAATCAATAAGGAATGTTCTACCTACTTATTAGAGGAAAAAAAGGGACAAGTAAAATGCAATGAAATAGAATAAAAGGAATAGTAGGTTTATAATTTTTGTTAAACAATAATCCAAGCAACAATTAACTCTCATACCTACCTGAATGCAAACCTAATTATTTTGTCGGACTTGGAATCTAAAACTATGGTGGTCTTCAAATGGTGGCTGCCGGCATTTTAGACGAACGTAGAGCAAACGTTGATGGTGTTCTTTGGTAGGTACCTACCTGTATTTTCTTGCCAGTCTTTGAGTCAATGGGCACCTAAAATAAATTTCATTGGTCAAGTGCCAGCAGAATCGTACTACGATGACCTAATGCCTGACTAAATTGACAAAATTTGGCATCATATCTAAACTCGTTCCGCCAAAATCATACAGTGACTCATCGTGCCCATAGGAAATAGTACCTACTTAAAATGGCATGCTCTAACAACTAGCACCACATGAACAGAATTACCATAAGTAAGTATAACCAAGATATTGAAAAAGTCACATTTCAATTGTACCCAAGGACTCACTATTCCCACGCATCTGATTCTCATACCTACTGACTTGAAAACAACAACCAACTGAAGGATCAAGGAATGCATTCCAACTACATAATTGCCAATTCATGCCTAATTTCTTCCTTATGTTGCATGAAACACCCACCTTGGTCATCTGCTCTATGTACCTGCCTATGTCAGGTTAGTTATTAGGTACCTACAAACCAATTTGATTTCTCATTAGACAGTAACCTATACATACCTACGCGTTGCAAGGTCGTCCGCATTCAAAGTTATCTTTATTCCTTTCGAAAACACGTTCAACGATCACTAAAAATTATCTTGTTTTAGCTATAAAACCCATTACATCATTCAGAGATCAGAGATCGTAAATTGTTATCGTAACAAGCTTGTAACATAGGTACCTTTTCGATCGATGCATCGATAGATTTTACGTGGGTTCTAATACCAGTGAAGTTAGAAACTCAGTGATAATTATGATAATCGAAGTCTTGAAAGGTTTCATAAACCTGTACATACCTACCTAGTTACCAATGAAAATTGCTTCTCTTGCGTGGTGCATTGGTTAAAATACTGTTCCTACCTCAAATATATTCGGGTAAGAATACTTGATGAAATTTTATGGTTTTTTCGGTCCAATAATAAGTTACCTGGGAACCCTAGCAAACGATTTCCGACTTGAATGAACGATTCCTCTATTACCAACGTACAGGCTGTGCCTTCCCAGGACCGTATCTATGGAAGAATCTTCTGGCACGAGCGAGTCAGGGCTGGGTTTTTATGTACCTCCAGTTAAAAAGAAAAGGCCGAGCATCGTCACGTACCGGTGATGAGGCGGCGCCACTGTGAAACAAAACACTCGTGTTTTGCAGATGCATTTCTGTAAGAATCCGCTGAATGCGTCAGCGTCAGGAACCAACGACCCCGGGGCAATGGCTCGAGTGTGCCCTTTCTCGGAGACCACCAGTGGTCCAGCGTTGGAACGAGGGAATTTCGTCAACACCGCTTCCAACCTTGGGAACGTACCCCGTGGTAGTAGGTAGCAGAGGTTAGTGCTGTCCGTACATCTACATCTGGTGATCCCAGTTGCCACGTCCATCAGGTGGAGGTACCTATCTCTCTTTGATACTGAACTCACTAGATACCCCTGGATACTAGATACTAGATACTGAATTCGGTGAGTGGCATGGCATAACTACTTACTGATTTCTATTCCGAGATAAATGGGTGTTTCTTTCGATTCCATCCATCACCTGGTCACATGGCAGATCCATGAAGTCCTATTCCCTTTCCTCTTGTATTTTCCTCTGGTTTCTACCCCAAATTGTGTACCTATGTACCCATGCTGCACGCATACACAATACTGATAATAATGAACAGGTCCCTGAACAGTTAGGTAGGTGTTTGAAAATATATTTTAGGCAAAATATCGGAACCTACTTTAGCGCTTCCGGTTTTGGTCCAGATCTACCAAGCCCGATGTTCTCTTGGTTCCTTAAATACCTACCTATTATGTGCAGTACCTATCGGTTGTGCAAATGGATCGTACTCGAAGCCACTAGCTTTGGAGGGATAATTAATAGGTACGTAACATATATCCGAACATTTGGACTCCGAAATATTGGAAGTAAAAAGTTGAAACTGTTATACGTAGGTTAAAACTCAAACTATTGTTTGTATGTCTTGAGTGGATGGCCAAACGACTGAACGGATCTTGGTGCGGTTTTTCCGGCGGTCTCTTCAGGCAGCGGCGGGTAATACAGGTTGTATGAATTTTTCCAAATCCAACTCCTTCATCGTAAACTCGGTGGTCATCCACGACGACAGAATGTTTACATTTCGCCGTAATTAAGGGTGTGAAGTATAACTTTTGGAAGCGGTTTAGAACGAAACAGGGTTTGATGGGAAAAGATTTTCTCGCTGATTCCAACGACACAAACGATTTCTGTGCGATGAAACGATCGTCCGTTATAAAGGGATGTAGGGAATGTTGCCTGGTGGGTAGGTTACATGAATACTGGCACTGGGAGTTCTGCCTGTTCACCGTGCAACGCACGGGTAATCCAGCTCGTATTTCTATAAATCCCTATTAATAGGCTTTGAATTCTAACTAGGGATGAATTTGCTGGAGAACTTCAAAAAACACTAAAAACCTACCTACAAAATCGACTTGATGTTCTCTAGGATGCCACCTTATGGTAATCAGGCAGAAGAGAAATGCGCTGACATTGGACTCAATAGCCTGCCGTGGGCGACGTAAATGTGCCGAGCTGCATCGCGTGATTTCCAGAAGAAAGAATTTTTTCCAAATCAGGCATACAAATAGAAGATTTTCAGTTGTTCAAATAATGCATGCGCATTTTTCTCTTCGACACTAACTTGCCGCCAAGTCGTTGAAGCAACCGGCAGCTTGAGGGTCGTAAAAACGTGCCCTCTTCAGTTCAAGACCGCAGCATAATTAGTGCATAAATAGTATGGTAATTCATATTTTAATACCACAAATTTTTTGCACTCGCCCGAGAAATACTCGTGTGCCCCAGCTCATTCATCTCTAGTTCATGCAAAGTCAGTAGTAGTACCAGTGAACTTTGGCAATAATGATGTTTTTAGTAGGTAGTTAGGTACCTACTCGAGTTTGAAATATTTAAATTTATACTTAGTATAAGTATTTATATTAGAAATATTTTAATATTTAAAACCGACGACTATCTTGGGTTTTTAACGATTTTCGGAACACAGATACGGAAATTCGAACCACTTTAGGACAACCGTACCTGGCCTCTGTTGACTTCTAATAATTGAAAAACAGGGATTTTTTTCATTTCGTTTCCCAGGGGCACTTATCCTCTGAATTATACAGTTGTTGTACCTACTCAACAACACCTTCAAAAAGATAGCTAAAAATTCATGCGGCCGACGTTTACCGCCATCACCTATGATTTTAAAGATCATGCGGAACCTTACAGGTACAAGGCTTCAATCGACAAATAATTGTAAACAGCTGAAGCCCTTCTCGAGATATGCCTAGAGGCCAAGTCCAGGGTTAAAATCCACTGCAATACCTGCCTCAATTTTCTGCTCAACTAGTAGTTAGTGTGTAAGTTAAATGAAAGGACGCGAATTGTTCCTCGACAATTTCATTTTGACCTGGACACGATTACTAAAGCAATTTCAAAAGGTACCTACGTAGATGTTTAGTTCCTAGTGCCAACCATTCTTTAGATAATTTTATAACCATTCTACTAGTTCAGTTACCTACCTTATTTAACAGCTCAATTTAACCACTTGGTACGTACCTATACTTAATTACCTACTTCTATAATTACCAGTTGACTAATTGTGGAATATTACGTGTTCCAGGTGAATGGCGGTAGCGCGGCGGAGCGAGCCGGTCTCCAGGTAGGGGATGCTCTCGTTCGCGTCAACGGAGCCGACGTTCAGGATTTGAGACATAAGGACGCCCAAGACACCATCGTTCGAGCGGGAAACAGCATTGAAATGTCCATTCAGAGGTGAACAATTTTATAAGTGTCCACATATGCAGGGTGTCCGGATGACACATCGCCAAACTTCAACAAACAACAAACAATATAATACAACTAATTTTGGTTTATTATTTAATGTAATCGCTCAGCAAAAAATGTTGTAACACCCCCTCAAAATTTTTTTCTTTTACGTTTCAAGGTGCGTGTATTCCCAAAATGCAATATCTGTCCGCTGTACGCTGTATCACGCATTTCTACCTCAATTTCGGTCTAAAAAATTCGTTCTTTAGCACACAGGCTCCATTTGGGCCCTAGTTGTGCCCCGAAACTTTGCAGCCCGATCGGAATAGACAATATAGACCCAGGGGTGTTATGGGGGTAAAATGGGGTTTTTTGGTGTTTTAGTAACAAGAGCTTGTGAGGTATCGTTTTCCATGTTTTTTTTAGGACGAGGAGGCCGAATATGAAGTCGATTTTGACCGAAGAGTGGAAAATTGAGGTTCTAACGAAGTTTCAACCTTAAATTTATGATAAAATTTGCTTTAAAATCTTCGTTGTTCCACACAGTTTGGGTCACCATTTAGGAGCACATTTGGGTCCTAGCTGTGCTCCGAAACACGGCAGCCCGATCTGCATACATCCAGGGGTGTTACGGGTGAAAAATGGGTGTAAAAATGGGGGTTTCGAGGTTTTTTTGAGGTTTTGGTGAACATGAGCTTGCCAGGTATCGTTTTCCATGCTTTTTAGGGCTGGAAGACCGAATATGAAGTTGATTTTGACCAAAGAGTGAAGAATTGAGGTTGTAACGAAGGTTAAGCTCCCAAAATTCATTTTGTATGAGCCAAAAACCTGGGAAATTGTCTGAAATCACCATAAACTTGTATAATAACAATAGAAGTAGTTTCAACAAGTGAATCAAGATAACTAAATGGCACTATCAATTATCAAAGATAATTTGTCAAAAATAGGAGCTTATACCTGTTTTTGGGGGCCGAAATTGGTGGAAACCATCAACAATAGCTATTTGAATAATTGCTCATGAAAGAAAACATAAATGTAATTCCAGCATTTCCGTAGGTATGTCCAATAGAATAATACACCTATGTGACTTTGCAGCGTTTTTCAAATGTAGCTAATATTGTGGATTATAAAATATCAAATGATGAAAATTTACAAGAACATGGAATTTTCCACAACATAGAGTAAATTTTCTTGGTGAATTGCGTCAGCTTTAGATCAGTGTACTCAGTCGTATAACCTTGTTTTATCACGGTTGGTGGAGAAAATAAGCATCGCCCTGTGTCATAGTACAAAAAGAAAATGGTAGCTTAAGGTTGTGCCAAGACTACCGAGAAATCAATGAGCATACAGAGCTGGACCCGTTTCCGTTCCCTTTAATCGATGATATCTCAAATTTTGGTGGTTGCAGTCATTTCTGCAAATTGGACCCCAAATATGGGTTCCATCAATTTGCATGACTGAGGAGACCAAAAAGTGCACAGCTTTCGTGTTACCATTTGGGCATTTTGAGTTTCAAAAACTACCAAACAAAAAGTAAACAGCCATTCCAGGCTTGGGCTTTTCGTCCGACTGCTCTGCCAGAGTCGCGGACGTGATCAGCTGTCCTCCAATGAGAGGATCAGAATTCGACCTGATCATTTCGCTCTTTACTTTGCTACTCACTGCCTAGCCCACTTGAGTGGGGAGGAGTTCGCCCACCAGCTACATGGGTCATATTTGGACGTGTCATGGCGGTCACCCATCCAAGTACTAACCATGCTCGAGGTATCTTATCTTCGGTGATTTCACCGGAATCGGTTTATTCCACCTGATAAGGCCGTTGTCCAAAAACTACCATTTGGTTGGAAAAACTCTTCCTCTGTGTTTCAACTTTGCATGACCAATGACTTAGGAAATCTCCTCGATTATCCATTAATTTGGGTCTACATAGATGACATCATCATTGGAGGTTACACCGGGGAAGAATGTGCCTCTAAAACGTTCAAGGTGGTTGGTCGATTAACGGAAAAGCATTTACAACGCTGAGAAAAGTTTGTTCTGTCTTCCTCACGTGACTTTCCTGGGTGGTATGTCAAAAACTACAAAAGAGGGGTCAGTGGAAAAGGTTCGGAAAATGCAACGACCGCATAAAATTCGCATCCTTAGAGTATTTACTGGCCTTACAGGACACTTTCGGGCTTTTACACCCAATTATGCAAGCATTGTGAAGCCTCTGGATCGTCTCAAGGAGAAGGATGTTGAATTTGTGTGGAATGAAGAAACTGAAAAGGCGTTCCAAACTCTTGTTTCTAAGATTACCACTAAACCTGTGCTTCAATTGCTTGATTGGCGATTGAAGTTCAGACTATGCACAGATTCGTCTAACTACGGCTGTGGAACTATCCTCTACCAACGTGATGAAATGAAGCCTAGGAAGCTCCAGTTGCCAGTGGTTGGGTATTTTTCATACTAAATCTCGAAGGCAGAGTTCAATTTATTCAACGACAGAAAAAGAAGGCCTAGTTTTTTTTCTTTCTTTTTTTCAAGTTGTGTATTGTGATCTAGCGTGTACTCAACTATTGTTAAAATATAATATCATCCTCTCAGAGGTGGCGTGTCGACGTGGAAACCTCAAGTAAGCCCTGTGGGAAGCATGCCGGCTCCTGGAGGACAGAGCCCGATCCCTGTCACTAAAACATCACTGGCCGCCAAACCCACGACCGCCCCCGTCCCTTCAGGCCACAACGTCTCACCTCGACCGTTCGGCGGAGCCTCCACACCACAGGTCAGATTAATATATTTGTATACGAACACTGCTCAATCCACGCTAATACTTCGCCAAACGTACCAAATAGGTACGTTTCTACCTTCTATATATCAGGAGGATACCACCAACCCGTGAAATTTTATCAATCCCTAGTAGAACTTGAACGGCCGGAAAAGTTGCAGAAAAATTTGGAAATTTACGACAGGCTCCGAAAGATTGGATGACGAGGAGTAGGTAAAATGTTCACATTTCCGGGTACCCTATCCAATACTTAAGAGATCTACTAGGGAAGCGACCGAAGTGTTTTAAAAGCGTGCTTACACCAAAACTAATGTAATGATGGACTAAATGAATTCACTGTTGAATATTATTACAGCTCAATGGTGGAGGCGATGTCAAAGCACTCGTTAGCAAACAGTACAACTCACCCATCGGTGTTTACAGTGAAGAGACCATCGCCGAAACGCTCTCCGCCCAAACAGAAGTCCTTGCTACCGGAGCTTTGGGGTAAATTGCTATTTAACTACCGTATACTACCAGAAACATAAATTTTGTGTACCTACAGTATATGTCGCTAATATGTAAAAGTTCTTAGTGAACGCGGATTCAATTATGCAACCCCCAGGCAAATGTAAAACTTGATCATCTAGGTACTTATTAAACATTGAAAACATTCTATGTGAATGGATACCTACATAGTGAGTACCTAACAGATGTCATGAAAATGAGGTTTTATTCCAGAATAAGTCCTAACTATTTTTACCACAAATACCTACTTACTTACTTAGATCCAATTTCCATAACAGTAATGAACATGCCAGAGTGTTGAGACTTGGTCAGTCGTTGGTTAGACATTTATTTTAGAAATATTGGACGGCATGACGGTAGTGGAGGTAAAAGTAAATCTTCTGACCTCCTTCGCGGTAGCTACCAACTACTATGAATTACCTACTCTTATTTTCAGAGTCAATTTCATGAAGAACGAAAAGACGTATGACTCGACAAAGAGCGAAGTTTTGAAGATGGTCCAAGAGGTTGAGAAAGAACCAAAAGAACCCGAGCCAGGTAAACCCTTTATAATGAGTAGGTACCTACATCCTACACCGAAGAATATAATTTTAGTAGGTAATCTTGAAATCATAAAAGAGAAGGGGATTTATTCAAGAGTTCATAATATATTATGGGATATGAGAAGAAAGTACTCAAGTGCTGGGCACGGAATAGTATTAGGCAAGAGGGAAAATATCAAAAAGTGCAGTCATTAAATTATCGTTACGAAAAAGTTTTACACATAAAACTTAGATACTTCTCAATTTTGAAAAAAATTTGTTACAAAAAATCAATGGGCAATTTACGTGTGTAAGTATTATATTTTCATTACAGTCAGTAAATTTTCGTTACAAAAAAAAATCAATGGGCAATATTTACGAGTGTAGGTGTTATATTTTTCTTTTTTGATCTCAGAATCGGATTTAGCACCCCTGAAAACCCAGCACTTCCAATTTCCATCTCAAAACTCCTTATAGCTTGGGCAACAAACGAATAGAACGAAAACGAAATGAGTCATAAGTGGATGGCGCTGTTTCCCCCCAGGCTGTCGTGGGGGTTAGGGCCTTTACCTGTGACGTCAGTTGCCCGTTCAATTCAATAGGGTAAACTCAAGTATTTCTTCAGTACAAGCACCTATTTATGATTTTACATTTTCAAACATTTAAGAGCTTGTAAAACAATATTTAGTCATTATTTTTTTCGTTATTTCATTTCACGTTTCATGTCTAATCATGTTTCATGTCTGTACGAATATTTTTAATTGTATTAAAATATTTCTGGTAGGTATTGTCCCTATTGACTAATAAAATCCTCGATGTAGGAACTGTACCATAATGAGAAGTGAACGAAAAGTGTATGCACACATTGTGTTTGATGTCTAATGCACATAATTATTTCAACGTCTAATTATTTCTGTTTCTCACTGACAATCCCTTGTCTAACAACACAGTCCTTGAATACGTTCTGTGCAAAACTCAAATGAGGATTACCCATGACTTCTGAAATATTACTTTTCCATTTTCAAATGAAAGTAGATTCCATTCCAAAAATTTGGAGACCAACCGCACTCTCCTACGATAAATAGTTCTACAAGTGACGTCATTGCCCCCTACCGCGTGATCGGGACCCCCTTGCCCAGTGTGACGTCACTCGTTGCCGAAACTTTTAGAGCTCAAAGAAAAAGAACTATTTATCGTAGGAGAGTGCGGTTGGTCTCAAAATTGTTGGAATGGAATCTACTTTCATTTGAAAATTGGAAAGTAACATAAACAGAAGTCATGGGTACTCCTCATTGTACTCTATTGTGTTGAAACAACTTCTGGCATATTATTTCATGCAAACCTCAATTTTGATTTTTTTTCCTACTGTTTTTAATCGCTTGACCATGGCCAGTCTTGGCTGTTAAAATTTGGGATTTCTTCCGACTAACATTTCCATCTATTCCGATCATGCCTCGTCAATTTAAATACGATTGAAGAAAAATAATGGGTAGGTACGTACATTAAAACGGTTCCTAATAAACCAGAAATCGTGGTATTTGTAAAGACCCATCGTATTTGGAAGGCCGATGTGTCTGATTTCGTTTACTGCAGTCAGTAGGAAATTATTTTTGGACAATATTATATAATTATGATTAACGTTCTCGACCACTCAGTATTAATATTGTTGGTAGGATTCTTGAGGTGACCAACCCTCAAGAATCCTACCAACAATATTATATAATATTACAAATAATGTTCGAAACAGGCTATTGAAGTGGTCTGTGGATCCCCATCTTAAAAATAGTACCTACTGTTTCTTTGATTTGGGTACTCCCGAACCGGCATGGTATTTTTTTTGCCACTTGTGTACAAGTTTTATACTAGCTACTACACATAAATCCTGACAATATACCTACTTAATTGAAACCAAACTGACTAGTTTCCCATTGACTGTTTCACTTTCTTGTCTCTACATTTGACTGCGCTCGTTCCCTTAACCAGGCACTCGTAACTCGCATGGTAACCCGCATGTTGATGTAATTTGTTTTGTAGAAACTGTAGCGCCCAACGTTCCAACGACGGCGTTCCCGTCTGTAACTGGCCTCAGGCACGTCGCCCCACCGGAGGCCCAGCCCGTGTCGTCCCAGACTCCGTCAAACCCTCTGCCCCCTGGCCAGAACATCTGTGCCGATTGTGAGAGGCTCATTGTGTAAGTAGAGTTCATCCCAAGTGCTGTTGATGTAGCAACTGTATCCACTAACTGTTTGCAGAATACTGGTGTCCTTTTTGGCTCAAAACGTGTACAAACATACCGTCAACGAGACGGGTTATATGTCAATGAAACGTTTTCTTGAAATAGCCTAACAATACAGTACAGCGAACTGTCCAAAACACGAAGCATTTTTCGGACCGGTTTTTCATTTTAATGTTTTTTTTTTAAAATTAAAATTTCATACCTATTAGAGAGTTTGTGCAACCACAAATGAAGATCAACACGAACGTATCCGTGACTTTTCTGGTGTTAATGTAGTTTATGGTAATTTATTTAATTTTTTCTGATGCGAAGGACTGCTTTGCCCAGTTTAATACCTACTTTGCGGCACTGTATCTCATCAGCAGGCAAAATACAGTGGAGTGAGGGCTGTTCGCATGGTAACCGTGACCATTGGTATAACACCCATGTAAACCTATGGCAATACTGCCGCAACTCCTGTGAGTATTAGCATCTGTCTGCTCAATCTAGGGGATAGATCTATTTTAGATTTACTTATTGTGTTAATGGTTGCCCAAACTGTCTGTTTTTCCCTCTGAGCAACATCAGATCAGCCAAGTTATGATAAACCCATCTAATCATGTTTACTTCTGACTAAAATGACAAAAGCAATTATGAATAGGCTGGTACAAACCTGGTGAACTTGCAGTACCTACCTAACGGGACTTTACCCCTTCCACTCAGCTGTGCTCCTTGCCAGTTGCCAATGATAGGACACTCATGATCAACTCAACCTCATAGTGTGGAACAGGCCGTATTACTTGAACATTACGGATGCAAAAAATATCCTTTGATACAAAACTGGTTTTCCTTGTGTGCCTCCCCCCCCCCCGCCCCCCCCCCCCGATATTTGATAGTAGGTAGTTATTTGTTTTTTTTTAGTGAACTGTATCATAGCAAATATGTTTGAAAATCTTATTCTGGATAATCTCTATCTTTGATAGAAAAGCCAGCTCATTGAAGTGCATCAAAGGAAAATGCCAAATCAGTAGTTGTTTTGGACAGCTCTTCATCAATATGATGTTCCCCCAGAGACAGAAAATCAAAAAACTGATACAGTTAATGATACACCTGCAAGTCAACAGCACTGATTTAACAGCATTTTGTATTTCAGCGACAGGAGCGAGAAATCAGCTGCGGCCAGCCGGATTTTACGTGTTGTTTTCAGTACTATGAAAAAAAGCTTGTAAGCTGTCCTCCAATCACTTATGTGTGAAATTGTTTGCAGCGAGAAAACAAAATGTTTTGTAATTTTTTGTCAAGCTCCCTTGTCGAACGCTAAATATTTTTCGACGACAAGCCACGCAGTGGGGGGTAGAGCAACATCGCCACGACCTTTGACCCCCATAGCTCGACAGATGGGGGCACCCCAGTCGATGGGTGCACCTAGCACTCCAGAGCTGCCTCAGGACAAGCCCTACATCCCACCACCGTCCCCAATGCCTGGGAGCCCAGTCTGCTCAGAATGTGGCAAACACATCGTGTGAGTCACTCGCCCCCTCAATGTGACTCCCTGTGTTTTCAATTTTTGTATCGTGTCTGCATATCTATATCCACCCCCAATCCTTTCACGTGAAATTTTTCACCCCAACACGGTGACCCCAAAGGGCGGGTTCAAGAAACCAGAGTTGATTCCTGCCTCAGATCACGCAAGAGTGGGTGAAATACGCGGGCAGTCAAAATAAGAAGGCAAAAGTGCAACCCAGAATAAGCCGAGTAAAACTGAGATTCGCTGCTCCACGATTTTTCAAAAACTGGAGCAAATTTGAACTTCTCTGATTTGACTCAACCTAACAGAAACCTTGACTCGACCAACAGTAATGGTCAAGTTCGCCTGGGCTCAACTCACGTTTCTTGAACCTGTCCTAATGGTTGGACCAAATTTTGAGGACTTACGGAATGACAGTCTACATAAGGCGTTGGAAATCAACCTTCTCACTAGCAAAAAAATCAAAAATCAAAATCAAAAACAAAATAATAATAATAATAACGAACAATTACCTACTCATATTTTTATATTTAACAAAAATAATTAATTAAATAATTTCAAGAACGGTGGCCATACATTTTTATTTTTATTGATAAGCTTAAAAAATGTTAATCAAGGTCCTAAAATGTGTAACAACTATGTTGGGGTCACCGTAGATATGGAATGTACCTGTATTACTTTGCAACGTTTACCGTTGAATAATGTTTCTAAATTCACGCACCCAATAGTTGCACCCACTTTGAACTTCTTCATACTCTTCTTCTCAAAGTTCCAAGTGATTGGTTATGATGAAGTATCTACCTCCTAGAATACTGTACGTACCAGTTTCTTTTTTTTTCTAATTCAACTGCACAAAAGTGACAATCTACTCAAACCCTACTACTATCTTTAGACGTACCCTAACCTACCTATATTAATGAATAAATTGAATGAAAATCCGTAAGCGTGAAGTGTACCTAGCACTAGGGAGCTACTGAGTAGTAACACCTATCATGTATTTTTTTTCTAGCCGAGAGAAGCCTTGTGTTTGTTAATCCCAGATAAGTAAAGTGAAGTAAACAGCCATTCCAAGCTGGGGCTTTTTGTCCGACTGCCCTACTATCGTCGCGGACGTGATCAGCTGTCCCCCAATGAGAGGATCAGAATTCGATCTGATCATTTCGCTCTTTACTTGGAAACTCATTGCCTCACCCCCTTGAGTGGGGTCTGCCAAACAGCTACATGATTCATACTTGGACGTGTCACTACGTGTCATGGCGGTCACCCATCCAAGTCTAACCATGCTCGAGGTACAACTTGGGTGATCACATTGTAACCGGTTTATTCCACCTGATAAGGGCGTTGGGCCCCAGATAAGTATAATTCGGATGATAATTTATATACTCATCAGGTTTCGGTGAAAATCTACTGGGGTTTTACGGATGGGCACTAGGTCAGGGACCAGGATTTGCCACAATACGACAATCCTGACACAATACTGTGTGACAATACTGTGTGACAATACTGTTGACTGTGACTCCATTCGTCCGTCTGGGAATCTTCCTGCTCCATAGTAAACCATTCAGAGCAAGTACCGCGTATTTTGCCTGTGATATTCGTGCATCCAGATCCCACTCTCAGGCACCAGAATCATCAAAATAAGACGGTAATTACGCGAATGAGTCCGCAGTGCAAGTGAATCCAATCCCAAGGACTTCCATACCAGACCCACGGCCGCACACCACCAAATACTCGGTCTTCTGTGGGTTATTTCCAACGACTGATGGGCGGCTTTTTCAACTGACATACTTACATCCTACCAGTCCTTAGCCATTGTTACCATAGTCCGTAAAAAGGAGCAAACGGACCAGATCATTGCCAACCTGAACTCCTTCGCTTCGACATGAAGAAGTCCAATGAGTGCCTATAGCCAACTAGATGAAATCACTGTCTAAGGTAATGCTGAACTGCTCTGACAGCACTTACATTATTTCCAAATAAAGATTGGTAGCAGCCTATGCCTAAACTTCAGAGGTGAACTACTACAACCACCACCATTAAGAATTGATATTATCCACTCTCAAATTACGCGGGTAGTTGGTTGCTGGTCAATATAGGCACCCCTCCGCCACTGCCCGGCCTCTTATTTGCTCTCCACCGAACTTATTTCGTCTCTTCCCAATCATCTCAGCGTAAAGTATGTACCCATACCTACTGAAGTACCTAAACCAGCTAATACAATCAAGTGGCACTTTGAGAAAGACATTAATTAATATATATCATCTTGTATTCAATCCTGTAGATTTACAGTTTTTTAAATATCTAACTACTATTCTGGTTTCAATCTTGCACAGCACACCTTTCGTAGGCATGATGCACCTATTCATATTTAATTATTTATAACAGCACACTTCCTTTTGTGGCTATCATGCAGAGTGATCTGTAAGAAAAGACCCAGGGAAGCATGTTGTAAGTAAGATATATTGTTCTTCATTTAATACACGAACCATTTTTTATCTTAAATCATTTTGATTAAACCAGTTCTCAACTACAATGTTAACATCATAATGATGTTTTCAAGTTTAATATATCCTTGCATTTGTATATTATCTTTTGAATGTTCATCATTTTCCATTGAGCCTGTTAACTATAGTTTGGTTTGTTGTCAATCTTATTTATATAATAATTATTTAATACAGATTATATACAACTTGAAAGCAATCTCAACTAAATCAAATAAAAATCAAGTATTTTAAAATTGATGACAACAATAATAGTTAACTTTTGTTTGAAAAAGCTGTCGTCGCACACAGAATAATCCACCTTAAAAATTATTCAATTCATTATTCCTTGATCAACCAATACCAATAAAATTGCATTACTGAACATATAAATTATAGCAATTCATACTGCGTTACAATGATTCAAAAGGAAAAAATCAAGTCGAACGAATAAAAAAATGAAATCATCAACTTAGACACCGAGAAATCGGTTCGTAAATAAATACGAAGTACTATTTAAAGGTTTAAGATCGAAGGCTTCACTCTGGAATTGAAAACCTCTCGGATACCCATTCGCTGCCTAACCATCTAAAATTTGAATTAAATATAATTTTTTCAATTTCTGTTCAGAGAAACAACTTTATTTAAAGCGATCTGTCTGACATTCGGTTACCTGTACCTAGACCTACAATTTTGAGTTTGGCCAATAATTTACGGCAGAATTTAAAAATTTCCAGAGGAGTCTTCGTGAGGATAAAAGACAAGAACTTGCACGTGGAATGCTTCAAGTGCGCTACTTGTGGCTCATCTCTCAAAAACGTGGGGTACTACACAATCAATAACAAGCTGTACTGCGACATCCACGCCAAGATGGTCGCCAGGCAAAACCCGCCAGCACCTAATCTAGACCCCATCACTGTCGCACCGTGAGTGTCAAGTCAGTTGAATGTACGATGAGAATATTTTGAATTGAAGCTACAAATCATTCAACATTGCAGGGGCACACGCATTCCTACTGGGGCTATCAGCTCTCCTACTCCTCCTGCACCACTCCCGTCCAGCCTGCCTTCACAACCCCCCAAGTGAGTGCCACACATCGTCCTAATGCGTAATAATAATAAACAATTATTTAAGAAATATACGATGACGTCACAACGAAGCTTGGCTGACCTTGAAAAAACAATCAGTTGAGGTGGGCATTTCAATTTGAATCCACCATGGGTTATGTAAGATGTATCAGCTATGACATGCACAACTTCCTCTCAACCCTTCTGGCATACTGAATTACACGTTATTTAACTGCCCCTTCGTTGACTCCGAGCAAGGAAATGAATGAAACGTAGTTTAAAAAAACAGTTTACTACTGCTAGGAAGCTTTCACGGATGTGTGTGTGGCATTAGGTTTGCATAAGACGTGGATGTTCCAAGTGTGACATCATATAAATCTAATTATTTGCTATTTATACAAACTAATTCCATTCTTCCCATTAATAATCAACGCACCTAACCCATAGGTACCCTTAGTCCACCATTAATATGTAATTCGTCAAGCCTACAAAAGCAGAAAATCTTCACAACGAAATAACTACTTATTTAATTATATTATTTATTTAGGTACTGCTTACAACAGAATTACAAAATGGCATAAATGCTTTGTGGTAACCACAATAAGTCACAAGGTCTTTAGCTAAGATTCTGACAGCTAAGTTCTTTCTTCAGTCTGCAGGCAACCAACTTTATGTTATTTTTCATGCAGGGCTGAAACATCCAATTCGATCTTTGGCGGCAGTATCTTTATGTATTTTATAAAGATACATCATGCCATTAGATAGGTAACCTATCTATCACTTATAAAGGATGAATTTCCTGTGCACTAGACATACAATTTTGTTAGACTTCTCCAATATCTTCAAGTAGCGTTCTGCACAAGATGTCTGCATAATATGCATCATTCCTATAGCTGTACCTTGTCTGCAGGGTTGCTCGTCTGCCGTCGACTGGTCTGCCATCACAACCCGTCAGCCAACCAGTGAGCTTCCCACCTTCTCTACCCACTGCCGCACCGCAGTCTCCCCAACCAGGAACTTTGGCCCCCTTGCCATTCCATGTGAGTATTTATCAAGCACTGAAAACCAAATTGAGTTCACCTTTAAATATTGTTGGCAGACTATTCGTTCCCATTATGTGAGCTTATATTTTTATGCATTACTGATGACTTTCAGGCACCAAGAGTGGGAACTAGTCATGTAGTTGCTCCCAGAGCCAATCCATATTTTCTGAAGGTACAAGTTTGAGCGTTGGGTCACACAAGTGGTCATTTCGATGTAGCATTGTTTTTTCTATCACCACTTGTAGTTCAGGACTAACAAAATTCAGAACTTTCATCCATTTTTCAGACAACACTCGGTTAGCTTCACTGACTTGTATTCTACAGATTTTTGTCAGTCTTAGGGCCTTGCTTTCATTGTAACTTCAATCCACAGACACTTCTCGAGGACTTTGGGAGGGATCTGGTCCATAACTCGGGAAAGTCCTCTGGAGTCCTTCAACCCTCTGGTGAAGGTTGGGATTAGAATGATTAACCTATCCTCTCCAACCTGGTGAGAAATCTTTACCTGATTTTTGTTGACCTCTAATCTTATTGTGGAGGGAGGGTTAAACAAGAACAATATCAGGCTTTCTCGACATTTGGTAAATGTTAGAGCTTGGGTTAGGATATTAGGCATGATCTCGGAATGGACAGAATGCCTAGAAGCCGACCAACAGGGGTCAGGTGGGGGGCTGCATGGTATCTACGTGGTGCTAATACCTATCAGGAAATACTAAAAATAGTGACGAGTGGTCCCCGCTACCACCTCCACTGGGATCCACTAATGGTTGAAGGTCGCTACAGATAGGAGATTAAATCCAACATAACACCTTAAAATACAAACACCGTACCTCGATATCTCTGCAAAGTTGTACCTAAGAACCAAAACCTCACACTCAGCATAATTAGGACGGCAAGGGAGGACATTTGAGGAAATATAACAATATGAGGACTCCACATTACAAGTTCTAAGCCAACAACCGAAGAAAACACAAGGCTTCCGCTACCTTGGTAGACTATGAAGCAAAAAAGTTCAAGCCGAACACTAAAAAAATACTGCACAAATCTGGCAGATTCCTGAACACAGTTACACTGTACCGATTGTACCTATACTTTGTTCATCACATAACAACCCCATTACCCCATAATAAATACCTTGAAGTACATGCCTGTCATGGTTATGAGCTTCAATACCCCTGTGTGCTACAGTTCAATAATAAGTTTTTGGAAACGTTCGACAGTTGGTATTAATAATTAAATCCATCAGATCAAGGCAATAACAGAAATATGTCACACTCCACTATTAAAAATAATATCCATGATCATGCGATTAATAAGAGTAGGTAAGCGCTTTATTAATACACATAATCATCTTGAGTACAACATACCTGTAGAGTTGCTATGTTGCTAAGGATAATCGCATTCTGAGGCTTTACTAAATTCTAGTAAGTACCTCCGTGTATCATAATAATTTTCTGGATGTTTGTAATTATACTGTTACAACATAATGACAGACTATATTTGAATTTTCTGAATGAAAGTGGTAAGCAAAACCTCTCGGTTTACTGAACTCAATTGTTCGCCGAATGCCCAAATAGGTTATGATAATTACCTATTAGTCTTATTAATAATAATTACCTATTAATCTGCGCGGTACCAATGAGGAATTTTTGTGGGTCGGAAAAAACATTCGTTTCGGGAGTATGGATTAGGTTCAGTAGGTGCATATGAATAAAAACGTGACTGGACAGGGGGAAAGGCCATGGGACAAATCCCGTCATCGGGTAAAATTCAGAGATTTGAAAGCAATTATACTGAGCAGAATATGGTTCGCGGAGGAAAAAGTTTCAGGAATGTCTCAATCCAAACTATGGGCCTGTTATGGTTAACTGTTGTCCATCTTCCTGCACTGTATCAAGAAGAGATAATCAACGTTTGTGAGCTTTTATGATTTTTTAAAATAACGTTGCTAAATTTTGTTTTAGACACGAATTGTTCTTAGAATTACAACTACTACCCAGTTCAAAACTTTTTTTTTTTTTGAAACTCCAGGTAATGTGAATTCATGGAAAATGTTGAATTCCATTTGGAAAACGTTAAATTCTATTTGGCAATGCTATATTATTATTATTATTACAATATAGCTAATACCAATTTTCAAAATGCATTCTTCCAGACGCCTAGTGCCCCAGCACCCAAGCCCTTCGGAAGCGTTGTAGCACCAGCTCCAGCCCCACCAGCGACCATCCCGTTCACCCCTAGCGCCCCCCAATCGAACTTCGGTGCCCTTCCGTCCATCTTTGGCACTCCCCAATCAAACTTCAGCGCATCCAAACCACAAACAGGTAATTATCGTTGCGGTTCACATCTTGTAACCCTGGACACCATACCACAAAACGTGGTCAAGGTGTTCTAATTATTCCTCATTTGTTTTACATATAAAATCCACTAGGACAGCGTTTAATTGCTCTGCAGTTTCTCAGCTCCACTTTCAGTTTGGAGTGACCCGCAAGCCTATCACCATAATCCCTTTGATGAAATGATTGTGTTTACCCCATGTTTTTAATCGAATGAATTACATTCAGGTTACTCTTCTATAAAACCATACTACAGCACGTTTTACAGAGGTAAAATTTGAACAAGAGTACGCATGAGGGTTCAGTAACAATGAATGATGCTTATTTGCATTGTTCAGAATTGGCTCTGTAGTCTACCCCCATCTGCGCTATTGACAATGGAATTATTTCTGCTTAATTCTCATGTGCAGCTTGAAAACTGATGTTGCCAAATTTTAAAACAATATTCAGCGCTTTTAACTGAGAGCTGTCTCATAATTGATTTTTCTCGGGGTGAATGGTAGGACATCAGGGGAACCAAAATAATATTTATTAGAGTTTGAACTGTCATTCAGATGGAAGGATTCTAACAACCTGTATTTTCTTTTTCAGACTTGTATTCATTCAACACGAAACCAAGACCATTTTCCTTAGCTAAAGTTTGAAAATAACTGTACAGCCTTAGTTTTTTGTTATTCACTAAATAGTCGATTTATTTTATGAGCAGCTCTCATGTTTTGCCTAACAGAATTTAATTTCTTTCTTTATCGTGGAGCAAGGACTGCCTTCCCTAACCCAAATGAACAATTACATTCAGATTCTAATCAGCAACTGTTCAAGATAGTGAACCTATTTTTCATGAGATACGAACTCGAGATCCCATAGGGCCGTCCAAGCTCCCACGACTTCCCTTCTTTGTATTATCAATATTTAACTCAGCTTTTAATTTAAAAAAATTCTTCAAACAAGACGAACACGTTAAAAATCACATAAACTTAAGTCAAGGCCCAAGTGGGCAGAACTGGGCATAACGCCAAGTTTCACTAAACAGTAGGTACCTACTGCCAAGAAGAACACTTATCATACATACAACACAAGCATACAGAACAACAAGTTGAACTTTTCCAGCAACCAAATTTAAATTTTAACACGCTACGGTAGAATTGCAGTACGTTTTGGGTATACTGATCAGTTTGGCCTAATTTCTTATTTTACTTGATCAGGCGCTTCAAATCTTCTCAAGGAGAAGACAAGGCTGACGCTCTTTATTAATCAAATGATTTTTCTTTGTGTGCTTGTTGATCCTTGGTGCACTAACACTTTTCCATCGGCTGCATAACATTTTGTGGTGGTGTATTTACCGAATGCAGATAATTTAAACCCTGTCATATGGCCTCCCAACCAAAAGAAAGTATCTGTGTCAGAACCCAAAACCACTAGTTGTTCAAAGAGTGAAGAGAAGTTTGAAGCGATGGCAAGAAAGAAAATGTCAATTTGTTCACAGGAAGTGTGCAAAATATCGGAAAGTTGTAACAAAGAAATATGCCATTTGACTGGCGAAACCTATGATAACAGGCCGGGATCCCCACTTCCTGATAGGGAACTTGGGACGATAGTGAAACAAAACGTCGTTGCTGCTGCTCAATCGCAAACTGAGAGGAAATCCAAACGATCAACAAGTCAAGCTATGAGTCAAATGATGTACACTGAAGGGGTTTGTGCACAGTCGCTGGCAACGCAGTTGATAATGATGGCACCCAGAGGTCTGTCACCACCAAGAGGCGATTCCCCAGAAATCCTCGATGTCAGTTCGAGGCCTCATCAAATAAAATCATTGCTGCCACCAGCCTGCGCAATCAGGGCATTGACTCCAACGCAAGTAGTGGTGTTTCCACCTAATTTACCGGAAGTTATGGTGAGCAGATCAAGATCTTCATCTCCACTTCCACCCACAGGAAAATGTAACTTGAAGAAGAAAGGACAAAAAACAGAAGACAGAGTAAAGGGTACCCCACCCTTTTTCGTAGGTTTACCAGTAGTTACTCCAAAACCAGGACCAACTATAGAATGCAAAGTGGAGGAGCTAGAAACAAGAGAAATAGCTCCTCCTTCGACTCAGTTGCCAATAGTTACGGTCACTGAATATTCAGAAGATACAAACGAATGCAACTTAGATTCTCAAGAGGAATGTCAAAAGGAAAAGGCCACAGAAATATCTCAACAGATATCAGACATTTATGAGCAAGAAGAAGTTTGTACCAGATCTGAACAAAAACTGAAAGCATTCGAGTCACATAGCAAGACTGAGGTCACACACACAATGATTCCTGAGAAGCCTCTGGATGATAAAATGTATTCCAAACAAGAAGTGGAAAAAATCGTTAAGGAGGAACTCAAAAAAGTGTTCTTGAAGGAGGAGGTTGCTCCCAAAAAGGAGGAGGCCCCAGGACCATCAATATATGACTTGCCTCGACCAGTATATCCCTCAGGTGGAATGGCAATGGCACTCAGCACTGCATCTGATCGCCCATTCACTCCTGCTCCTTTTCCTAGAATCCCTGCTATGTCACTAAATCCAAATGAACCGAAACCGAAGTCAAGAAAGGTTCCAGAAAAGTATGAACCAGTCCCAGAACCAAGTGAACCGTATTTTCCTCCCCCACCACCACCCCCTGACACAGAAAACAAGGACGAGAGGATAGCAAGAGCCTTACGCGAAGTAGGTTGTCGATCACCAATGACTGAAGCTCTAACTATCGCGCCACAACGAACGTACTCTCCTCTCCCAACCACAGCCAAATTTGATGAGACTACTAAATCGTCCTCCATAAAAACGGAGTCCGCAACTCAGAAAACAACTGCAACATCATCAGAAACAAGTTGTCCAATCAAACCTGTGAAACCACCAATGACACTTCCTGGTACTGCAAGTGCCTTCAAACCTACAGGCAATGGAAATGGCTCTTTGATACCAAAATCTACTCCACTTGTTTACATTCCTCATGCTGGTCGAGATAAACACCGAATGGAGGAAAGGCATGGTATAGATAGACAAGCAGCTGCGCACGGTGGAAAAACCAAAGAAATTGTAGCAGCATTTGAAAGTTCTCAATACGCACCGGACACTGAAATCAGTGAAATGGAGTTGTCAGCAATGAAGTCAACTGAGGTCCAGTATGGCTGTGCGGTAGCGAGAAATCCACCTCCACAAACTACATCCACTCAAAAATCAGCTCCTTCTGGTTTGAGAGGAGACCATTTGCTTCCTTCATATCAACAATGGCTTGGTGACATCCCAGTAAGGAACGCCCAAGTAAGATCTATGTCCCCTTTGCCACATCCAATTAGGGCACCATCAATGGAACCGAGACCTATGCCACAAGCCCCCAGCTTTCCCCATTATCCTCGAACTCAGGCCTACTATTCAGGCCCACGGAGCCGTGAGACACAGAAATACAGCTCTTGTGCGTCACAAGCTATTAGTACAATGAGTGCTAATGCAAACCAACAAACAAAACAAACTAGCACTCTTCCTCATGCCCTAGCCCCTGTAAACCAACAAGAATTACAAACTTGTTTGCACAGCCAGACGGCTTTAAACTCACAAACACAATCTTCATCATCAAAAACTGGTAGTCAAAGCACAACAGTGTCTTCAAAATCAAGTAAACAAATGAGCAGATCCACAAGAACTGTATCTCCTCTGGCAGGCAAAGCTCCCTCTATTACAAACTCAGGGAAGCAAACGTTCAAACCAGATATACCAGCCAGAGCACTGTCTCCTTCTTGGAAAGCTGATTACGTGAGGTCAGTTCAAAACCTGTCTCCAATAACAGTGAGGCTACCTTCACCTGTACCGCTTCCACTGAAGCCTAAGGGCGAACAGACACAAACTACGTCAGCTAATGTCACGGTAAAGAACAAATCAAAGTTAACAACAGCATCTCATGGAAAACCACCAACTTCGACAACTCAAATTACCAAAACTCAGCCAACAGCTGGGCACTGTGGAACTTCCAAAGGCTGTGGCACACCACCAGGATCGCCAAAAGAGAGATGCAGCCCTTCAAAACATTGTGGAACTTCCCAGGGTTGTGGCACACCTGTAGAATGCCGATCCCCAACTGATGATTTGGGAAGAGTTGAGTATAGTACACAGAATGCGAAAATGCCATGTGGCACTAAAATCTCATATAAAGAAAACTTCTCCAGTTCTATCAGAAAGTAAAGCAGCAAGTCTGACGAATTTGTCATACAAATATACAACTACAGGGTGGGGCAGTTAACTTTGCTGATTTTAAAGGTTAATAAAAACAAAAATAGTAGAGATATCTGTATAATTCTTTTTTCCTTGTGTCACACATCATCTCACTTTTTTTTTTTTTTTTTTCAAGTAGTTTTAAAGATGGTATTGGACAAATGACGGCCCCCAATGTCAAATCACTGAATCGACTTCTGAAATTTTGCTCAACTTTTTCAAGCATCTCAGTGGGTATTTCGTTGATGGCATGCCGTACATTGTCCTTAAGATGAGCCAGGGTCCATGGACATCAGTCTACACAAGGGATTTGAGGTAACCCCATAAAAAGAAATCGCAAGGAGCCAAGTAAGGTGACCAAGCAGGCCACGGAAGGTCCCCTCTCAAGCAGATGAGGCGTTTGGGGAAGTTCTCCCTCAAAAGACCCACTGAACATCGAGCAGTGTGTGCTGTGGCACCGTCTTGCTGAAACCACACATCCCCTAGTCCAGTTGTTCAAGGTTTGGGAGAAAAAAATCCCTCAATCATATGGCTGTAGCAAGGTGAATTAACCGTCACAGTGCGTTCGTTTTCCTCGAAAAAGTAAAGTTTGGTTATCACTGCGCTCGAAACTGCACACCACACAGTGACACGTTCATAATGAAGTGGCTGCTGATGAAGTTCCCGTGGATTGGTATCCCTCCAATAACGCACGTTCTATTTATTTACACAACCAGAAATGTGGAAGTGAGCTTCATCGCTGAAGAACATGAGCGCGTCGTGAGGCAGGTTTCGAATGAGCGTTTCACATGCTTGTTGACGAGCAATAAAATCGCGTTCACAAAGCTCTTGCACCACAGCCAATTTGCAGGGATGAAATTGAAGTTCACTGTGAAGAATTCGTTTCAAAGATCGGGCCGACATCCCCAAAGCAGCTGCATGTTTGCGCCCCGAACGCCTGGGAGAATGCAAAAATGCCAATCTCACTGCCTCAACATTTTCAGGGGTTCTGGTTGTCTGCTGACGTATTCTTGAGGTTGTTGAAACATTAAAACTTACCCTAAATGTGTCCACCCACGAAACAATCTATTGCCGACCGAGAACACGACCTCCAGGCGGAAGACTCGTTGAGCTGCCACGAAGCAGTGGCCATTCCAAAGGAACGTTTCGACAGCAAACGCGCGCTGCTCACCAGTCCACTGCATGATTGCTACTGACGGGGTGGCTTTAGATCCCCCCCCCCCCCCCCCCCCTTTTACGAGCATCCCTCTTTGCTTGGCGCCAAATACAAATCAACAAAGTTAACTGCCCCACCCTATACAGCGAATCCCACTGACTGAAAAAAACGAAGTCAATGTATGATGCTAGAAAAGCCGTCTTTACAAACAAACTAGTGGGGATATTGAACAAATCAATTCCTGAAACGGATACCAGATCCCAAATCCTTTCCAATTTGAATGGCCAATCGAGACCAAGCCCTTTACAACCATCCTCCATTTCATCTAACACTTCATGGAAACCTGTCCCTCCTAACTTGCCATTACCTCGAAACTGTGGTGTCAACCCTAGTTTATCAGGTCCCAATGCAGGTGGCGCTGGCGGAATCGGTGGCGGGAAAAGCAGCATAGCTGGTTCAACTGCACCTCGCCGAGGAAGAGGTGTCTTGAACGCAGCTGTGCCTGCCGGTGGCAGAGTCCCCCTTTGCGGTCACTGCAATAACCAGATCAGGTACACTTACAATGTTTTGAGTGTACCTACTGTTTTGTTTTTGGCGTTCTGTGGTACTAATCATCTGTTTCTTTGCTGATACCTGCACCTTCCCACTGGTAAAAATCGCTATTAACCTTGTGTCAATGGCACCTCCATACTGAGAAACAACAATTCTCGATGTCCTGAGGGAACAGTATATTATAGTTAAATATATTTCAGCCCTTTGGACACTATTCAAACTCATCTAATCAATGTCACTCAGAGTGAAGATCTGCCCTTTTGCTCGGGCCCCTTGTGGTGCACGCTCGATGCGCACCTGGTGCGCTCATTTTTTGCTCGTACATTTATTACTTTTTGCCGAATAGATAACAACATTTAGATGAAAAGATTGATTTATTGGCTCAGTGTTGTGCAGAGACATGCGATTTATGAAACCCCACCCGACAGAAAGTTAATGACATAATGAGCTTCAAGTTACTGATTATTCTACGTTGTTCTAGCACATTACAATTTCAAGTGTGCACTTCCTCAACGACCTACTAATCAAACCTTCAAGTCAGCTTTTGTCATTTTCCCCAACTTACAAAAATAAATATAACACTAATTATCGTAGTCAAGGTAGGTAGGTATTTACTTACGAAGATTAGGATTTCAGGAGCTTCTTCAGATACAGATGCTTGATCTTCTTCAGTTCCTAATGAAAAACAAAATAAGTCAATTATTAGTTCAAACAATGTAATAATCACCAACTCTTCTTTTATTAACTAACCTAAACCTTAGAAAATGTTGAATTTAAGTTTGAATTTGAAGATTACGACCTCATACGAACCAAACCTTGATGAAACGGAATGGATAAATGCTGTGAAATTAGATGTGATACTCCTCAATGTACAATTGTTTGTAGTCATAGGAAATGATGAACACGAATTTTTCAATTTATGAGATGATCCATTTATGGTATCATTAAAATATCCTTGAAAACCGCAAGTTGTTCTCTAGTCTCCATGTTATTTACTGTTGATTTTCTTGAAGGCTTTTTATTTCGTAACCGCAATTCTTGTTTTCAAATTAAAACAGCATGTTGTGTATTAACAGCAAGAGATGCAGTTGTTACTCAGCAATCAGAAAACAATCTGAAGAATATAAACCCAGTGTGCAACCAGTGCAATAATCAAATCAAAAGGTAACTTTTCTGCATGATAAATAATGACGTTTGAAGTAGACTGTAATCACCGACTTGAAATTCTCATTAGCATTTTACCATATTTTTGAAGCCTGATTCACAAAAAGCGGCAATGCGTTCCAGAAATCCGCCGTTAAAATTTGACGCTGAGGCGTTCACATGACACTATAGCAGGAATCCCAACGTAACCTCCAAAAAACCTTCCCTTCCACTAAACCAGTTCTGAATAACAATCAAACCACTGACGTGAAGAAGGCTCAATAACGCAGTCAGGTTTTTTCTTTTTAAGCCGTTTATTCATCTTCTTTGCTACCGCTTTCAGGACTGCTTGCTCCCTTATTCATACAAGATAAAAAATTTTGTGTGAAGATCACACATTCGTCAAGTCATTGAGTCAGTTATTGAGCCTCCTTCACGTCAGTGAACAAATCCGCAGTTTGAAAAAAAGAAAAAGAAAAACTGAAGTAAAATAAATAGTTGAATGGAATAAAAAATAAAAATCGGTTCATGATCCTTGAAGATATTTTAGTTATGAGTAGAATAATAATACATTTTGTAAGAAATAAATTTAATTAACTTGATTAAACATGGACCTTAGCGGACCAAATTCAAATAAAATATTTCGCAGTAACCATGGCAGTAGAGCTGGTTACCAGCAAGCCAGCAAACATAGAAAGTGTAAGGTAGACAGAGGATGCTTGAGTTGCGCTGTCATTATGGCTAGTCAGCTGTATCTTTACTTCGTCTCTATTTTATATTGGGCTGCCATGACCGTTCAATAAAATAAAATAAATATAGTAAGCATTCTTTGGCCAATAACATTGACGAATCGTTGCAAAACGCATTGCCGGCTCCATTTGTACCAGATTTTACTGCTTTTTATGCACAATGTAGGGGCATCTATGTACAGGTTGTAAAAAATTAAATATTGTATACATTTGTGATGGTTAGATGGGGATGAATATTTCTGCTCCCTGAGACAAATTAAATTCAAGTTGTGTCATTGAGCAAAGAAGATTAGAAGAACATTTATTAATATCAAAAGTAAATAAGACAACGTTAAGTATATATGCGATAAAAACAAATTTGAGAAAAATAAATGTTCACGTCTCAAGTGTTAAGATGGTTTTTATTTTGTTTTTAGGGGTCCGTTCATAACTGCATTGGGTAAAATTTGGTGTCCAGAACACTTCATTTGTGTCAACCCCAAATGCAAGCGGCCACTCCAGGATATAGGTTTTGTGGAAGAAGATGATGGCCTGTACTGCGAGTACTGCTTTGAACAATACTTGGCGCCGGCATGTGACAAATGCAGATCTAAAATCAAGGGGGTAAGTTCCAGCAACTAAGAAACTTGCAACAGTGTTCCCTTGATACCTGTGTCTACAGGGTAGGCACCCTCTGTTAGGGCTTAGAAGCTCAGGGGTCGGCGAACACTCGACACTTGTTGCCAATTTTCAAAACATCAATAACGAACATTATGACAGGTTGTAGAATTATTTTGAGGCTGCTATCTAGTCGCGTTTAAGAATTTGGATAAAACAGAATGTGAAAGCATGGTTGAATTATTAGTAAGTTAGGATAGGTGGGTTGGGTCCTTAATGGTCCCATATGAATTTATCAAAATCATATTGGTTCTATTCCATCCAAATTGAGTGAACTTAATAGGATTCATGTGGTCCATCGATGGTTTTTAATGAGAAGGCGCAGAAGATCCATGCCGAGTTGTTCTACCTCATATAGCCCATCATTCCCGCTCCCACTTTTAATGCTTGGGCTGAAGTAATCGGATTTCTGTACTGACAATTTGTTAAAACAGGTCGTATTTGACCCATGACTTCTCTCTATATTAGTATACACGTACATGATGGGTACCTCATTGTTAAGATACACAGGGAGCTTTGGGTATAAATTAGGTGCGTACGCGTGCATTTAAAGTTGTTGATATAATTATTTATCCTAACCATCTCTTTCGGGCAGGAAACAAGGGCGGTATGGATATTACCACAAAGGCAGTTACTACTTATCGTATTTTTCTGGTTTTTTTCCCCTCAACCTACGCTAAGCAGTCTTATACAAGTGGTTTCTAATATTATGACTCTTGCTTGGGTGGTTTCTTATTATACTTCTTGGGAAATGACCAAGGAGCTACAAAACTGATGTGAACCACCACATAAACAACTAGCCACTAGTAAGTTCCAACAGAACTACGATGGTGCATAGGTCTGGTGCATGGTCTTCGAGTCTGTCACGCAGCGGTCTGAACCAGCTTGAAATTTAGTAAATAGATTATTTTTATAAACAAAATCAGGTGCAATGGAAACAAGGTTCTAAAGCTTTTGAGGATGAAGAAAGGATGCTATGGGGCGTAGATCTTTTGGGGAAAAAAGAGATTAGACCCCACAAACAATATATAAATAAAATAAACTGGTATTTTGTTTCAGGATTGTCTGAATGCTATTGGCAAACACTTCCACCCCGAGTGCTTCAAGTGTTCCTACTGTGAAAAGCTGTTTGGGAACAACCCCTTCTTCCTCGAAGATGGGCTTCCATACTGTGAAAATGGTAGGTACCTACCTAACATTCACCCCAGTATTGCAAAATGTAAACCTTCCAAATGGGCTATTTGCACGTATTTATTTTATGTTTTTAAATTAAAATATGTTCCATCTTGAGAATTTTGACACCAACCGCACTGTCCTACAATAAGTAGTTCTTTTTCTGTGATTTTTCGAGTTTCCAGAAGTTGTGACGTCATTGCACCTATGACGTCACAGTCAGAAGTTCTGGAAACTTTGAAAAATCAAAGAAAAAGAACTACTTATCGTAGGACAGACAGTGCGGTTGGCGTCAAAATTCTCAGGATAGAATCTACTTTCATTTAAAATAAAATATAAAGGGCTTTTGTAACCCATGCGAATAGCCCTCTCAGTCCAAATTTTGCTTAAGATGAACTATCGTCATCAAACAATCATCAGGAAATCGTCCGCGTAAAAATAAAAACGAAGTTTAGGCTGTGTTGGATGTTTTTGATAAGCCAAAACCAGTAATCCTGTATGAATCCGTTTTAACAATTCAACTTTATTTTACATATTCTTAATAAGTGCATGACAAGAACCGTTAAGTTTTTTAAAATATTTATTTAGGTATTTATTTATTGTTTGGTTTCAATGCAACTTTGGATAGGCAATTATTAACCCTGACGTAAATTATTAGAACAGACGACTTTAATGGTCCAGTTGTAATACAAATTTTTCTTTTATCCGCAGATTGGAACGAGTTGTTCACCACCAAGTGCTTTTCATGCGGCTTCCCAATTGAAGCAGGCGATCGTTGGGTAGAAGCATTGAACAACAACTACCACAGCCAGTGCTTCAACTGCTCAGTGAGTAATATTCTACCGTAGTCTGTTCATGCGTGTTTTCATGTGGTACCTGGTGATATGGGCAGAGACAGAGGGCCATGGACACATCATGAGGCAAAAATTGAAAATCTGACCTTGGAAATCTGAATTGGAAATCTGATCTTTGACATCAGGGTTGCGGTAGTCAACACTTGTATTGTCTGGCTGAAGGGGACATTTGCATTGTATAGGGATGTGGCGTTCTGCACTGAACGAATCCGAACTGAACGGATGTTTCAGCTGAACGTATCCCAACTGAATGGATGACCAAAGAGTTGACGTTCTCACTGAAGGGGCGATCCTAACCTCACTCCATTTTCACAACTCCTCATATCAGTCCCACCAGTTCATCCGTTCATCAAACCCTCTCTTCGCCCCTCTACAATCGTACCGTTCTTCCCTTCCCCCCCCCCACCCCCCTTGCTGTTCCCATCGTTCTTCCCTTCCAAGCTCGCCGACTCCATTTTCACAACTCCTCGGTACACCCGTTCACCCGTTCTTCAGCCTTGCCCGCGTTCCTAACTCCTTGCGTTCCCCTCCCAACTCCCACCAGTTCATCCGTTCATCGACCCCCTCCCTTCACCACTCGTTGCTGATCGTCAGTGAGGCTTCTTACATATTAGATTCCAGCGACCATGGTCAACTTCGTTAATTGAAATGGTAACCCCTATTTTTTATCGCGTATTCGTAATCTACGTGAAATTCTATCTACGATCGACCCTTCGGACTACCCCCGCGGTCGACCATAGCGCATCCATGGGCCCCTCCATGGTCGAATCCCGAATCGCTCAACGGATATCGACCAAATTTGGCACGAATATCCAGTAGGCTCCCAAGTTGTGCAACGTCGCATTTTTAATTCCCTGACCATAGCGGAACTATGGTCGACCATGGTCAACTCCTGAATGGCTTGACGGATATCGACCAAATTTGGCACGAATATCCAGTAGGCTCCCAAGTTGTGCAACGTCGCATTTTTAATTCCCTGACCATAGCGGAACTATGGTCGACCATGGTCAACTTCGTTCATTGAAATGGTAACCCCTATTTTTTATCGCGTATTCGTAATCTACGTGAAATTCTATCTACGATCGACCCTTCGGACTACCCCCGCGGTCGACCTTAGCGCATCCATGGGCCCCTCCATGGTCGAATCCCGAATTGCTCAACGGATATCGACCAAATTTGGCACCAATATCCGGTAGCCTCCCAAGTTGAACGTAGGCGCATTTTTAATTCCCTGACCATAGCGGAAATATGGTCGACCATGGTCAACTCCTGAATGGCTTGACGGATTTTGATAAAATTGGGCACAAATACCCGGTAGGGTATGGGATTTTTCCGTCGTTTGTTGGTTCCACGATACTGCTTACAGCGAATCTCGGATAGCGAGCGAAGCGAGCGGTCAGGCTAGTTATATTATAAATTCGAATCTCTGTGTGTCTATCTGTCTGTCTTTCTATGCACGGCCAAACGGCTCGACGGATATCGACCAAATTTGGCACGAATATCCAGTAGGCTCCCAAGTTGTGCAACGTCGCATTTTTAATTCCCTCACCATAGCGGAACTATGGTCAACTTCGTTAATTGAAATGGTAACCCCTATTTTTTATCGCGTATTCGTAATCTACGTGAAATTCTATCTACGATCGACCCTTCGGACTACCCCCGCGGTCGACCATAGCGCATCCATGGGCCCCTCCATGGTCGAATCCCGAATTGCTCAACGGATATCGACCAAATTTGGCACCAATATCCGGTAGCCTCCCAAGTTGGACGTAGGCGCATTTTTAATTCCCTGACCATAGCGGAAATATGGTCGACCATGGTCAACTCCTGAATGGCTTGACGGATTTTGATAAAATTGGGCACAAATACCCGGTAGGCTTATCCGGGAAGCCCTTCGGACTACCCCCGCGGTCGACCATAGCGCATCCATGGGCCCCTCCATGGTCGAATCCCTAATTGCTCAACGGATATCGACCAAATTTGGCACCAATATCCGGTAGCCTCCCAAGTTGAACGTAGGCACATTTTTAATTCCCTGACCATAGCGGAAATATGGTCGACCATGGTCAACTCCTGAATGGCTTGACGGATTTTGATAAAATTGGGCACAAATACCCGGTAGGGTATGGGATTTTTCCGTCGTTTGTTGGTTCCACGATACTGCTTACAACGAATCTCGGATAGCGAGCGAAGCGAGCGGTCAGGCTAGTTATATTATAAATTCGAATCTCTGTGTGTCTATCTGTCTGTCTTTCTATGCACGGCCAAACGGCTCGACGGATATCGACCAAATTTGGCACGAATATCCAGTAGGCTCCCAAGTTGTGCAACGTCGTATTTTTAATTCCCTCACCATAGCGGAACTATGGTCAACTTCGTTAATTGAAATGGTAACCCCTATTTTTTATCGCGTATTCGTAATCTACGTGAAATTCTATCTACGATCGACCCTTCGGACTACCCCCGCGGTCGACCATAGCGCATCCATGGGCCCCTCCATGGTCGAATCCCGAATTGCTCAACGGATATCGACCAAATTTGGCACCAATATCCGGTAGCCTCCCAAGTTGGACGTAGGCGCATTTTTAATTCCCTGACCATAGCGGAAATATGGTCGACCATGGTCAACTCCTGAATGGCTTGACGGATTTTGATAAAATTGGGCACAAATACCCGGTAGGCTTATCCGGGAAGCCCTTCGGACTACCCCCGCGGTCGACCATAGCGCATCCATGGGCCCCTCCATGGTCGAATCCCTAATTGCTCAACGGATATCGACCAAATTTGGCACCAATATCCTGTAGCCTCCCAAGTTGAACGTAGGCGCATTTTTAATTCCCTGACCATAGCGGAAATATGGTCGACCATGGTCAACTCATGTTATCAATATCCCACTCACCAACAAAATTCAACCATTTCTCTGGCCCTACCCTAGGCACGTGCGCAAGCTGAAGGTGTATTGATCTTTCTCAGTAACTAATCTTTCAATTGGCACTAACAATAAACTCGGTTTCAGATGTGCAAAAAGAACTTGGAAGGCCAGAGCTTCTTCGCCAAAGGAGGCCGCCCATTCTGCAAGAACCACGCTCGCTAATTTCCTCAAATCTCTTTATCAATTCGAGTAGAGACTAGTCATTTTGATTTCGACCAGATGGAATTTTAAAAAAACCACATACAACGAATACCCCCATGCACACAAGTAAAATACGTAGGGTCACAAATATTGTCTTGGGTTATTCAAAGCAATCTTCCTCTGGGAATTCTGAACATATGCCAAGTGAATTCTTTTCAGAATATTACCTATTTATTTATTTTTCATTACAAAATAAACTATGTGATTTTTTATGTGTGCAAAATTATAACTTTGAAATGAGCTTCTTGATGATGAATACTCAAGATATTCCTTCAAAATAAATGGACACTTTTCACTTTACAAGTGCAGATGAAATTATTTATAGTTTTTAACATTTTTAATTGTGTGAAGCAACACAACTCGGAATCACCTGAAGAAAAGTATTTTAGGAATGATGATTTTTTTTCAGACGGACAATATTGTAAAAATTGTTATTATACTCGTATTTTGTTTCTTTTTCATTGATCAGTAACACGAACATGAGATGTACAAGGAAAGTTACCACATTAGTTTGCTATTTATTCGTAATACAGAAACGCGATGATTGCTGCTTGAACTTTTTTCCTGTTAACCTAACATTAGAGATTAGACAAACTGAGCCTTTGAGCGACCTATGGATGTTGTATACGTTTCGTAATTTGCGATAACTGAACGCCTGTAAAGGTGAGAAACCGTTCTAAGTTTATTAGATAAAAAATAAGTTTATTGTTTAAGTACCCACCTATCTATTTAAAAAAGAAAAACACGTATAGTTGATTTTTCGTGTTAATCAAGTTTTCATAGCTACCTATATGATGTGCTACTATCAGTCTCAGTACAAGTTTAGACCAAGGTATAGAAGTAGGTGTTTGGATTGTTGAGTCACTGTTTTCCATAAGCTACCTAATTGTTGTTTTTTCGCTATGCATGTATAACAAAATAAATATATAGATCATATTTAATCACTGTTCAAATTATTTATGTACATTTAATAAACGTGTAATATAACGAGTGAATGAATCCAATTCATTTTTCACACCCTCATCGTGCATGGATGATACTCTATTTTGGAGGAATGAGAGTGACACCAGTTTGAGCAAAGGACGAACTAGCGATTCACTTCAAAAACGCTGCAAAGTCCTTGTCACATGGGCTTATTACTCTATTGGACATACCTACAGGAATTTTGGCAGTTCATTTATTGTTTCCTCCACGCGCAATTATTGAAATAGCTGTTTTTGATGGTTTCCACCAACATTGACCCACAAAAACACAAATTAGGCTCCCCCTTTTTTTTTAACAAATTATCATTGATAGCGCCATTTAATTGTCTTGATTCACCTGCTGATACTACTTCTAGTGTTATTATACAAATTTATGGTGATTTCAGACAATTTCCCATGTTTTTGACTCATAAAAAATACATTTTGGGAGCTGAACCTTCGTTACAACCTCAATTCTTCACTCTTTGGTCAAAATCAACTTCATATTCGGACTTCTCGCCCTAAAAAAAAACCCATGGAAATCGATAACTCACACACTCATGTTCACTAAAACTTCGAAAACCCAAGTAAATAGGATTTTTTTCGTCTTCTTCAGAGTGCTCACAGAGGTCCTATATGAAGCTCCTCCGGAGATCATCATAGATGTGTTTTTGGGGGTAAGAAGGGAATTGAATTTATGCAAAATTATGAGAACGAAGTACAGATGTATTAGGAGCTGAGGAATTGGGGTTTATTTCTGTCAAGATAATCCCAAAAAATGAGGCGGAAAACCAAAGGTTTGTTGCAGACAAATCAGCGTTTCAAGTATAACGAAAGCACTGAGGCGCTCAAGTAAGTAAAAGGACAACAACAGTGTTTTTGCAGCCATAGCGGCGTGCCGAAAGAGACCGGAACGGTGAGATAGGGCGAGTATATTCCAGATGCGTAAGTTTTTCAGTTTTCGTCACACTTGGGCATCTACCGACTCGTGAAGTCACACTTAACGTTATTCGTAACGTCGTGTTAAGTGATTCGCCCAGCGTTTCGTCTTTCGTTTATCCAAAACTACGTTCGAAACATCGCGTCGTCATCGGAGGAGGATTCTCAATCGAAAGTTCCAAATCGTTCTCGGCGTAATTGGGGATTTCTCAGTGGTACTGACCAATTCTAGGTAGGTACGCATCGAATGCTGCTTCGTCATGTGATGGCTCTGGTTTGAAATATTAAAATTTTATGCTCACTACAATTTGGCTTTAACATTCCCTTACACGCTACGTATCTGAGAGATACACTGTAAAAGTTTTTCATCACAGATCAGCCATATGGAGGGGGGCGTCGTCCTCCTCCCACCTATTCCTAGAGCGGGGCTCCCTGAGAAGGTCAATCCACTTCCAGCACCCATAGGTATTGTTCACTGACCCCCATGGGTTCATGTATCTCATAGATACGTGGCGTGCGTGAACTTTTCATTAGTCAACAATTTTATTCCACTAAGTTCTCAAGTTTTTTCTAATTTTTTACTTTTTGACTGAAGAACTGTGCCATTTCAACAGCTAAGACGTAAATTCTTCTCAGGGGTAGCTAGAGTTTGATTTACCAGATGTTATATATATTTATACTATATATACTTCTTTTTTTTCATTAATAAATGAGGTTTTGAATTTGGGGTATCATGTGCATTCGTTCTCCTCTAAAATCAGTGAAACTAATTTTTTTCTGCAATTATCTCAATGTGTATCCCACAGATACAAGGCGTGTTTCTTTGTTCTGTCAGGGGTCGCGTGTAAGGGAGTGTTAAGTGAATTTTGACTGGGTAGGAGTTCAGGATAAGAAAGGAGAGAGGAATTGTATCCGCCCGGTTTTCACCTCCTTGGATACACCTCTGGGAATTTAGGTAGATAAAATATTTGCCCGGTTTTCACCTCGCTGAATATCCGGAAAAATACTCGTCCGGTCTGCACCTCGTTGAAAGCTTTTAAGGAAGGAAAATGTTGGATGAGTGAGAAGGCAAGGTTGGAGAGAGAAGGAGGTCGTTTGACAGAAATAGGATGAATAGTCCGAGGTAGGCATTTTGGGTGTATTTATAGGCCCATCTACACTCCTCAGGTTCCATCGGACTGACTGGTGGAAACCGTTGGAGGAAGCGTTACCTGGGCTGTGTCCCTAGCAATGCGTACTCGGCTTCTCCGTCTTCATTGGTAAAATTAAAAATCATTATCATATAAATATATAGGAGTGGTACATTGAGTTGGTATGTGAGGTTAACACGACAGTCCACGTCTTCTCCATCGATCGATGGTTATAAGTTATAAGGCTGATCAACGTAACTCAAATGCATATGGCAGCAGGGAAGTACAAAAATCTCAAAAATGTCAAGCTGGAAAGAAGGTGGGTAGTGTTATTATTAGAGCCTGGACTCATATGCGAATAAAACGCCCCTAATATGCAACGAGAAGTAAAAATATATGCAAAATGCCTCAAAAGGCCCCATATATACGGAAATCCCCATTCAAAGCTTAAAAATTCTTAAAATCTGTGATAAACGTGATACATAGAAGGGAGCCATCAAAAATACTAAATTCATATTGCTGTAACTTATAAACATCGTTAAATTGTACAATTAAAATATGTTGTTCCAGATTTTCTGTAGACATGCATAGTCTTTTGTCAGATAATAGGCGCTTTATTATTGAAAATGAACGTTCAACATCACAAGATACGATAGGTAAATAATTCAAGGAGGCGATGTCATTGTCACTGTATTCTATCGCAAATTTGGACGTCTCTCCTTTCATAATTTTTTTAATATCCAGGACGGACGTCCATCCAGCGTTTCTCTGTAGTACTGTTTCCTTCCTCGTTTTTATGGCCTTCCCAATGTCTCCAGGCCAGCTTGCTGTATTCTTCTGGAACTCGCTAACAGCATCGACCACGTCACAGAGCTTGATTCCTTGCGTTTCTAGACGTTTAACTAACTTGGGTTAATTAAGCGGATTGAAGAGAAAATGAGCCAGACGGACACCGTACCACTTGACAACCAGCAAGAAAATGTGACCTGTGTTAAACGGCACATGTATTTATAAGGGAAGATCTTGGTATGGTGGGGAGCAAATAATAGAAAGGCGAGGGTATTTACAGGAGATAGTCCTGGGTATTATAGCTAAGGGCGACGGACTTGTAAATCCGCTTTGTGCCAGTCTAGCCATTAGCCTACCCCTCTCATACTCCGTCCACTGACAACACATATCTTCTACTGTCAGTGTAATCCGCCTCCCCATGGAACCTTTCACCTTACCTGAATGCGAACGGGATGTCTAAGTCAATGCCCAAGTTCAAGAAAACATTTTTTGAACCAAAATAGCCAACTTCCACGTTTCCAAAATAAAATTATTCAGTTTTTTTGGTTTTAGTTGGGGGTGTTATAAAAATTTTTTGCTGAGCGAATACATAGGAGTATTATTCACAGAATAATAAACCAAAAGTGTCAACAGGTGGGTCAAGACGATTAAATGGTACTATCAATCAGAGATAATGTATTTTAAAAAAACGCTGCAAAGTCCTTGTCGCATGGGTTTATTATTCTATTGGACACACCTACAGAGATGTTGGCTGTTTATTTATTGTTTCCTTCATATAAAATAATTGAAACAGCTATCTCTGGTGGTTTCCACCAATTTTGGTCCCCAAAACACGAATGAGGTAAGCTCCTTTTGGTTTATTATTCTGTGAATAATACACCTATGTATTCGCTCAGCAAAAAATTTTTATAACACCCCCTCAAGCTTTTTTCTTTTCCGTTTCAAGGTGCGTAGATTCCAAAAATGCAATGTCCGTCCGCCGTATCACGTATTTTCGGTCTAAAAAATTCGTTTTTTCGCACACATTCTCCATTTGCGCCCTAATTGTGTCCCGAAACTTTTGAGCCCGATCGGAATATACCCAGGGGTTTTATGAGTGAAAATGTGTGTAAAAGTAGGTACTTTTTGCGTTTTAGCAACATGTTGGTAACATGAGCTTTTGAGGTATCGGTTTCCATGTTTTTTTGGACGAGAAGACCGAATATGAAGTCGATTTTGACCAAAGACGCGGAAATTGAGGTTTTACCAAAGGTTCAGCTCCCAAAATTGGTTTTTTATGAGTTAAAAACCTGGAAAACTGTCTGAAATCACCATCAATGTGTATAATAACATTAGGAAAGGTGTAAACACGTGGACGATAAACACGTAAAGACGATTAAATGGCACTACCAATGATCAAAGATAGTTTTAAAAAAAAAAGAAAAAAAGCGTACCTAATTTTTTGTGTTTTAGGGGCCAAAATTAATGGAAACCAACAGAAATAGCTATTTCGATTATTACGCATGAAGGAAGCAATAAATGAACAGCCAACATTTCTGTAGGCATGTCCAATAGAATAATAAACCCATGTGACAAGGACTTTGCAGCGTTTTTCGTAATAGCAACACACCACACTTTTCGGTGCGAGTGCGCATGCCCATGCTCATCACTTTATGAGATGTTTCTAGTAAAAAATTAATAATTCATCGAAACTGAGGAGCAACTGGAAAAAAAGAAAAATGGAAAAATCGCAGGGATTTAAAAAAAATGGCTGAAAAGCATCGAAGGGAAAACATCGACGTTTTGTTGATGGAAAGTTACTGAAACAATTCAGTAACTTTCTTCACAAACTTTTCTGATAATCTCGACTCGTTATGCCCATTTTTCGTGTTTTGTACTGGTGTACTGTAAAACATTTCTGTGCCTACTGCTTTATTAACCTGTAGTACTGTATATTAGGTTTGTTCCATCCGCGTTAGTGCGAGTTCATCAGTGCGACACCCGCCAGTACGGAACCGAATGGGGTGGGGGTAGGTGCAGATACGAGTGCGAGTTCGAAAATATGACGGTAGGAACGCAAATTTGGTTCTCAGTCTTCTTTGGCTCTCAGAATTGAATTGGAGCACAAGTCACGGTAACGGCGGTCACGACACGGCACCAACAGAACAAATGAATTTTGGGGAGGTTACAGACTGTTACCTCTTGGGTTCACTTCAAAAACTCGATCGCCGTGAGTGCGGAAAAGTGCCGCACTCGGTACGGGACTGTTTTGCACTTGACGCGGAAGGAACACGGTTCGGTACAGTCGATGTAGAAAGTAGAAGTTTGGGTTCATGGAACCGACACGGTAGGAACACAGTTTTATGCGCGGATCGATCTGCGCATAATACGTTCTACTGAACTCGCTCGGATGGAACAAACCTATTGTTTTCTTAACCTACAAAATTAAATTGTTTCAAATGCTTAAGCTTTTTTAGTTTAGACCTACTTTTCCCTCATAATAAAACCTAGTTTCACAAATTTATAGCTGGTTTTGCAGTCGCACACACATTCATACCAATTGCAAAAGTAGCCAAATGCCTACTGCAGAAGCAAACCAACTTTGTACAACTTTAATTTTAACATGTTTAATGTTTTAGGGCTGGGGGTTGCAATAACTAATTTGACGATCATCAAATTTAACAAGCTGCCTGACTTCAGATTTAACAGAGCTGGAACATAGTGGTTTCTTTTATGTCAGTGTGTAGCTCTTTTGTCTTTTGAGTGGGAAAGGGGTAGAATTCGTGTTACTTCAACGATCAGTAAGGAGTTGACGTCACTTTAAGTACCGACTATCAATGCTCTTGTAACCCATGGCAACAGGTTAGCATCCATGTTGTTTCTCCCTGAAGCAGGGTTCACATCCATCCGGAAAGCTATCTGGAAAGTGCGTACTAGCAGCTGATTGGTTGGACATCAGCTGGGGAGGGGGGAATATTCTTTCCGGAGAAGCACTTTTGAAGCGAACTGTACGCATCTGATTTTTCAGATATTTTCCGCTCCGCATCTGCGCAGTTCACTACTGCGCATACAGAATGGCGTCGGCAACCGAAACAGCTGTGGGAGGAAGCGCGGGAAACGAGGTGTTGCCAAAATTCCGGATGGTTATGAACGCCTTCCCAACTTCCGCGATTCCCCTCCATCCCTTCCACTGTTTTTCACTAGCTTCCTCTATCCGTATTTCCAGACGGCTCCGGATGGATGTGAACCCTGCTTAACAGCGGATGCGGTATTGATATGACCTTATCTCCTAGGAAAATGACTCTTTTTGATTTTATAGTATAGTATAGGTAGGGTTTGCAGGGTTTTCCTGACTACACTGAGCCGGTTTTCTGATTGTCATTCTATTACACAGAAACAGGGCGGACGAGAAACTGCCTTCTTGATTCCAAATCATTATCAAATTCAGAAAATGGGCTCTGGCAGGAAACCCTTTTTTTCTCTGAACTACCTGAGAGCCCAAAAAGTAAACAACCCAGTCCTACAGAATATTATCAATTTGACAAGTCTCTTTCTTCAAAGGCAACAACTATTTCGTAGGATTATGTTGAGAAAGATTTGGATGGGCTTGTTGGCCTGACACATGGTCACCCTGAAATTCGGTATGTTTGGGCTGAGCCGCACAATCGGACTAGTCGGACAGGTAAAATCTGGACGAGTGTGCCGGGCCTTACAAGCTGGCTTCATTTCATAACGCCTAGAACGTCCTCACCTAAAGATGAATCCTACCAGGATAGTGATACATACATATGTATAGGAGTTTATTTCTATGTCTTGGCAAGTATTAAAAGTTTCAAATAATAAGAGTTTCATCGTTTAATGATAATCAAATATATATATATATATATATATAAATATATAAAGCAGAAAACTTACATAGCGGGAGCGTGAAAGCTGGGAATCTCTCTCCAACCTACTGGTCCGTTTTGAACGACGATGACGTAGGTAACATTCTTCCGTACTCCGAGAACAGAGGGCTCTTCTTGATGTCTTCCCAGACTTTTACGGCATAGTGAAACCAGTTCTTTTCGCTCAAGGTAGTGTGGGTTAGGGGCATCAAAGGTATGCTGTAAATCTGCGTTCTGATGAAGTCGATGATTTCCTCGTACTCCTTAACTTCGTATAGAAGCTGACGATTTGGCCGCCTACGTTCGGGAAGCAAATATAAATTTATAGGATCCCCATCGCAGAGTAGGGGGCTCAGCGAGGGCATAAACACGCCGTTCGCAATGCCTATCCCGCTCTGTATGAGGAGCTGTGATCGGCTGAACATGGCTTTGTAGGAGTCCTGGATGTCTTTTACTTTCGAATGAGAAAAAACCTGCTGAGAGCATCTATTATGGACGAAGACGCAGTGGGGAAAATAGTCGGATTCATCGTCGGACTGGGTCGTCGTTGGTTTGAGCATTTCGGCCGTCTGGATGAATCTGATGAGGTCCGGGTCATGAAAGTAGTCTTGAACCACAATTACGACGTGGCAAACGGATAAAATGAAAGCGATGTACTGAAGAAACAGGATCTCCACGTCGTTTTCCAAACATGGGTAATCGGGGTCATCCCTGTGACAAGTCCTGACAGCGAGTCCGGCACCGTCAGTAGCGTATAATTTGGACAATACGGATAACGACAGCAAAGGTTGAGTGTCCAACAATATGACTCTCTGGTCGCTTACGTAGCACTGTACTCCTTCCGTACAATGAGAATTTGAATCCACTTGACTTTTGGTTTGACTCTTGAAAACCATTTGACTGGGGTTGTTTATGCTGGCTGGATTCGCTATGTGTGACATGATGGATGACTTACCAACGCCTTGGAGACCTAAGCATCCAACGACCAGGAAATCGGTCGATTCGCCCAGATATTCGAGAACACCGTCGTTAATCGTGAGTGATTCGTCGTCCAACAGTTTGACAGATTCCTTCATCTGCGGCGGGGTTGCTACCGGTATTCCCACGTTACTCGATGTCCGAGAGGCTAACTGGTATGGCTGGCTTTCATTTTCTTTACAGGCCGACTTGGAAGCCGTAGATTGCGGTGACACTGACCTTTCGGAGTCTTTGGGCTTCAATAATATCGTCGGAGGCGGCTCTTCAGGTTTGGTTTCTTTTGATTTCATAAGAATAACCATTTTCTTCGCCGGCTCCTTTTCTTTGTCTCTAGAAGAATACTTCTTACGTCTTGAGTCTCTGCCACCACGGTCGGAATCCATCGGGTTCGAAAAACTTGCAGCTGTTAGCAGGTATTAAGTAGCACTACCACCCAAGTAACCGCGTAGCTGAGCCTACTACTTACAAGCTTACAACCCGTGTAAGTACCTATTACCTGGAAGAATCAAAACTAAACACTTCAATACAGAAACATTCAATCGCGTGCAGAATACTGATACACGAACAAATTTGATTTCCCGTGAATATGAACCTCAACATGAAAGTACAATATAACCATGGAAGAAGGGTCTTCTTCCATGATACAACCACCGTCTTCTTGTCCTGATGCTGATGCACCATGGCGGACATTGTTTCTGAGAAGAGAAGACTCTTCTCAGTTGGTTCGTGTTTGTTCTTTGTTGGGTTTTGTTTTGAGTAGGTCATTAGTGAGTGGGCTATTTTCGTTGGTACAATTCTCATTTTTTGGCCACATTTTTGTCCGAACGGAAATTTACATTTATTTACTACTTAATGAGGTTTTTATGTCGGTACAAGTATGTTATAGCCCCGCCAATATCGATTGTATCGATTATCTCATATACATCGATCCTTGTGGTATCGATGACGGCTCAATATGGCGTCCCGATGCCTACAGGGTGCCGATATCAACTTTCAAAATGAATACGGGAAGACCATTGTAAGGACACCAAAAAATAAGAGTGACTATAACATACTTGTACCATCTATTCAGAAGTCCCAAACAACCTGCTCATTCACGGGATAGTTTCTGGGATTGTTTATCTTTTTTGAGATGCGAGCGCTAGCGAGCATCCAGATCGCTTGACAATGCGAGCGGCGGAATGGGAACTAAACTTCTTGTACACCCACCGTCTTGTCTGATACACGTCATCGATACCACAAGGATCGATGTATTTGAGATAATCGATACAATCGATATTGGCGGGGCTATAACATACTTGTACCTTTATGTCAGAAAATCTAGGCATAAAACGAGTGTGGAATTTGAATTTCTGAGTTCCCGCTAGAATGACGTATTAGTTAAACTAAAATCCCGCTTAGAGCACTAGTACATCACTTTGAACGATGTATGTACCTACCTACATAACGGTTGGAACGCAAATCGTCCTACTACGTCCTCAAAATGAAACCGAACGGAAGGCCATAGCAATGCATGGTAGAATAAATACGTGGTAGAATAAATATACTTACTTAATAATAAATGTACTAAGGTTCTTGAAAGTTGCCACGAATGTTTACCCTTTCTAATGTTGGCAGAATTGGGAACCTTCTTCCCTCCGCCTCTTTGGGCCAACAGCCAAACGCCAAACACCAGCCATAAAGCAGGGTTCACATCCATCCGGAAAGTGCGTACGAGCAGCTGATTGGTTGGACATCAGCTGGGGAGGGGGGAATATTCTTTCCGGAGAAGCACTTTTGAAGCGAACTGTACGCATCAGATTTTTCAGATATTTTCCGCTCCGCATCTGCGCAGTTCACAACTGCGCATACGGAATGGTGTCGGCAACCGAAACAGCTGTGGGAGGAAGCGCGGGAAACGAGTTGTCAGCCAAAATTCCGGATGGTTATGAAAACCTTCCCAACTTCCGTGATTCCCCTCCATCCCCTCCACTGCTTTTCACTTGCGTCCCCTATCCGTATTGCCAGACGGCTCCGGATGGATGTGAACCCTGCTTAAGTCTCATGTTCTGTGGCCAAACAGATGTTCAGTTGTTTTGTTCTGTCCACATGTGAACACTCTTCCGAACTCCGTCGCCCCCTCCACTGATTTTTCCGCCTTCCGTCCTTCCGCTTTCCGCACTCGTTCCGCTCCATGTGAATCCAGCTTGACTGATTGTTTCAGGAATTCTTCGATGGTCATGTCTGGTCCTGTAATAGAGTTTTTGTACGTCTGCAGTCTTTAAAGTAAATGATATAGGTTTTCTGTCGATTGGTTGGGTACACAGTATTGGTTTTTTCATGAGAATTCTGAAGTGTTTCGTGAATGTGGCTGATTCGGTTGATCGAGGTGACGGTTTTTGGTGGCATCTTCATGTTTATAAACCATGGATGAGCAGGTGGTTTCCCCGTAGTTGACTTCATGTTGAGGTATTGTTCTGCCCACCTCCTCTGTGCCATGTTGGTAATGTTACAATTCAGATCGACAAATGGGGAAGTTGTAGTGGGGTCAATTGTACCTATTCTGGAGGTTCGCCCTGCCAGAAAGTCCACGTGGGAGTTCTCCTCTACCCCAACATGACAGTGTATCAATTGGATAGCTATAGCTTGCTTCTGGTAAATGAGATGTTTTACCTCACTTTTTTGACATCATTTCAGGCGGAATCGTGTCACCATTCTTCAGGCTCTTGAACTTTTTGACTGCAGATTTCGAGTCAGTCAGTATGACGAGTCGAGGGGCTGTGGGAGGTAGGTCATGGCGTGGTTTAAGCCAATTTGGATACCTTTCAACTCTGCATGGAAGACTGATGTGATTGGGATGCTCATCTCTTCCATCAAACAGAAATATGCCGCTCCTATACCGGTGTCTGTTTTGGCCCCCTCAGTATAAATTTGGACAAAGTTGCTGTATTTTGTGTGGCGCACTTCCAACGCAAAGTTTTTTATAATATTTGGGGGGCATGTCCTTCTTTTTGTCCAGTACCGGAATGTTGGGATGACATATGCGAGAGATCTCGTTTGAAGCGACTGGGGTATGCATTACCTCATCCCTGCAGATGTTAACACTGTGCTCTTCACGGAAGTTTATCAAGTCCCTGGGTTTTCCTTAAGGTGTCTGCAACTATTTGTGACTCCATGACAGAATATGTGAGATTGTAAAAGCATATGGGGGCTGTTCGATAAAAAAAAAGTTTGTTCATGGTCTTTTGGTTCTGTTGAATACACTCGGGATGCATGTTACTGCGTATAGGGAGGGATCCACCTTGTCATCCTTATGGAGGCCGCAGTAGTCCCACGAAAGCTCCATTCAAAATTTGAGTCTCGTGGGACAAAAGAAGTTGGACTCCGAGCTCACTCAGCTGATCAGGGTAGGAACGCACTTTGTCATCCTTACGCAGCAGTCCCACAAAACCTCCATTCCAAATTTAAGCCTCGTGGGTTGAAAAGGAAAGAATTCAGCCCCACAGTTCACTCAGCAGATCATGGTAGGGACCCACTTTGTCATGCAGCAGTCCCACAAAAGCTCCATTCCAAATTTTTATATTCGGAATTTCGGAAACATCCCTTCATATTGCAAATGCACCTGCTACGTAAGGATTCATGACAAGTGGGTCCATGCCCTGAACAGCTGAGTGAGCTCTGAGGTTTTTCAACCCACGAGGCTCAAATTTGGAATGGAGGTTTTGTTGGACTGCAGCGTAAGGATGACCAAAGTGGGTCCCTACCCTGATCTGCTGAGTGAGCTTTGAGGCTAAAGCTGCGGCGACACTGCCACCGGACTTGACTTGACTTGACCTCACTTGTGTGCCTGTCTGAAACCGTCCTTTGTATTTCAAAGGGGAGCGGCGAGACTGCGACCGGACCCGACTTGACTTGAGCCACCCATCGGACTCCGTACTGATCCGGTCTGCATTGGTTGAGACATGACTCTGGTACCGCCTCTACCACGATTTTCAACCCCTCGCAATAGTTTCAGTCCCTAAAATAGTTTTGAAATTGAACATCGTTAGGGGGCAAATAGGGTGTGAAATTCACCGTATTGAGCTCATTCGGAAACATATTATGGTGACATCCACGACTTATTCAAAGAAACTATGACTAGTTCTATTTCTTCATCAGAATCGGATTCTGATTATAAATCACAAAGAATGGCTTCCATTTCAGAGGACATACTCTTGAGACGTCTAAGAACAAACTGGACTGTTTGGAGTCCGGTGACTCTGGTCAAGTCAAGTCCGGTGGCAGTGTCGCCGCAGCTTTAGCCTCAGAGCTCACTCAGCAGATCAGAGTAGGGACCCACTTTAGTCATCCTTAAGCAGCAGTCCAACAAAACCTCCATTCCAAATGTGAGCCACGTGGGTTGAAAAGCCTCAGAGCTCACTCAGCTGTTCAGGGCATGGACCCACTTGTCATGAATCCTTACGCAGCAGGTGCATTTGCAATATGAAGGGATTTTTCCAAATATAAAAATGCATTCAGCAGCAGTCCCCCAGGAAGCTAGATAATTGAGGAGCAAGCTCGAGTGGAGCGGCAAAACAGCGCTTATACAGGGGAAACAAGGAGTGGCAAATGGTACAGGTTAATCTCAACGTTTATTAGGTACATTGAAATGCGAACCTAACACGAAAAAGACAATTTTACAAACCTACCTACTGTACAATTTAAAAAAAATTATTTACACTGGTAAAAAATTGAACTGAGAATTTTCAAACGCAACTTCGGTAGTAGGTACTTCAACGTAGGCAACTTATTATACGTAGTTTTATCGCTCAGTTTTACGGAAACCGGCGAGAGAAATAATTATTCATTGTTAAATCAGATAGTAATTATAAGCTTTTCACCCCTAGCTCAATATGTTGGCTGAAGAATAACCACATAAATTGGTAGGTACCTATGCATAATTTCCTTGCCCAGTTCTCAAATATGACGATTTACAACAACTAACGAAACTCCCATTTGGTATAGGAAACTTCAACAAGCAGAGACGATTCAATATAAAAGGCCCATTATTTATAATAACAAACCGAAAAATCACACATAAAGTAACCTGAGAGGGCAATGCACCATGGTTTCAATTGCTGGGCCATAATGTTTACTTGACCAATCAAGTCAACCAAAACAGAATCGAAATAATGTAAACTATAGTACCTACCTGCTGCGGATTCCCCATTCATCACCTGTTAAATTCCCATTAAAACATTTCATACGAGTAAGAAATACAAGTTTAAGTTCATTTAATTTGCCATCGTAATTTCAAAGATAGAACATAAATATAAAAGTTGGGTCGTGCACACCAGAGCAACCTCAGGATATAAGTTTTCGTACTCAAATTTGGTACTTGTCTCCACTTATATTTGAGGACGGTGAAGGAATCCAAAACTGAAGAATCTACAGTTACGTTTGGAACAAATAAGCGTACATGCTCTCATTTAGCTAGGGGATGTCTTTTTCTTTTTTTAGATGGAGAAATACCATAGAACCAATCTCTCTACCCGCGCTAATACTTGGCAAATTTCTCCGTGTCATTTCTGAGATTATTTCATGTCGAAAGTTGCCACTTCTTCCCAGTACTTCATTTTCGAGCTCGAAACACTGTCGGTCGTGGGCTGCCTAATTTCATGGAACGAAGCAGTAGTTCAACCTAGCCAGTAGGGATTGGTACCGATAGCCAAAACATCAACCTTTCAATCTTCTGAAAACCACTTGAACGGACTATCAACGATTTTGCTATTTGTTATTAGATCGGTAACTGAAAATTCTGAGCAATTTTCAATTTTTCTCAAGTACATACACGAAAAAATTCAGGCGATGGATATAATATACACCTGTAAAAAATAAAACGAAAGACGGGTGGTTGAGATGATAAAGGATAACTACCGGTGTTCCTTGACGTTGTATGTACCTAACTATGAAGTTTCTAGTAAAAATTAATAATCACAAAAATACGGAAGAACTGGCAAAAAAATAAAAACTGAAAAATCGCGGGGATAAAAAACACGTCGATGTTTTTGAAACATCGATACCCATCCTTTACGCAGTATGGGACTTCGGATATTGTACTACCTACATACCAGTAACGACTTGTGGCTTTCTGTGCATATGCATCTTCGGATTAATTTTGAATTTATTGATTTGTTATGGCTGGCACATAATTATATGTAATAATAATATTATCAATACCTTCACGCACAAGGTTAGTAACTACAATGAGGAATGTACGTGCATTTTTTTCCCCCATTGTTTCAAATTGTATGTCTAACGGAGAGCTTTCCAAAAAGGTGCTATGTGGTGGGTCGGAAATGAACGGAAAAGGGGGAAGGAAAAAGCGCGCGACGTCATCTGGTACGTACTGCCCTCTCGCTCCCGCATGTGGGAACCGAATGAGAGAGACACACCAGATTATGTACCTACCTATAACCTCACTACCCTGCCTTCTCCGAGTTCAGCAGAATAAATCAATCCCACAGCTTGACAATATCAATTCGGTATCATAATGTGTGGTTGATGATGAACAGAAACATCCAGCAGTGGTTAGGGGGGGGGGGGGGGATTAATGTCCGTCATGAATAGTTCATAATGCAAAATGGTTGACACTCGAAACCAGTGGAATTCATTGATACAAAAGTGAAATGTAATAGACCCATAGAAAACCAATTAGCTCTTCCACATTTCAACCCTTTTCAAGGGTGGCGGAAAACTTTCCAACGTTACGGTAGGATGAAATTCGTATAAGGTGAGAGGGTACCTAGCTATGTTAAGATTCCATAACACAGTGTGCAAGAAAAATGCCCCTTACTCTTACCCTTTTGAAATGCTCTCCTCCTTTGTTAACTTCAGGAAGGTGGATTGATTTGTAAAGAAAAAAGTCAAATGAATAAATCCTACTTTATTTTTGGAGTAGAACCTGAATGTGAACTCAAAAAAATATCCCAGACGTCGAAAAACACGTATTTTGAGCGCTCATTCCTTTACATGAAATATTTCTTCGAATTTCTAAGAGAAGCGTGGGCAAACCATGGAAAATCGACTTTAAACAATGAAAACAACTAAACTGAGGGATTATGCACAGGGTTTTTTTTTTCAAAGTTTGAGGACTGAAAAGATACATCATTTTTCATTTCAACTCAAAAATCCCTTTTAGAACGAAACAGAAGCAATATGTTTACCCGAATCGAGATGTAACCGCAGTCTGTATGAGGGGTACCCCAGCACAAATCAGAATTATACATGCGAATTTTTAAACTTAGCGTTACACCATTCCTACAGCATTACAAAGGGAACACCCGAATTTGATGCTCATTTCAGTCGGATTTTTTTGTTTTTGAATGAAATGGCTCATTTTTGGGTCGCCAGCTGGTCTGATTTTTTTTTTAAAATTAATAATCTACACCAGAATAAGGTGAATCATCTTCTGTGCAGTTAACTACTCCCTTTCCAGTGGAAAATAAAGGCGGGGAGCAGGAGATTTTCCCTATTTCATCTTCCTATTTTTGCATTTCAATTCCGTCCTCCTCCTACTACGAAATGATTAACTTTTCGCGCACTATCTTCCATTGACGATCTCTTGAACTGAAAACTGCGAGAAAATCATCTCATTTTCAGACCCACTGGAATACCCCCATTGTGATTTTGGAATCGATGATGCAGTAAGTACACTCACCCACATTATGCACCAGGACTTTGCAAACCAAATGTTATTAGCTATACAATATGATCATGGCACACCGCCCAAATTCAGGATTTAAATGGAATCGAACAGCCAAACCACGGTAGGTGTATCACTAACATATAAACACTGGCGAGAGAGAAAGAAAAACCACACGTAAGCACTCTTCACTTCGATCTCTTCGACCAGTCTTTCGGAGTCCAGTGTAAACATTTAGAATCAATTCGTATTTTCCTCTTCGAAATGGCTTGCATGTGGTTGTCTATAGTTTCTTTGCTGAGGCTGATTATAAACTGCCCTTTGTAGTAATTTATGAGGTTGAGGTTTTGAAGGGTGGAGATGACGTCTTCTTTCTTTATGCTCGTCAGCTCGCAGATCTCCCTGAAATATACAGCGTTATTTTTACTAAAATAGCAATGGAGAATTGGAACAGTTGTGTTAATTTACCTAAGTTTTTGCATACTTGTTTGTATAACAAAAATAGCTTATTAACTGCATATTACGGTTTACAGTAATCTCTCATCACCATGCAAAAACTCCATGCAGCTGACCCGACCAACAGTAGCGGTGAGTGGGCTCTGAAAACAGTGGGGCACCAAACCAGAACACGAAACCAATAGATTTGCCTACAAAACACCCCAAGGCAACAACACCCTTCCCTTACTTACTGATTGAGTGATACTCAGCAAAGCTTCTCTTTTAATCAACACTCTATCGTCGTAAGAAAACGTCGACAATTTCTACTGCAAATTAGCCACCGAATTCATGTGTTACAAAAATATAGTAAACTAAAATACAAAAAAAAACCCGATGGCCTACAAGACCCGTCGGCCGGTACCTACTTGAATGGAGAAGTGATGTGTGAAACGCATGTAGGTACCACAAATACAAATCTGTCATCGGGACCGAACCAAACCCAAAACACACAAAATTTGACGCAAAAAATTGATAACTGACAACCAACTCAACAGAGAAAGCAAATGCGATTCACCAGACAACAAAAACAACACGAACTAAATCACTCGCGACGAAATCGTGGAAACCCATTTCAAAGAAAAACTGAGTTATTGAAAAAATAGTCTATTTCCACTAATACACGAAAAACGCAAAAAACACTGTTATACCGGTTTCGGTGATCAAACCATCGTCAGTAACACACAATAACTGTTATAACAGTGTTTTTTGCGTTTTTCGTGTGTTAGTGGAAATAGACTATTTTTTCAATAACTCAGTTTTTCTTTTCAACAAAAACAAATTGGAAGACGAAGAAGCATCTCCTATCGAGATGACAAACTGAATTGAAGGGATCGAATTGATAGTGAAAAGGAGCGATTTTGGGGTGGAAATCAGATTCTGGAGACAGACCCAAAGTGGGCGTGGCGAACAACATTTTTACTTGACTGAGCATGCGCGGACGGGCCACTTTTCTCAGCTGCCATGAGAACACTAGGTCCCAGGACCTACCTGCCAGTTTGAACTTTGTGAAAAATGCTAGGTACATTGTACGAAGGGAAATTCAAATGCCAACTGAACAACGGTTGGATTATTTTTTTTTACTCCCTAGTGTTTTTGGGTGCTTGGGCAGCGGCCTTATGGATGCCACGCCCCTGCTTACCGAACATTCTACACGATCTCCTGAACCGTCGGTTGAATAAGAATGAAACCCCCAGGGCTCACTCTACTGGCATATCGTCTCACTATCCTACAGTATCCCCGGTGTGGCTCCATGTGAGATTTCCACATCAAAAGTTGAATATAAAAGAAAACACCAGCAGAGCTCACTCAACTGATTTGGTTGGTTCCCTAACTCCGTCATTCTTATGTGATTATGCACACAGTACTATTATGTACCTATTATCATCGTAGCTGATTACTAGGGATTAAATTAGCTTCAGTCACCCAGTTGATCTCAATTTGTCATTCATACCCTTACTCGTAAAGAGGTTCCATGTCAGATTTCAGCAATGCAGGTTGAACGATGTTGGGAGAGTTCCATATGAATGGTTGCGAATGGGTGCTACAGAAATGGCCTGTACCATTGAAATCATTCAATAACCGCTCTCCATCAAGGACAGACGCAGAGATTTAGGACAGTTTCGAGATGCTACACAAGGTTTGTTCGGACAGAGAGTCCTGGGGCAGTCCAGGATGGAACAGCGCGATGGAGGGGACAGAACTGTGTCTGTCCGAACACACTCTGATGATTCCTAACGGATAACCTGAAGCACTGTGACCTTCAATATAAGCTGAAGGAAGAAGCATCAAGTGTATGACGGCTATCTGATCGGGAGCTGCACTAGTTTTAAATAGAAGCGCGCAAACTGGCGTTGATGAGGAACAAGTTACCGCAGGGAGCGCTGGCGTCGGATCCATGAACATCATCCATAACAATACCGCTGACAACCGCCGAGAGGTCAGTGAAAAGGAAGTCAAGAGCCGGTAACAACACTGGGTGGTGCTGGTGGAGAGGGAAAAGACGAAGAAGACTCGGACGAAAAAACGGAGTGGGGCATTCCAGTTTCCAGCATCAAAAAAAGATTCACGTTCGATCTCTCTCAAGCTCGCCTGGCCCTATGTTTATGGATGGTCGCATCCCCTCCGGAAATTTGTCACATTAGAACGATATCTAATACCTTCAGCGCTGTGAAGTTCCATTAGTCATTTCAATAAATCCAGTTCGTTTAGTAAAGTGCCTTGTCTCGCGTTGCGTCATTCCACCTACGATTCAACCACGCTCACAGCTTAGAGGCCTGACAGTTAGTTGGAGGCTTGGAGGGTAGGCTCGTTATTTTGTCATCGGAAATGGATACCGAAGAATCCGGTGGACGACGGTACGACGAGGAAGATGCAGGTCGACAATCTACAAGTCCGATCGACAGTATTGTCGCTCGATATCGGAGTCAGACGCCACGAAGTCCCGAAGAACAAGTCGTGTCGGACCAAGAAACCACGAATCCGGGTGAGTTCATTTCTTGTAGAGAGAATTTGCAAAATTACGATAATTTCGGTAGGTTTTGCGAATTTCTGTTATTGTGCATTGTAATGATTTCTCCAAGTTTGAGTTTCCTAGGTTTGAGAGGAAATGCGGCCACCATTATTTTTTTTATGTGTCTGCCATGTTTAATAATGGGAAGTTCTATTTTGCACCCTAGGTAACTACGCAATTTTTTCCGACCAATCAGAACCCTTCATTCCTGATGTCAACCTTCATGAGAGATCTCGGCAACTTCGGCAGACGAGCTCGCTTCCGAATCTAATACCTATCAATTTCGAACATTGTAATTCTCTTCCTAGCAACAAGAAGAGCGGTTCTCAACCTAATCCTGAAGTACCAGTAGCTACTAATACGTCCCCGCATGTTAGTTCTGCACCATTTCCAGCGGATTTAAGTCAGATTATAGCTGGGGCGATTCAAGGGGTGTTGCAGGCCCAAAATCAAAGTTTTGCGTCTTCAATGGGGGACATGTTCACTAAAATGAATCCTTTCCAATCATATTTCTTCAAACTACCGCAATTTTCTCCAGATCAACATAATTTTGATGTTCGATCTTGGATTAATAGGATTGATGCCATAATGGAAGAAAATCCCCGTTCAGGTTCTGAGTTATACTCGTTGTTATCAACCGCTTGTAAGGGGTCCTCTGCAGCATGGCTTTCTCAGATATTAACCCCCGGGATGACTTGGTCAGATTTGAGGGAACAGTTCAAACTTCAATACTGTCTTACCGAAACCCCTGCATCCGTACTGTTTGACATTCTAAATAACGTACCTTCAGAAAGTGAAAATCTAGTCAGTACCGCTTCAACGATTTTAAATGTATTGGAGTCTCGTTTGGCCCACATAACTATTTCGGAGCTACTTCCGATGTTAACTTTGGTACATCTCGCTAGAAATGAACCTGAATTGAGAACACTCCTATATACCACGAAAGTATTTTCTAGGGAAAAGTTGATTAAAGCTATGAATGTAGCACTGCTCACTAAATCGGCCAAACGAACCCATGATAAAATTTATAAGACTGATAAAACTGATAATAATCCTAACAAAAAGTTTAAGGGAAATAATAATCATAATCAACGCTTTAATTCACAAGATAAGCCCCAAAATGTAAATGTGAACCAGCACCCCTATCGTACGCCTAATTCTGCACAAACTTCGACTTACAGGTACCAACAACACTTTGGCAAGTCTGGCGGGAACACACCCACCTCGTCTAAGCCCCAGAATAACCTCCCTCGCAGTGGTGCGTGCCATACCTGTGGAGTGATTGGACACTACAAGAGAGACTGTCCTCGGAACAAACAGGACATGCAGAATTCCCAGAACCCTGCTGCTCAACGAAATCGAGCACAACAACCAGCTCCACAGAAGAACAAGGAGTACCGGGTCAATCTCTGCACACGCACCCCTCATGGACAACTAAATCACTCAGGTAGTACCTATCCATTTTACTTTGATTCAGGTGCCGAGTGCAGCTTGGTCATTCGTACGTTGTTTGCAAAATTCCAAGGCAAACAGGTAATTGAGAACATTTCATTGAAGGGACTGGGCAACGGGACGGTGGTGTCGCCTCGTCAGATCTTGACCAACGTGACTGTTGACAACCTGGATCTTCGAATAAATTTACATCAAGTAGAGGATGTAGAAATACCACATTCAGTGATTTTAGGGTCAGACTTATTAGAGCAAGATGTTACTGTATCTGTTTCTAAACATGGTTGCACTATAGTACCTAACGATCTCCATTTGTCAAAATCTTTACAAAAGAAAATTAACAAGTTAAACTTGAATGAATCTGTAAAATCTAATCTAAAACCCCTGGGCAGAATTGGATCAAATGAGGATCAACCTGTTTCTGTCCGACAAGCTGACCAATGCCTCTCTCTTTCGGAGGGCAAGGATAAAATTGATCATACCAAAATTTTGAATAATTTAGAGATATTTTTGGATGGAGATATTTTTGACCCCCGTTCAGCTCAGTCTGGAATTTCAGACACTAACAAGCCCCGCCTGTATAGTGTATTGAGTAAGTATTCAGCGTTTTTCACCTCTGGGTACCCTAAAACTCGGTTGAAAAATGTTGAATTTCAAATTACTTTAAAAGATCCAGGGAAAATAGTAAATCGAAAGCCGTACCCAATGTCAAATGCTCAAAAGCAATATTTACGTGAGCATCTGGCCGAATTGGAAAGAGCTGGCATGATCAGGCGCAGCCAGTCACCGTTTGCGAGCCCTATTCTTTTAGTTCCGAAAAAGAATAATAAAATGAGACTTGCTGTTGATTATCGTTTTTGAACGAAAATACTGTTTCGGAACATCAACCTCTTCCTTTGATCCAAGATCAGATCAATAGGTTAGTAGGTTCCAAATTTTATTCAGTATTAGATACGGCTAGTGGATTTTATCAAATCAATATGCATCATAACTCTATTGAGAAGACAGCTTTTATTACTCCTGAGGCCCAATGGGAATTTCTAGTCTGTCCATTTGGGGTCAAGAATGCTCCATCCACTTTCCAGAGAGCTATTTTACAGATTTTGGGTGACTTAGCTCACCAGTATGTTGTCTGTTTCCTTGATGATCTCATGATCACTGCCTCAACCGAGGAGGAGGCATTGGACAGACTTGATCATGTTTTGGCTGTGTTAACTCAGGCAGGTGTGTCCTTGAATCACACCAAATGTCGTTTTGTTGTTACTCAAGTAGAATTTTTAGGATATACTGTACAAAATGGGGAATTGCGCCCAAATACTTTAAAAATAGACGCCCTGGTTGCATTGCCACCACCATCCACAGTGACCTCTTTGAGGCAGTTTTTGGGATTAGCCTCATATTTCCGCTCCTTCATCCCTAGATTTTCTGAGATCGCTGCTCCCTTGTACCAGTTGCTCTCATCAAAGGGAAAATTAATTTGGAATGACGTTCATGAGGCGTCACGTCAAACTCTCATCAAGTGTTTGACCTCTGAGCCAGTGCTCACTATCTTTGACCCAACTCTACCTGTTGAATTGCACTGTGACGCTTGCAGCATTGGAGTGTCTGGAATCCTTATTAATTTGTATGATGGTAAGCCTAGAGTGGTCGCTTATTACAGTAAGAAAAATAATAACGCTGAACAGAGATACCACAGTTATGACCTTGAAACCATGGCTGTCGTCAAAAGTCTTTTGCACTATAAAACCATGTTACAAGATATTTCATTTTCAGTAGTGACAGACTGTAAATCACTTAAAGATTCGTTTTTGAAACAAAATTTGAACAACAGGGTGCACAGGTGGTGGTCGGTTATGCAGTCTTTCGATTTCAAAATTCAATATCGTCCTGCTAATCGCATGCAACATGCCGATTATTTATCCCGTCATCCTTTGGATGGTGTTGGTGAGTCAGCTATTTCGTCTAATGTTACTAATGATGTTTCACCTTCTGTGCCTCCACACACCGTCCGATTAGATAACGAAAAGTCTGTTAACCTTAGTATTTTATCTAATGATTGGTTGTTACTTGCACAGCAGTCCGATAAAGAGATTACTGAATTAGCAGCTAAATGTAAAAACAATGAATTACCAGAGTCAGTTCGGCATACCTATGAGATGCGTTCAGGTGTCTTGTGTAGGATTATTCAGCGGGGTCATAGGAGTAGGACTCTACCTATAATCCCTAGGCTTCATCGTTATGCCATAATCCAGAATGTTCATGAATCTGTCATGCATTTAGGCCCAGATAAGACTTTGGAAAAAGCCGCAGATTTCTATTGGTTTGAGGGAATGGCCAGGTACGTCAAAAAATTTTGTGATAACTGCTTAACCTGCAAAGTGGCCAAAACACAGTCAGGAAAGCGACAGATATCCCTTCATCCGATCCCCAAGGGTACTGCACCATGGTCCATGATCCATGTTGATGTTTCGGGTAAATTATCAGGAAAAAAAGACAGCAAAGAATATTGTTTGGTATTTATTGATGGGTTTTCCAAATTTGTTTACTTGCACCACATTTTCAATCTTGATACAGCCAGCGTCATTCAGGGACTGCATAAACTCATTACCTTCTTTGGGGTTCCTTCGACTGTTGTGGCTGATCAAGGTCGATGCTTCACATCTAAAGACTTCAAATCGTATTGTGATAATCACCAGATTGACCTTCATTTAATTGCTGTTTCCGCTTCACGGGCTAATGGGCAATGTGAACGGGTGATGTCGGTCTTGACCAACATGTTAACAGCGATTGAGTTAGGGGATCGCTCTTGGCAGGAAGCCTTGGGCGACATTCAGTTAGCCATGAATTCAACGATGAATTCGGTGACGCGCCTTTCACCTTTGGAAATACTCATTGGTAAAGTGGCAAAACCAGTTGGCATGATTACCCCTTCCCCCAGCGTGGTTCCACCAGTCAGAATTAATTTAGATTCTATCCGTGATTATGCATCTCGAAACATTATCAAACGTTCCGAGTACGATAAGATTCGTTTTAATAAGTCTAAAGCTCCTGTCAAACTTCTCTCTGTAGGTGACATGGTTTTGTTACGAAATGAACCACGTCACCAGTGCAAACTTGACCCTAAGTTCAAGGGACCGTTTCGAATCGTGGAGGTTTTAGACAACGACCGTTACCTGTTGCGGAATTTGAAAGACAACAGGACTTACAAATATTCCCATGAACACGTACGCGCGGTTCCTGATCAGAGTGCTCTTGTTCCATATACGACCGACTCTGACTCAGATGATGCACGTACTTTGATTGAGTAGGGCCTCATTGGCATGCCTGTCTTCCTTTCAGATCAATCTGCACTTGGCTTTTACCCACACTTTTTATTATTCTGGTTCTTTTTTATGCAATATTCCGGTTCGGAACGGCGCATTGTTTTCTTATTATTCCTATGATTCTCGTAATTTTAAGTCTTGAACCTGTGGCGATGTTTTTGTTCCATAGCCCGCTGTTTCATTTGGGGTGATACCCTGTTGTTTTGTGATCGCCTAGTCGATTTTCTTCTGCGGAATCTGTTTTCTCGAACTTGGGAGGTTGATGTACCTGTTTATCTGTTAGTGCTTGGCTTTCATAATCTGTAACCTTCCGATTTTCTCTTCTTTAATATTAAAATTGTTCGATTTTGTATCATGATGTTTTAGTCATTCCGCAAAGTCATGCACCCAAATTCTGTTTATCTCCACGCAACTAATGAAACGTTGCCCCTTATTAACACGATGTATTGCACTACGGGTTCGTAGGTGACCCGCACTGCTTTGTTTGCACACACTGGACAGCAGGATTGTGTTGGATTGAGGGCTATCGGTTGGACTGGGTTTTTGGTGCGGTATCCGTGGTGGCCACCCGGAGAGTGTTGGATTGTGTCAGCAAGCAATCAACACTTGAAATCCTAGGTTGATGAAGTGTTTTATTCAGAGTTGCGTCTCTCTGAACTTGGGCGACCCTCGTAATTCGTTGGTCGGTCGTCGCCTTGTGCACACTTATGTTTCTGGCTCGGGTATTAATCCCTTTGCCTGTCTGGCCAGTTTTGCACCGACTGTGCCAGGGTGAGTTACGTGTTACTCACCGGATTGCTGAATATCGTGGCAGTGTTAGGTCCTCTAACGGTACGGTTCAGGATTTGGTATTGGGCAGCATCGATACCTCAACCTCTCAACCCACCATGGTTAGTACTGCCAGTAGGTTGCATGCTTGGACCTCGGCCCTCGACTTGTGTTCCAGGGCCTTGGGGGATTGTCCATATGCCCGATATGCCCAAGACTACCATCTTTCTGTGCTGGCCCTTGGTAGGTTCACATGACGAATGCTGCCTTGGGCATCTATTTGTACTGGTACTGTGAGGAAGTGCTGGTTTGTACTGTCCTACACGACGTGTTGTGAGGTGCCTGATTGGATCTATCCCACCTTCCCTATCCTTTGGGATGCACATTCATTCCTCCCCTGTGTTCGTTGCTTACGGGTTCGTAGTGCATACGCTCAATTGGAAAGCAAAACAAAACTAACAAACAAAAACCGGGTCGCTTGGTGTCAGTATGACCGAGTGGTCATGGCCAGTGACGGCTATAGAGTCGAGGGCGATCAACATGAAGGTAAACCCATGGATATCTATACAGTAGTTTAATCACTTTTAATCAGGGTGGTCAAGAGGCATTAAAGTAAAGACTTATCATAACATGCCTGATAAGTTGATAGAAAGGATAGTCTTCAAACCTAAGTTGCTGGTAGGTCACAGGTTGTCCTATCAGAGTCTGTCGCTTCTGTTTTCTTTTACAGGCTGTGAGGCGCTAGCCGGTCAGGATTGGCCGTGACGGCTATCTGATCGGGAGCTGCACTAGTTTTAAATAGAAGCGCGCAAACTGGCGTTGATGAGGAACAAGTTACCGCAGGGAGCGCTGGCGTCGGATCCATGAACATCATCCATAACAATACCGCTGACAACCGCCGAGAGGTCAGTGAAAAGGAAGTCAAGAGCCGGTAACAACACTGGGTGGTGCTGGTGGAGAGGGAAAAGACGAAGAAGACTCGGACGAAAAAACGGAGTGGGGCATTCCAGTTTCCAGCATCAAAAAAAGATTCACGTTCGATCTCTCTCAAGCTCGCCTGGCCCTATGTTTATGGATGGTCGCATCCCCTCCGGAAATTTGTCACATTAGAACGATATCTAATACCTTCAGCGCTGTGAAGTTCCATTAGTCATTTCAATAAATCCAGTTCGTTTAGTAAAGTGCCTTGTCTCGCGTTGCGTCATTCCACCTACGATTCAACCACGCTCACAGCTTAGAGGCCTGACAGTTAGTTGGAGGCTTGGAGGGTAGGCTCGTTATTTTGTCATGTACATGTATATGATCAACACTAACATCAGTCTTCTATAACGCTATTATTTTACCCAAAGGGCCTCTACTGCACGTACAGATAATAAATAAATATTAAGTAGAGAGGAATAGAAGAAAGCGCTCCACTTGGTACTTAACAGAGCTACTTAATCGAGGGCAAAACCTACCTACTCGACAGCTACAAGAATACGAGAGAATAATCCTTCTGCTATCTCCACGGCACAACCTCCCCCGTATGCAACGCGACTTCCAACTCATCCTTCCACGTTGCCAACGTTCCACTTCGCCAGGAGTAATCAGGGAGACCGTCATCTGCTTATCAGCCGGTGACAGCGGCTATTCGAGGACTGAGCACCTCGAGTGCTCTCATCAGCAGAGCGACTCACGAGAGGCTGTTTAGTGGTACACCTCGAAAAAATTCAGGCCTGTTAGAAATTAGTTCCGAACGGTCTGAACAACAACAACAACAACAACAACGACGCCACTTCAAGGAGAAGGGATGGGGAATTATTTATAGTTCCAACAGCATTGTCACTAACTATCAATACTAACAGTTTTCTGCCTTGCCATTTCCTAGTACCTACCTACCAAGAGCTACAATTTGGAGACAATATAGTGTCAATTCACCCCAATCTTCGTTTTATCACGTCATTGATAGCTTACTGCAGCTACTATCACGTCACTGTTATGATAGATGTTGAGAATGTATATTATTATTTTTTCAGAATAAACTTTCTTTTGCCTTTCTTTCTTGTGTACTTTTAATTGACTAGTTATTGTTTATGCATTTATATAATGGAGCTACACACAATTTTCAATAAATTTTATTATACAGAACAGATCTAGACAAGAGATGTAGGACGTAAACCTCTCAAGTAACCTCAATCCAAGATGAAATCGGTTCATGAGAACATTCTCCATCATTACTGGTATAGAGGAATTGGAGGTGGTGGTTAGTGACCAATGTATTTTCGTGACAACGTTCACTAGGTAGTTAAAATTTATAATATTTGAAAACTTGACCAACCAGCGATTTACTGTTAAAATAAAGGATCTGCGTTGAATTATGGACAAACGAAGAAGCACCGCTACTCCAAAAAGCTCGGTAAAAGAACCAGACAAAAACGTCCGAAGGGTTTGTAATTGTAAATTTGCCAACTTCTGCAGGATCCCTGAGGACGAAGACGTTATTCAGGAGAAACTCCAAAAACAGTTCGGGCTGGTAGGGGACGATTTATTGAGATGGAAATTTCAGCATCGCTACGAAGAGATTAAACTTCCGAGAGAGGAAACCATCTATGACCAGATCAAAACCATCAACCTGCTCCTCAACGAGGTCGAGTACATATCGGAAATACCTATCCCTGACTATTTGGAATACCATTCGTCAACGTTGAAGATTACAATCAACCAAATACTGCAAGAGATGTTGGAGAAGGAGGCGAAGCGGAAGAGGCAAGCAGCAGACATGAAGGTTTTCCTCATACACTAATTAGGATATTGGAAGGGCCAGCAATGATAAGTTCATCGAATAAAGCTTTGCAACGTGTTATGGCAAAACGTATTTGCCAACCAAACCAAGGATACTACATCAATACGACTACACAACGCATAATTTATAGCTAATTATCTAAAATTCTTGGACAGATATTTAATTGCTGCCACTCGCCAGACCCGTTGGCAAAGATACTGCCAATGGGCAGTATCTCCTTTAAGCCTCTCCATTTTATCTTTGACATAAACACGTCACGTTCTGTTCTGTTCCTTTAGACGAACTTCCACAAACATTTGTTTCCAAACCGTGGTAATCCCTCTTTGGTAAAGCCGTGATTACACGAGGCCAGTAGGCAGTCCAGCTGGCTGGTGCTAGTGGGAGGAACTGGACTGGCCGGAAACCTACTCCTCAAGCCAGTCAACTGGCAAGGCATTTTTCGACTGGACTGGCCCGCCGCTGGCCTCCAGTGGTGTTTACATGGAGCCAGCTACTGGCGCCAGTGAACTGGCTTCCAGCGACTGGCCTCCCAAAAGGCCTCGCGTAATTGCGGCATAAGGTAAAGAACTCACATGATGGTGATTTGGGGGCGTTCGTTTTCATCAACCGGCTTCAAGTTAACGAGGATTTCAAGGATCGTCTGAGACCAATAACTTCTATATGATAGTAATCCTAAATCCGAGAGAGGTTTTTCAGGGGAGCCAGTCTTCCCTTCAAACTTGGACAATTCGTAACCTAAAAATAAAATAAAAACAGATCACAGTTAACTTACTGTACTGAGTAGGAAGTCATTATGTATTGTTATTGAGCCTAGATAACATGGAGAGCCAACTCCTATCAGATGCAGACGGTCAACCACGTGTGCCACCAATATCACTTTTTTGGGTAGGGAAATGATCCCTCAACTGGAGCCATTGGCATTACAGGAATGATGAGATTTCAAAGTTACCAGCAGAATTCGTTCACACGTTGAAAGCATGCAATCCTAAAAATCTCAACATCTTTCAGTTTATCGAAACCCTAAGAAATATAATGGAAAATTGAGCAAGCCAGAAATACTAGGGACCGTATCGAGGACCACTTTTACAGCCAAAAAGGCGACAGGGGCGTATGGTTGACAAGGCGGAACCAAAGCAGCGGCTCTCCAACCTATGCTAACAAAGGAATTTCATTACTAGAGTTAGTACTATTCAAAAAGTAGAATAGTATTCAAAAATTTCATTTTACCGCAGAGAGTCAACAACAATCTATCAACACCCTAAAATGCTACTTCAGTAAAAGAACAAGAACTTACTAAATTCTATAAGGAGCTTTCCATAGCCTTTTCGTTGGTATGGTGGCATCGTCAAGATGCACGCAACGTTGTAATCTTCCGTTGACACTTTCTCTTTAGAGAAATAGCCGACTATATGGAATCCTCTGTCGTCGAATACCGTCATAACGTAAAAAAGGAAAGGATCGGTGTCATAACACAGTGTTTTATGATCGAGGAACAATTTGGCCAATAAGCACAGATTTTGAGCGTAAACTTTGTTCTTTCGTCCATCGATTTCGAAAAAGGAGATGCTTTGCTTCCTATAGATTTCGTTGCCCGGGGGATGCCTAACATTGCACTTGGCTAGATGTCGCTCCAAACACTTCCTGCTTTTCCTGTATTTTAGACAAAACTCGCAGATATAGATGCAGGGGAAATGGATGAGTTCCTGCAACAAAATTTAGAAATATACAGTAAAATTCAAGAAATAAACCACTAAAATGACTTGGAATACATTTAAGCAAATACTGACGTCAAATTAGATATACAGTCAAACCTCGAATTAGCAAACCCCTGCAGACTCAGCCAAATGTTCTTGAGCGGTAGGTACAGCTTTCTTCCTCGCATCAAAGACAAGCCACGAAAAATTAGCAGTTTCACTCCATTCTCAAGACTGGACAGGATTGCAGGATCTTATTATGAATCAAAGCGGACAGTAAGAAACAAGAGGGCAACCGCCTATCAATCACGCGATTATTCTAATGATGAAATCACGATCGTTGAATGGCATACGTTCCGAACAAATCGTTTTACTACAGCTGAAAGCGCCATGAAAATTTCTTTCCGACAGCACCCATCTTATTCTGGTTCAGGGCTGGAAGTGATCTGCGACAGTGGCTGGACCGCAGCAACCAAAAGCAAGAACTCGGAGGCTGCAGTTAGTTAAGGACGGCCAGGAATACGAGAGGAGAGAAGAAGGTATGGATCACCGAGCAATAGCCTGTAATGTGGCCCGGAACTTCATGAGACCACCTTCATGAAAATCTCTTCAGCAGTTTGGGCTCTGATGCCTTAACAAACACCCAAACTCACGAATTACATCACAGGATGTTTATACGAACATTACAGGAATTATGTATTAGGTTCATAGCTTGAAAAATTGTGGTAGTTCGTCATGTTCGACATCACGCGGGGAATTTTCGCCAACTTTGGGGGGGGGGGGGGGGGGTCAGAACTCCTGAAAAAAATTGTAGTTTGAAGCCCGTTTGAAAAAAATAAGAGATATTTTTTAAACGAGGGTGACGATGTAAATTAGGGGTAAAAAATGAAGTATCAGGTCAACTGACGTCTGTTCGGCTGGTGGCTCACGGAGGAGGAGCGAAGCCTCGGAGACAAAGGTTCTGAATGCTACCAACCGCCCAACATTAGAAACCTTCGTGGCAACCTTCAAGAACCTTTGCTTTGACTTCAAGAACTTTTCGTGACCTTGGTTTAATTTCGTGGACGTGTTTTTAAATTTTATTTATAAACTTGCGGTTCCATCCATCCATTGTGGTTCTGTAAAGGCTAGCGTCCACTGGAGACGGGTCGCATCGGGGCGGGCCTCATCGCAAAAAGCGGGCATTTCGATCGTGAGTGTTTGCATGGAGGTGCGTCCACTGCAGGCGGGTCGCATCGGGGCGGGCCTCATCGCATATTTCAATCGCCCCCCAGGCGGATTTTTGTGGCTGTGCGAGCGGTCCCGGCCCGCCCCGATGCGGCCCGTCTCCAGTGGACGATAGGCAGACGGATTTCAGATTTGACATCGAGGAGGGAATCTAATAAACAGGGGTGACTGTTTTATTTCATTAATTTTATTTTCGGTTTAATTATTTTCTTTCATTGTTTTCATGGGTGTCGTCGGTACACGCAAATAGTAGCAACAACCATGTGGTAACTTGGAATTAAATGTACACTGAATGACTTGAAATAAGGTATATATTTTGAGAGAATCCGGAGGTGTAAAAACATAGGTAAAACATAGAGCCATCGAATAGAATAGAATAGTTTGGTGGTGGTTGTAGTATTGGTTACAGTATGGATACTACAAACCACAACAACTTTGTGTTTTGATTTGAATTTTCGTCAAGTTTACGAATCTGCCATCAGTGAGACAGTGATAAATTGCTGTTGATGCCCGACCATTCTCTAATAATTATTAGGTAAGGTACCTATTTGTAATTATATATTTTCATTAGCGAGCATTTTGTAGGTAGTAGAATGGAATGAAATGATAGTGTGCTTTTGCATGGCAATTGGTTGTAGAAATGCACGGTGTTTCCGCTTTTTAGATAAAACGCTCACGGTATGGACGAGGAACTACTCATTTCTTACTCATTTAATTTAATTTTCATAACTCATCTTTCTTCGTTCTTCGTCAGAAGAATCCATGGTGGAACGACACAAACAAACAAAACACGGAACAGCAGAATGAGCACGAAACCGATTCAAAATCCCGCCTTTTTTCTCGTTCCCGCTCAATTTTTCCGATGCGATGCGCCCCGCCCCGTCGCCCCCAGTGGACGCACTATCTATTTTGCGATGAGTCCCGCCCCGATGCGGCCCGTCTCCAGTGGACGCTAGCCTTTAATCGTACAGTGATGCACTAGCGCTGTAAGTGGGATCTGAGTTGAACTAGTCGGTGATTTGCCTGATATGTATTTTCTAGCGGGAACTCAAATTCAAATTTTACACTCATTTTCTGCCTACACTTGCCAACATGAACACCTCACCATGTGGTCAACAAGCGTTCATTTCCGTTTTTGAACAGAATTTGGCCCAAAAAAAGAGAATTTGTAACCCAAGAAATTTGCCCATTCGTTAAATCGTGATCGAGTTTTAAGGAAAATAGATTGTTAATATGTACACCCAAAATTCGTTATACCTACCGCAGCAAAACCCTTAGTGGTGGGATTTCGATTTGGTAAACCATGATTAGCTAAATTGAGGTCCGACTGTATTAGTTCGACATTAGATAAACTAAAATTACCTGTGGATATGGGGAGAAGTACCAAGGCCGTATTCTGTGGTATCCTAATTCGATCATCTCGACATTCTTCATTCTTGTGACGATGTCGTCATTGTGAGCGACCATAGAACCAGTGAGACGACGATCGCTAGCAGGAGGTTCACTCAAGTCGCCCTGAAAAAATGAACAAGGGTGAAGTCGAAGTAGTTGATATTGACTGGTGTGACATGTTCCTCGTCAATCCATGAGAATGTATCACAGATAGGGTTTTCCACTTCTCACTGACACATAAGAGGAGTATTCAAAGCATAGGTGGTATGCAAATGACATCATGCCAGCCACACAGCTGACATCCACAGCACGAACGACCTATGCTTTGGGTGTGCCATCACACTGGATTGTGGCACATTAAGAAACAAGGATTAGTTGTGAGGAATTCCCGTTTTTTCTCCCTGTGGTTTATGACCACTTAAAACAGGTGATAGTTCCATACTACCTAGCTGTTAAAGCACGTTTATTGATGGGGCCATGGTGTCAAAGCGGGCTAGAGCGTCTGATCTTTATATTCCGTTTGGGGTAAAAATTCGCGGTGTCTCTGATTCCCGTCTTGGGCGGGCACCAATACATGCTTTGAAAAGCTTGCAAGTGCTTACCCGACCAGCGATTACCTTCACCTCTGGTAATAATCATGTGAAGCCTACAGGGACTAAAATATCGAAACAACGTTCGAGTAAGAAGTCCCTCCCGGGATATACCCAATGATGTCAAATCCAGGGTTATAATATTTAAAAAAAAAAAAAAAGCACGTGAGGTTACAGCACAAGTTTCCGAAGATACACAAACATAAGCATTTGAAATATACTTCAACTTTGGTCACTAGGTATGTGGGATGTTGTTTCAGTGTGTCTGGGTTTCCAATTTGGTCGCCTACCAGAAATCATGGTATTTCGCCGTAACACTGGTCGTGAAAGGAAAGCCAACAAAGCACCTATAGATCATTACCTAATCTGCTAAAACTAAAAAAGATCTGTTCCAGCAAAACTTCAATGTTAGGACGACTGAATGAAATCCCAATAGAAGGATAGCAGTTCAAAAGCGATCATTACGAACAGTTCATACTGAGGTAGAGACACAGAATCGCTTCTGTTCATGACCCCAGGTAGGCAGACAACTATCCGCTTTTACTCCGAAACAGGCCGAACAACTTTCATCTTTATTATAAAAAACCTAATATAAGTAAAACAGTTTTCCAGAAAGGGGACCTCATAATACAGGGCAAAATCCGAGAACACCCCCAAGGAAATTGAATTTCAATTATTTTCACCATTATTGAGGGGCAAAAATCCACCATACGTCAAGGACATGACAGCTTGCAGTACACAATGTCTTAATTATAACTGTATGACGACAGCAAATGTATCTGTAATGACAATGGGATTTGCCGATAGTGCTGAGGTCTTAATCAATAGGGGATCAGGATGAATGAGGGATAGGGGATCATTCATCCTGATGACTTCTCTGCTGAATTTATCCAAAATGTTTATTTCAATGTATGAACATGTAGAATGGAAACCGGTTTTCAAATTTTGGACAAATTCAGCACAGCAGTGCTGTAGATCTGTAATCGTAATCCTTATATCCTGTAGATCTGTAATGGTATAACAAAAATTAATTGGAAGGAGCAGAAGTAATAAAATAGTCGACATTTGTTAAGGGTCTCTACCTCAGCTATCGTAACATCAGGTACAGACGTGCTCTTCGTTGTACGCACTACTTGTACTGGTACCTCCGGAGCAGGCTCAGAATGGTTGGGAACAGATGGAGGCTGAGCTTTCCGCTTCCTGGACATTTTCTTATTCAGGGCCGCAGCCAGCACGGCATTTCCATTGACCAGCTCGCTCGGACCGATGGGTGAGGAGGGCCTGGATGAGGCAGTCGGAGCGGGTATTGCAGGAACGCTTGCTGTGCCAGAGCCCAATTTCTTAATTGGCGTGTTAACGCCGGTACCAGCGTTGCTTTGTCCATCCTTCCGAGGATACTGGATTTTCCTGGTGTCCAAACGAGCTTCAGTGACCCATTCGTCCAACCGTTTGTTATCTATAAATAAATGAACAAATCAATTAACAAGACCAAGGGGTTTTTGGAGCACCTGACGATTACAGTAAGCGAGCCACAACAAGCGAAAACCTGACAACGAATGACTCTCAATGGAAGGGTGGAATTATTGCCACCATTGCCAGCCAATATAAAGCCAAATAGGTACACACAGTCGCGCCGTGTTAATAAGGTGTGGTGTGTTCAATCTGGATATGTACGCGTCATGTCCTAGCACTGTGCGTACACCTGCGCCAGATCGATGAATGTGAGAGGTAGGTTTTTTCTCATGGATAGATGGAGGAATGAGTTGGCAGTATTTACCACCGAACCAGCCTCGATCGAAAGATGTCGTACGACATCTTTTAATACTGACCCAAATGTGATCAAAACAAAGTACCTAGTTTCCATATTCGAATTTAAACTGTCGTAGATTTACCTGATATGGTTTACTAAGAGGATTTCTCTATTTCTCCTTCTGCGCTTTTAAGAAGTTGGATTTCGACTCCAATGATATCAATTTTTGTTAGAAGAATTTAAAAACTTCTTGCATTGCAAATCTTTCGTCAATGTAACGCGCAGGACGATAGCATAACGTTTATTATTAGTGAATTCTCGGCAACATACTTACAATCAACATAGTGTACGTAATAATAGGTAACTCCGTTCACGTCTTTTATGCTTATGATCTCCGCCAGAGCTGAAATCAGTAAAAAATAGAGTGTAAAAGTACAGAACAAACACACCGACTTGACAAGGTGCGATAGATCTTACTTACGCCACTCATCGCCTTTTCTCATTTTGACTGGAAGGCGACATCCCTCAACAATAGAGGACTGTGGAGAAGGCAATAACTGCATTATTTCACGGTATACTAAGGAAAATTAATTAAAAACCCAAATATTGTCAATCCGTCAAAACATAGGCAGTAGCCTGCGCGAGGTTCTCTCAAGAGCAGGTTACAAATATTGAGTTTGTGACACTGCGACTAAACAAACGTTAAAAATGATCTCGAAAACTTGAATTTGAGCAAATTAACATTCGCGACTCAATTACTGTTACATTACAGAAGAAATTACCATTAATAAAAATACGGAATTTGTAATAACGAGTAGAACTAAGACTGCTTGTAAGTGAGGTTATAACTCATGGGTGACAATTTAACAAGATAAATTTCGAGAGGGTGCAAAGATCATTCTACTCACCACTCCATCAAAAATGTTTTCTTGGTCCATTTCCTCCATTGCCCTCATCATGAGAAGCAAATTTTAAATTTTCAAGTTGAAATTTGTTTAGCGGGTGTTCGAACTTTTCGGAAGGTATCTGATGCACAGCCCATCAAATCATTGTTTGATTAATCAAGTTTCAAGTTCAATTTGTTTCAAGTTTTAATTTGAAAGGCCTTGCCCAATATCGGCATTATTGATTAATTTAATTATATGGCCACAATAAAAAATATAAATTATATTTGATAAGAATTTTAACGTGCCAGGTTGGTTTCTAGGTTTTGAGGTTCTGATAACATAAGGATATCAGCGAAGGAGATTTCAGCAGGGGTTTTCGTTATTGACCAAAAGAAGTCTTCTTTGTGGCCCTATAGTTTGCTATTTGGCCGTATGTGTTGGTATGCGCTGGTGTCAGAAGTCATCTCGAGACTCTCAGGACTAGCTGGAACGATAGCGTAGCCTAGTTTTTCGAAAATGAGATTTACTGTGCGGTTAAGCGAGCTTTTTCGATTCATTTTTAAGGTCTGTCTTTGAATGATGTCGCGTGACTTATTTAACGTATTATGAGTCATCGGTCGCGTCATTTAATGATGGACAAAATCTTTCGTATCGAAAGGTGAATGCATGATGAGTAATACTCTCCAGCCAAGTACCATTGTCTGTGAAGAAGTATTCGACGAAAATAGTCTCCCTTCCAATGAAGGTAAGTTTACAAAGTTACCAACGCTAATTTACAGCTGCCTGTAACTACTGCACCTGGTTTATATACCTACCTGATGATGAGGAAGTGTGGAGTCGAGGATTCTTATGAATTTTTCAGTGTTTTGAGATTGTAGAGGGCCGAGTCCTTTTGACACCTCATCCCGCTGCTGGATATTCACCTCTTTTTCTTCCATTCACCCTGAATCTGCTTTAGAATATTTATTATTGTAATAGCCGTAGTCTGAGCTTTTTTCTCGTAAATTTTTTTGTAGTTATGTATGTATTCCAACCTACTAAAGTAGGTAGTTCGTGAAAGGTTTATCATTTTGTTCTACTATTTCTTCCATTTCTTAGCTGTCTTCGCAACAAAGGGCATATCTAGGGTATTTCAGAGGGAATTTCGGTGTCAAGTTATATTGGTCATCATTGGGGTCCATCACCTATCGATCGATTGGCATTGACATTTACCTACGCTCCAACTGCCTCTTTGTTTTCCCACCACATCAGATTCAGATTTCATAACTGGTTTATTTTTTCAAAAGATACATAAGTAGGTATTACAAAAAAAAGAAATGGAGTACAAAAACTTGTATAAAATAAAAACTGGATAATTATGGGATTACAATAAAATTAAGAACAACTCCCACAAAGGTGTGCACCTGTAGTACGTGGGCACTTTTGCGACTGTATAATTCCCGAGACAGTGGACGTTTTATAAAATACAAAATGAAAACTGAAAAACTGAATTTTAATGCAGGATACTACTACCTATTACTGCTACTGTTATTGCTCCAAGTTACTATTTATTTTATTTGGTGAAGGGACTGCGAGATCTGAAATAAAAAATTTCTACAATTTTACGAGGTACCTAGGTCCGCTGTCTCAAAAGATCTATGGCGTTTCTGGTGTTCGGCTACACAAGTACAACCCATATTTAACACTCGTCTCTACAACACTTACATTAATTTTATTGAAGTACCTATGGGATGGATTCAGAAATAGAAAAAAATGAGTCGTAATATTCTAAAGGTTTGTGGGTACATTTATAGGGTTGTAATTTGCAACTATAATTATACTGTTATTATTATAGCGTTGAGTAGTTCAATTTTTTAATACTTGCCTACTTAGTTCTTACTTATACTTACTTAATTCTTTTATACTGAGCATGTAACCGTGCACAGTTTTAGATAACTTGACACCCCCCCCCCCCCCCCCCAAATAATAGGGAAAACTCGCGGAACACTAGCTTTGTTCCAAGCGCGGTGAGAACCCATTGCGCACAAAAACTCAGTTCCAATCAGCTTCACTTCCGTAACTCAATTCCCGCACCATGTTCCCACCACCACGGGTGTAGAAACTTTCTGTACTCGGTTTAAGAAGTTTTTCGAACCCTCCAGGGATGAGTTTAGCTAGGTTCACATGGAGACGCAATTCCGGACGGCAGTCCGGCACGGCTACGCGTACTGCATTGCTATTGCTTGGATGCTATATCAAAATCTCCAGATATTTTCCGCTGTCGGATCCGTTGCCCTATCTGCGCAGAGGTTAAGCGGATTCACATGGAGCGGAACGAGTGCGGAAAGCGGAAGGACGGAAGGCGGAAAACCAGTGGAGGGGGCGACGGAGTCGGGAAGAGTGTTCACATGACTGTCTCTGTGGTGGACGGAATCATAATCTTCCTACTGAAAGCCATGCCATCCATGTTTTTGGGACGAAAAAACCCGATGGTGAAGTCGATTTTGACCAGAGTGGAAAATTGAGGATCTACCAAATGTTCAGCTCCTGAAATTGATTTTTTATGAATCAAAAACCTGGGAAATCGTCTGAAATCACCACCAATTTGTAGAATAACACTAGAAAAAGTGTCAACAGGTGGATCAAGACGATTAAAATGGTACTATCAATGATCAAAGATAATTTGGAAAAAAAAAAGGACCGTACCTACCTAATTCGTGTTTTGGGGGCCAAAATTGGTGGAAACCACCAGAAATAGCTATTTCAATTATTTTATATGAATGAAACAATAAATAAACAGCCATGATTTCTGTAGGTGTATGTCCAATAGAATAATAAACCCATGTGACAAGGACTTCGCAGCGTTTTTCAATCAAATTTTCGTTGAAATTCATTTTCAGTTCAGTTTTCCATTAATTATTTTCAAGCGTCAACATAAATCATGAACACGACGCGAAAATATTGCAACCTCTACTTGCGGTTGTCAACATTCCTGTCCACCGGAGCTCGACGGAATGCGGAAACGCGGTAGGCGGTATGAAAATTTCTTCCGCCGACCGCTGTCCGCCCCTTCCGACAACATGGCGGCCACTCTGTCCCAACAGCCAATCAGATTGCGTTCCGCCCTTCCGCTTTCCGCACTCGTTCCGCTCCATGTGAATCCTGCTTTACTGCGCGCACCTCTCCTGTTTGGTTGTTCAGCCATATTGAAATTCGACATTTGTGGTTGATTTTGCGGTTTCGAGTTGGAGCAATTGTTTGTTCTTTGCGTTTGTGTTTTGTTATGATTCCGCTGCCATGTGAACGCCTCTGCGGCAAAAATTCCGCCAAACGCGTTGCCGTGCCGGATTGCAGTCCAGAATTGGGTCTCCATGTGAACCTAGCTTTTCTGAACTCGAACTGAAGGAAACCTGGAACCTCCCCACAATTTCATTTCTCTGCTAACTCTCACGCTAAATGTGGTTGAAGCCTACTCAGGTCTCATTTTCGTTTTTTCTGTTTTCACAAAGAGCAGCTGTTCTCTATAGTGTTTTGTCGTTTTTGAAGCTATTCTTTGTGCTGGAAACAAAAATCACTTTGACAGTAGGTACACTTTACGAAGGTGGTGGTGGCGTGTATCAGGTTATTTTATGGCTATCTGCATTCTGTGACCGATGCTACACTAGCGCTTGAGGTGTTTCCAATCGCAGATTCCAAATGTTCCAATCGATGAGCTATTGATCTGGGAAAGATCTTTTTGGTTCGGGTTCGAAAACTCAAGTATGGTTCGATAACTCAGTTATGGTGCTTGGAACAAACCTAGATTGAATAGAAACTGATTACTAGCCAGTTTTATGGGTTAGTATTTGACTTCGACCGTTTAATAAAGTGACGGATAATTTTATCTGTTTTGTAATTTGTGTCTGCTATTGTAAAATAATCCAGCTTTTTTTCTTCATTTGCGGTATACAAGATGACATAATCGTTGAAATGTCTACATGACCGTCTCCTCATTTCCTAGTCTGTTATCTTATTTCTAGGGGAGGGTCAGTGACTGTGAACCTCGATTGTGGGTGAACCAAACCTCATTTTGATACTTTCGTGCTGAAAAATCCTTCAAGTATTATATGGATTTTGTTTTAAAAGTTTGAATGGTATAAATAACTGTTATTTTTTCAGAGGTCATTGATTACGCAAAAAAAATTGGAATAGATCCGCAATGCGAACCTCATTTGCTCCCTATCGCCCTCAAAGGGCTTATGGAGCCACTTCCTAAGGGTTGGAAACCATGGTAATGTGATTTTGTTATACATTTGTAATTAGTTGTCATAATTATTGTAAACCATTTGTGCGCATTTCTTGTTTAGAGCTGTAAGTTTTTAATTTATACTTTGAGCGCCTACATTGATTCGTTTCTCTTTCATTCTGTTCAGTTTGGATAAGTCTATTGACCGATGGTATTACTTCAATAAAGTTACCAAAGTCAGTCAGTGGGAACATCCGTTGGACCCTGTTTATAGGAATCTAGTCAAGCGTGGTCGTTCTGAAGGCTACAGCTCAGCCGGTATGTTCGAATATAATTTCTTTATATTTATTATTATTTGTTCTTTCAACTACATTTTTTGTTGCTATTGAAATAAAAATGTTACCGTTCCCTTCGTTACCGATCAAAACGCATTTAGTCTCATTTTTCTACATTTATGCATTTTGTCCACATTTATCATTGTAATAGAATTTCACCGGTCCCCTTTTTACACATTAAAAGCGTATTTTGGTTTATTACTTTCAGTAATGAACCAAAGTCGAGCATCTAAAAAAAAGTACCCCCCTCCCCCAACATTCGATGATTTCGTTTTCAAGATACGTAGAATCAGAAAATGGAATAAAACAATTTCTGTCGGTCCGCCGTACTTCTTTTCTCATAGTTACCACGAAAATTAATGAAATTTGGTTTGTGGGTTCCATTTGGCTAGTTGGACGGCGTTACTGTCAGTAATCTCTAAGGAGATGACAAAAATAGGGGGGTTGAAATTTCCTGGGAGCCGTTATCTCGAATTTTCTCATGGGTTGGGCTTGAAGTTAATATGTTTTTGTATGAATGAAACTGTAGACTTCTCAAGAACCCTCATATCCTTGTGTGCTCCGCTGTTCTTAGCTTGTACTTAGCTGAAGTCGTCAACGAGCTCATGCTTAGATGACATTCTTAGGAAATAAATCGGAATGCTGACGCGCGGTTCTCCTATTTTTTCAGTCGAAGGCAAATAGGTCGTTGACAGATCAAGCAATCCTCTCCTGAAAAACCTCCCACCTACCTGCTCCACTGCTACGCTCCTCAGATTCTCACTGACGAGTGTTTGTTACAGTTTGGCCAAATCTCTTCGCACTCTTGTGAACGTCCCGTGTAATGCATGAAATACTCAACTACATTTGTATTTATATCCTAAGCTAGGCATAAATTTCCTTTTGGATTAAACCCCTCAATTCTGGGACACTTCACTCTGAATATTGATTCTTGTTAGCCTGTTCTCAGTCTGTGCACTACAGTGTATCATGACAGCTGAGTTGTATTTCACTTGATGATTTACCTATTTCCAAAGTTCAGAGCTGATTTTTTTGCGTGCGCTCAAAAACGTTCGCTGAAATAGTTAACAGGAGCTTGTAATTGATTCAGTGCGTTGTATTTATTACAGCTGAAGATGATTCGAAAGGTACTGCCCGAGAAGATCTGAAAAGTTTTGAAGAAGTTTCAGATTTGCTCTCCTCCAATACAGACAGACCAGAGGTTCCTGATGACAATATGGTACGCCTTTGAGCTCTCATATCTTCTGCCAGTATTATTCGTGGTTTAGTTAGGGGCGGTGACGGCTTTCATCAGATTCTCCTGGCTGACTCAGTTGTTCTTTGTTTTCTGTTCAGTTCATCGATAAAGGAAGACCTAAAACTCATCAGCCGTTGTTGTTGAGAAGAAAGCAACTCCAGAGTGATGCCCAGCAGTCACCGATTTCTTCACTCCAAGTTGCCAAGCTGATGAATAATACAATGCGAGGTGACGTTTTGGTGTTTTGTTGTGCGAATATTCGTTGCTCGATGTGATTATTCAAAAATAAATTGATTATAATGGCGAATAACTTGTACATTGCATGAACCGTAAAATTACGTGATAAATACATATAGGTTGTCCCACGAACACGAAGTCAAAAATATTTGTTCCAAGAAAGTGTGTTATGTGCGAGATTTTGGAGTCAAAAATCGGTTTAATTGCTAAAATCACCAAACATGTTCGTACATTTATCGCAGGTGGTATAGAATGGTGACTCCAGGCATAAAAAGACGGTTTTCTGTAGTCTAAAATATTTTTTTCTCTAAGAAATGGATCACATTCGAGTTTTGTGATGGAAATCATGAACTTCGAAAATGTGATCATAATTATGGTCATGTTGTATGACTGGGAATTTGGTCTTCTTATTCACGAGTGCGTGAGAGGGAGAATGTGTATTCTTTCGTCAGACATTTATTGCTGCTATTCAATGTTGCAGACACAAGTTTCCTGGATGTGAGCGACTCTACTGATCCACAGCCCCCAAACAGATTCCAAAACTCGGACCTCGAGCAGGAAGACTCTGTTATTTTTGTAGGCTCCAAACACCTCCAGCCGCTCCAGCGAAGTCGTACGTTGGACCCCATACCTACATTCACTTCCAATGCCAAACCGGACGCACCCCCAATAAAAGGCATACTGCGTGAATCCTCATTTTCTGGTTTGCCGAATAGAAATCTATCAAAACCCAATGCGTTACAAGGTATGTAACTATTTTCGTATCCCTCAACTGAAAATATTATCAATCGTAGATAATAAGTATCAATCTCTTCAAGTATTCATCTTTAAATATGTAACACTTGTCTACTGAAATGGTGAATTAGCTGGTTTCTGCAATATTAGAGACTTCCTAAGAGATATGTTCACCGTAAAACGATGGCTAGATGATACGGTGATATGCTGTTAATGGTGGTGGTTTCTAAATGGTTCCAGAGGTACAATACCTACGTTTCTACCATATCTACAATGCAGATTATGATATAGTTCTGTGCTTGGGGCGTTGCACCTTCCGATACGGCCAACGAGTGTATCACCTGTAACTACTGGGTACTCCACAATTCGTTATGATCTTCTTGGGAGACTCGTTCTTATTTTCAAGGTTCTGGAGTCTACTGTGGTGACCCAAAAGGGTGTCAGTGAGGGAGGCTAGTGGGATCCCTTACTCCTAACCCCTAGATCCAGTACTACAGCCAAATGTGGGCTTGGGGGTCCCAAGCGATGCTTACCCTTTCAGGAGTATCTCGGACGATTCAGGTGTATCTATCAGTGCCTTTTTGGTGCTGTCTTATGACTTCACCAGACCACTCAAGATCTGCACAGTCGACGCCGACGGTCCCTACACCCTGCTGCCAGAAACTGTTTCAATTACTTGAATATTCCTGCTGCCAACAATTATAATAATTGGGTAGTAACTCTGGAATTGATACCTATAACGTGATTCACAGTATTTATTGTTATCAGGGGAGCTCTCGGGATCAAATAATGATCTAGAAGACGAGAAGAAGAGGTCAGTCCGTTTTGCAGATACGGAACGCAAATCTCTGGATATCAGGTTCCAGTTCTCTGATGACTCTGAGGATTCTTATTCGGTTAGTGGAATGGTACACGGTATTGTTTATGGGGAAAATGTTACAAATCAATTTGCATACAGTTTGCATTGATGTGTAAAAACATGCCAATGTTCACAGGAAGAAGATGCTGCTGACAGTGGCTCGAGTTCAAGCGCAGAAGAACCTGGATCTCATGGAAATGGTAATGATGGAGTTTATTTGGATCTATACAGAAAACCGTGTTGTTACATTGCAATTCAGCTCTATATTTCCAAACTAATCTCGAAGTATTTCTGTCTTTAAGGGCGAGCAAAGGAACACAAACGTAGTAAACAAAAATTCAACATAACTGCAAATGATTTAGAGCTGGTTAATAAAAAAATTAACGCCATTAACGTTAATAAAATGAAGGAAAAATTCGTCATTTCTCAAGCTGCGCTGGAAATGGCGACTCTCGGCAATGGTTCGGACGAGGATACGGATGATAGTAACAATCACCCAAGACCGCCTCCATCATTCAAAGGTGCAAATTTTTCCAAGGAAGAAAAAACGGGGCGGTTTCACGTTTCTAAGGTTCAGGTTACACAACCTCCCGACCTTGATCAACCTCGACAACCTAATCCTGAACTAGTCAAAGGGGATCAGGAAAGTTTGAATGAGTTAGGCACTGTGACAAAAGAAGAAGCAACTCGCGACCTCATTCCCGAAGAGGTAGATGAAATAGCAAAGCAGAAAACGGCCGAAAGATTGGCCCAGATAGAAGAACGTATAACAAAAGAGATTCAGGAGAAGATTGCCATTTTGAAGCAACAACAGGTAAGAACGAGAATGTGTGTGTACTTTCATATTTCAAAATGTACCTATGTTGAAAAAGTTCATTCATGTTTAGTACAGGAGGGGTATAGTCCAGATACAGGTGATGCTAATGATGATTCTTTTGTAGAGCAATATTCTTTCAAAGATGTCAGCAGAACTGTTGGAGGAGCAAGAAGCTGAAAAGGCAAAAATACTGGAAGAGCACGGTGCCAGACTTCAAACGTTGAAACAGAGCTTAGAGGATGAATTAGTGTCTAAAGAAAATGAAGTCAGGTACGTGATAGCTGTTCTTAGAATAAAACCGAGCTGCATTTCGATGTAGGGTGTTGGTATCAACATCTTTGTGGTACTGATATTTTGTTTTTGATCTACGGTGCCATACAATTTAATTTCAGAGCTCAGCACAAGGGTGAAGTTGATGAGTTGGTTGAAAAACTTAACAATGAAAGGAGTAGTTTGATGGCAGAAGCTGAAGCTCACCATGAACGCATGCTGAGCAAAGCAAGAGAAGAAGCTGAAGAGAAGTTCAACCAAGCGAAGTCGAAAATCGAAACTGAGTTCGAAGCAAAGCTCCAAGCTCAGCGAGAAAAGTTAGTTTCTTTTGTTACCAGGAAAATTTCAAGTTTTGGTTTATTATTCCGTGAATAATACACCTATGTATTCGCTCAGCAAAAAAATTTTATAACACCCCCTCAACATTTTTTCTTTTCCGTTCTTGTCCGTACGCCGTCCGCCGTATCACGTGTACAGGCTTCATTTTTGGTCTAAAAAAGTCGTTCTTTCGCACACATGCTCCATTTGGGCCCTAGTTGTGTCCCGAAACTTAGCAGCCCGATCGGAATATACCCAGGGGTGTTATGAGTGAAAGTGTGTATAAAAATAGGTACTTTTTGTGTTTTAGTAACATGTTGGTAACATGAGCTTTTGAGGTATCGTTTTCCAAGTTTTTGGGGACGAGAAGACCGTATATGAAGTCGATTTTGACCAAAGTGGAAAATTGAGGTTCAGCTCCCAAAATTGAATTTTTTATGACTCAAAAACCTGGGAAATCGTCCGAAATCACCATCAATTTGTATAATAACACTAGAAAAAGTGTCGATACGTGGATCAAGATGAATAAATGGCACTACCAATGATCAAAGATAATTTGAAAAAAGGGGGGGTAACTAATTCGTGTTTCGGGGGCCAAAATTGGTGGAAACCGTCGGAAATAGCTATTTCAATTGTTTCACATGAAAGAAACAATAAATGAACAGCAACATTTCTGTATGTATGTCCAGCAGAATAATAAACCCATGTGACAAGGACTTTGCAGCGTTTTTGTATTGACCTAGTGGGTTACTCTTTCCTTTTATTATATTAGAGGTTTTACTACCAGTGATTCTATCACTACACTGTGTGTAGATAGAAGTAGAATTTCTTAGTAGATACCTACTAACTAAAGTACGTTACTTGTTGAAGAGTTGTGGCAGAAATCGAGAGTCTGCATGCAGCTGAGGCTGCGCGAATAGATGAGTTGAAAACCTTTAGTGATCAAAAAGTTGAAGAAATTAAAACGCAATATGAGGTTTTGGAAAAAGAAGAAGATGCCAAATTCAAGAAGGTGAGTTACCTACCGTTCCTGCTGTTGACATATTCCATATTCCTTCAACCCTTGTCCTTGTATCGTGATTTATTTCCATCCAGGAAGCGGTCAAGCTGGAGAGTGACTTCAGCACAAAAATGAACGCGCTCAAGCTTGAAAAAGAAACTGAGCTGTACAGAATCAAAACCGAATGGGACGATAAAATCACAGCGACAGCTCTTCAACATCGCGCGTCTCTGGAGGGTTTGATGGCTGAGCATGACCGGAGCATGTCCGTACTGAAGCAGCAGTTTCAAAAGGAAGAAGACGAGCTCAAGAGGAGTCACGCTGAGCAGATTGAAGCTTGGAACGTGCGGTTGAAGAAGCTTGTTGATAAAGAACCAAATTCCCTTTCTGTGAACAGGTTAATCCATTTTTTTTTAAATTAGATTTTTCAATTTCGTGACAAGAAGCTGCATGGGAATTCAAATGCGCAGGCACTTTCTGTGTTTATATACCTAGTTGAAAATTTCAGTATGAAAACACAATATTACGAGGTCAAATACAGTTTATTTTTGGGTGGGTATGGGAAGGCCATCTTCTTTGTAATAATCTTCAGTTAAAAGCTTTTGTTAAATTCATTGATCATCATAATCTTGCTTATTTGTGTGACACACGTGGACAGGTAGGTGATATAAACTAGGTAGTACTTATCTTTCGCGCCTTTTTCCACCATGTAGGGCTACACCCCTATGGAGAGATAATCTTTCTCCTCACTATTCCGGATGACATGAACAGGTCTATATCAGTAAAGTCCTGCAGGTAATCAGATACCGAGCAGACGTTTTCAACATTAAGACAACGTGGAGGGGGTGGGAATATATATATACCTAATCATGAATAATAGAAATAGAAATCCATGGCAATCAGAATCAAGAACCAAATGTAACAACTTACGTACGTACAATTGGAACTCTAACTGAAATTGCAGGATAATTTTACTTTTGTTGGTGGCTCTACGGCCCCTGCAGGCACAGGCAAGATATTCTAGCTTTGTTTGGTTAGCACTTCCTAAGCCCTACAGCCAATCATTGTGGAGGAACTCCCTCACTGCTTTCTATTTTCAGATTCCTTTTCAGTGATGGTGATTATTTTTATTAAGAAAATGCCATATACAGGCTGGTCTTCATAACTCACAATATCTATCAACATTATTTCTGATTATTTATTGTGTTTCTATGTGCAGGGACTTTGAGAAAATGAGATGTGAAAAAAGACTGCTCGAAGATAAGTATAGATCCCTGAAGGACAAATACCTTCAGTTAAAGACTGATATGAAAATTGCCGTTGAACGGAAACTTCAAAGTAGAGCTAGAAGAAGAAAAGACGTTTTATCCGGGTTTGTAGTGTGGATTATCGTATTGAAGTGTAGTAGGTAACTAACTGTTCGTGCTTTGTCATAATCACGTTGACAACATTTGTTGCAGTTTTGAGAAAGACACAGAAGATGACAAGCATGGAGTTGATCATAAAACTAGAAATGAAAAGAACAGAAACAATAACATAGTTGAAAATGAAGTTGTCGTGGATGAAAAAATAAGAAGTAGAAACCCTCGTATCAACATTGAACAAATAACTCTGAAGGATCCTCAGAAGGAAGGAGGTGAAAACGACCCATCTTCCGATGATCAGTATACTTCGTTATCATTGACGTTACCCACTGACGATCAAAGGAGTAAGTATCACAGAACAGTTATAGATCATTTAGGGCTGATAGATGAGTTTCATTGTGAAAGTTTCGTTGGATGTGGGTGGACCTGCAGCTTCGATCATCTATGTTTACATAGATAATCGAAGCTGTTGATCCACCCAACTTTGTATTCCATAATTTTGTATATAGAGTCCATCGTGGGGGGGGGGGGGGATATTTACTTTTCCCTCAAGTATATTGTTGGTGATACGTATGGAAACTCGCACGTACCTAAAAGTTTACCTAGTTAACAACTATACGGCTCATGATATTTTATTTTGCTATTTCTTCCTCATTACCGAGGTTAGAGGTTTTGTATTGACGAATGAACCAGAGGAATCCTCCGAAAAATATCGTTTCATATATGTTTACCAGTCTTTACCCAGTGCCTTGTGACCTAATAGGTATACTATAGAAACAGCATTCCAGGCATGCTCAAATTTCGAGGGTACCTATGTGTGGATTGGCCCTCAGATGGTCGTATAAGAATGTCATCATCTCCAGCTGCAACTTCTGTGCATGCACAAATGGGAAATTCTGACATGATTATAGTGCAGGGAACTAAAGTAATCCCAGAGTGGAGGTATCCTTGATGAGAGGGGAAATTCACTCTGGTCGTCTGGTCAGTCGACCAATTTCGATGACATTTTAGGGAATAACGAATCGTTGGTCCCAAAAAAATAGTTTCATATGAATTTCAGTAAGATTGGAATGACCTAATGTTTACGTATTAGCAAGCAACGGAATCCTTTTATGGATTATATTGCTGCTCCTAACCAAATTTGAAGAAAATTTTGGGGATTACGGAGCTTGTCCCATATGGTCCCTATGAGTTTTGTGCGACGGCTCAGTGCGAGTGTCTGTGCATGAAAAAACAATAGTTCTATTCGACTGACAAAATATGTAACACAATAGTCCGTTTCATATTTTTTTAAGATGATTTCTTGGGGAGCTGCAGGTTATGGGGCTCACAATATAGGACTATCGAAGTTTCGAGCTATGACCCAAAAAGTATTGCGGACCACTGCCCTAGACAAAACTTCGGAAAATCCTTGACTCAGACTGATTTTTTGTATTTAAAAATTTTCCAGGTTTGAGTATAAGCCCGATTAAGACTGAACCAGATCTCAAAAGAAAGTATTGCCGGGGTAGATTTAAAATAGAGTGCCGAAAGGAAGGTCAGGTTAACGTTTTAGATGAAGTGCGGAGTCAATTAAAAGAGCTAGAAGAAATTGAAGAGCAGATCCCTGCCAACTCGCAGGGTGATACGTACCTTCGCTATCCTTTCCATGGACCAGGTATACATAATTTCAGGATTTTCTCCGCGTTGTCATCCCTGTAGTGTCACTTCGCACTCCTTTAGGTTTAGAATGGAATCAAACCTTCAAGTTTTTAGATTATCACTTAAGAATGTACAATAACATTAGGAACCGACAATAGCATCTTGGCTCTTGATTCCCTGTAGTTCAAAATCTAGTGATCTATTCTGTGAGTAATAGTTAAATAATTTTCAGGACTCAGTACAAGTGCTGAAGTTGACTTCTATCGCCACCGAGTCATCGTAGAGCAAGAAGCTGTCCGAGCTGCTAGGGAACGTTTGCTTCAACAAAAGAGAGAACTTGAAGCCAGGCAAAATATCCTTAGAACCAACAACAACTCTAGCAACATGCAACAGTTACAGCAGGTCAACTTGATTATGTACTTTAGATGCCATTGATCATAACCCGGTTAAGCTGGCAGTTATTGTTTTATAGAAAAACCTTTATGGCTCATACACGAGAGTACAAGTAGAGCACTGTAAAACTGAAACCATTCCTTCTGTTGCCCACGGTGACGCCGAGCATTGAGTGGTAACCTTTGTATCGAGGCTGTCCACAACGAGGACAGCCTGCTTTTAAATAAAGGTTGCCAGGGACCAGACAATTGAAAAAGCTTGGTGTAACCGTCTTAATGATACTAAGGGCCTTGTTTCACCAACGCGGATTATCCAGAGTTCAATCTCGGCTGAGGTTCAAGCCATTGATTCTGAGAAAAGACAGTTTCACGAACGCCTAATCTCGGAATAACTCGCGCTAACGGCGCATTAAAGTTAATACCTCGTTTCAGGTAGTTTAAACCTCGGATCTACGGTTGATTCCAATTCTCCACCAGGCCATCGCCATTTTGAAATCTATTTTATCAGTGTTTTTCATGCTTATCAACTTCCATCAAACGTTTCATGCGATGAATCGTTTCACTGAAGTGTTTGAGTCATCCTCGGATGAAGATTTCAATGAACTTCTGGAAGTGGCCGTGCCCAGACGGCGGATAATTCGCCAAAGGGTCGAGCATTTCCACAAGTGGGATGACGGCGATTTTTTCGCTAGGTTCCACCTTCCCAATGGAAGGATGAGCTTCGTGCTCAATGCAATAGAAAGCCTTCTAGTTTTCGAACCAGAAAGGTGAGTCCAACCAAAAATGTGTAATAAATATAATTTTACACCAAACCAGGTAGGCAACAACGTCGGACCCATCATTATTTATTTCCTCGAGTAGCAAACCTTCTTAGTATGTGGTAGGTACTTGCAGACTGCGTTAATAAGTACATGAATAACTTCTTCTGCATACAGCGAATTATTGTAAAAAGTTTATACAAGAGCCTAGATAGGCTATCTATAATTTATTACAAGAGCAGTAGGTAGAATGGCAATCAGCTCTCTCGAAAGATGATCTTTTGTAGTAATGACAGAGTTGAGTAGAAGTTCTCAGAATGACAGAGGCATAAGTGAGGAAAAATCGCGAAACTTCCACACCTGGTTACTATCGTACAGTTTAATGTCTCCACAACAATGGATGGTGGACAAAACGTTCCTAATTATCCATAGAAGAAATATCACAGATCCACCACTCATGGATCAGCATCTCTCCTCCATGTCGTCTGCAATACGGGATTGGTGTTTCTGGGGATAGCAATGCTGATGCAAACTAAAAAATCTCGGCTTAAACCCAAGTTCGGCTAAACCGCGGATCAAAAACGTTGGTGAAACTGTCGAAGCCCTGAACCGCAGATCAAATTTGAATCCAGGATTTATTGATTCCTGGTTTAAGCTGCGTTGGTGAAACCGGTCCTAATTTACCAATCTAATCCAGATCCTGTGTTAGTCGCCTCCGATGTTAACTAACTCAATTGACTCTGTTGTAAATCAAAATCAGTGTTTGAGCAGTAGTGTTTTGAGTTTGCATGAATGTATTAATTTGATTTTACAGCAAGAACGTGACCTCACAGAAATGGAAGTGTCATTGCATAGAACTCGGGCTCTACTAGGTGAGAAGATGATAAGACTGAGACTTCTAGGTCAAACCTTGAACAGGTTGGTGGATGAGTCGCCCTCGCCGACCAATCAGAGCAGTGCGCTGAAGATCGAACAAGCCCTTTCTCCAGGTAATTTGTTATTGTTTGTTGCACTGTAAAATCATCTTTGCGCGATGCAGTACAAAATTTGATGAATACAGGGTGTGCAAAACGGAATCGAATGCTGAATGGACTATCGAGTGGATTCCAATCCAAAATGTCTCCTGGCAATTTGAGTTTTTCTCAAAAATCGAAGAAAATCACACTTTTTAAAGATACAAACAAAATTTAATTACTACTACCTATTGAAAAGCCCATCCTTTCATAATATGTTATTTTGAAGATTTTTTAAATAATTTGAACCCCCTAAAATCTTTGATTAAAAATCAATCTTCTGCGAATCCCAGGAAAGTTGAAAATTTTCAAAGTGCTCTAGCTCAACAAAGTGGCCCTCATATCACATTTGCCGGAGACGGGAAGAACGTGACGTGCGAAATCAGGGTTAAAAGCTTGATTTACGAGAAGAAGAAAACTTGTATTGTCAAATAACTCGAAAACAATGGGTTAAAAAATGCTATGACATTTTCGATCGGAAGTGAATCAAAAAATCTATTCCTGGCTTCTTGCAGACCTGTTTTGTATTGGTGATAGCATCTACTGATGGCTACGTACATCGTCTTCATCAGCCTACTACCGGTGCCTTTCCTGTGACTACCATGGGGGAATTAGTGATGTTATGCATTGCGGAATTAACGACCAGAAAATTTGAAATTAATGATCAGCGAATTTTCAGAGAAAATGAAGCTGTTGCAATGGGTCCAAAATTTTCAGAACATGAATTTTTGAAAACTTACAGGTAAATCCGTTTCAGAGCATCCTGTATTCATCCCTAGATTTTATCAAAAATTTATACGTGTATATACAGTATATTATACATATAGGTATGTGTATTTGTGTCACTCCAGACGATATCTGACCTTGGGTACATTATTAAAATTCCAAATTTTGCCAAAATGTTCGTATAGCCGAACAAAAGGATGAGTTTTAAGATGAGCAATTTTCAAAAATTCTAAGGGGGTCAAATTTGAGTTTTTAGGGGTCAGAAATCGGTAAAAACTGCTAAAATCGCGAACAATTGTAAAATCACTGAAAGTGGTACCTATGGGGTGAGTAAAGACTGAAAGGACCACTTCAGTTGTTTTTCGTACAGAATAGGGGGTCGAATTTGGATTTTGAGGGGGTCAAAAATTGGTATTAATGTCTAAAATCTATATTAATTCACCTGACGTCTGGCATGGTGATTTACGACAGAGGGACTATTTCGATTATAGAAATATTTTCCTCGAAAAAGAGTGGTTCAAAGTCGATTTTATAAAGGTCAAAAATCTGTAAAAATGGCTAAAAACACGAAAAATTGTATAACCCGTGGTGGTAAACACGAAAAGTGGTATGGTTTCTCGCTAAGTATATCATCTTTCTACAAAATAGCACGAATATTCTTCGAAAATTCGCTCTTATAGCCATGCTTCGTGACTGGAACTTGCGTTTGACGTTTCTGCAATAACATAATTATCTTGGTTTATGTTTTAATGTTGTGGGCTGACCCATTCTAGAATAACACTATTATGCATCAGGTGGCGCTTTTCCTGCTGAAACCGCGTCGAACACGGTCTTGCACAATCTGGAAAATATTAATTCCGAAATTAAAGAAATACGCTCACAACTGAGCAAACAGCAAGTCGGAGGTATGTCTAATGTTATGGCATTTGCAACACCTGTTAATATGCTTTCTACACAGTCCGATGCTTTCTGGTTATTTTGAAATGTAGCTGTGGACGGTAAGTTAACGGACTAGGCGGAACATGTCACTCACTGCTAAAGACTAGCATACCAAATATGAGTTGTAATGCTTCTGCTGTTCGCTACTTTCGTTTGTGGTTTTACACTGAAGTTCGTATAGGTAGAGGTCAGGTACAGCTACCAATATTTGAAACCAAAGCCAGTTCCACTAGGGAGTGTTTTTTTTTTTTTTTGTATCTCAGAATGTTTATGTTCTGTTCATTATTCAGCATTCTTTCTCAAATTATAGTGCGCGCGCGCGCATGTGTGTTTGTGTGTGAGCATTGGCTTTTTCCAGACTGGTTTCTTTTTCTTCTTTTTTCCCTCTCTTCCTCAAGCACGTAGGTCCTAGATAGATATTTTCGGTGTGTGACTGTGAGCGTAACACTTCTGTACTGTGGGCTTAGTTACTGCCACACTGTGTGCTGTTCATGGTATTGATAGTATTGTAATGTACCGGGCGTTGATTTGAGGTTGAGGATGGTACTCCTAAATCTCGCACATAGAGCATTACATAATTATATTAATTTTAGTTGGTTATTGGATGAATAACACAATGGTATAAGGGAGAGTGAATCGCGTACAAGGTGCTATGGCAGACTGAACCAAAGGGCGATGTCCTGAGGTGAGTTCGGGAAAACTGGGTGGAGCTGACCAAAGCAGTTCCGTCGAACTGGCTCATAAAGCTGCGTTCACATGGATGCGGAAATGTGTGAAGTGCAGAAAATGCGGAAAAGTAGTGGGGGAACTGCGGAAGTGCGGAGTGTGTTCACATGGATGCGGAAAGGAGGTGCGGAAACTTCCTCAGCCTTGACAACAAAGATAAACAAATAGGCTTTGTCCCGCCCAGCTTTGCCAAGCCAAGACTTCCAACGACCATGAACCCCATATTTCGGTTGATTTTTTTTTTTCGTTTCATATTCTATAATAATTAATTCTGTATTTACGGTTAAAATAGTTTTTGTTCAAAACGTTTGTTTTTGCGTTATGACAAGAGCCCTAAAGGAAGGATCAAATGAGAACATTGAAACCTCAACCAAGTCTTCTGTAAGGTCACTGACAAGCTACATCCCTATACTGTTAACTTGTAGGTAAACTCGATATAATACAACAAAAACTCAGTATAATAATTATTATAATTAAAAAAACATTCAGTAGGTATGTTTTACAATAAAACAAAACCTGGAAGACCTCACGTCGTGCCTGCAATCGAAAAAAAAATTATTTTTAAAAAAGCATAACATACGCAAAAGGGCCTGAGGACCATTTTTTCGAACACGTTTTTCTAACAACGTGCCATATCGGACACAAAGCCGTAAAAAATCGAATCCTATGAAAAAGGCACTGAGGCCCTTTTCGCATATTTCATGAGAAGGAATGATAACATGGATGATGGTAGCTTAAAATATTTCACCATCATGACATGGAAATCTAGCCCAACTTATAAATGGAAATTCCACCTGTACCAGGAACACTCATACACCAAATACCTACTAGTTATTGAAGAAATCATTCAAGAAACAACATTGTCCTGCTGGAGTAGGGGGGGGGGGGGGGGGGAGGGCGCAGAAGGTAATTGCGCACTCATGCGGTGCGGAAAATATCAAAATCTCCAATATGCGAACAGTCCGCTCCGAAAGTCGACCTGCGGAAGAAGTCCCTCCACTCGATCCTTTGCTCCAGCCAATCAGGTGGCGTTCCGCACTTTCCGCTCCGTACTTTCTGCATCCATGTGAACCTAGCTTAACACCCAGCAAACTGGAATTAATTAACAGCAAATAGAGATCTCGGAGTTCATTCAAAGTTCGGGAACACTGGAGAGTACTGACTGGTATTCTTTCAAAACGTTGTAAATGGTATTCACATCCACAGTCGAAGAAGAGTAAGCTGTGAATATTGTGGGATGTGCTTCCCATGGCAGCAAGTCCTACCGACTGCACAAAATGTAATGTTCGCCCCGGTTGATTTGAGTTTGTCGATGTTGATGCTACTCATAAATCCCGCACACACAACATTACATATATTATTTGGTTATTGGATAAATAACACAGTGGTATAAGGGAGGGTGAATCGCGTACAAGTTGCTAGGGCAGACTGAGTTCGGGAAAACTGGGTCGAGCTGACCAAAGCAGTTCCGTCAAACTGACTCGTAACAGTATTAAAGATTGGTTTTACTTGGCCCTCCACAAGTTTCATAGTTTTGACCAGATTTAACCAGTTACAAATGGTAATTTTTGCAGGCGCTGTATCAGACGACGGTTACCCCCGGCCGCCCATCAAAAGTGTCAGACCCCATCGACGGATGCCGAGCAACAAAGCGGAAATCGAAGCCAGGATTCAGGGGTTGAGGGATTGGCTAGAAAAACCCCCGTCCAGCAATATAGATTGGAATCAGTTAACTTTGTAACTTAATTTCTTCTTTATATTATGTGGTTATTGACGAAGATGGTAGTGGAATACCGAGTGCTTCTGTCCATGTACAGTAGGTACTACAAGGGTCTCAACCTGTGGTTATCCAATCATCGCGACCTGTGGCTCCGCGATATTTTTTATCTGAATAGAAGAGCTAAAAGGCCTAGCAATAGATCACAGAAGGTCTCTTTCTGAATTTTTGTAAGCGACGGTTACCATTATTCATGAATAGACGTGTTGGGTTTTATTGTTCAAGTTGTACAGAATTACTTTGTTTCTCTTTCCATTCAAATTTGTATAAGGTTATAGTGTTGAGTTTCCAAACAAGGGCACCAGACTTGAATCGCTTCAGTCTCCATCAACGCCTCAACTAAAACATTTTCTTAATTTGGATTTGATTTCCGACTCTGTTCGTTGGTCATGAAAAATCATCCTTTAGGCATAAAGGATATTACCCAACTTGAAATGCCAAGTGTTTTGTTTCCAACGCATTATGAGATAGAGAGGAGTCATTCTAAAGAGTTACGTGCTCTCTCTGATACTAAAAACCCGCCGTTGACAACGAAAGTCACAACAACCTGGCAACTACATGACTAATGTGGAATCACAGTACGATAGCACTGTCTTACTAGACTCGTTATACTACAGGTTGGGGCCCGGTAACTTGCTGATTTGAAAGGTGGATAAGGAAAAAGTATTACAGATTTCAGTTTAATTCTGTTTTTCATCTGAAAGGACATGGTTCGTTTTTTTGTTTCACACCGTTTTAAAATAACATCATTCAAGTGAAGTCAGACGATTTTTGAAGTTTCTATCCACTCTTTCTAGCATATCGATCGGTATGTTGGTGATAGCGTGCTGGATGTTGGTGTTCAAGTGAGCCAGTGTCCTTGGATGATCGTTGCAAACAAGGGATTTGAGGTATCCCCATTTAAAAAACGCGCACCAGGCACGGAAAGTCGTCTCTTAAGGAGATGAGGCGGTCCGGGAAGTGTTCCCTCAAAAGTCCCGTCGAATATCGTGCCGTGTGGGCTGTCGCTCCATCCTGCTGGAACCAAACGTCCCCCAGATCCAATCCTTCGAGCTTTGGGAGGAGAAATTCCTCAATCATTTGAGGATAGCGAGCTGAAGTCACCGTTAACGCAACGGTTATTTTCTTTGAAGAAGTAAGGACCAAGTTCTGAGACAGGTCTGGGGTTTTTCTTTCGCATATTTCCACTCACCCAGAATTTGTCCACCCTACAAATGATGGATTGCCAACCAGGAACTGGAGCTCCAGGGTGAAGATTAAACTGTGTACGGAAGGCCCGCTGAGTTTTGACTATCGAGAGGCCATTAGAGAAGTAAGCCTCTACGGGGAACACGTGCTCCTCCTTTGACCAACGCATGACGGTAAATAAACCCAAGTGAAACAAAACTTCAGGACCTCCCCTAACGAATGAGAACCTCCCCACCCCCGATTGGCGCCAAATACAAATCAGTAAGTAACCGGGCCCCACCCTGTATAAGATCTATTAGTATCCATGCTACCCAAAACATTTTTTGAGGATTGAAATGAAACAGAAAGGCGCTGGTGTTCATTTCCTTGACAGTGAAGTCTTATATGAAATAAATACCCCTACGCAATAGTGTTCCTTAAATGTCCAACAGGTCAGCTGCGTTCTCCCCTGTATTTGCTGTCATTATGAAGCAATTTCTGTTTTTTCCAGACCATCGAATTTTAAATAGTCAACATTAATAAATATGTTTAATATTCGATAATTAATAAATAAGATGGTCCCCACTTCAACTGAATTTTTAAACTTGTGTTCAAAGTACTTGTCAGGTCAAAGCGAAGGCAGCTTGGTTTTTATTTGCCTATCTGACGAGGCTCTTATGAAACAGTAGTCATTTTTTTTTCAAGCGAAGTCTGGTTTTTGATTGTTTCTTCACTTATTTTTGTTTTACACTCTCACATCTATTAAAAGAGAGCGGATTTGTTGAGCAGTTTTTCCGATAACCAAATTTTATTTCGTAATGAAAATCTGCTTCATTTTTCATTATTTGACATCTACCAATTACCTATTTTCGCCGTATTCTCGTTCACTGATTACATCGGACTACCCTAATAGTGTTCAGAAATGTTTGTTAGTAATAAGCAATGGAATCCTCGAGCACGAATTCAAAGTGGTCAATATTTTCTGCAAACTATAATCTATCGTACTTACTCTCTCTACGGAATACATTTTATCGAAGTACCTATATTAGATTATATCGTAGCTAGCGAAAAAGATACGTTACCGAAAATAAATTATAGCAATAACTGATAGCGGTCTTACGAGATTTAAATATTTGAAATTTGTAACCTTGATATAAATTTAATTTATTGTAACAGGATTGTACTGTTTACCTACGGTCGAAAAATAGCACAAATCAAGACTAGCTTTGTACCTACCTTCTGTATAAAGATAGTACTATTAGAGTTTTTAAATAATGGGAAAGTAGTCAGTTTTCTAGTGTTACGAGTCCTTTGTTTTTGAATTGAGCTCCTTGGCTGTCTTTTTCGGGATGTGACAGATTACAACAAGTAAAAATGCTAATTCAGGTTTGTGTTGATCGATTTGGTCCCGAGAAGCATTTCATTCAAGACTGAACTGGTCACTTAACATTCACAGCTTCCTTAACCCGCTCCCTGAGAAGATATCCTTTCTCAGCCGACAGTCGAATCCAGGCACCCAGGGTTTTACGAATCTCGAACGAACTTAACACCATCCACAACCCTTATTTCAGCCGTTTCCCTCAGTTTTTCGCATTTCTCTTGATTTTGTATCAATTTCTGGTGATCCACCAGAAATTGTTCCCAAAAAATTTGATCCACTTACTTATTGGGAGATCCACCTTTTGGTTTATTATTCTGTGAATAGTACACCTACATATTCGCTCGGGAAAAAATGTTTTCAACACCCCCTCAGAATTTTTTCTGTTGCGTTTCAAGGTGCGTAGATTCCAAAAAATGCAATTTCCGTACGCCATCTACCTTTATTTTCGGTCTACAAAAATTTCTCTTGCACACAGGTTCTAACGAAGTTTCAGCCTTAAATTTACCTTACATTTTGGTCTAAAATCCTCGTTCTTTCGCAAGCAGGCTCCATTTGGGCCCTAGTTGTGCACCGAAAAAAGGCAGCCGATCGGAATACACCCAGGTGTGTTTTGGGTGTAAACACAGGGATTTTTCGAGTTTTTTTTTTTTTTTTTAGGTTTTAGTGAACATGATTTTGTGAGGTATCTTTTTCCATTTTTTATGAAACTGTAATTCCTGGGCCGGCTCCAGTACATTTACGGCTTTCCTGGGCGAAGCCCGAGGGTAGGTATTGACCACAGAAAACAGTGGTCTACGCAGAAGGGGCACCTCTAATACACGTAAATAATAAACCGTTTAATAATGTGCAGCGTTTTAATAATTGAAAAAGAAAGTTCCAAAAATGTTGTCCAATAGAATAGCTTAGATTACTGATTATAGGCGGTGCTTACATTGACCTTGCTTGCTCCCACAAGCCACTTCTGCCTGGAATACTCCAATGTTTTATTTTACAGTACACTCGACTTGCGTATGTGTAGCTGTCAAATGAATTTTATTCTGTAGAACCAATTTGACAACAAAATGATCATCTTTTGCCAGGCAACTGGTTTGATTATAATACTAACCGTGATGTGGATTGAGACAGAGTCGCCGTGACATGTACCTAGTTGTAGGAGTTGGAATGGACTTCACTAGGATGATATTTCGACTACTAGTTCTGGGACACTTCGTGGATGAGATTTCGTTTCATCGAAAATCACAGTTGAACAGTAGAATGGACCTGTTGCTCATTTTTGTATCATAATATCCATATCAACCTAAAACATGACTCCCGTGTTCTCAAGTTGAAAGGCAATGAAAGACCCATTCATAAACAAAGGACTAAGTACCGTAATATTTTAAAATTCACTGCATGATACCACAATAATATTGTGGAGACAAAATAATAATAGTTCGATCCTGAATAAACGTCAACTATATTAATATGTGCCGTGAAAACTAGTTCTCACATTTGAGACTTGTCCACTATTGTTTAAAATATTCATTCTCATTACAAATTCTGTATCTTCCACGGGCAGGAATTCGAGTTGACTATTACTGTAATGCATTTAGATATTCTACAAAATCCTATTTCACAATTTGGAAAATTTTATCGTCAGGTCTAATAATTTCTCTTCATTGTTACTAATGTTCTTTCCCAAGACCACACAAGCCTAGAGCGAGATGATTTTTAGCATGAAAAATAACAAATTTTCTTTCTCGAAAGCGTGGTGGATTGATTTTGATCAATAATTGTGTCAAATATAAGTAGAGTACGCCCTTTCGTTTTTCGAGAAAGAAAATTATAGACTGCGCACGTGTACTTGAGGGTATGACGCTTATTCCTTGGTGTATTCGTTCGTCATCAGATCTTGCCCCGACCTACTTTGTCAACTCACTCGCACTTGGCCGATTTCTTGGACTCGCGGGCTTTTTTAATCATCGTGTTATACTGGTTAGAATGAAGAGTAGGTCTGGGTCTTAAATTGGCAGGTTTTCTCCTAGAACAGTTTTTTTAAAAGTAGTTGAGAAAATTCCAATGCCTCCAAAATTACCTGCTCCCAACAAAAAGTGGTCATTATACAATTCTTTCTCTATACCGGCACTTCGGGTGTTGAGGGCAACATTATTTTCAGATCACTGGGATAGTGAGCATGGGTACCGAGTCATGGATTTATTATTAAGATGTCTATACTGTGTATCCCATAGTGGCAGTAAGTGATGTCATGTGATGTCATCAAATCTGTTAACTTCAATGGACAGTTATCAGTGTGGTGTTTTGGAACTCGGTGTTTGAAATCCTGTTCTTAATCTGTGTGTGTCGATGAGGAATTTGGAGAATGCTGAAGGCCACGTGTTCTGCATAAGGCGAGAGAAAACGAAGCGTGAGAGCTGAGGGCGAAAAGGTGATCTGAAAACATAAATTGGATTGGACGTCCTCCGTTGTCGGCCAGTGACCGTTCGAATGTGAGTTTGGAAGGATAGATACTTTCGTTATCGGCCAGAGACCGTTCGAACCAGAAGGGAGGTGACTTTCCGACGTAAACACCTCATGTGGTAAATGAGTGTTAATTTCCGTTATTGAACAGAATTTGGCCAAAAAAAGGGGAACTTGTAACACAAGAAAATTGCCCATTGTTTTTCAATTATTTTTGAGGACGCTGAATGTTAAATGCAACATCCTGAGTGAAATTAACAAATTTCCGGTCCTGGCAAATAACAGGTGTACTTAGAACCTTAATCTATTTCCTACCGTTTTTAATCCCCTGTTTTCAATACATTTTATGTATTTTAAATTTTTACAAAAGATAAACAAGGGTAATTGCCAAGAATAAAATCGCATTTACTATGTATAACACTGAGTAGTTTTAAATAGAACAATTCGAACGGAAAATCTGATGACAGTGGGTTTCAGTAATTCGCCATATCGATAGAATAATATAGTTTTATCGTCATTTGTTTAAATACTTCTTACCCATATTTAGTGCACATATTCCATTGTGGAAGTAATTTTACATCGGAACTTGCCATTCCACCTTAAATTATAGCGATCATGTTGAAAATATTTAAAATTAATTTATATAGTAGGTACTTAATAATAAAATTTAAAAAGAAGAAATACCTACTTCGTGGTCGTCCCACATTATTATTATTGAACTCACACAAATCTTCCTATGTGGTCTCATTCCTGCCCATTTTTTAAAACGATTAATTCTAATTTATGTAGGAATGTAGTGTTAAGGAAGAGTTTTGTACGTGGCATGGTTTATTGTGATAGCAAAACACGTTGTAGCTATGATCCAAGAACAATTTTAATGAGTTTTATTGCGAACTGAAATTGTAGTGGCTCGCCATTTTCTAGATCTCCTATACGAACCTTAAATTTCGCAAAACGGTTAGGTAGTCCAGATTTTCGTCGATCCTGCAATCAATGCCCTGGTTCAGATTTGAACGATGTACTCAACCATCGTTTTTCTATGTGTTTACAATTCGCAATATATACATACCTAGTTAATATCCACATAGTATGCAGGTTGTTTGTTGGATATTGTATGTTCTCGAATTTTAAAAATAGTTCTGGTTTTGTTTAGTTCGGAGTCAATTGCACAAAATGATTTTTGGAGTACCTTACACTTGATTTTAGACACCGATTTTCGCCGTATTATATTTAAAATAGGTACCTAGTTCAAGATCAAACCATTGTCAATTGTTAACCCTTCGCATAATTGTATCCATCAGAAATAGAGCATAAATAACTTATTGTTAGTTGGCAGTTGTGGTCATGTCATAACATTTTTATAGGCTGTGATCTCAAAGTCATTCATTTTTGTATATTTGTTAAGCTGTTTCTTGAGTATATTCTTGGAAAAGATGCGTGGTTTTATCTTAATTTTAATGGTTTGTTGTATTATAAAATTCTATTCTTCTAGACACCGAAATCACTGCGTTTGTCTTACATAATTGATGATTTATTTTCTTCATTCTCACAAATAGGGTTTAAATTTGGTTTTGAATGAACTGTTTTTAAATGACATTGATTCGCTAATAAAGATTGGAGATCTCAAAAGATTGGCATTGAGTGTGTTGATGAGAATAGCTCGGAATTTTCCCTTCCCTTGGTCCTGTACCCTTGATCTCGTGAATGACTCGACGGGCAATTGGCAGTGTGTTGTCAGCGTTGGCGCCGATCGGCGAGTTATGTCTGTTTTCAGTTTCTCAAAAGAAGGTTCGACGTTTTCCGTGGCCTCCATCTGCGGGAGTACGAGGTCCGGTCGGAGTACGTCTGTCGCATCCGAAGCCCCTCCGGAAGACCCAGTCATCGCCAAGTCCAGAAAGAAGTTGTATGGCATCTCCTCGAGGAAAGCACCGAAACCGCCGGAGGACTCTCAGTTGGTCGTGTTCGATCCTGAGGTTATACATTTCCTCCAGTGGAGAGCCAGGTTTCAGAGACTCCTCGAGTCGAGAGGAATTGACGACGAAGAAACGAAGAAGTCCATACTCCTCAAAGCCCTGCTCCCCAAAACTGTCGATATCATTCCAACGCTGTTCCGAAGACACGAGGAGCCATTCGATAAGGACACAGACGTCATTCTCGCCAAACTGCAGGATCACTACGAGAAAATCGAACGCAAAAATAGGATTAAAGCCAGGATCCAGTTCTTCTCGACTGTCCAGGGCGGCGCTCATTTCTACGAGTTTGCCAACGCTCTCAAAGATCAACTCTTCGACTGTGATTTTGGCGCCTTCGAAGAGGACGCGCTCGTCATGTGCTTCATCATGGGACTCGACAACCCTGTTTTGAAGAAACATCTGCTTCAGAAAGAGCTTTGGTTGACGTCTCTCGTTGCTACTGTTGAACTAGCGTTGAAATTTCAAGAAGTTTTGCCAAGTGTGCCTTTGACTTTCTCTGAATCCGTGTGCGAATTGCCAAATCAGAATCCATCTTATTATGGCAGGAATACTAATTGAGTACATGTTTTCATGAAGGTACTTAAAAATTTGCCTGAGTGTAGGTACTTAACAGGAATCTAAAGTTCATTACGATGATCATTATCGTTACCACTCTAAATAAATCTTAATTTTTGTTTATTGACCTATTTATCATTTTCGCATGCTTGGGTACCTACCTAAAATAATCACAACCCCACCCTGCTTCTGAGCTCGAATTTGCCAATTGATTTTCACTAAGCGTTCACCGGTTTTCTCCCCCGATCACCATGAAACTGGCCTTGGTTCTAACGAGGTACATAGGTACCTACTTCTATTTTTTTTCAATCTTTCAACAAAACTATTTTTGCCTTAGCCTTTGTTAGAGTTAGAACTACTAGTGTTCAGAAGCTACACAAATCGCTTGTAAACAACAAGTTATTCAGTGTACAAAATGCAGTAATGGTTATCAGATCGCATAACTTCTTTCTTCCTCAACGTTTAATTTCATATACTTATTTCAAGGAAATGCTGGGAATTCTAATATCTCTACTTCGGTACATAGGTATAGGTAGTTACTAAATACGAGGTACTGATTCCACTATAGCACCAATGAGCCAGTAACTTTGTAGAACGCATTATAAGGTAACGTATTTTTACCTCCTTTAAAGAATTTCTTATTGCTCCCCTAGTTATACTTCTGCAGTTGAAGTATTTTCTTAATTCACCTATTTCAAAAAAGGGGTAGGTAAATGTCTTGTTCCGCCGCATGGAAGAAGGAGACCCCTAGTGGCGTGGGAGGAAGGGCTTTCTTCGATTCCCACTGGAATTAGTTGACTTTCATGTTGGTAAGATTGGGTTAATTTCGGGCGCATGCGCAGTCTTCCGTTTTGCTCCAGTTTTCTAGTTCCAGTGTCCAGAAATTCAGTTGTGGATTGGTTTTGTACGATTCGTGATTGCCCCCATATTTAGTCAAACTGATCGTTTTGCCATTGCCCTTCGAATAGAGTCTATCAGAAAAGTTTCGGTTGTGCGGTTTGAAGTTGTCAAGAACGTAATTATTGGCCATTCTCACTGTAAATATTCCGTGAAGTCTATTTCGAGGTTTGGCCCCAAACTGTAGGCCGCCGAACAGGGAAATGGCGGATCCTGGAACTGATCAGCACTTACTGCGAATTAAACCGTTCGTCGGAACGGAATTTGCTACTTGGGAATCCAACTTGAAGCTCATCTTGGAACAGCATTCGGTTCTCGACGTCCTGACTAATCCCCGCCCGAATCCGAATATCGAGCCCGAGAAAGCCGCGGAATTCGCTCAAAATGACATCAAAGCTAGGTACATCATCACACAAGCCGTCGCTGACCATATGCAGGTGTTGATCAAGGACCAGAAGACTGCTAGAGATATGCTGGAATCTCTGCAGAGAGATTTCGGATCCGATGCTCTGAACGCAAGTACGTATTTATAATACCAACCTGTTGTTCTCTAGTCCTGTGCGCGCGCGCGCTTTTCTCGCAGATTGCTGTGAGATTTGGGCCACGATGGAGCATAGGTATTTCTGATATGTTTAAAGGTTAAAGGTTTCCATGCACAAACATTCGTTCTTGAGGGTTCAGAATGGTGAAGCTGAGGTACAGTTGGATCATGGTAGGATAAAAAAATATACTAACCAGTTGGACCGGATCAAGCAGTAGAGTGTGTTCGTGTTAGTCGTTAGTATCATATTCTATGTGTTGGTATGATGCTTTACCGGAGGTAAATAATTACAGTATGTTAGAAGAATGGTTATGGCGAACAATAGGGGAGATAGTGGTTAGGATTAGGAGTTGGATAAATAGTAGGGGATGAACGATATCACTTGTGTGCTCTTGGATAGTGTTGGTTGTAATCCAACAATTCAGTTGGCTACAACAGAACTCCGGCGAGAAAACCTTCTCAGTGATGGTGGCCACTGACCTCGAAGTAGAAGGACCAGCCCCCCCCCCCTCCATCCCTTCCCAAATTGGTACATGTAAAATACCTACCTACCTGTCGTTGAAGTTCCACAAATTTCGTCTCAGAGACGTCCCTGCCTGTATATTTTCCTTGAAATTTTGGTTTATTATTTTCAATAATGAACCATTGGAATTTTTTTGTACAATGCTCGGAAAAGAAGTTTAACGTGATAATGTGGATCTGAAGTGCAAAGTTGTATCGAAAAACACATTTTTCGAGGGCCAACTTCCTCAGATCTAGAAACAACCTGCCCTTCCCCGTTTGTCTCAAGCAATCAAAGCTTAAACCATAAAGCTGGGTTCACACTGACGTGAAGTCGACGTAAAGGGCGTAAAACGTAAAGGTTTGCGTAAAAACTTCAAACCTTTCACATGGACAACACTAGTTACGGAAGTAAAGGGCGTAATCGTGCTTCAGCCAGCAAAACTCAAATGCGTAATTGAATTTGATTGGCTGATCAGGTTTGACTTTTGAACCGACGACTTTTGAACCAGTGTCCAAGGTTTTTAAAAATCTTGATATTTACGCACTATGGATCTGCGTGTGAGGTTCTGTGCCGTCGGAGGCTGGTGCATAGGCTGTATCTCGGCGATTTCGCACTTTACGTTGTCCATGTGAATGATTGGACATTTTTACGCGCTTTGCGCTTTACACAAATGTTTATGGCCTTTGTTTTGAGTGCTTTACATCGATTACGCGTCAACCTTAAGTAGGTACGTAACGTGTAGGTACTGATGTTGCAAATTTCGTAATTAACTTGGCGATTCACAGACGCCATGTTCTTCTCATTTAAAGAGCAGAAAAATGAGCTTTGTGATGACACCTCAAAACACGTGAGGATGCGAAAAAAAGCATGCTCTTCAAATCACCAAGAGACCTTTTTTTTTTTTTTTTTTTTTCAACATGGCGTCCGTGGAGTGATCTTGTGTTGTTCGAACTCCGCATTCTTGTGCTGCTTTGGAAGCTTTTTTCCAACTTTTGACTTGCTGAAAACCTTCAAATGGACTAATTTTTTATCCCCTTTCAAGTGGAATATTGATTTCCCTCTGCTATTGTGCCAGGATTCCGTATCGGTTGGGCCCAACGCAACTGTTCTTATCTAGCTCTTATCAGTTTGTAGATACTGGTACCACCATTGCTGTTTATACCTAAATTTGGTTGCGTTTTGCCGAATTCCTACTTTCTACTATTATTATGGGTCAGTGGGATAAAATGAAGCGCTCAACACAAGGTAAGCCACCTTCTCGTTTCACACCACATCACACTGATAGTACTACTACTCACGAACAGGACGTGAAAGGTAAACGTAAATCAAAACTGAATGGGAGACCACCAGGACTGCCTAATGCATCTCTCTCACAATCTGCTGTGGACAAGTCTCACAGTCAAACGGGTCAATGTGGTCCTGAAACCGAAGCCCAGGATGCTGAGATATTTGATCTACAGATTCAAAATGCCCTTAGGGACTGCCTGGCTAATGAGAATTTCACGGAAAATCTAATATTGAAAATTGGACAGAGTATTAAAAAAGTCGTTGCTGAACTTGTTGATCGGAAGATATCGGTTTTGAATGAACGTCTTGATCATTTTGATCAAATCACCAGATCCAACAACATCTGTGTCTACGGTGTCGCTGAGGATGGTGACGCTAGCCCATCACGTTCGGGTCAATCTCTACCATTGAGTGTCACCATGAACAAATTACTCTCCAGTAAGTTTCATGATGTTGCAGACAGACCGAATATGCCATGGATTTCTAGCGCTAGGAGGATCGGCAAACCGAGGTTAAACCGTTCATCGAATTCATTACCCAAGCCGCGGCCTGTTATTGTTACCTTTGAAACTCTCAGCACTCGGAACTTCTTTATTTCTAACAAAAAGCTGCTCAAAGGTACAGGACTCTACATTTGTGAGGATCTGACACCTTCCCGTCGCAAACTTTATCAGGACCTATTAGTAATTCATGGCCCTAAAAGTGTATGGTCTCATAATGGTCGTGTGTTTTGGGTCGATCCTGATGGAAAGCGTAGATCTGCTATATCGCATCATCAGGTCAGGGAGCTAATGACCAACGCTTCCATTCAACAAGAATCTCAGGGCTGTTTCCACACCCCTATATATGAACAAGATGGAGGAAATTCCTCTGGTCCCATCCTTGATACGACATCGGTAGATGCCCATCCCAGTGACGGTATTGAAGAGACCCCCAAAGGGACGTCCCATACGTCAAGAAGCTCATCTGGTGCTGTCAAGAAGATCATGGTGGACTAATGGATCCTATTTCATGTAACACTTCCTTTCTTTCTCTATGATCTCATTGTAAGTACCTACTATTATGATGCTGTATTGACCTGGGCCCCATTTTTCTATGTATTGTTTGTGATGATTTTAATGCCTATATAATACTAGTGGAGAACTTTTTTCCTTACTCAATATTAGGTAGGTGGGTATGATTTTTTGTTGTTGCCTTCAGCCTTTGATTCCTGTTCATTGTACTCTTCTGTGGATATTCTCATTTTTCCCAGAAATTAAGTTTTCATGTGACCACTTGGTTTTTTTTTTTTTCCGGTCTGTTGTTTTTCGCTTTAGGTCCATTTTTATTTTCAACTCTTGCTTAATTGTGTTCGCCTTTATTTTAGTTAGAATGTTGTTCGATTAGGATATGGGATACTTCGCTTATTTTTGTTGAAATGCGAATTTTACCTTATTTTTTCCTGTCAAGTTCTGACAGCTACTTTTCAGATTATCTTTCATGTTTCTTCTTAGCTCGACCTTCCTTGTTTCTTTCATCTATTCTGTTTACTCATTTCACCTTCTATGTATCTCTTTTCACTTTTATTTCTTTTACTCTTAATATGGTTGCTTACCCTTCGTTCTGTGGTTCCTTCTCGTTTCTTTTGGGACGTGCTGATATGGTGGGTGTTTCTTATGATGATTTCTGATTCTAGCTCGTCGTCGCCACTTCGCCCTTTTCATGCTCCCAGCCCATCATTGTTTTCTGATTCTCCTGTTGTCACTCATACTAATGATTCTCACCCAATTGTAGATCTTTCTAATGTCAGTAATGATCTTTTTTCCATGTGTCACTTCAACGCCCAGAGTCTCATGGCCCACATCGATGCAATTCGTTTCTATGTTGCTTCGTCCAATGTTAGTGTCATTGGAATATCCGAGTCATGGCTCACTCGTCGAGTTGCGTCTTCTAGGGTGGATATTCCTGGTTATAGCTTTTTGCGCAATGACAGGGTTGGCAAAAGAGGAGGTGGTGTTTGCCTTTATATTCGCCAGGATCTGATGCATTCTGTTGTATGTAAATCATCCTCCAAAAGCGCTATTGAATATATCTTCCTTGAAGTGAAAACTGGTAAGAGGAAATTAGCTGTTGGTGTTATATATCGTCCACCTGCCCCATTCTCAGATATAACTTCCTTGGAGCCTGTGTTTGCAGACCTTAACATCAATTATGACAACATTGTTATAATGGGGGATTTTAACATTAATTTGCTCAATGGTAATCAGAAACCCACCAAGGACTTGTTCAAAATGTGTGACTCCATCCCGTTACATATTCTAGAATCAAAACCCACCCACGTTGGTCCTCATAGAGATTCTTTGATTGATTTGTGTTTTATCAAGAGGAAATCAACAATTATTAATTATGACCAGTATCCTGTACCAGGTGTTTCCCAGCATAAGATGCTTATTGGCTCGTTTTGTATTCCGATTCCTAAGCTTGAACCACATATTGTCGAATCCAGATGTTTAGGGAAGATTGATGATAAAACTCTGTTTGAAAGGGCGTCTATGAGAAACTGGCTTGAGGTGTACAGCTTCACTGATGTAAATTCTATGGTTAATAACTTACAGTCTAATTTAACATCTCTCCTCGATGATGTTGCCCCCTTACGCTCAGTTAAAATTCGTCACCCAAATACTCCTTGGTTCAGTCCGGCTATTAAAGCTGCACTCCACAGGCGTGACCGAATGTATAGTATCTGGATTCTTACGCGAGACCCCACTGCCAAGAGCCTCTACACATCCTATCGTAATAAAGCTAAATCTCTTGTTCGCTCTGCAAAAAAAGATTACTATTCTTCCCAACTTAATATCAATCTTCCATCAAAAATCCTCTGGCAGAACATCAACAAATTCGGGATGAAATCTAAAACCAAATCTCAGGGCAATGATTATGCTAATTTTAACCCCAACGAGCTGAACCAGCATTTTGTGAGGGAACCTGGTCACTTTTCATCTCCTGATGAGCTTGCTGATCCTGGCAGTCATGGTTCTACAAACGAGTTTTCTTTTCGTAACGTCACCCAAATTGAGGTGTATGATGCTATCACGTCCATAAAAACTAATGCTGCAGGATTTGACGAGATTCCACTTAGCTTTGTTAAAAAAATTTTACCAATCCTTCTCCCATCCCTTACCCATGTTTATAATTACGCCATTACTTCCTCCACGTTTCCAGATTTGTGGAAACACGCAGTCGTCTCTGCCATACCTAAGAAGGAACATCCTTCGTCAGTTGAGGATTTGAGACCCATAAGTGTTGTGCCCATCTTGAGCAAGGGATTGGAAAACCTATTATACAACCAGATATCTTCTATTTTAAGTGAAAAAAACATCCTTGATCCATATCAGTCTGGTTTCAGACGTAATTATAGTTGTTCGACCGCCCTCTTGCGCCTCACAGAAGACATTAGAAATGGTTTTTCTAAATCTCTGGTCACAATCAATGTTTTATTGGATTTTGCTAATGCATTTGGATCAGTTGATCACTCACTATTAATTCACAAACTACGTACGTATTATAAATTTGGTAGCACTTCCTGCTCACTTTTTAAATCATTTTTATCAAATAGAACCCAGGCTGTTAGGGTTGGTTCTGTAATGTCAGATGGGCTTCCTCTCAGGTATGGTGTGCCACAGGGATCAATTCTTGGGCCTGTGCTGTTTTCCTTATTTATTAATGACCTCCCTAAGTGCATTGGTCCATCTAGATACATTCTCTTTGCTGATGATTTGCAATTGTATACCCAATGTTCCTATAACCAAGTTGCTCATGCTATTGATAGTCTCAACACCGACCTAAATAATATTAACCAGTGGGCTTACAGTAATGGTATGTTGTTGAACCCTGGGAAGAGCCAGGCCATTTTGTTCTCTAGGGGGGATTTTGACTTGGCTGGACTCCCGTCTCTCATAATTGATGGTGAGGCTATTACTTTTCGGGATCATGTTAGAAACCTTGGTGTGGTGTTTGACTCTCATTTGTCGTGGCAAAAACATGTGGCTAAGATTTGCAGCAGAGTTTATTACGCCTTATATTTAATGAAACCACTCAAGAATTTTATGAGCAGTGAGATTAAAAAATACCTCGTTCGGACACTTATCCTGCCATATTTTACTTACTCTGATGTAATTTTTAGTACAGGATTGAGAGCAGATGTCATGAGGCACCTGACAGTGGCATTCAACTCCTGTGTCAGATTTATCTGCAATGCCTCGAGAAGGGAGCACATAAGTCCCTACTATAACTCTTTTATTGGCTGTGGCATCAGTGATTTGATGAAAGTAAATCTACTGTGTTTTATTTTCAAATATATAAAGGGGGCTCATCCTGAGTATCTCAAGGGTATGTTTGCCCAAACTAAATCAGTTAGATCCTTGGGTCTCTTGATGCCACAACACTCCTCGTCTTTGGAGGCTTCGATCGGGGTGAGTGGTGTACGGCTTTGGAATGCCCTCCCCAGGGCTGTTAAGGAGTCACCCACCTGTTCGTCGTTCAGGAGGCGGTGTATGGCCCATTTTGCGGGGGTGTAGCAGCCATTCATATTATCTTTCTTCTCTCTTTCTCTTCTTCGTTCCTCTACCCTTCTCTTCTTCATTTTTTCTTCATTCCTCTAACCTTTTCTTCAATTGTTTTTTTTTATTTATTTTTTTTTTTTTCCCCTCTCTTCTTCATTCCTCTACCCTTCTCTTCTTCATTTTTTTTCTTCGTTCCTCTAACCTTTCTTCTTCATTTTTTTTTTTTTTTTTTTTGCTTCATTCCTCTAACCTTTTCTTCATTTTTTCTTCATTCCTCTAACCTTTTCTTCATTTTCCTGCTCTCATTTTCGATTTAATTTTCTCTTAATAATACAAATTTTTATTACTAATCTTGTACGCCAATTACCAATTAATTTTGCCATTGTGTACGCTAGGTGGGACCCAGGTCCTCTGTACACCTGTCAATAAAGACTAAAGACTAAAGACCTTCCATCACAATTTGAAGTCCAAGAAGCGAGCCTTTTCGATTTAAATCTGTTCAAAGATGTTTCTGACAAAAATGAGGATCCATTTAGACATGGTTTTCAGAGAAAATGTTAGGGTTAGAAATTGTAGAACTCTAGAATTTGGAAAATTTATATTAAGTATATATAGTCTATAGCCCCGCTATCAGAGCCAGGAGTCCCGGACCGAGTCGATAAGTTGGAACATCTATAATTTTCCAGGCGATTCCAGGGCTCACTCGAGCCTTTGATTGGCTCGCCTGACTCCCATGCTGATGGGGTCCCATTCACCGAGGCACTCACCTGATACGGCTTTACAAAGCTGTACATACCTAGCCTATACACTGTTGAAGTCGTGTTTCGTGATTTAATTTCATGCCACCACATTTCCAGAAACTGAACCTACCACCATCCACCTCTGGGCGGACGAGGAAACAAAACGGCTCCTCATTCTCTACCATCAGATGATGCCAGACCTCCAGGCTGGCAGAATTGCTACCAAGGAAAAGATGATGAATTTGATTGCAAAGAGAATGGGCGTACTCGTGTCTGGAACGCAGTGTTGCAACCGTATCAAGAGTTTGCAGCGTTCTTACCGAATGTATAAAAGTGGTAAAGGTTAGTAAATGAAATAGATGGAACGTGTCTCTTAAATATATATTAGAACAGTTTATTGAAACATGATTGATGATTTTTGATAGGCACGTGTATGTCTCCATCAAGTTAAACGTAACGTTTTGAAGTAGCATACCTACTCAATGGCATTCTGAACGTTTTGGCTCATAAATGTTACTTATTGATTACCTGTCGACGTACGTAGTCTTCCTGTCACCGGTTTTTGTTATTTAATTTAAAAAATTGATGATTTTTACAAAAAACAGATTTGAACCACTTTTCTGGTACCTACGAGTAGGTACCTACATGTTTTTGGAGCGAATTTTTTGTGTGGGATATTATTATCTTTATTTGCAGTGGCCGTCTGACTGGTTTCGAACCATCAGGGGGCCTATTCACTAAGCCAAAGAGACATCTCTTTCAGGTCCGACTCTCTCTTTGGGCCAAATATATTTTTATAGTATCCATGACAGGGTTATTCAGTAACTTTTCAAAGAGAGAGTTGGCGGCCATCTTGGCATTCTCGATCTCTTTCAGAAGGTTCGTTCGGAGAAGCAGTCCTGGACTATCCAGAGCTCTAACAATCCTGGACTCGTGACGTCACCAGAGTAATTCCGGATCGTCCCGGTTTCGTGCCTTGTCCGAACGCTTTTTCTTTGTCCCCAGGACTGGAAGCCGTATTAGAACCTCCCACCATTTTGTTTACAAGCTGTCGTGCATTCTCATCGATTTAAACTAAAACTACATTTACTACTACATCATTAAAAACTAAAACGTTTTCAACTTTTTCAACAATGGAGAAAAAAAAAGTAACTTCTTTGTCCTAAAGTCACTTTGTCCTTCCAATTAGCGCCTCTAATTGGAGACTGATGTTCTTACCTGTCTCAACCTGATGACCTATATAAAGTCATTCTCAGTTATGTGGTTAGTAATAAAATAAAGGGCTGTCATTGTTATAAGAACTTTATTTATTCAGAAGGCACCTAGAATCCAAATCACCACCACTCAGACAACATCACTTGACATAAATCAGACACCACTTGCTCAATATAATTTTGATTTTTGGTCTCAAATTCGGGAAAAAACCTCCCTTAATATCATTTCTTCTTCATCGCCGTCCGAAAAATTGATGTCACCCTCATTATCATCGTCGGAATAATCCGTATCAGACAGCATAATTATTATCTAACTTAATCTGTAACTGGAAATTATTACACACAACAAAAAACTGTAACGCTTACACTGTAAACAACTGTAAAGCATACTTTAAAAAAAAATACGGGTTTGGCGTGTGTGGGTTTGAGTTGTGCTTCGCGGGAAAGGAAAACATCGAAGTGAGCAAGTTAGAGGGGAGGGGTAAAAATAGACCGATGCGCATGCTCCGGACTTTCTACTCCACGCCAGAGCTGGAGTAGCCCAGGACGATCCCGGGCTGCCCGAATTCACAATCCCCGCTCTCTCCGAACAGCGGGCAACTCGTCCGGGATCGTCCCTTGTCTTCTCCGAACGGCCAAAAGTGGGGAGGGGGCAATCCTGGGCAGTCCCGGACGGTTCTCCGAACAGACCCAGAGAGACACCTAATTAGGTGTCTTCCCTCGAAAGAGAGAGTCTATTTCTCATTTGTTTCACAGTGATCATCTAATATCCTCCTTCATCCGTGTAATATCCTCCTTCATCCGCAACCACATCGGTACTTTTGATCGTGTATTTTTTCATTTCATATAGGTAAGTCAATTTAAATTAAAAATATATACATAATCATTGATTCATGAGTAAAAACGTCCAAGTACGGGTTGAGGTAGGTACCTACCTACCTAAGAGGTTCATTAGGTGTAGATATAACACAAGCATTAAAAGCCCCCTAATTCGACTTTTTCTGTTTATAATTGAGACTTTTTTCAATTTCATTTAAACTTTTATCCGATTCGTGAGTAAAAACGTCCAAGTATGGATTGAGGTACGTAGGTACCTAATTACCCATTGAATAGGTATTACTAAGAAATGCGTTCATTATTAAGGAATTGAACTCCCGGGGGCACAAACATCTCGCACTTCATGGATACTATGGCATTTTCGTGTATTAGGATCCATATCTCTTTCTCAAGGTCTCTGGAGCTATTCTGTAAAATAGACGAACCCGGAGACATTGGAAGAGACTGTCTTCCCGGGGGAGACTATCTCTCGCGGGAGATTTTCAAAATAGATAATCTCTTTCCACTGTCTATTTTAGTGAATAGGCCCCCAGTTCTATCATTTGGCGATTGCGGTGTTCATTTGGACTAGTCTGTTTGTAGTATCCATGCCATTCTGTTCGCGGTGTTTTTCTGATGGTTCGAAACCAGTCAGCTGACCATCAAATCAGTCCGTGGATTCTCGCAAGTACTCCTTTCGACTGCACGCCCCCCACCACTTCGCCCGTGTAAGCCAATCAAATCATTTCTCATCGGGGTCTCACTCTTTGTTCTGTGTCTGCGGAATGTTTGGTTCTGGTTCATCTTTCTTACATCTCCCACCGTGAGCATGAGTGAATTGGGTGAGAGGATTCCCTCACTCCTTTCGAATTATCATCGGATGATGAATAGCGCTGAGTTCACATGGATGCGGAAAGTGCGGAACGCCACCTGATTGCCTGCCAGCTGTTTCGAGCAAAGGCTCCAGCCAATCAGGTGGCGTTCCGCACTTTCCGCATCCTTGTGAACTCAGCGTAAGATCTATACCATCTAGTACAACAGAATGAAAATTATCTCAAGGAACTGTGTAGTTACTTCGTAGGTGCGACGACGTTTTTCGTTCATTTGTTTACTTTTGTTCACCTCTAGTGATATTTATGTACGTGCTCGCATCGTGCCTACATCAAGGCAGTCACCTACCTACAACTAAGGGCTGTGTTATCAATGGCAAATAACAGTCAGTTAGGGGGGATTTAGCCAGCAGTAAGTACAAAACGACAGTTGGCTTCAATGTGTTTATCTACCCCCAGTTAAGGGTTTACTGAAGTTCGAATTTATCTGAAGACGGCTGGATAAAAATCCCATGTAAAGGACGAAGAGCATGTTTCAATTCCGAAAGAGAAGCGGTGTTTCCATAACTTGTCAAATTTGGGGATGGTTAAAAAAGTAGCTGTGTATTGCAGCTGTAGGTATAAATTTAGTGGAGATTTATTTAAAAACAGCTGTAGAAGATTCATTTTAAAATAGCAGTACAGCGTCTAGCCATACATTTTATTTTTCAATAGGAAATCGAATCGGCAGTTTAAACAGACGTAAAAACCATTATTTTGTGAGTGTTGAATGGTTTCGGAATATAACGTGGAAAGATTGGAAGGGCGAAACTTCAAATTTCTAGTTCTAACCTACGTCTATTTTAGAAGTTTAAACGTCGTTGCCGGTTGGCAGCAGAAGCTGTCAGATTTCCACCACAAAAGCGGTCGCAGTGTGCCCAGGGCAGTCGGGTGACTGTCAGAAAAATACACCGCGAAGAAGCTACTGGCTATGTTTGGTGGGAAGTTCGCTTTCTTTAGGCCGGTTTTATGAAAAAATGTGTGTATATCGGCATGTACGCCCTCGTCAGGTGTATTTTACAAAATTTTGTTAGTATTTTTAAATATTTAAAGATTTATTTATTTTTATTAAACCAGGGCATTGAACTGAACGGAAACAAACCTCCTATCAAACACCTTACCTTAGGACTGCTATAAAATTCATTCATCCTCACTGAATAAAATTCATGGTTACTTACTTGTTTTTGCTTCCGAGTCGTATGTACTTAGTTCCTCTATTTGTTCACTATTGAGAGGATTTTTTTTGTCTCCAAAATCAAAATTTTCACTCACATTCTACTTTTACAACTTCTGAATAAATTTAGTTTGGTGTCTGTTTGTCCATGTGTCTGCAAATCCGGGCCACATGCATTTTAACATCCTCAGTTGAAATCCGATCTTGCTGACATTTTTAAGGGATCATGCGTGGGTTGGGCCCTAGATGGTACCCTATCAATTTCAGAACAATCGGATAGTTGGTAGCACATGCGCGAACTTGAAATCTGAGGTAATAAATTTCTCACGAATCAATTGCCCGATTTCACTCAAATTCGGTTAGGTAGTTGGGTGTAGCTTACAGATGGTCCTCCGTGAAGTTCAACGTGATGGGATGGTTGGTAGCCACTGCTCGTGCACAAACCAAATCCGAGGTACCATGGAGTATGTGCGCATATTTATTTTATTTACTTATTTTTAATGAAAGTAGATTCGATCTTGAGAGTTTTGACACCAACCGTACTGTTCTGCAATAAGTAGTTTTTTCTATGATTTTTCCAAGTTTCAACCAGTTCTGACGTCATTTCACCCTTCTTGCCTGGGCGGGACACCCCCCCCCCCCCCTCCACTACCACTGTGACGTCAGAATGGGCAGTATTTGTGGGAGCACTTGTTGACGACATAATGAGGTGTTATTGTCGAAAAGTATAGGCAGGAAACTTGTAAAATTTGAATTTCTGAGTTTCCGCTAGAAATGATGTATCCATGTCGCCGAGCAGCTAAAATCCCGCTTAGAGCACCCCCCCCCCCCCCCCCGCAAGTGCATCACTTCAGACAACGTACAGAACCTCAATGGATGGATGAATAGAACCGCAGATTTATGAATAAATTGAGAAAAAATCCTCAAAATCAAGCTGAGGTCATGACAAAGGTTCTTGAAGATTTCCACAAAGGCTTGCCATTTCTAATGTTGGGTTGCTGGCAGCATTCAGAGCATTCGCCTCCAAAGCTTCGCTCCGCCTCCTTGAACCAACAGCCAGTCAGATGTCAATAGACCTGGTACTTAGTTTATTTTTACTTTTATTCACCCTCATTGAAAAACTACCGCTAATTTTAGAAAACGGGCTCCAATCTACCATTTTCCAAGAGTTCTGTGTATATATATTTTTTTTTTTCCAAAAGAATTTTCAAGGAAAATTCCTTGTTGGTTGTTGAAACTTCGGAAAATCATAGAAAAAGAACTACTTATCATAGGATGTTATGTGGTTACTACGGTAATAAATGTTTCTAAACCCCTGAAGGGGGCCAGATGTTGTTGGTGACAATAAAATTCATTGGACTGCTTGCATTGAACTACGTGTGCATTTTATAAATTCATTTATATCAATGTAGAATAAAGGATCGCTCATAGAACTTCACATAGGACAGTGCCATTTCCATTCTCAGAATGGAAATAGATGTATATAAACAGCTTTTGTGACCCATGTGCATACCCCGTCTGCCCCACACTAACCAAAGGCGCCAGTTCGTTCAAATTTGGTGGGTAGCTATGTATGGGCTTTCTCTCAGAAAGAACGAATGAATTTCATACATTCGCATGAATCTCATGCACAAACCCAGTGATCTATATCATTTTCCCTCCTTTCCTTAATTATCATGGTGGAAGGATTTGTGTGCGTTTTTGACGTATGCGATCATTTCATCGGTACGAGAAAGCTGGGTTCACATTGGCGTGTAATCAACGTAAAGCGCGTAAAACAAAGGTTCGCGTAAAGCGCGTAAAAGCGTCAGCCCGTTCACATAGACAACACTAGTTACGGACGTAAAGCGCGTAATCATCGAGATATAGCCCGTGCTCCAGCCTCTGCAGAACCCGCGCGCAGATCCGTAATCGGCTAAATATCTTGTTTTTTTAAATCTTGGACACTGGTTCGAAAGTCGTTGCGCGTAAAGAGTGTAAACCTGGTGAGCCAATCAAACTGAATTATACGTTTGAGTTTTACGTGTTTTACGTCGATTAGGCGTCAATGTGAACCCAGCTTAAAATTATCAAGGTAGTGGAAGCTTGGTTTTCTTTTTCGTAAGCTACAAAGTTTTCATTATCTATTGTGATGATTTTTAACAATTTTTCCAGTCAAATCTTGAACTAGAAATTTAGCTGGGTGCCTAATTAGTTTTCGAATCAAATCACTATCCTACAATACATGAAACAACTCAATAACATGTTAATTTACATTTTACGGTTTTGATTCAGGTCTGATGACTGAAGCTAGGTTCACATGGAGGTACAGTTCCGTACAGCAATCCGTTACACCAACGCGTTCGCCATAATTTTTGCTGCAGAGGTGTTCACATGGCAGTGGAATCATAACAGGAGAGGGAGGTGTGTGTGCGCAGTACTCTGCGCAGATACGGCAACGGATCCGACAGCGGAAAATATCTGGAGATTTAGATATAGTATTCATGACATTGCGTTGGCCAATAGCATTGTAGAACGACTTGCTATACCGGATTGCCGTCCGGAATTGCATCTCCATGTGAACCTAGCTTTAATGTTGCAGTTTTTGAGGGTTGAATAACCTGATTTACCTTGTTATTTTCCTAATTATGTCGTGCTAAAACATGGAATTTTATTCATCGTTGTCCTCAGGACGATCATTATTCCGCCCCAAGTTTGCAGACCTTATTGAGGCGACCCTGAAAGAGAGTGCTGATACCTCAACGGTATGGCTCGACTTGAATGATGACTCCGAATCAATGGATTTGGGATGTGAATCGATTGAAGTGGATAATAATGGTAAGAACCTTCGCCTTGTATACGGATTATAACACCTGTTTTGATTAGCCCAATTTTTCGAGTCATTCAATCTCAAATAATTCTTATCAACTGTTCGTGGTAAAAAAGCTATTTTTGTTACTCACCATAATATTTATGAAATCTCGTTCAATGTCCCCTCAAAATATAGACAATTTTTCCATGATTCACTCCCACTTCCGCCCTTCACGTATCACACACACCCCCTGCTCTTAAAATATTCCAGGTTTTAATAGGGCTACTTCATTGTTTCAGTTTCAAACGAGATTTATGAATCGACAACACTCATCCCCCAGAGTTGGTCCGAGGATGAAACGAACCGCCTCCTCGATCTCTACTCTCGATTTAAACCTGAACTAGTTGTTGGGAGTATTTCTTCTCAAGAGAAGGTGATGGAGATCATTGCTCGGGAACTGGGAGGGCACCTGACTCCGATGCAGTGTTTGAACAAATTCAAAAATTTACGAGCGGCTTACAAAAATTATAAAAAAGATCCAGGTAAAATTGTTTTTTCATTGCACTGTGTCTGCCTATAGTAGTGTAAATGGCTAGGATAATGGTCTAATGGTGATGGTTGTATCCATGGTGAGCGGCCTCCTTTCAGTGGCTTATTCTTACTTGATGGGGGCAATCAGATTACTTGTACCACTTCCTGCCAGTACTTGTAGCACCTGTACTTCCTATACTTTTCCTGTACGTGTAGCACTTCCTGTCAGTACCGCTGTTGGATGGCAAGTGCTAACTTCTGGGATATTTGTGTTGTATCCATGGTGAGGCTCTTTTCAGTGGTCTTAATTGATGGGGGGGGGGGGGGGGGGAAGGAGTCTGATAGGTCAAATAGTTTTATAGGTACATGAACTAATTGTGCCACCTATCTCTCCTGGATGTATGTATGTCGAAAGCTGGTAGGCTGAATATTCCAGCCATACTGAATTCGGGAACCTATTCCCCGCAGTCCATTCCGGCTGCGTAGGGAAACTCAGTTGTCGGAGTTCGGGAAATTTTCTGGACCCGACTGAGAACTGAAACTGAAGCAAACCCCACTAGAACCTTCCAAAAATCACATATTTCTCGCAACTCGCGTGTGTTGGGTCCAGTGCTGTGGTAGCACTACCTGGCGTATTAGATCGAGCTGTTCCACCATGAGTTCTCAGACATTTCGGGTCTTTTCCAGGAACGTCTAGAACTGAGTTCCGTAGGCTGGAACGTACCTTAGGTTTTAAACGTACTGGTATCCCTGCTATTACCAGATGCCAATGGTGAAATGGACGGTTTTTATTCAGAACCAATAGTGAAATTTTCTAGCAAGCTCTTCACTACAAGTAGGTATAACCAAAGGTAGAATCTGTGCCATCCCTACAAGAAGTATCTTGTTGAGGTAGAATCCTAAACGAGACACAATTTGATATTTCACCAATCTTGAAGTGACTTATCTTATGCATTGTATGTTAGGTGCTTGTAGCGTAACCTTGTTCAAGTCAGTAATACAAATCAAGTACAATTTATTATGTAGCAATTAAAAATAAATAAATGTTACCTGTGTAAATGCCTGGCTGATCCTTATTATTATTATTTTTTTTTAATAGTTGGAAGAAAGTTCAAGTATGCTGCAGCTATGGAAGCTATTGAGGGAGGAGACCCTGATCAAGCAGTGTCTGATGAGAACAACGATACATCTCATGAAATTGTAATTGTTGGAAGCGTCGGACGATCAATGGATGAGGGTGACTCAAACGAAGGCGAGACTGAGGCAGCCATTACGTTTATAACGAGGGATGATGAACAAGACACACAAGATGAACATCAGTCTGAGGAAGAAAGTAAGAATTGAAGGAAAAATGCAATGTTTGGTTTGGAAATCGGATTTGGAGCACTCAGAATTAGATAGAGGTGGCAGTGTCTATCATTGGCATCTTCAAGGGACTTTTGGCGCTCGGTGAAGCTTCACATCTTGGTGTGGTTTATGTGAGGGGCTGCCAACGTGAAGTTAGGCATCAAAAATAATGAGTCGGGCTTTTAGCCTTTGGCCCATGTACAGCTCTGTCATACCGCTTTTGTTCCGCACCCTGTTCATAATTACCTCCAACGTTCATAATCACACAAGGGACTGTGGGTTAGTTATCCTAGCGCTGTGGGTAGTTATGGACTCCGCTTCCAAGGACTTTCTACCAAGGTAGTGTAAGCTTTGTTTTCACTTTGGAGGGGAAAATTTTTTTCTGTCCAAAATTTTTACTCGCGTTTTACGTTTTAAAGCTTACTCAAATGTGTCCGCAAATCCTTGCTACACACGTAACTTCCTCATCTCAACCTGGTTTCCCTGAAATTGTCCGGGATCGTGAGGGTTGGGCCCTAGATGGTCCCGTACGAATTTCAGAACAATCGGATGATTGGTATGGCCACTGTGCCTGTGCAGCAGACAATCCAAAGTACTCAGTACCCCGATTTCGCTGAAAATTTTAGGGATCATGCGGGTAGGGCTCTAGATCGTCCTGTATGAATTTCAAAACTATCGGATCATTGATATTTTAAATCAGATGCGAAATCCTCAGTAATTAATTTCTTACGAACCAGCGGCCCGATTTTTCTCAAACTGGGTGGGTAGTTATGGTGTAGCTCCTTGGTGGTCCCGTATGAACTTTATTGCTGTCGGATCATTGGTATGGCCACTGCCCATGCGCAAAATCGCGCACGGAATCTGAGGCACTCAATTCCTTAAGAATCAGTGGCCCGCTTTTGATGAAATTTTCAGGATTCTCCAAACTACGCAGAGGAATTTTCAGGATTCTTTCTTCAAACTACGCGTAGGAATCTTCATTCCACTTTTTTCAAACTACACCTTATTCTTCATGCATAACAACTGTCAGTCGAACATAGAACTCTTGAATCCACTCTAATTTGTTACTGTATTGATTGTTCATCATCCGTTTATGATTTATAAGATCATGTTATCGATACGAGGAAATGTGCCATTGAACATTACGGACTTTTTTTGTGTCGGGATTGAGAGTTAACACTCAAATGTTGCTGCAGTTTGGCGGCCTTAGCAATCTTTTCCTGTTATCTAGGCGAATGTCACCTGTACTTGAACTTAATTAAACTAAAAACAATAAAATAAAATGAAGACATAATATCTGTACTACAATAATCATTGATGTATAACAAGAACATATTATCGCACTTTACCTCATTTTGTTGTTGTGCAGGCACTGCTGGAGATAAACGCAAGGCCTGGTCCCACTCAGACACTGTCAGGCTTTTGAGTCTCGTTGAAAGTGTAGCAAGCCAACTGGGAACTCCTCATGTTAAGAACCGAGCGCGGATGTGGACCCTCGTCGCTCGTCATTTAGGGAAAAATATTACTCCTGATCAATGTGCTATCAGGTGGAGAACTTTGGAGAGGTCCTACAAAAAAGCAATGCTGGCAGGTAATATTTTTCTACTGCTGTTGACTTGATTTCTGATGTATTTGATGTCTGTCGAGAAATCAGCTAGGAGCGAATTCGGATTCCTCTGTATTTTTCACGCTAAATCGAATAGTGACACTTGACAGTGAGCGGAAAAACAAGTTTACTCACCTTGCTTACTCCCTGTTGTGGACATAAATTATACTTTTTTGGCAGTAACATAGAGTTAAGTACGTAATTCTTAGCTGGTCTTCCAGTCAACCTTATTATCCCGACGTCGAGTTTGAGTCTGTAAAAAGTCGAATCACCAAGTACCTACCTATAGTGACGTGTGATACTTATCGATATGAGTAAAGTATCGAATATTTTCTTTCGATACCAAGTACTTTAGGTATCGAGTACTTTCCGTAGAATCGGAAAAATACGTAATTTTTATAGAGTAGTTACTTTTAGCCTTATTTAGTTATTAATTGTTAGATATCTTCCATCATGAAAACTGACCAGTAACGTACTGTGCAGACCTCATTCTAGCGAGAATTTATTTGGCATAGGTAGGCTAGGAGCTATGGAATATATATATTTTTTTTTAATCGAATCTTGTCCCTTGATACATATACAGGTATCGAGTACTCTGCGGCAATGGAGCAGTAGGTACTTGAATGGAAACCGAGCTAAAATCAAAACGTAGGTTAGGTACTTGAGTGTTAAGTATTGCTGACCATTTCGTTCGGTATCTGTCATTGGCATTATCGAGTGAGTAGATATTCGATATTTTTTCAGTTCATTTTCAATATTTGACCTATTTGCGTTTTTACGATTACAATAAAATTATCATGGAGTTGAAACGTGTAGGTCGTAGGAATACTATTAAAACAAACGTGTAAGTACATAAAGAATAACATTAGTAGGTATAGCTAATTCATTCAAGTTCAGCACACGAAAAAATAGGAAGTTTTTGCAGCACCCGCACGCCGAAACGAAACAGAAAACGACATCGTAATGGAAAGGGCGGCCGAAGTCAGACGCTAACCTTTTTCGTTTTGTTCCGCTTTGGCATCTACTGGCAGGTGAAGTCACGCTAACATTAACTTCTTATTAACTTATTAGCTTATTAACTTATTAACATTAACTTATTAGCTTATTAACTTCTCTTTTGTCCATTTTACTCCGTGGTGAATAGAAATCTATGTCCACACATGGCGTCAAGTCTGGATAAACATAAAGACGCTGGAAGCAGCTGTGAATACTATACTCGACATAAATATATTTTACAAGGACAACAGAAGGTAGGTAGTGTTATACAGATGTAAGGTTACATTAGGTTTCTTCATCTCAGCTTGACTAAAGAGTATTTTTCGTTGTCACGGTTTGTCAAACTTTTCGGTGTCGTAAGTGGGCGTGCGCAGCACTGCTTTCGTTTTGGCGTGAGGTGGCTGCAAAAACTCCCTAATTACTCATTTGAGTACTGATCAATATCGAATATTTCCTTTCGATACTTGAGTACTGTCGAAAATTTCTTTCGATACCAGTATAGAGTACTAGTATAGAATATTTTCTGGTATAGCCCTCGCTATTAGTAATAACTTGAAAGTTGAAATCTATGTCATTCCATACACTGTATATACACGCACTTGAAAATTTATTAAAATTTATATTGATAAATTGCGCATTAACGGATTTAGGTATATGAAGGTTCATGTACGTACAAACAATTTTGGACCCATTGCAATACTGGTAGCTTAAATTCTGAGAGAATAGAGAACCTAATTAACTGGCACCGAAGTATTAACCCTCGTTACCTGGGGGTAATATATGTTATTATAATTGCGAAAATGCATCGTTCATTTTGTGTTTGCCTAGTTTGATTAGCCAACCAATACATCTGCTATTATTGATTCAGGTCGTGGACACCCATATTCATCTCAGATGAAACTCTTGCTCAAAAAACTGAACGACGACTTAGCACCATTTGGCAGCAAGTTAGTTGAGCCGAGCAAACCACAGCAGGTTTCTGATGACGTTGCGATCTTTTTGGAAACCTTCGACCACACGATGGAGGGCGATACGTGTGCGGATCAAGATGAGGCTCCAACCTCGCCCAGAGTTTCAGGGGTTTACTCACTGGTGCCCAACGAAATCCAAGAGGAACCAGAGGGTAAGTAAGAGGGCCCCTTCAGGAAAACTCGTATTGAAGATGTCCACTCGTCACAGGAAAACACATGGATATTGTTAGGGGCGCCCCTCATCGAGAAAGTCTGTGAAGGGCGTCCCTAAAACACTTACTTATTCCTTGCGAACTCTCGGTTATTAGTTCTGATTTTTACGCGTTCCAGGGGATAATGCTATGTGGTCCCGTGAAAACACTCTCAAACTCATCGAGCTGTACAAACATCTGAAATGTCTTGTCGGGACCTTCAAAATTCGAACGCACAAGAAGATGTGGCAGGTCATTGCGGAGCACATGGGTGGCAACCTTACAGCTAGCAAGTGTGAAAATCGTTGGCGGGTGCTGGAGCGGAAATACAGAAAGCATCTCTCCATCTCCAATACTTTAGGCATGAGAGGTAAGTATGGGCAGACAGCAGATTGATATCTTTTTCATTTCGTGTGACTGTTCCATAGTATTGAGTTCTATCCTATGAACGTTTATGCGCATCCATTTCCTGTCTCCAGTTAAGTTAGGTGTTCAAATTACTGAAATTTGAATTCAAACCAACATAGTTTATTTTGAAATGTCTACCAAAGTGTTGGTCTGTTATAATTTTTCATTATTACACCCTAATCACGGCAAATGGAGGTAGTTGTTTTAGGATTATATAATACTAATGGCTGTGAGTCACAAAACAAAGTTAGTTGTGAGAAAAAAGACAAAACGCTGCAAAGTTCTTGTCACGTGGGTTTATTATTCTACTGGACATACCTACAGAAATGTTGGCCGTTCATTTATTGTTCCTTTCATGTGCAATAACTGAAACAGTTATTTTTGATGATGTCCACAAATTTTGGCCCCCCAAAACACGAATTAAGCTCGGGGTTTTTTTTTTTTGTGTCAGATCATGTTTGATCATAGCACTATTTAATTGTTATGATTCACCTGCTAATACTACTCCTAGTGTTATTAAACAAATTGATGGGGATTTCAGACAATTTCCCAGGTTTTTGACTCATAAAAAATGAATTTCTGAAGCTTAATATTCGGTCTTCTCGCCCTAAAAAAACATGGAAAACGATACCTCACAAGCTCATGTTCACTAAAACCTAAAAAATCTCTCGAAAACCCCTATTTTGCACCCATTTTTCTCCCATAACACCCCTGGGTTTATTCCGATCGGGCTGCCGAGCTTTGGAGCACAGCTAGGACCCAAACTGTATGCAGAAGGATGACGGTTTTATACCAAGATTTAACGTAAATTTAAGGCTGAAACTTCGTTAGAACCTCAATTTTCCACTCTGGTCAAAATCGACTTCATATGCAGTCTCCTCTTCCCAAAAAACATGGATAACGGTACCTCAAAAGCTCTTGTTACTAAAAGACAAAAAAATACCTATTTTTATTCCCATTTTTCACTCATATCACCCGTGGGTATATTCTGATCGGGCTGCAAAGTTTCGGGACACAACTAGGGCCCAAATAGAGTATGTGTGCGAAAGAACGAATTTTTTAGACCGAAAATGAAGCCGGTACACATGATACGGCGTACGGTGGTTAATCTACGCACCTTAAAACGTAAAAGAACAAATTTTGAGGGGGTGCTGTAAAAATTGTTTGCTGAGCGATGTTTTGCATTTTACATAGGTGTATTATTCACGGAATAATAAACCGAAAACTTGTGCCTTGAGCAAAATCTGTAAATGAGGATGTCAGGTGGTAGGAAATTAGCAAAGAAAGGCCTAAGGGCGTGGAGAGCCATTTTTATCCTAAGTTCGTGCACAGGCTTATTTCCCTACAACAGAACAGAGAAAATCGAGGTCTTTGTGATTAGATGAGTCCTCTGATTGCAGGTCGATCCATCAGGGCATTCGAGTACTTCCCTCAAATGGACGCCTTGCTGAATCGTTCAGCTGACAACCCAACAGCCGCAGCTCCTGTCGAAACTCCGGTGTACGCAGGTGTACACCTGTCCTCAAGCACTGTGAGCACGCCTCCGGCAGACGTGGTCGCGTCGAGCACCTTCGACACTTCGTCAGCCAAGAAAATGTCTGCACCCACTGAGGAAGTGGACGATGACTTGGATTTAACCAGAGAGAGGATCCCATACAAATTGAGGATACTCGAGCGTATGAGAAGAGACAAAAAGGCTTACTACACTCAGATGGTGATGATACACAAAGAGCGCTTAGAAATCGAACAGCAGAGATTGGAAGAACTAAAACGTAAAAACAGAATTCTTGAACAAAATTTTTTGACCAACAAGAGATTAAGAGACGAATCTTAATTTCTCGTCTGTAATGTTCGTGTATTTCTGTAGACTGTGATACTCACATAACACGATGCTGTGTACTTTCTTTCTCGTGCATTTTTTTGAACTGACTGACTGCATTTCTGTATGTATAAAACCTAAACAAGCTCCATCACTTCTTCAAGTTCATGTGACCCTATATCTCGAAATTCCAAGGTTGATACGAGTGTTTGTTTAAAACAGTATGGAGTTCACGTACGTACGATCGTCCGTAGGTATTAGAGAGTTTTTCCTTACTACGACACCGTGGCAAGGAATCTAGGGGAACGCATCATGGACGCTAACTTTTTCAGGATGTCACGTGGTCTTAGTACGGTATCCTTGGATAAAACGCACGGTGTCTTATCACCTGACGCCCAATGGTTTTGAAGCATGATGGCGGATTCTACTCCAGTGTTAATTTTCATACTGTCAAGAGCTGGTATAGGCGGGGTTTTGGCAACAATCTTCGTATATAAATAGGAATGTATTATTCCGAATTTTTCATCAAAAATGAATTAATTAGCAGTTACATCTAATTGTAGCGAATGATAAATTAGTACGGTTGAAAAACCTTATTTGGTGTGCGAGAATAGTCACGCATTATTGCTCAGTCTAGGTTTCAAGAAATAAAACCCTGTACTTATCACAACTACAGTCGACTGTTGCCACCGAATTTTTAGTGAAAATCACACTAAAAGGACATGTACGAGATACGATTTTATATTTAATACGAAATGGCCGGTTAAGAGAGAACTGTATTCACTACAGACAACTTTTGAATAACCAACTTACCTCATCGATCGAGGTGAATTCCTATCAGCAGTTGCTTCTACGTAGAATTCGAACGCAGAATTCAGGTCGTCGCCGTCAATCAAATTGTTGGAATACAGATCGATAAAATCGTTCAATTCGTCTTCCATAGTAAAGTAATAAATTAATAAATAAAGTAATAAGTAATAAATAATAAACAAATAAAAACTACTGCTAAAAAGCTAGGTCGATTGATATGATGTCTTGATGAAGAAAAAATAGGATTGAGTCAGCTTTAACCAGCTGTTATCAGTGAAACCTTCCAGGGATTACACGGAGAAAAGTTGTTCGTACGGCCGTACAAGAAGGGGTTCGTACGGCCCGGGTGAAGCTCTGCTGCCACGGTGAAGCCGAGCTTTGTACGTCCTGTGTTAGCTAGTTCATGCGTTCTCCGCCTGGTTCGCGGTAATCGCACGGTGTTAGGACACCGTGGTAAGGAAAAACTCATTAGAGAGTTCCTAAGAGATAAGTTCATTAGGGAACGGCCATATCCTTTGGCCACATCTAAGGCGAGCAGCCTTTGGATGCTAACCAATAAGTCCGGTTTGACAAGGTGGTGGGGGTAGGAGTGAATTAAAAAGTAACGTCACTTAACTTAGCACAACGCGAAATCCATTCAGCTTCAGTAGGTATACTAGTATCCGTAGGTATACTCACTTTTTTATCCTAAGTTGATATCGCAACAATCTAGCAAATTCTTTGAAAGACGCTTGGAGTAACTTTGAAAGACGCTGGCGATGGCGAGGACCGACGACACATGACGCGTTAAAAAAAAACGACAAAACGCAGCAAAAAGCTGTGCACTGTTACCCCTGAGTAAGGTTAAAGACGATTCCTAAAGTTTGTGCCCTGGGAGATAACGCGCCTTATGTATAAGGCCGAATAAGTCGAACTTAAGGAAATAAGTTTGAACTTGGGCGACGCGCATGCGCAGTTGAGATAAATCCGAACACATCTTCCCGACTTTAGTCTTTAGGAACTCTCTATTGTATGGCAGCAATACGACAGCTAGCTTACCTCAGCTGTTCAAAATCCATGTGCATCTTGAACTATTATAATATAGGTACTCTATAGCATTCACACACTGAATGAAACCTTTCGTGAATTGTATTGAACTTTCCACAAATTAAACCTTTTGCAAAATGAATTAAATAAACTTCCCACAAAATGAATTAAACTTTTCACAAAGTTAATTAAAACTACATAGGTGAAAAGATGAAAAAGCGAAGAGAGCAGTGATCCCTCTCCGTTGCTTGGTAGTTACCTACCACATTCCTTCTCTGTCTGATCTTTGCGGGACTGATAGGAAGACAGGAACAGAAGAAGACCGATTCCTTCTCTGTTGCATGTTTCAGTAGCTTTGTTCATGCTGTCCCCTTGGGGCTAGCTTCGAGCAAGTTCAGTTTTTGCTTGAACCGAACTGGCTTGATGTAGGATGAGCTCTGAACACGCTTGCTCAGAGCAGGGTGAGCCTGCAGCTTGTTCGGAGAATGGGTCGAGGGTGCATACGCGGAAGAGCAGTGCTCAGCTGCCCCTGGTCTTCTCAGAGCAGCTCGAAGGAAGCCCCATGGCCAGAATGAACACCAAATCATCTGCCCCGGGACAGCAAGAACACCGGACCACTTGGCTCGGAGCTCGCCCTGGGTCTGCACGAACAGCGAATCTTTGCCTCACCCTTACTACTGATGTTCTTCGTCGATGACAAAGGGCTACTGTCACCAAACCAGGCCGGATTTCGCAGAGGGCGTAGCACAATGGACCACATAGTTCAGTTTACCCAGTCCATTAAGGACGGCTATCAACATCATCAGTCGACATTGGCAGTTTTCGTTGACTTTAGCACAGCCTTTGACAGGGTATGGAGAAAAGGGCTGCTTTCAAAAATAGCGCAATGGGGAATCAACGGAAACTTGTTCAATTACATCAGGAGCTTCCTATCTCAGCGATTTATCAGAGTCAGGTATGGGCAGGGTCTGTCGGGCTACAGGCAGACCAAGCAGGGTGTCCCACAGGGATCGGTTTTGAGCCCCACTCTGTTTAACATTATGATTGATGACCTGGTAACTACGATCGAGCGAAAGTCCCCTGGAACAAGTGCACTCCTGTATGCTGATGACCTCCTTATGTGGGCAACCAGCTCATCAATCCCAGCGATAGAAACCTGCATAAACGGCTCCTTGGCCACTCTGGCTGAATGGTCAAATGAAAACTGTATGGTTGTTAACCCCACCAAAACAGAATACCAGCTATTCTCGCTCTCAAAGAAGCCCGACCCAGTTTGCATAAAGTATTTAGGCACAGAACTGGTGAAAACAGACTCAGCCATATACTTGGGAGTGAAGCTGGATAATCAGCTGACGTGGAATGCACACATACAGCAGGCTGTCGAAAAAGGGAGATCGAGAATGAAGCTACTGAACCGTGTTGCAGGTGCCACTTGGGGTGCGTCACAGGACCTTCTCAAGATGACTTACACCACGTACGTGAGACCTGCAATCATGTACGGCTGCGAGACAACAGTCACGGCATCAGCAACTGCTCGGGAGAAACTTGAATTGGCCCAGAATGTAGCACTGAGAAGTATAACCGGGGCGGCAAAGTCAACCCCCATAGAAGCAATGCGAGCTCAGACTGGAATTGAAGCGATCAATGTTAGGGTGGACGCTGCAGCTATGATGTTGAGTGAGAAGCTGAAGAGAACTGGTGTTCCCTACTGGAGGTACTACACCCCCCCTCAAGCCCGTCTCGTGTCCCAGCTCAACTTTTCCTGCGTAGTCGGAAACAAGGCACGAGAGCTGAACCTGGACTTGGGAATCCCAGAGCCTTTCCCACAAGATTCCAACTACCCTCCCTTCTCGTACGATCTTGACCTGATCGGAGACATATCTAAGAGTTCCGCCTTACCAGCTGAACTGAGAGCAGCCGCTATTCTGACCGTGCAGGAACGCTACCCCCCAAGCGAGTGGCTGCATGTGTATACGGATGGGTCTGCCGATGGAGCCATAAAGAATGGGGGAGCCGGCATCTACTCGGCGATCTTTGAGATCAGTGAGCCTGTTGGTCTTAGGGCATCCAACTTCGACGGCGAGATCGTTGCTGTACAGCTGGCCGTGCGGGAGGTGGAGAGACGAAGGTTGGAGCGGGTGGTCATATTTGTAGACTCCCAAGCCGCCATACTCGCGCTTGGCACTCTGCGGCCCTCAGTAAGGTCGCAGGTGATATGTGACACACTGCGGTCGCTGCAATTAGTGCGGGAGTATGGCGGAGTCTGTCACCTACAGTGGATTCCAAGCCATTGTGGTGTCAGAGGGAATGAAGAAGCGGACCGGCTAGCCAAAGAAGGTGCCAGGAAGGCTCAGCCAAATCCGCCTAGGACTCTGCACACAGTCAGACGGGAGATTGTAGCCGCAGTAAAACGTTACAATAGGAGCACCATGGAAGCGGCGAGCGCTGGGAAAGACTGGGAGGTCCTTGCAACAGAGGAAGGACATATCCCTGCTTTTCTCCCACGGCGAAAGTCGGTAGCCCTGTTCAGGATGATTACCGGCCACGACTACCTGCAAAAGCATTTGTATAGGATAGGAGTAGTCGACTCGCCAACGTGTCCCCTCTGCAGCCTGGAGGAAATGGACGCCCGGCATATCATGGAGTGCCCGGCACTGGAAGAGATAGGCGGGATTGAGCCAGGAGAAGTAGCATGCGAGAGATATTGGGCAGCGAGACGTCTGATGAACGAGACGGGCGTAGGATAAAAAAAAAAAAAAAAAAAAAATGCCTCACCCTTACTGTGCATGCTCGGGTTGCTCTGAGGGACTGCACAAACAAAGCTAGTTTAGAGTTCCTAGTACTTAGGTATCGTATCGCAGAAATTATACGACAGCTAGCTTACCTCAGTTGTTCAAAATCTATGTGCATCTTGAACTGTTATAATATAGGTACCCTATCTATAGCATTCGCACACTGAATAAACCTTTCGCGAATTGTATTGAACTTTCCACAAATTGAGTTAAACCTGTTGCAAAATGAATTAAACTTTTCACAAACTCAGTTAAAACTACATAGGCGAAAAGATGAAAAAGCAAAGAGAGAACAGTGATCCCTCTCCGTTGCTTGGTGGGTACCTACCGCGTTCCTTCTCTATTACATGGTGCAGTATTCCTTCTCTGACAGGAAGACAGGAACAGAAGAAGACCGATTCCTTCTCTGTTGCATGTTTCGGTGCCTCTGTATCTTCGTTGAAATCCATATTCGTTGGTGGAAATTTTTTGTTCATTAGCAATGCACCTTCCGATCAAAAACACTGGAACTGTTCATCTTGGGTGGTAATGAGTCATGTCCCTGGAACTTGTTCCCAACAGAAGTACTCGTCGTAGACAAGGTAGGCGAATAATAGCGACAGTTAGTCAAATACTTCAAGTTATGAAAACACTGCTAGACGAACCTAATTATATATCATTATCCTACGCTAAGTAATTGTATTCTCTTTCCAATAAATTTGGTTGAAGCTTAACATTCTGTGAACAGAATAACTTAGTTTTAGCACCCTAGACGAAGCTAATTATATGTTCTATGCTAATTATATTCTCTTCAATACATAAATTTTGTTGGTTTAACGTGCTGTGTCGAGAAAAACTTCAGTGTTACCCAAGGTCACTTCATTTTACTTAGTTTAAATCAATTTCCATACCGTGTAATTCAACTTGCAAAAAGGTCATTTCATTTTGTGGAAAGTAATTAAATTCGCGAGACGTGATGCTTTGATGGGAATGTTGTACTTCGGGATTCCACTGATTGATTATAGAAACCACAGAAAATGATGCTTGAGAGGTTGTCGAGCCAAAGACTAACATGGGGGGATCTAAGGAAGACCGGAGAATATGGTCATCAACACCATTTTTTTACCACATCACAATCATCTAGGCAGACTTGAGGGAAAATACCAGTTGATATCTTTCGAAAGTGATTTCAAGATCTGTGAAGAGTCCTAGAAAATCCTTACACCTAGGTACTTTCCTACTGGGTTTCCTTCGTAACAAGAAATATTATCTGCACAGAAAAAGATGTTTCTGTAACTTTATGTTAACGTTTTCTAACTTTGTTCTAATTTTATGTTGGGGGGGGGGGGGATTGGAATCATTAAAAAGTTTCAGCCGTTTGTGTTACCATGTAAAATTTCTGGGAACGGAATAAAATGCAGTAGGTATGATCTTTATTGAATTATAAAACTGACTTATAAAATCAACAGCAACAAAGCACAATAAATAACGAGAAGTCGACCCGCTTGATTAAACTTAAATTGCAAATGATAAGAAGGAGATGAAATCACGAAATGGAAAGCCGTGTGAGTGAGAGGATGTTGGTAGCCAAATTGGACCAATCCGGAACGGTTTTTAGAGACAGGTAGTTCTCCCGCGTCAGACCCCGCATTTGGATCATGTCTGTCGCTCCAAAGATGGCACCTGAAAAGAAAAGTTATTCAAGCTGTTTTTTGATCGACGATTTATTGCTAGATAAGCACTGTGAAAATTAATCTGAACAGATCGCCAATGGTAGAAAATCAGGTAGGCGGGTACTACAGTGTTCTTTTTGACATCTGAAAACTCCATGCTTCAGACTTCAAAAGAAGAAAACAGTGTTGAATTACTCGAGTAGAGGTTACCTCTTTTTGGTTGATTTTTTCCAATAATGAACCTTTGGAATTGGAACATGAAAAACAAAATTTTATGGCTTACGTTTCAAGGTAAGAACGTAAAATCCGAAAATGGAAGAAAATACTGTCTGTACGCCATAGTACGCACTTTCCATAGTTAAGTAGGTACCATAAACCAAATTTAATGAAGTTAGGTTTGTATGTCCTATTTGGAACTAGATGGTCTGCAAAGCTCGGCGTGAATGTCAGTCATATCTAAAGGCGCCTCCTCAGATGTGGTACTCGCCCAGCAACGAATATTTGGTGAACACCAAGCTACTCGACTTGGTATTTGCCTTGGGTTCACCATCCCTACACACTTGGGGTTCGCCAAGCATTAAGCCAGCTCCACACATGCGGGATTTGCAAACAGCTAATTTTTGGCGAATTCCAAGCTAACTCCTCAGTTTCACCACCCTCATTTTACATTTGTCATTCTCACCAGTTCATCAGTATGTTCGGTACCTACCTCAGACTCTGCCAGGGTCATATGGTCTGGATCACTCAATATACCTAAAATATATAAAACAAAAGTAAATACCTAAAATTAAAAAACTTACCTCCAACCCAACAGGTACAGTTGTCTTTTGCAGGAGGGTTATGGAATTTGACAGCAGTGATAGCAAGACGGTTTTCGTACAAAGGCGATCGCAGGTGGGCTTTAAGCTCTTCCATGAGCCGGGCCTTGAAGCCAGGCGCCATGACAGTACCTCCAACAAGAACTATATTCTCTGCCAATGGCTTTCTCGTGTCGATGGGGCACTGGAAACAACGAAAAATTGTCAATTTAAGATTTTCTGTACAAAAAAAGCCATGAATGATGAGGAAAAAGTAACTGATCAAGTCTCTTGGATTTGCTGTTACAGCATGAACTGAATTACCTACTTTTTCTGGCCGAGGAGGTATGATGTTATATAGGTGCATAATAATACGTAAATGTGTGTACATAAACAACGAACATTATTGAAGAGAAGTATTTACTTTGAGAATGGAATCCAAAATGAGGTTAGGGAGAGACGCCTCTTCGTTGTCTTTCTCGAACATAACCTCACAGGATGTCTCTCTGACCCAGCCAGGGACCTTGATCATCTTGTCACCTCCCAGCCTATACTCCATAACGGGGGGCTCCGGTGTTAAGACACTCTCAGCAATGCGTTCACCCCGTTTACGCGTTGTGACGAAACAACCTCTCACTGGAGAAACACATAATACAATGGTAATTATACAAAATACTTGAGTGGATGTGCTGATGGGGCCCCACATTTAAGCTGGTGAAGAGCAAAGCCAAAACAAGTAACTTCTCAACGTAAAAACTAAATTTTTAAAAACCTCACGGAAAAAACGCTGCAAATTATTACACAACGATTTAATAGTTTCCAGCATACATACACTTTCAGCATAGATCACCAAATTCTATCAGTGTAAGACACATATTTAGTAGGGTCGTTAGTTGCAGAGGATGCCTACATTACAGTCAAATACAAAAAACGGCTGGAGGTCAATGCTCGGGTGGTCTCAAAAAATCCCGAGTTCCTAATAAATTCAAAAACGTCAAAAAATCCCATCTATCGAACTTTTTGGAGCTGCGGCGTTTTGAACATTTCAGCCCTCTATATTTCACACCTTTAGAGGTGACTGACAGTAACGCTGAGCTTTGTGGACCAATGACCCCAAACGGGGCCTACTTGTACAAACCAAATTTTCTTAATTTTTGTGTAACTGCTTAATTTTATTAAATTCCTTTTCGGATTCTACGTATCCTAAAATGTATAGGTACCATTAAATTTGGAGGGGAGGGGGGTTACGTTTTTATTTTTTTTCCTCATGCTGTGTTCCAACGGTTTGTTATTGAAAACAATAAACCAATACATGTACCTATTCCTCTTAATCCCAGCAAAACCAGTTCAACATGCAGAGGAACCAAACAAATCTGGGTTATGAAGTCATAACTATGACTCATTACCTCACACTGACATAAATTATGACCACTCAAAACCTCAGATAAGTGGAAGGTTAGAAGGTCTTCTCAGACAAATAAGTCACGAAGAAGACCTTCCACGTTTTGCTCACTTGATCTGAGGTTTTGAGTGAAGTGATAGTTCAAGTCACAGAGGAGACCTTGTAAACTTCCACGCTTTGCTCACAATCTGAGGTTTTGAGTGAAGTCATAATTTATGTCACAGAGGAGACCTTGTAACCTTCCACGCTTGGCTCACTTAATCTGAGGTTTTGGGTGAAGTCATCAACGTTTTGCTCACTGAGGTTATGAGTGAAGTCATAATTTATGTCAAAGAGAAGACCTTGTAACCTTCTACGTTTTTGCTCACAATCTGAGGTTTTGAAGAAGTGTTTTCTGAATGGTGAACTAGAAAAATATAATTAACAGCTCACTTGACAAATACCTAAAGATATGAATGGATCTGCTCCTTATTGGTCAGTTTCAAGACAAAGCAGGGTAAAATTTGTTACTGTTCCAACTGCATCGAGTTCTTCCAGCTTTTCCTCAGGTATAGGTTACCTTCCATCTAACCCGAGGGGTAAATCAAGTTTCTTAATGTACCTACCTCTAACTGGCCATAAACGTACTCCTTTCCACTTCATTCCATCAATTGGTATCATGAAAGCCAACCACGGGCCCAATGTTACACAGAGAATAAGAACTTAAGTTGAATCCAAAGTTGGGTTTTTGCTATTATTTCAGGTTTGTCTAGGAACTTACCTTTAATATCTTCAACAACTGACTCTGGAAGGTCAGATACATCGGCCTCACAGACTTGGGGAAGGGTGTCGCCCCCAGCATTTGCCAAATCCTTATAGGCCTTCACGAGGTTTTCCCTAATTCGCCTTCAACAAGAAACAGGAGCAGTGAAAATTATTCGCCTTAGGCATCAGCGTGTTTTTAGACTCGAGGAACAAAAATCTGAGGCACAGCTTGACCTCTCTTGCTTGCAATCTAACGATGTGTCAATGGCCGTGACATTAGAGAGTTGTTGCAACCAAAAATTAACGGTTGGAAGAGAGTACGTAAACGCAAGTGTTAAGCTGGGTTAACATTGGCACGTAATCCATGTAAAACACAAAGGCCCTAAAAACGTCAAAGCGTTCACATGGACAACACCGTTACAGACGTAAACCAGGTAATCATCAAAATATAGCTTGTGCTCCAGCCTCCGCCTACGCAGGACCCCACGCATAGATCCATAAAGCGCGTAGACCGGATGAGGAATCAAATTCAATTACACGTCCAAGTTTTACATGCTTTACATCGACGACGCGTCAATGTGAACCCAGCTTTATGTTCGAGACGTAAGTTTTAGCGTTTTCAAGACTTGCGTTGTTCAGCACCAAGCAACTATTCTGTCGTGTGAAGGAAAAACGCCTCAATTCCAAAACTGCCGAAAATGGGATTTTCACGTTACCCCGCCACCCCACCCATCTGATGGTCCAGTCAAAACTTAGAAATTCGACCCGGAAGGGGTTGAAATCTGAAAGATGCTCACTTTGGAGGAAAAACGCCTCAACTGCGTGTTTGCTAAGTAAAAACACCTCAACTCTCCGTTTGAAACACCGTAAATAGCGTATTTTGTTGAGGAAAAACGCCTCACTCGCTAAAAACGTCGTTGAGGCGTTTTTCTTCCAAACCGTTGGCTTCAGAATCGGGTTGAGGTGTTTCACATGGCTCTGAGAGGCGTTTCTCCTCCGAATGTTTACGCAGCTGGCCGACCGCGAGGTGCTGTTTGTGACACACACAAGGCAATGAGAGTTGAGGCGTTTTTCCTCCAAAAACCGGCAAGAAATAATTGGTAAACACCTCAAGTGCCATGAATCGATTGAAAAACCTGGTATTTTATCATACCCCTCGATCTGGTTGAAGATAAACCAACGTCTAGCCAAAAAAATGGGGTCGCCGGAATGATCTGTAGTGAACCTATGGTGAGTTTTTGTTGTAAAACTTCAAAGCTGATTTCTGAAAATTCAATAATTTCGAGTTGAGGTGTTTTTCCTTCACACGGCAGTATTGGAAAGATGCGTGCCTCGCATCTAATGCTACATAATACGTAACTCTATGAGTAAACTTCTTCGTGGATAACCAAATTCGATCTCCATGGCTACGCTATCACGTCACCCCGAATTTCGTAGAAAAACAGGCGGAGCCGGCCTCGGGAAGGTTGCCGTTTGCGTTCTCTTCAGGTATAAGCCTGAAACTTCATTTGGTTCGTGTACCTATTCATACTGAGCATTGCCATCCGAAAGCCATGAGCACTGTGAGTTGCCTTATATTTTGCAAGGTATTTAAAATTATACAACGGGCACAAGGTCTTACTGTGCCAAGCGTTCTGTTGTACAGGAAAACAGCACGATTGTTCTTCTAGAAATTGTTCAAAAACCATAGAAAACCGTCAAAATGGAATAAACATGTTACAAGCTAGCATGAGACGAAATATGTTAACTTGACATAATAATTATATATCATTGACAAATTATTACGTTAACGTCACTTCAACATGAACGGAGTTGCATTTTTTTTCTCGGAAAATGGTTGCAAGAACTCTAGTGATGCACTGAGCAATCATATACACATGTTCCAAGCACGAGCTTCCTAAAAACGGCACTTGAAGTGTTAGTGAAGATCTTGCATCTGCCCTGTATTACAGCTTATCTCCAGCCACACAGGCGTTTAAGACACAAACAGTGCAGTAGTAGTTTAATGGGAAACGAAAGGTTTTTACTTTTCAATGGCATGGCCAGCCAAAGGTTGAGCTTCCCATGCGTTGAGAATCGGGACGCCCTCATACACAGGAATGACCTGCGCTTCGCTGTAACCGACATCCACCACTAGGGCATTATGGACACCGAGAGCACATAAAGCGACCAGTTGGGAAGGGACGAATAAGATGGAGGAGACCTGTGAGAAGATCAGAAATATCCTTTAGAAAACATGTTTGTATGTAATAGTCAAATTTGCAAAAACATCCTTAAACAAATTTGCCAAGTGGGTGGGCAGTTGACATACTGCATACTTCAACATATTATTCCTACTATTTCACTATTACTTACTTCCTCCAACAAGGTGAATGCAATGAAACCGCTTCTATTCAAGCGTTTCTATTTTTTTCCGTTTCCTTTCAGCGGGAAAGTAAGCTCTGTTTATGATTATTAGTAGGAATCTCTCTATTCTCCAGCAACCCGGAAGTCACTCCTACGACACCGGCAAGAAGCCGCCTAGCCTACACACGGCTCGTCTAGACTCACCTGGATTCCTTGGGACATAAATTCAAGGACAGCCAGCCCTGATACTGCCATACGAAATTCCGCGCGCGCGATATGTACAACTTGGAGAGGGATAGGTGGGGTTAGTCAGTAAGCGAAATTACTAATCTGCAATAACCGTTCTACTGGGTACAACTTATATCAGATGCTACGTTGTAAACCTACCTAGATACTTATCTAAGAGGGCATGGGCAGTGGGCAATGATTATGAGGATATTTAGGCATCAATTCTTGCAGGAGGAGGAGGAAAGTCCACTAATTACTCTAACAGAAAAAAAGAAAGGAATACAGCACACATGATCAATAAAATTAAATCATTTATAACAAAAAAACTGCGAAGGTCGCCAATCGTTTTGAAGTCATCACTGAAGTTCTTGCTCATAATCGTCGTCGCCTTCGTGTCGCGGGATGATCCATTCATGTCCAGGAGGCGGCCAAGCAATCTTCGTTATGCGCGATATAAAGGGATAAGCAGTCCAAATCAGGTTAAACATGGACGGGAGCTCGGTTTTCCGACAATTGCCCATTCGCCCTGTCATGTGCCCCAACAAGGCGCCCCAACCGAGGTCTTCGTCGTTCTTGTAGCCGAACCAAGGGCAAAACAGAGGTGCACCCTCATCCTCGATACAAGTGTCACCAGTCATGTACATACTGAAACAAATCGGTATGTACCATAGAGAAACTTCAACAAAATCCACTCTTTCTATACGTGGAAGTAGAGTAGCTAGTTTTTTTTATTTTATGAAAGTAGAACTAAAATTTTTTCAACAAGCCTACAAAACAGGTAGGGATTGATAATATGAGATCAGTATTATTTGACTAAGTAATTTTATGAGTATCGAGATTTCCTCTTAACTCAAGATCGAGTCATCCACAAAACATCATGATGTTAAAACATCTCACAGAATTCCGTTCCAGACCCACAGGGTAGGTGGGGGCAAAGAAGTAAGTTGCCACGGGGCAAAAGTTCCCACCTCCATTTGAAAACGATTGGGAAGAGTTACGATAGAAATCAAATAAGCAGTGCATTCGTCTACTTCCTATCAGTATCCTTTTCAAACTTCATGACGGTCCGATGTCCTCAAGCCCAGAAAATTTGGTGAGCTGTTTTCCCCTATTTTTGATGTAATTTGCCGCCATTTTTCAGAAAGCTGTAGACCAAACACAAAGGCCTGAACAATTTTTGGCGTAATTTCTCTCGTTTGGGCGGTAAATAAACTTTCAAATTCTTCCAGAAGATTTGGGATTAATTGAGTACAATGGCAGCCATTTCACTCAAACTGATGTAACCTAAAATGGGGTAAAAGTTTCCATGTACAGTGTGGCAAACGTTTCTATAGGTGCACTTGGAAATTCCGGACCATCAGTGGAAACATTTGCCCCTCACTGTAGGTTTGTCCCATTTTACGCCCAGTTTTCATTTAGGACCATTATTTTTGAATAAATTTTTGTTAGTTCTTAAGTATAGTAATATAAATATAGTCTATGTTACTACTTCTTGGAAATGGTGATAGCTGGGGTTGCCTAACATTTCAGAAATTACAAAAGGAAAACCAACGGGACACAGCTCAATTAACACTCACGATTTATTGATAGACTTACTAGAGCTATGAAAAGACAGCTAGGTTTTCAACAGATCCTACCTACCTACCTAATAAGTAATTTGTATTGGATAATATGCGATTATCTTCTAATCCTGAAATCTAACCAAATATTCCTAAAAAAAGTATTGTTCGTTATTTTTTATCTGAATTGTAATTTTGCTATGAGTACCTACGTAATAAGTGATTTGTAAGGGTCAGTGAGATTCCTAAAAAAACGACTTTCTTCATTTTTTTCAACATTTTTTTGAAATTAAAATATGTAGAAACTTTAACTGGAGATTTTATATGCCTTCCCAGCTCTAAACTGATGAATCGAGCAAAAGTTGCCAAGAAGGCTTTGTGGTAAATTTAAAAATTCGGTTTGTAAATATTTCGGGAAACGATTCATTTTTTTACCGAAGGTATAGGAGACGTATCCTTCTACAACAACATTCATTTTTTGGACCGACAGGACCACCTTGGGGCCCGGGAAAAATCGAAATGTCCGAACTGGCAACTTTTCCCCCACCAACCCTAATAAATAATTCATTTCTGTCCTCAATTACGACAGCATACAAATATTATACAATATTACTGATATTATTACTAAATCATTTAAGTGAATACCAACGTGTAACATGCGTAGACGCTCTCGTTGAACATTCGCCTATAGCAAAGGCTGCAATTCCCACAGTATGAAATCTTGCAATGAATCTGTTCTGTGAAACGAACTTTAACATATCGAAGTCGGTAAAGTCTCCAGGTCTCGTTGCCATAGAGGTAAGATCCCCATCCGGCAGTGTAACAATCGGCAATAGGAATTTGGGATTGTTCATATTCTCGCAAAGTGTTATTCCAGATGTTCATTGCGTTTGCCATGTTTTGAACGTCAAATGGAACAGCGTGTACATAATTGTTGTAAGCGATCTTTCTATTTGTCTCCAGGAGACAAAAATCGAGATAGTAATAAGTAAAACCTGAAGCAGTGTAGTTGTTTGAGTCAGGCGCATCTTTTCCAAATGTTTTTTGCAGATCGGCTTGTGTAGGGAAATACAAGGCTTTCATATACACCATTTGAGCTTCAACATTATCAGCAGACGGAACGAAACCGAACGATGAGCCGACCCAAACGGAGATGTCAATGATTTCATCGTACAGAGTCTTCGAAGGAGTTTCCGGGTTGGGCCGGGTCATGCAACCAAACGTGGTCAGAACGAATGTATCCAATATGATGGTGCCTGTACAAAATGGGCGACGGCTGTGGAAGTTCCCGTCTTTGTAGTATATGCCTGCGACAAACGGCCAGTTGACCATGCTGGCAGTATAACCAACCTCGAAGCCCTCGCATAACAAGGGTAACAGCAAGAGTGAAATGGATATCCAACAGTTCATGGTTGTGTTCAATTGGAATGAGTGAGCTACAGAAGAATACACGCTGGAAAGAAGTTCAGGTGAGATTTACCAACTGATTGACCGGTATGGGTCAACTTCCACAACTGGTCTACTAGGCACTAACATTACAATAAAATGCAATAAAAGCACTCAAGATGGACATGCTGTGACGGAAAAATGCTTCATTTCTATCACAATGTATTTATAAAATGCGATTTGGTTGTTGCTATACGTTTATAACATGCATTTTTGCTAGCTGTGCTCCGAAGCTCGGCCAGCCCGATCGGAATACACTGAGGGGTGTTACTGTTTTTGTGCAAAATTAGGTTTTTATAGTCTTTGTAAACTTCGGCTTGTGATGTAAATTTTTCCATGTTTATTCGGACGAGAAGATCAAATATGATTTTGACCGAAGAGTGGAAAACTGAGGTTCTAATGAAGTTTCAGCTCCCAAAATTCATTTTTTATGAGTCAAAAACCTGGGAAATGGCACTATCAATATTCAAAGATAATTTGTCAAAAATAGGAGACTAATTCGAGTTTTTGGGGGCCAAAATTGGTGGAAACCATAAAAATAGCGATTTCAATTATTGCACATGAAAGAAACAATAAATGAACAGCCAACATTTCTGTAGGTATGTCCAATATAGTAATAAACGCATGTGACAAGGACTTAGCAGCGTTTTTGTTATTGCTACATTAATCTGTAGTGAATAACGACCCCACTAAATCATAATAATGTATGTATTGCAAAAAAGAAATCTGATATGGCTCGGGATCATAATATTTTTATGTAATTTAACAACAGCTGACGAGGAGGCCCATGTTCTCCAGAGGACTGTGTGGAAAGAAGAAGAAGAACAACAACAACCGACTGCCTGACAACATGCGCGAAGCCTAGGCAGCATTTGTCTCTTTTTAACTGAATGAGGAGTACCCACCCATGATTTTTTTTAATATTAATTTTCCATTTCAAATGAAAGTATGTTCAAATTTTTGGATTTTGAGACCAACCGCACTCTCCTACGACGAATAGTTCTTTTTCTATGAGCTTTCAGTTTCAGCAACAAGTGACGTCACTGCACCCCTCGCGTCTGACAGGAACCCCTAGCCAGGTGTGACGTCACTTGTTGCAGAAACTTTGAAAGCTCATAGAGAAAGAATTCATCTTCATTCAGAAGAGTGTGCGACTGGTCTCAAAATTCTTATAATGGAATCTACTTTCATTTAAAAATATAAACATAAATCATGGGTACTCCTCATTATTTGTGAATAAACTGACTCTATTCATTAGACTGCTTCAACTAGCTGTCCATCTTGGGAGTCTGCTTCAAGTACTCAGACTACTTTAACCTGCTGTTGGCAACTGCAGACTAGTTAAAGAAGTTGAGCCATTCTCTACACAAGTAAACAGCATCGTCTCTCCTCCTTGATGCCACGTTGAGGCGACCTGACCTTCCGGGATCTACCTACTGGCCATAACGATGGCAGGCAGACTCGGTCAGGCAACTCCACTTTGTTCAACCCCTACTTACTTTCCGACCGACACATAAACTCGATTTCACTATTCAGATGCTGGCGTCACTTCTTTTTCACTTCACGAACAGAATAATTGTTCAATATTTTTAACATTTTTTGAAGAATAACACGGACTTCACTTCACGATGATGTTGGTTGTGAATGACGGCACAGGCTGTTGGTGCTTGGTGATTAGATACAAACAAAGGAGCATCATGCAACACATGATTAAGTATTTGTGGAGATGACGAGGTTACTGATGAACTTGGGGGGGAAAATGAAGCCCCAGCGTCACCTTGTGGTGGATGGGTACATTATGACTGTTGGTTTCACATGTCGTAAATTTTCCTGCATCGCAAATGGCATCGGGGTAACGGAAAGTAGGGTTAAGATGTCACGATCACGATGATAAGCAAACCGAAATTCGAAATTGTATACTTGTGTGGCTGAGTTGGTAAGCCCTTGAAGCACTCTAAAGGAATAATGTGATGACAAACACATCAATGTCCACTCACTTGACTTTTTTTTTCAAATGTATAATGAAATGAAATATAATAGAGTTTTCACAAAATTTTGGCCACTTGATCGTTGACCGACTAAGGATCTCCGGGCTAACGATCTAAGGGAAAAACCCGGATGCTAACCTCTTAGATCGTGAAACGATCTAAGGTTGTGAAAGTTAGGTCGTTGAACGATCTAAGCTGATTCGATGCGTGATGCTAACGTTAACGTTGAACTGTTCTCATCACTTGAAGATGTCAGTTTAAAAAGCCGTTTTTAGTTTTCATCTTCACTAGTACAATTATACGGTTGTTCATAGACTAGCCAGGTACAATTAATTAAGATTTTCCAGTCTTAAAGGATCACAGAAACATTTCCTATTACTATTTTCAAATGGAAAATAATGTAGGGTTGTCCACAGACACGAGACAAATTAGCCAAAAAACTAAAGGTTTGGCCAATTAAAGTTATTTGGCAAAAATTAGTGGCTAATAGGTAGACTTTATTAGCCAAAAAACTGTAAGGTTGTCCATAGACATAGAGAAATTAGCCAGGTACAATTTATTGACATTTTCCAGTCTTCAAGAATCACAGAAATATTTCCTAACCCAATTTTCAAAAAAATATAGATATGTAGATAGGTAAACCGAAAATCAAGAGAAAAAAGACGCACGCTATCAGGTACACGTACACAAACAATCACAAATGCCATGGAAGAAGGCAATCCATGCGATGAGGTTTCCTTGGTGGAAGGTTAGTACGGGAAACGGCCCATACGACCTAGTGCTAGGTCGTTTACGTAGACTGGTGGCATCCAACGTTGACGAGCTAAGTTAGGTCGTTCCCACCCAAACGTGCGCATGCGTAGTTCGCACTTTCCTTCGTATGTAGGCCTTTGCCCGTCAACGGGCTAGTAGCCAAACCTTTGCGAAAACTCTCTAATATTCCTGGAGTAGTTGAAGGTAGCTTTACATACACACCTACCTCATAGTGTCGATAGAAGACGCTGGCGAGGGTATCCCGGAATTGTGTAGGACAGAGGAGGGATTCCACAACCACTACATGTCTGTCCTTGGGGCTCACGAGCACATGCCTGAACACAATTTTTATTGAAACCAATAAAAATGCCAATAACAGCAGGAAATAGCTAGGTATTATATGTTTCATAAATTTAACTTACGACCTCTCGCTCTCTATCCAATGCACAATGGTAAGATTTTATAATAGGAGGTCTGTAGTACGTCTTGGGTTCAAGAATGATACAGTTGATATCCACCGAAATCAGCACAGAGTACTGCACTGAGGCTAATAATATTCCTTCTTGCTGAAGCAAACTCATGGGTCTATATGAGAAGTGCCTACGTACTAACTTACTTACCTAACGTACTTCGAAGATACAGGGATTGACTATTTACGGGGCATCACTAAGAAAGTTCTCCGGTGAAAGTGACTCAAGTCCTAGGGATGTGAGGAAAATAACAGCTTCAAATACTACCTATTTTAGGCCGTGTCCTACGTGGATCTGCCGCGCGCGTCAACGCGTCGGAGCTTTCGGGCGTTCACACAAATCGCGTCGTCATGCCGCGCGGCGAAAAAAAAGGTGTCCTACGTGAAAACGCGAGACGCTTCGTATTTCAGTGGACGCCGACTGTCAAGTATTGTCACCTGTTCTTTTATTTTTACTGCTTTATTTTTGATTACGTTCAAGTATCAGGCAGACATTTATGCAATATTTTCTGAGCCTAAGTTGTCCTACTACTACTAGTTGATATTGTATAATAATTCTAGGAGACTTAAAAAAAATAAGAGTACCAAATACAGTTTGTTTCTAAAAATCACGTATTGTTATTTTATAAACATCTCATTAAACGTAGGTACATAGGGGGGGTACTTGCTTGCCATCCTAGATTGTTGCGATACTTCGCCCCAAGCAGTTTGCACCAAATCACGGTTTTTATAGTGTTATTTATTTATTTTTTCATTTATTGGCAATATATCATAAATAAGTACATAATGGAGATAAATATACAAAATAATTAAAAATACTAAAAAAAGCCGAATTTGGGAGACATTTTAATTAGAGAAATTGCCCACCAAAGGATAAGTTCGGAAGAACTTGTGCTCTTCGGTGTACCGGTTATTCCAAAGACACGGCCGCTTTTGGACTTCTGCAGTTAACATTTCCATCACACAAAATACACAAAAACACGGTCTTCTACACAGCAATTAACAGAACAAACGAGATAAACAAATCAAACGCGGCGTTTGACGCGAGGCGGTGACGGTAAAAATCAAACTAGTTTGGAAATCAAACCGAAGCGTTCAACGCTGTCGCGACAACGCGCCGTCCGAATCACGTGACAATTTCCATGGTTTTCATTGGTCTGCGTCTTCAACGCGCCAACGCCCGAACGCTCCGACGCGCGCGGTGGATCCACGTAGGACACTGGGTTACTCGCGAATAACAGACGTATCCCTACCAATACGCTGTTATTGAGATCAGCTCTGCTGATCTAGGACCGCAATTTATGAATCAGCTGATCAGAGATCAATTTACGATACCTTCTAAGTAGGTAGGCACGGCATCCTAACCATGTAATTCATAACTGGTAAATTTTTTACTGACCCCAGCCATAAGACACATCCATGTGAAAAGACAATTACCCGGATACCAAACAATACGGATCCAGTGATACCAAAACCTCACAAACGAAAAAAAATTTAGATGAAACAGCTTTGTATGGACGGCGGCGACGATTACCTACGAATAATAAAGTTAGTGGTGCTGTGAGTCACATCAAGGACGAATTCTAATATTAACCAGCTACATAATTGGTTCACGCTTCGACTGTGTAGAAGCTTTATGTATTTGTGAGGTTTCGAATCGATTCTAGCGCGGTAATTCAAGGAGGAAGCCCGCTTCCGTCGTGTCACGTAAATCATGATAAGACGACAGGCATCCCCCCCACCCTGTGTTTAGTAGGTACATCGGTATTCACTTTTATTCTGCACGCGTAGTCAACATGCATCCTTATCACGTAATCAAAGAAAGACAATCAAATGATAGATCTGTTCAAATATCAACCGTAAAACTTGCCTGAAATAAAGTTTGTGTATGAAGGCGACTAGCAGGGCGTATAGGTCTTGGTCATTTTCGTAGTCATAAATCTTCCTAATTTTCTCGGTGCGAGTACAGTAGATTTCAGTGGGGATGATACACCTTGGAGAAAACTCTCCTATAAAACCAAACCTGTAACATTAAATATAGTAATCGTGTAATGATACAGCAAATCAACAGGTGTTCGAATCAAAGCGATATTACTTTTGATAACTTTTGGTCGGATAGGTCGCGTACACCGTACGGTATCAACTAATTAGGGGGCCTCGTTCGGCATCATTTAACGTTTGTTCAACTAACGATCACTTACTTGGTGTATCGGGCGCCAATATCCAGCACTACAGCAAGTTTTTCAGCAGACAGCCCCTCATACAGAGCCATGCCAGTCAAAAACGAGGAAAAACGAAGGAACGAACAGCAACGATCAACGCATATTCACCGCACGATGCTGACAGCGTAAAGAGAAATGGAACGTTCGATGTTTTAATGGATGTTAAACGATTCAAGTTGATGATAATGAAATATGATGGAGTTTTTGAAGTGGAAAATTATTCGGAAAACGCTGGGTGAATGTAAAAACTCGGTGAGGCGGAACTAACCGAGAACCGACCTACAACGATGCAAGTAGAATACAATACAAGTAGAAAACCGACCGACTACCAAGCTCAACCTGACTCATTCGCGTGTGTGACAGTGTGTGTGCTGATCTCACTTTATTCTTTATTGCTCTCAGCCAAACTCCCAGCACAAACAAAACCTCCAATTCCAGCATCCAATTCCAACACTGCAGGTAGTGATAAAAATGATAACAGGAATACTGTTTTATCAGCTGACATTTACCCAATCACCGTACGCGTCTCAATCCTCAAAATATTAGTATCCATAAACAAATCAGCTGACAAAACTGTATGTTGAATGCATGGTTGAATGGTAAACAATCAACCTCGGGGTCTTGGGTGGGTTTCCGTCACTGTCTGGGTCGATTCTAGACGACAGGGGGCAGCGTAGCTAGGTGATTGTGTCATCGTAAACAGTGTTCGAGTTAAATTTTTATTATTCCTCGCTCAAGAAGTAATCTAGAGCTTGTTGAATATTTCTGTCTCATTGAGCGTTCCTAATACGTATCAACCATTCCGAAACCGCTCGCTGGCAAGCCCAAGTGGCTCAAGAAAATGCAAAACTCGAATGTCGCCCCTGTCGAGACGATCCCTGAAGTAAGCATTCGTTTTCATGCCTGTGCAATTTTCAGTTTCTTCTCATGTCAATCGCTAAAATGAAACAGTTGAGTTGTTGATTATCGACAGCACTTTTTGAGTATGTTCTGGAGGTTGTAATATTCAAACGTCAGTGAAGTATAATAGAATGTACAGTCTTACTATTTAGTTGTTCTTGTTCTCTGTGATCACCACACTTAGGTGCATTAGGTACTTGTTAGACCTTGAGGATGAGGATGGTGACTGCCCATGGATTCGTCATCGTTCTGGTATTAGGACGAGGCCGTTCCCCCTTCAAGGATCATCAGTCTGGCATCATAGCTCTATTAGGCGAATCGATTTTGTGCCTACCACTTCTGGTTGAGATTTTTTTAGTCGCTTTCAGTTGAGTACCTATAAACTGCCGTCTCTTGGGGAAAATATTTATGAAATACTAGGCGAAGAAGTTTTGTAGGTATTTCACTGGTAACACGATGTTCGTTGCTCAGGATTTAAGTTATAATCTTCCAGCAGCAGCAATGGTATTAAATCATAACTAGGTTGAAATGACAATTTTCCTAAACCCATCATTGGTCTTCTTCCCCGCAAAATGGGGCAAATAGCTGCATTGTTTTTTCCTCCCTGAAAACCTCTAGGAAGTGCGTTGTTTCAGTGAAAAACTTATTTCATCATGATCATGTGTGAATGACTGGGTTATTTTGAGCAGATGCAGCTATTTAGCAAATTTTCGAAGGAAAGGAATACCTATAACTGCAATGGGTCCAGACTCAAGTAGTTACCGTCGTGAAGTGCAGAAAAATTTATTTTTAAGAACTGTACTATACAGTAAAAAAACATACACAATAAGTACCTAGCGTTATCATACTTTTGTTGATTTATTGTGTCACTCCAGACGATATTGATCTTGGCTAATCAAAATGTTCGTAATTTCAAACAAAAGGATGAATTCGAAGACGGACAATTTTTTAAAACACAAAATGGGTCAAATTCAAGTTTATGGGTTCTATCTATATTTGTTTAAAACGCAAAAGTGGGCGTCGTATTACCTAGTTTGTCCCCTACAAAAACGTATTGCAGTCAAATAATGCTGAAGACGCCATCAATACCACCTTATAACTCAACTATACCTGTCTCTTGACAAGAAAAAACATACTTTAGTTATCTTTTTAGACATACGCAAGGCTTTTGATGTTGTCAACCATAAGTTGCTCCTACAGAAACTTAACGATATTGGTGTTCAAGAAAGCTGTTTAAATTTTTTCAGAGATTATCTGAGCAGCAGAAGACGTGTTAAATTAAACCAAACCATTAGTAAAGAATTACACATATCAAGTGTTGTACCTCAGGGAACGGTTCTTGGACCAATATTGTTTTTGTTATGCATTAAGGGGGGACCGGAGGCTTCCTAAAGATTCCTGGTTGCGGTATAGCCTACCTTGCCGTGGTAAGGGGTGGGTGTTAATGCAGGTAACGTAGTTGTGGCAGCTCCCCCCACCATCACACTTTGTCGAGCGCTGGGCGCTCTTTGTTTTTTTGCGAGGGGCTGAATATGAAAGGGAGGTCCTCTGTTTATCGAGATCCACAGATGGAACTTGAACTTGAATCCTAAACACAACTGGTCTCTCACTTCACTCCTGCCTCCACAGCTCTAGTTTCTAGCACCTATATCTTGTACCGAAATTTTCATTGAAAAACAAGCTTTCTAAGTTCCACTCATGCAGCATGATCAGTTGACAGCATAATTACTATAATAAATGCTAATTATAATAACTATATTATAATAAATGCTATGAGGGACAACAGTCCCAAATACAATAAGAGGCTTTTCACATTCAATTTAAATTAAATTGCATTACCGTCCGGTACCTAGTAAGGGAGAGCGATTCCCCAATCTACAAAACTTCGGTGCCTACAATTCTACAATTTCTTTGTAACGACATTTTTCGAAAACCGCATTTTATTAGGAGTACCTCCTTTTTTGTTCTAATTGCCATACTAGTAAACGCTTCTTTTTGGTTTATTATTCTGTGAATAATACACATAGGTATGTATTCGCTCAGCAAACAATTTTATAACACCCCCTCAAAATTTTTTCTTTTCCGTTTCAAGGTGCGTAGATTCCATAAATGCAATGTCCGTCCGCCGTATCAGGTGTACCGGCTTCATTTTAGGTCTAAAAAAGTCGTTCTTTCGCACACATGCTCCATTTGGGCCCTAGTTGTGTCCCGAAACTTTGCAGCCCGATCGGAATATACCCAGGGGTGTTATGAGTGAAAATGTGTACAAAAATAGGTACTTTTTGTGCTTTAGTAATATGTTAGTAATATGAGCTTTTGAGGTATCGTTTTCTATGTTTTTGGGGACGAGAAGACCGAATATGAAGTCGATTTTGACCAAAGAGTAGAAAATTGAGGTTCTACCAAATCAGCTCCCAAAATTGATTCAGCTCCCAAAATTGATTTTTTATGAGTCAAAAGCCTGGAAAATCGTCTGAAATCACCATCAATTTGTATAATAACCCTAGAAAAAGTTTCAACATGTGGATCAAGACGATTAAATGGCACTACCAATGGTCAAAGATAATTTTAAAAAAAAGGAGCTTACCTAATTCGTGTTTTGGGGGCCAAAATTGGTGGAAAACATCAGAAATAGCTATTTCAGTTATTTTACATGAAAGAAACAATAAATGAAGAGCCAATATTTCTGTAGGTACCTATGTCCAATAGAATAATAAACCCATGTGAAAAGGACTTCGCAGCGTTTTTTTCTAATGCTCTTAGAACATACGTTTTTACAGTTTCGACCTACCAACATACGAAAGAAATGTTTTATAGAAGGGTTTCACAATCAATTCGTGAGTCATGTTGTACTTTACAACATATTTATTACAATATAAAACTCGAATAAAATAATATCACAAGTAAATAATCAAAAACTGTTAGGGCACATCATCACTTCCGTCATCGGCGGTTGGTGGTGTTGGTCCTGAAAAAATAATGTAAGCTGTATTATTCATGAATTATGTTATACTTTTAATCAGTGTATGTGAATCATGTTTAATTTTAACACAATTGTAGCACCTGGAACTGGGAGCCACACAAATATGTACCAATATGCAGTGGCGTAGCCAGGATTGTTGAAAGGGGGGGTTATCGGAAATAGAAAAAAAAATCCTGTCATGTAGCATGGCTATAAGAGCGAATTTTCAAAGAAATATTCCTGATATTGTGTAAAAAGATGATAAAGCGAGAATCCATACCACTTTTCTTAAAATTATATAACTTTTCGTGATTTTAGCCATTTTTACCGATGTTTGACCCTAATAAAGTCAAATTTGACCCACTTTGTTTTTGAGAAAAATGGTTTTATCATCGAAACAGTCCGTCCGTCAACCACCCCACACAACGTCAGGTGAATTAATATTGATTTTACCAATATTGATTTTTACCCCAAAAAATCAAAATCTGACCCCTAATCTGTGTGAAAAACAACTGAAATGGCATTTTTCTGTCTTTACTCAACCTTCCATACCACTTCCAGTGATTTTATAGCAATTGTTTGCAATTTTAGCAGTTTTTACCGACTTTTGACCCCTAAAAACTCCAATTTGATCCCCTTGGAATTTGAAAATTGCTCATCTTCGAACTCATCCTTTCCCTTTTGGCAATACAAACGGTTTGGAGAAATCTGGAATTTTTACCATGAGCCTACCCACGGACAGATATCATCTGGAGTGGCACATAAATCTACGTAATATATAAATTTTTGCTAAAATCTAGGGATGAACTGAGGATGCTCTGAGACGGATTTGACTATAAAAATATTTCAAAAATTCATGTTCTGAAAATGTTACCCATTGCAATAGCTTTATTTTCTTTGAAAATTCGGTATAATAACATTACAAAGAAAGCCGAATTTAAATTAAATTTAACAAAGCACTAAATGTTACAGATAACGTTAGGTAAGATAAACTGAAGAAACACAACATTTATTTGGGTACAATGTTCGCGAATTTTCAAGGAAAATGAAGCTATTGCAATGGGTCCAAAATTTTCAGAACATCAGTTTTTGAAATTATTTTATGGGCAAATCCGTTGCAGATCAACCTGATTTCATCCTTAGATTTAAAAAAAATGTATACGTATATATTATATATATATTTATTTATTTATTTATTTATTTATGTGTCACTCCAGACGATACCTGACCTTGGTTACGTGATAAAAATTCCAAACTTCGCCAAAATGTGCTTATTGCCAAACAAAAGGGTAAGCAATTTTCAAAAATTTGAAGGGGGTCAAAAATGGGTAAAAACTGCTAAAATTGATATATAAAATCACTGAAAGTTGCATGGAAGGTTGAGTGAAGACAGACAAATACCATTTCAGTTGCTTTTCCCACAGAATAGGGGTCTAATTAGTATTTTTGGGGGTCAACAATTGGTATCAAGGGCTAAAATCAGAATTATTCACCTGAAGTGTGGGATGGTGACGGTGAGGGACTATTTCGGTAAACATTTTTGTCAGAAAGAGCGGGTAACATTTGTTGTATTACCTTGTACTACTTGTTACCTTGTTACTACTTGTATTACCTTGGAGCTGTCACCAGGAGATCATCAAGCTCGACTATGGGAATTGGATCCTCCTACAGCAAAATGTTTCAACAAAGAATTAGAATTTTCAGAACTACATAAACATTACTGTCCAAAATAAATTACCAAATCTCAACAGTTACTTTATTCTAAACTTCTTCTCGTCCCCAAAAACATGGAAAACGATATCTCAAAAGCTCATGTAACAAATATGTTACTAAAACACAAAACGCACCTATTTTTATACACATTTTCACTCATAACACCCCTGTGTTTTAGTACATGAGCTTTTGAGGTATCGTTTTCCATGTTTTTGGGGACGAGAAGGCCGAATATGAAGTCTATTCTGACCAAGGAGTGGAAAATTGAGGTTCTACCAAATGTTCAACTCCCAAAATTGATTTTTCTTGAGTCAAAAATCTGGGAAATCGTCTGAAATCACAATCAGTTTGTACAATACACTAGAAAAAGTTTCAACATGTGGAACAAGAAGATTAAATGGCACTACCAATGGTCAAAGATAATTTGAAAAAAAAAGGAGCCTAATCCGTGTTTTGGGGGCCAAAATTGGTGGAAACCATCAGAAATGGCTATTCGAATTATTTCACGTGAAAGAAACAATAAATGAACAGCCACAATTTCTGTAGGTATGTCCAATAGAATAATAAACCCATGTGACAAGGACTTCGCAGAGTTTTTGAAATCTAAGCACCCTAAAACGGGAAAGAAAAAGTTTTGAGGGGGTGTTATAACAATTTTTTGCTGAGCGAATACATAGGTGTATTATTCACAGAATAATAAACCAAAAATACTAGGTAAGTGCTTCCGGGACACCACTGTACACAATTCAGGCGCCTACTAACAATACAGGAAAATGTACAGTTATAATGTACGTGAACAGATGGGGCATAACGTCGAATTTGGATAAATATAATATTATATATATCCTGAATTCAGCGGACTGCAAACTTGATATTACGAGTATTTTGAAAGGTTCACAAATTCATTAAGCATTCCTAAATCTACGGAGAACTACAGCAAACGCGTACTTTCTAACATACCTCGGCACCACTGGCTCTACTATGCCATCAAAACATAGTTTTATATTATAATTACCAAGTAGGGAGGTTTATACGAATATTAGTTATCCTCCGAATCCCAAGCCCCCAAAATTAGCCGTTGTAAGCGGGCCAAACCTCAGCAGCAAATGTAAGGCGTCTTACGAGTCAAGTTAGGTACTCTACCTTTCATTTCATTTCAGAACATACATTATTGAAGCCTACAGGTACCTATAACACCGCGCTACATTCACACGGACGGACGGACACACCAGTGCAAATCGAGACGGCCAAGTAGACTAACGTTCGAATTAGTTCATTTTAATATTATGATGTCAACACTAAAATTTAGGTACATGCCTATAAATATCTTGAACTTATTATAATAACTTCCTCTGATTCGAAGATAACAAATCATAAATACGTAGCAACTAAGGTATAAATAAGTATAAGTAAGGTATAAGTAACTTACCTTGGTGATTGCTACTTTTTTTCTCTCTTGTCTGTAATTCCTGTAATTGCTTGTTTCTGCTCAGCCTCTTGCTGAAACATTTCTTCTTTGGCATTTCGGTCGAGAATTACTGCATACAATTCAGGGCTACGAGTGTTGGCTCTTGGCTGACGTAAACACAGGTGGTGCGCGTAGGGGTGTGGGGTCATCAACCCCCCTGCGCGAGGCTGCTGGCATCTAGCGCCAGACGCGTGAACCCCGTTCACCCACAACTACATGGGCTGGTCATTCCCGCCACAAGGAATTCCCCAGCAGAATTTCCAACTTTTCTCTGGCAATAATCAGCCGATTTTAGTGGTTCTTGCGGCATTCTTCCTATTTTTATACGTTTCAGGGCAATGCACTATGGAAATTCGAAACGTAAATTTCAATATTGTACCTAAATTTGAAAATTTTCGAAATTTGAAATTTCAAGAGTGCATTGCCCGAGAGAATGGAAAAATAGGAAGAATGCCGCAAGAATCATCAAAATCGACCGATTATTGCCGGAGAAAAGTTGGAAAAACCGTTTTATACACCGTCCTGCACCCCCTTAATGAATTCTGCAAAATTAGATTAGAAGGGTCCATTATAACTTTCGCAGATGATACTGCAATTTGCGTTGCCGGTGACACATGGAGTGATGTGTACCTCAAAGCAAACCAGTGCATGTCAAAAGCATTGCAATAACTCCGAGCAAATGGGTTGTCGTTGAATTTCAATAAAACTATCTACGTGCCCTTCTATAACTACAAAACTAGTGCACCATCTGAAAATCTTAACTTGAAATTCCATTCAGCATCCTGCACTCCCTCTGAATATCAAGATTGTTTCCTGATAACAAAAGCTATGCATGCTAAATATCTACGCATAATAATTGATTCGCAACTTCGCTGGCAAAATCACATTCAGTCTCTAGTATGCAAACTCAGGAGTGTCACGTAGGTACGTATTTTATAGAACCAGAAATCTCTTTAAAATTCCTATTCTTTATTCTCTCTACTATGCATTAGTGCAATCTCATGTTATGTACGGCATAACAGCCTGGGGTGGGGTTTATGACTCCCATTTGCAACCTCTTGAAAATATACAAAAAAACTCATCACAGTTATGTTGAATAAAAATAAGAGATTCCCATCAGTCCGATTATTTCAGGATAGCAACATTCTGAGGAAATTATATCTAATCCAAGCTTTTAAATATCTCCTGAACAATCAAACCCTCTTTAAAAAAACATTTTGAATAAAACAACTAAGAGAAAAAATACATTTCACATTCCCCAATGTAATAGTAAGCTAGGAATTCGCCACATAACATTCATTTGCCCTAAACTTTTTAACAGCATCCCTTATAACTTGATATCACTTGACAAACCTTCTTACAAACAAAAATCTTCAATCAAAAATTATATTTCAAATTTAACTTCTCATGAGCTAACTAAATTTTTCCTCTAATCAATTCCCTTCCATTTGAAATTATCCCATGTGATAACTAGAATAATTCCATATAAATTAAATAGAAACTATTTCCACCTGCTCACTCAATAAATTGCGGCCATTTAAATGAATCAAAAGTACTATCCCCACACCCTGGCTGTTTTGCCTTGTGGGTTCCACGTTCCAATATAACTACATAATATATATTTGTTTCACTGATTCACTGGTATCAATACATTATGTTTTCAATTTATTTGTGCCTACTTAAACCTTCTATTCTTTTCACTTTTTAAATGTCCGAATGTGTTCCTTTTAATATATTACTTAGTTCGTAAATTTTCTATGAATTTTTTTTAAATTTTGCAGTAGGTATGTACCAACTAATTTCATGTACTTATTGTAAATTTGTTGTGGAAATAAAATATATATAACTCTCTCTCTCAGCCTAGATTATCGATTGCAGGTAATAACACACCAGCCTAGCAAAGCATGGAGATTCGTTCTTCTTTCCTTGTGTGATACACAAGGTGCCTTTTGTGTCCAAGTGTAAGTGTCCTCAAATTTAGTTTTAATGGAATTTAATCCTCTTTCTAGTCGGTTCCTTCTACTGAACACGTCCCAAGTGAAGTCGGGCAAAAGAAAAGAGTTCCTAAAAGGATCCTTCATTTCTGCGATGGGACGCTGGAAGAGTACAGCTCTGACGAGGAGGAATGCAAACGAGAGAAGGTCGCCGAGACGCAATTAGCTGTTGTGAATCCTGTAAGTTATGGGATATTATTCGTACAGTGATAAGATGCTGAGCCCCATAGGTACTTGGTAAATTTCAGAAAAAGTCATCACAGGTCTCTTAATCTACGGGTACGGAGGAGCATGTTTCGGTTTATCATGTGCAGTAAATAAACCTATAGTAATAAACCTAAAATAAACCTTTGGAATCGAGCGTGACAAAATTTTATTTTAACCCCCCCCCCCCCTCCCATTTTGATGGTTTCCGTTTTAATACCTACGTAGAATCCGAAAATGGAACAAATAAGTTTTGTCCGTACGACGTACTTCTCACTTTTCGCTGTGCCTAATTGTACAATAAACGTTTTTACTTTACTCTTAGTTACTATGGACCAAAATCAATGGAATTTTGTTTGTAGGTCCGATCTGGGGTCTAGTGGTCCGCGAAGCTCAGAGTTACCGTCAGTCAACTCTAAGGGGTAAAAAATAGGGGTTGAAATTTTCAGAACGCCGTAGCTCGAAAACTTTCAATAGAAGGGTAAGTTTTTTTACGTTTTTAAATTGATCTCGAACTAAGGAATTTTTTGAGACCACCCGGAGCATTGTACGTCCAGCCGTTCGTTTGAACCAAAATGCTTAGTCAGCGTGATCGTGAATGAAACGGTATAGATCCGGCCCTGATATCATCGCTAGGGAGCACCTGATTATAATCACGGATGGCTGTATGGAGTCGAGTTGGTTGTTCCATGATATTATTTCGTTTGAAGAATGATGGCTCTTTTGGATTGTGTTGATTGGTACTTTTGCAACTTGAACAAACGTTATGCTTTATGAACAGCATCAAATAATTAATGACTGAATTATTGAATCCCGCCCATTTTTATGAAACTGTAGTTTCTGGGCCGACTGTAGCACTCGATTTAGGGCTTTCGTGGGGGGAGCTCGAGGGTAGATATTGAAACACTGATCTACGCAAAGGGGCATCTATACAGGTAAATAATAAACCGTTGTGTAATAATTTGCAGAGTTTTTTAGGCTGTAACACGAATGGCTCTGAATTTCATTGACTTAGAGCCAGCCAGTGGTCATTCGGACGCTGGAATCCTCCATGGATTTTAAATCCAGGAAGCTTAGTGGCACGATGTGTCGTGAAGATCAAGTATTCACGAATTTCACCAAGTGTGGCTCTTACCGAAGTTCGACTTGGAACTTGAGTAAACCAGCTCGACTGAAATGTTCCGTCAAAATAGGAACAACTACCCTCCTTTTGGAACCACCTGTGTATCAGTGACCGTATCCACTTGGAACTCTCTAAGTAGGTAATGTGCAGTGTACATTTCAAGACATATTTTTGATCGTTGGGCGAAGTGTAATACCATCTACTTACCTCATTCATCAAATTAACTTTCATCAGGGGACTTTGGAGTGGATACCTTGGTTTTACTATCAGACATCCAACGCTGGCAACAAGGCTCTGGCAGCCTGTGATTACCTTGGCGAGCATTTGGCCAATTTCTTCGGGATCCTCAGCCCCAAGTACGAGTACGAGATCGACCAGTATAAGAAAATGTTGGCGGAAGTACGTTTATCATGTGTGTGTTCGTGTTCGTTATATATGTTCCAGTGATGGAGTTACTTGATTTATTTTGTTCTCGCCAAGGTGAATGGGAATGTTATTCAAAATTATTATCCGTTTACTGGGTTGTACTGTTTATGGTGAACATGTTATTTTCGTTCGTACCCGTACTGAGTTTTACATTCGTTCTCAGGAAGAACAAAGGAAAAAAGAAGATCTGGAGTTGGGTGGATGGATTCAGAAAACCCCTGAGACTGAGGTGGTTTCCTCAGAACAGAAAGCTACAACTCATCAGTATGTTCACATTATTTATTTCAGACCAATGATAGATTGATAATTACAAACGCATTCCATAAACTGAATGTGTCTATGCTTGCAAGGTGTTGGCAACACAGAGATTCTCTCAGCACTTAACATCAAACCTCTCAAGCTGTAACATCAAACCAATTTCGATATCTCTGTCTCCTTAAAATGGAAATAAAATAATTTAAAACGGGAAATGTGGCCAAGTGTAAAAATCATCCTCCCTTTAGGTGTTTGAGTCACCTACTTGAAATATTCTTGTGGTTACTCTGTCTGCTGTGGGAAGACATTTAGGCTTCTGGTCATGTTTTGGGGTGTATTGAGTGATGTTCTGCCTTCTGAGACAAAATTGCCTGGACTATCTAAGGGATGCACGGTTATTTTTCCTTGAATACGAAAAAGCAATTGATACTATCAGCATGAAGTAATTAGCGAGCAATCAAGCAGTTAGAAATCGACTGTGTAGTCAAAGAGAGTTATTGAAAATCCTGTATATTGGTATAAGATGTCAGCAGTGAAGTTCCTGGGTGGATCAATGACAGTTTCGGTGTTCTCTTATTCTCTTCAATGTCTGCATGTAACAATCATTCGATTGTATCTCTGGTGTGGAGTCAGGCTTCAAGGTGAACGGGTTTTTGTCAACTGTATCAGAAGAGCAGATCCTTATAGCCATACTCGATAGAGGCTTGCTCAAAAATAACCAGTAAAACCAATTTTATGGTTGCCTCACGTTGCAGAGTGCTAGGTGATGCCGTGAGGGTTGCAAATGCCTGTCTAGAGCGAGTAATAGATTGCAAATACCAATCTTGGAGTCCTGGTCCATCAAGAGTGGAATCCTGGATCAAGTCCGGTCTAGGACCGAGCAACTCTGTCTCGACCTACGGTTTTGAACGATGGTCGCTAAAAGCTGCGTTTGCCTGGAGGCTTTTCAAATGTGGTGTCTCAAGATGCTGCGTATCTAGTGGGCGCCGGGAGAGTCCGATACAGCGGTTCTGCATGAAACTAATCGTGACGTGAACATGAATCCAGGATTCCTCAACAAGTCTGAATCAATCGAGTGGGCCATTATTGTGTAGGGAGAAGTAAGAACAGGTCGCATATGGATGGTATCCGTCACTTACTTCCAAAGAAGGAAATGGGTAGTAAAAATTACAACTCACAGTTTCTACAGAGATTGGAAATCCTGCAAGATGGCGAACTTGAGTTGTTCGTCTATCTCACCAGTGGTGCTAGAGAACCCTAGCCCTTTCATAGTCATGTTTTCTAATTACCTATTTACCGAGACATTTTTAATAAATATTATCGTTTACTCCATTGAAATTTTATGCATTAATTCCCTTTTACATTTTTGTAGAGCTGCGTAAAACAAGGATGATGCTACCCTGGATTTCTCCTCGATTTGCTGGGATATGATTCATTATCTGCACTTTGGATTAGCTTTTGTGGTTCAGTCAAACAAATCATTTCAATTTTGTTGCACAAAATACATCACTGCGATTGAGTGGGGGTAAATACAAGAAGTAGCTATTTTTTGTACTACGTGCCTGAATCTTTTGTAATGCATGAAATTATCTAATTATGTAACAAATGACCAATTACTATGTAATAAGTTTCTAACAATTAAAATTGATAAACTCGGACGTTGGTCGTTTGAACTTTATGCAATTTTATGTTCGTCGCTAACAGCTGTTGTGTACCATCTGCAATGTGATTATGCTGGTATGAAGAATAAAATCGCGCTAACATCAAAATCAATGCAGTAACAGTATTCTTAATGTAATGATGTTTTAATTTTCATTTGATGTTTATTTGAATTATAAGTCCCTTTATTATGTAAGCTGATCATTTATTTATTTACTTGTATTATACTAAGGCAGCGCGAAAATGTTTAGGAGTGATCAGACTGCTGTGCAACCTGCAAGATCTGTTGAGGTATAATATTAACTTATTTTTTGCCAAAAATTTGTTAGAGAATTATTTGTAAACCTATGTATTTTATTTCAATTTATAGTAGGTATCGAATTTTGTAAGTTTTGCATCTGTGCTCTAAATATCTTTTATTCGCAGCTTCAGATTTTACAGTACACGGAGGTCCTACATCATCTGTAACTTTTTGGTGTTTCTGGATTTTCACACTGGCCACTACTGTCCCGTGTTTTTTGGGTCCCTGAACAGATCACCCATTTTAGGCAAAAAGAAAAAACATTAATCAGGAATTTTTTGTTGCCCTAATCGATGGCTCCTTTGCTGTGTTTTTCATGTGGAAAACAGTTTCGAGAATTCCATCCTCAGTCTTCACTAACAAGTGAAGTTTTTGTGTTCTGGCCGTCTAGAGAAGATGATATCCTTACACTGAAACGCTAACCTCCAGTTCTGGCCATTGTCCTCAGATAAATATGTTGCTTCTACTCTTGTAGTTGAAAAGTTGGGTAAGATTCCCTCAGGAACCCATAAAATGTGGTTTCAGCATCAAATTCTCATAAGACCTCGAAGTTTGGGACAACCCTGAGTAGGTTCCTAATAGAATTTAGGATTTTCTACTTTACTACCCAGTTGTACTGTCCAAATACAGATGCATATTTTTTTATTGGAATTTTTCAATTCAGTTTACCCTGGTTCGTAGCGGCATAGATGAAATGTTTCCCCGACACAGATTTATAATTCATGGCTATTTATTGATCTGTCACGTCTTGTTTGTACGTAACTGTTCAGTCAGAGGTGGGTAAGCAACAGGCAGTAGGTACAAACATAAAAACCACTTTGTCCCAAAAACTGTCGGACAACATTGTGAATGAACAGAAAAAATATGAATGGGAGCCATACAGGATCTGCTAAAATTGCAAGTAAAGGATCGAGGCACCTGCTTTTTGGTCCTCATCTTTCCACCTTGAAAATGGGAGGTCGATGAGAAAAACATGATGCCCACTCTGGGAAGCTGGTAACACCAGGTACAGGAATGAGAATAAGAACCAACTATTCACCACTGTTAAGGCGGGTTTAGACGGCGCGCACCCACTCGCGCACCAGCCTCACTTCCGACTCGACTTCAACTCGCCCGGCAATAAACTCATCCTCGCCTCACTGTTTAGACGACACGCATTCACTCGCACGGCGCGAGGTTAGAGACCGAGTGTCCTTTGATGCGCGACCAAAAACCGACAGACGACGGCTCACCCCGAGTTGGCCTCACTGTGAGTGGCCTCGAGGGGAGGGAGGTGTTTACATTGCGCGAGGGACCGGAAGTGAGGCTGGTGCGCGAGTGGGTGCGCGCCGTCTAAACCGGCCTTGTTTCAAACGGGAGTAGGAAGCAAACCACTGTACGGGGGGGGGGGGGACTGCCAGTGCCAACTCGATTGTGGTATTCCTAGAGGGAAGCCAACTGAAAACAGGATATGAAGTTATTCAAAATCAAACAACACAACCGTTTTTTTAATGAAGGGGGGGATCTGAAGCGATGTGCAAGATCTAAGCTTCACTAGAGATGTGTAAGATGCGTTCAGTTCCAGGAGTTAACTCCCGCCAGTTCGCTCAGTTATGAGATGCGTTCTTTGGAACACGTTCAACTGAGTCCCTAATCCAAATTCTAATTATCCTGACCTAAAAATCGCGAAAATGGGGTTTTGATAGGTTTGATTCAATAAAAATTTATACAAATTTAATAGTTTAATCCTGCATCTTTTCATAGAAAATAATGATGGTTTGGAAATCCATCACAATGAAAAATGCCGCTGGAATCTAATAAGTAAGAAGCCTCATTGATTATTATCAGTAACGAGTGGAGAAGGGAGGGGTTGATGAATGGATGAACTGGTGGGAGTTGGGAGGGGGAAGAATGGTTGAACTGAGGAGTTGTGAAAATGGAGGGTGTTAGGAAAGCTGGAGGGGCGGATGAATGGGTGAAATGAGGAGTTGTGAAAATGGAGGGAGGTAGGAAAGCGGGAGGGGTGGATGAACGGAGGAGTTGTGAAAATGGAGGGAGGTAGGAAAGCAGGAGGGGTGGATGAACGGAGTTGTGAAAATGGTGGAACGGTGAGCAGGGAAAGGCAAGGGGGGAATAGAACAGTACGAACGTACAGGAGTGAAGAGGGGGGTTGATGAACAGAGGAACTGAGGAGTTGTGAAAATGGAGTGAGATTAGGATCAGCCGTTCAGTGAGAACGTCAACTCTTTGGTCATCCGTTCAGTTGGGATAGGTTCAACTGAAAGATCCGTTCAGTGCTGAATGCCACATCCCTAAGCCTTACTCCTTAGGTCAAAACAGACCTTAGCTTGGATGGGCAAGGAGTGGATCCCAACCAAGCCTCACTCCCTAGGTCAGAACATACCTTAGCTGCTTCTGTTCTGATGTCACGTTTCTAAAATCTTGTCAGGGTAGTTGCTTCCACGCCTTTTGGTTTATTATTCTGTGAATAATACAACTATGTATTCGCTTAGCAAAAAATTTTTATAACACCCCCTCAAAATTTTTTCTTTTCCGTTTCAAGGTGCGTAGATTCCAAAAATGCAATGTCCGTACGCCGTATCACGTGTACAGGCTTCATTTTCGGTCTAAAAAAATCGTTCTTTCGCACACATGCTCCATTTGGGCCCTAGTTGTGTCCCGAAACTTTTCAGCCCGATCGGAATATACCCAGGGGTGTTACGAGTGAAAATGTGTGTAAAAATAGGTACTTTTTGCGTTTTAGCGACATGTTGGTAACATGAGCTTTTAAGGTATCGTTTTTCATGTTTTTGGGGACGAGAAGACCGAATATGAAGTCGATTTTGACCAAAGAATAGAAAATTGAGGTTCTACCAGATGTTCAGCTCCCGAAATTGATTTTTTATGAGTCAAAAACCTGGGAAATCGTCTGAAATCACCATCAATTTGTAGAATAACACTGGGAAAAGCGTCAACAGGTGGATCAAGACGATTAAATGGTACTATCAATGATCAGTGATAATTTATATTTAAAAAAAAAAAAAAAAGGAGCGTACCTTATTCGTGTTTTGGGGGCCAAAATTGGTGGAAACCACCAGAGATAGCCATTTCAATTATTTTATATGAATGAAACAATAAATAAACAGCCAAAATCTCTGTAGGTATGTCCAATAGAATAATAAACCCATGTGACAAGGACTTTGCAGCGTTTTTCTCTTCTGTGCGCTCCAATGGAACTGCTCCCATCTACTTGCTTCATTCCATTCTTATGTTTCCACCACCCTACATTTCCTAATTTTCTAACAATATTCATTTTTTCGCACAAAAATAAAATAAATCCGCCAAATTTTTCCAACAGATTAGTTTGATATGATGGTGCCTAGCTTTTTGGCCCCCGTGGCCTCTGTGTTAAGTTAGTTGACCATTCAACCAACAGAACTAGGTAATTCTGAGGATGAAATGGGTATTATTATTATTTTTTTTTTGTGGAGGCTACAACAAAAAATGGACAATTTACATAAACAAATTTTGTATTTCAGAAATTTAAAATAAACCAAAATGTAACGGACCCTTTGAGATTCGCAAGCGCTTGACAGATTTCACAAGAGGTTTGATCGAAAACTAACGACCAGGGATATACTAAACTACGAATTTTCAAACATTAAAACTGCGCCTACTCATTAAAACTAACAAAAATTAATAGAAGAGTATCATGCGAGTTTCTAATTTAAAGTGATTACAGTGATTTAAAGTGAGAGACAAATGCAAACAATCAAAACCATTAGATGCTTAATTTGCCTTCTTTCCTTGGGACTGTTGTTTGATTTTGTAGTCTGATAGAGCAGCTTTAATCGCGTCTTCAGCTAACACTGGAACAAAAGGAAGAAAATTGTTAATTTCTACAAGGTGGTTTTCATAAGCTGGTATAATACAACTTCCAAAGTAATGTGACAGCTGACACCTCAATTTAATCCTTCGACTGTTGGACTCAAATAACATCAATTCAATTAAAAAATAATAATAATAATAATAATAATAAGTACTTGAACAATGGAGTTTCACAGGAGGCAGAGCAAGTTCCTTCGCGATATCCGTATTTTTGAGCTTCAGGGCGTCGTCAACCTAAAGGGGAAACAAAAACGGTCCAGTTATGCAGTATGATTTAACGAGGAAAATTTCGATGAAATGAAGTAGGTACCTATTTAAACTACACCTATTAATATTGATTTGAATATGACCTGTGACGTCTTCAAAGAAATGTATTTCTAGTTATCAGCCATTTGTAAGTAGAAAAAACGCGATTTTGGTTCATTATTTTCAATAATGAACCTTTGGAATAGAGCATGAAAAACAAAATTTAACCCCCCCAAATCAAAATTTGATGGTTTACGTTTCCAGGTACGTAGAATCCGAAAATGCAATTTAAAAATATTTCTGTCTGTCCGCCATACTTCGCGCTTTTCTTAGTTACCATGAACCAAAATTAATGAAATTTGGTTTGTCGGTTCCGTTTGGGGTCTAGTTGGTCCACGAAGCTCGGCGTTATTGTCAGTCCCTATATTGGGGCCCCATCTGTGGAATGTGAGCTACGATGAGATCCTTCTGCTGGACATGCCAGAGGATGTGTTCCTGGTGGGCTATGCCGATGATTTAGCAGTTGTGATAAAAGACAATACTCTGGAGGGCCTCCAGTGGAAGCTCAACCAATCAATGAGGCGAGTCATGCCTTGGATGGAGGAGCATGGGTTGCAGCTTGCAGTTCACAAAACCGAAATAGTGCTGCTGACTAAGAGGCACATCAACCGTGTCACCCAATTTCAGGTGGAGGAAGAAACCATTGACTCATCTCATTCGGTGCGGAACCTGGGAGTGACCCTCGACTGCAGGCTGACCTTCTGGGAGCACATCAAGCGAGCAGAAGAAAGAGCAGCGGCAGTGACAGCAAACCTGAACAGGCTAATGGCAAACATTGGTGGACCATCACCCAAGAAAAGGAAGATGCTCATGACCATAGCCGAGGCAATCATGTTATATGGAGTGGAGGTGTGGGCTGAGGCCCTACAAGTTAAAAAGTACCGAGACCACCTGCGGTCAGTGCAGAGGAGAGGAGCCCTACGAATAGCAAGCGCCTATCATACCATCTCCTTCCCTGCCGTTGGGATCATTGCTGCCACCATCCCAATCGACCTCCTAGCAATGGAGAGGAAGTGTATCTACCTCCGGCGATCCACACACGAGTCAAAATCCCTTATCAAGAAAGGGGAGAGAGAAATGACATTGCAGCAGTGGCAAAATGAGTGGGAAACTGATGGCAGCGGGATATGGACCCGCGTACTTATCCCACAAGTGCGCCCATGGCTTGACAGGAGGCACGGAGAAGTGGATTTCTACATCACAATGTTCCTGTCGGGCCATGGATACTTCCGGTCCTATCTGCATAGAAGGGCGCTAGCAGACACCTTAAAGTGCTGGTTCTGTAATGCACCAAACGACGACGCCGAACACACGTTTTTCCACTGCTCCCGATGGAGCAGGGAAAAGGAGATTCTAGAAGAACAGGAGGGCGAAATCACACCAACTAATGTGATCGGGAAGATGATCCCCAGGCAGGGAACCTGGGAGAGGATAGTGTCCTACTTAGTCCGAATCCACAAGGCAAAAAAGCTGGACGACCCGATCCTCAGGTGAGTTATAAATTGGAGACCGCAAGAAGACATCAGAAGAGGGCTTGACACCGCCCAGTGATCGACCCCACTCCGAAGTAATGCTGAACAACTGATTCCGGGGTGGATTAGGTCAAGAGGATCAGGGTTAGTGGGTTTTTAGTGAGTGAAACCTCACACGGCTACGGAGTGCGGACCCTCTAAAGCGCAAGTCTTTTTCAAGATTTTCCCTCGTTAAAAAAAAAAAAAAATTATCTGTCATCTCTAGGGGTTGAAAAATAGGGGTTGACATTTTCAGAACGCCGTAGCTCGAAAATTTTCAATAGAAGGAAGGGGGGGATGGTTTTTTACGTTTTTAAATTGATCTTGAACTAAAGGATTTGTTGAGACCACCAGAAGCATTCTACGACCAGCCGTTCGTTTGCACCGAAAAGCTTCGTCAACATGATCGTGAATCAAACGGTATAAATCCGGCCCAGATAATAATGATATTATCATTATTGCTAGGGGGCACCTGATTATAATCAAGGATGGCTGCATGAAGTCGAGTTGGTTGTTCTGTGATACCCATTGTTTCATATGAAAAATGATGGATCTTTTGGATTTTGTTGATAGGTACTTTTGCAACTTGAACCAACGTTGAAGTATTACTGGGTAAATTATTACCAACGGTAAATTATTACACATCGGTTTATTATTTACCTTACGCTTCATGAATAACTACAAATAATTAATGATTGAATTATTGAATCCCGCGCATTTGTATGAAACTGTAATTCCCAGGCTGGCTCCAGTACTCGATTTAGGGCTTTCCGGTGGGTGGGGGGAGGGGGGCTCGAGTGTATTGACCACAGAAAACAGTGATCTACGTAGAAAGGGCATCTATACAGGTAAATAATAAACCGTTGTGTACTAATTTGCAGCGTTTTTTAGAAATTATTTACTACACACTTCGTAATGACCACTATTTTTTCGAAGTAATAACTTCATTTTCTTAGTAAGTAGTAATATTACCTACTACCTACTATTTTCACTGTAATGACAACAAGCATTGATTGCTTTAGCGATAGGGACTAAATAACAAAGTAATTACACCTGCGTTCACATTATCCCCACTTACTGGATACCATATTAATAAGTGGAAATGCATGAATATGAATCAAAGGTGTTTAACCCGACTAAATAAGGTACTTGACCAAAATGGGCAATGTTAGTGACTGGCTTCCCCACTCTGCCACGACCCTAAATTAAGTCATTAACACTGGGAAAATTGGGACGCGTTCACACGTACGGTAGGGTAGTGGGTTCAGAAAGCTGTGAGATTGCCAGTGAACAAACAGCATGGGAGGACGTTTTCAGCTGGATTAATTCCAACGCTTGTCCAAGAGGTTTTCACACACTGTTTCTTGCAGACAGCTGAATGTATTTTTCAAAACTTACCTTCGACTGTAAATAAAACGTACTAAACTTACATTGTTGTTGACGCGTCCTACCCTCAGGTGCCAACTATCACCTACGAGCCCGTATACTCGAGTAATATCCATGCTGAGCATCCTTGTTCCAGCGGTTTATTCCGATTAACGTCATCCCAACAGCTTTTATAAACAAGTTATGCAACCACCACAGTCTCTTCTGAGTTCTCATATCTGTTGGGCTGAATTAATCTGAATCAACCATTGGTAGATAGGCAACCCACGTTGAATAACGCTGCTGCTCACCTGCAGTGGCGGCATTATGTGTAGGAAACCTTAACTGAATACGTCCTCAATCAGAACCACAGAAGTTATATATGAGAAGGGCGCGTAAAGGATGTTTTCTGTTAATTCCACACATGTTTTAACGTGAACTCTTGATTTTTCTTGTTTTTCCTATTTGAAACAATGCTCCAACACATGTCTCCAGAAAATAACTAATCAACTTATTACCGTTACCATCCCATACCATCCTTCCATTGTCAAAGAAAAACGGAGTTATTGAAAAATAGTCTATTTCCACTAATACCTACATGTATTAGTGGAAATAGACTATTTTTCAATAACTCCGTTTTTCTTTGAAATGGGTTTCCACGATTTCGTCGCGAGTGATTTAGTTCGTACCTTCCATTATCATTTTTATGTTAGTTTTGGTCGGTTAGGTGGTAGAAATGAACTCTCGGAACGGAAGTGGTATTAGTGAATAAACGGAATCACAAGACGAAAAAAGTAGTGGTATGGAATTAACGGAAAAGATACCGCGTATCAGTTTTCCTAAGTAAATCCTCCAAAATTGACTGCCTATTCTCATTCGTAACTCTTTTTTAGGAATTTTCCCAGCGGATACGAATCTGAAATTCGGTAAAAGTCGCTCAAAACCAAATTTATGTTGGCTCAAGTCAGGTATGACGGTTGCTTCCAAATTACGACAAAACATTAGTACTTAGCCCTCCTATAGCTATACTCAAAGAAACTACCTAATTAAAATGAGCGGAGCATTTGGAGCGCAGATTGATTTTTCTTTTGAGGGAGCATGTAGCATGGATGTGTTGCTTCTTTACATGAAGGTCAGTATTCATTCATTCGCCCCTAAATCCGCGCTTTCGTGTCAGCAACTTTGTGAATCACCTTCTTTTCATTCGCCCTCGCGCAATAGCAACGGCTTTTTCCGCTCCATTAGTTACCTACCTTTGATTAATGGGACAACTTACAGCCAAACACGAAATTTCATGCAACCATCTTTATATAACACGGAAGAATTCAATGTAATGTGGGTGCAAGTTGTGGAAGGAAATCGAATAAACCACATTCAATTAGTGCATGGGCAACTAATACTGATACACAAGCAGCATGCAATCCCCCCCAACATGTAAGAACCAGTCTCGCCGCCTGTCTTTAGGAAGCACCTGTCGCATTTGAATGCTTCCTCAATGTGAAACCCGCCTATATCAGAAATCCACCTGCATATAAGTAATTTATGTACACAGATAATATTTAATATCCGACCGTTTTCCCTTTGACCCATTCTGTGGCGAGGGAGCTCGAGGCGATGGCCGAGGCGCAACCGAAAGTCTTGAACTTAGCATCGACGATTTTCCCATTCTCATCCACTCTGACTTGAAGTTTCATGACGTCACCACAAGCTGGAGCTCCAACAAGCCCTGTCCCGACATTGCTGTTATTCTTGTCCAGTGATCCAACGTTCCTTGGGTTCTCATAGTGATCAATCACCTAAAACGTTAATGATACATTTTAGTGTTTTGAATAGCTCAACTAGAATCAACCCTATCAGCTAAGGCTGAGCACCAATAAAATATATTCTTCTATTTTTACCAACTCGGCAACAATAAAATTAGAGATACACGTACTACATAAAATGTACCTATTTAAAGTCCTAAAGTACTGTTAGAGACTACTGTTAGTGCTCCCATACAGCACAGTATTGTAAGACCTAATACCTACCTGCCATCTAGTTTTATGAAACAACGAATTTTTAGTAGGTACCTATTAGGTAGTTTTGTATTAGTAGTTGTTATGTACGGTTAAGGTATCAAGAAACCTATAACTCCGAGTAGGTAGGTAGGAGTCAAGTGACAAGATTAACACCGTCGGCACTTAGATGTTACATAAACAATCGTAATGATGAAATTGAAGTTGTTGAAACTAACTTTTTTGTGGTAAAGAGCTGTTGGGAGAGCCGGTAGACTTTTAGACAAGAACGGGGCATTTGTTTTATTCAAAAGGCGAAAAACAGACATTTTCTCGACACGTAGTTACGAAATGAACAAACGATTTGACCAACACAGAAAACGCTACTATACTACGACTCTGACCAACGAAAAAACAACGGAATGGAATGGAAATTCTCTGCTTAGTTGTCCTCCTTTCATGTCGGACATAGGTGATCTTCTGTGGTGATCTTTGAAGGTCGAGTCTTGATTGGGAAGGTGCTGAGGTCTTGCAGGCTTGTTGCTGGAAGTGGGGTTTTGATGTTGTATGAAGTTCAAGGTAATGTAGAGGGGGAAGGTTGTTGGGTGGGCAGATGTGAGGGGGGGATTTCAAAGCTGTGCAGAGGGGAAGGTTGTCAGGTGAGGAGATCGAGGGGAGGGTATTTGAGGGCTTGTATTAAACTAAAATTGTATTTTATTATCTTCAATAAATTTAAAAAGTTTGTGGAGAAAGGGAAGTTGATGATTCTTAATTAAATGTTGTTGTATAGAGCCAGTTATGTTATTATTTGTTTTGAATTCATTACGGGCAGTTGAAAATGCGAGGCAATTATTCAAGATATGGTTCATATCGGCTAATTCTTCTGTATCAGAGCAGACTAGGCAGTACGGGGAGTTAATTTTTTTCATGAGGAATTTGAAGAAAGTAGTGTTGCCATGTCCAAGAAAAATACGGTTTATGGTTGAGAAAAATTTAGGAGAACTGGTGTGCCTGAGTACTAGGGAAGGAAGGTTGGGTTGGGTATTATACCTTTGGTCCATGACCCACGATTCGTTGTGGCAGATGTATGTTCAGCAATTAATTTTGTTGTCTTCTCACTCTTGAGGAATTTAACGTGATCATTGACAGTGATGTTGTTGTGCAAAGCCACACCCCCCAGCAGTGCTGTTCTGCGGGCAGCAGAGTCAGCTATCATGTTGGAGGTTAGGTGTACGTGGCTGGGTACCCATTGGAAAGCTATACGGGTATTGTTGGTGCTTTCCAGTTGCTGCACAAGCCGAAAGATTTGCTGGATTATGAATGGGGGGTGATCGCCAGGTCTGAATTTCTGAAGATGTAATAGAGATGACTTGGATCGCTAAGTATGAGGGTGTCAGAGGTTGTGAGATTTGATGCAGCGTGTTCCAGGGCAATGAAGATGGCGGTTAGTTCTGCATGGAATATGCTGGAGTGTTTGTTCAGTCCAAATCCCAAAATTACTTTATGAAGCTCACAATAGAGAGCGGCGGCTGTGTTTTCATTTGCCATCTTGGAACCGTCTGTATAGATGCGGTGGAGATATGTGGGGTAGTTTGTATTAATATGTTCCATGGTGAGGTTTTTGCATTCAAGCTCGCTTAGGCTGGATTTTTTTGTTATGCCAGGAACTGTAGGGTTAACTTTAATTGAGTGGTGGAGATTTATTCTGCGGCTGTTTTCTTCCTCTGTGTATCTGTGCACCTCTCCTCCTTCCATTTGGTTGAGGGTATTTCCGATCGCCTCTCTGTACTTATTCCAGGGGACTGAATGCTTTCTTAGGGTGGCTGAGCAGTAATTTAGACCTGCGTCATATAAATGTGGGCTGTTGCTGAATAGTCTGGAAAGAGTGCGACATGTCTCAAATTCAATTCTAACATTCAAGTAAGTGGTCGAAGTCAGGGAGTGTAGAGATGGGATAGGGGAAGTTTTCACAGCAGACAGAATCTGACGAAGCGCCTGATTCTGCAGCACTTGGAGCTTCTGTGCATTACGAACGGTTCCCCAGGCGTAGATATGGATGCCATAGTCAATTTTGGGAAGCATGGCGTGTTTGAAAAGCTTCTCCATGATTTCCGGGTGACAACCCCATGTAGTGCCCTTCATCAACTTCATTGCATTTATGTCCTTATTGCATTTGGCAACAAAAGAGTTGGTGTGCAGGTCTCCAACAAGCCTATCGTCCAACAATATTCCCAGGTATTTGTGGGATGTAGCTGGTTTTATTATTACACCACTTGGGAGAGTAACATATAATTCACTCTTCTGGTGTATCGGGAGGGAACCAAACATGGATAGAAGAGTGGTTTTGTTGGCATTAATTTTGAACCCCATTTTACAAAGTACATGTGAAATTGTAGTCAGATGGTTTTTCATTTTCTCTCTGTTCAGGAGAGGGTCTTTCCCATGCACCATGAATACAAAATCGTCAGCGTAGGATAGTGTGTGTATTGAAGGATTCTGGATTGTAAGATGTAGACTGCGAGCGTACATGTTAAATAAGAGTGGACTCAGGATACTCCCTTGGTCTAGTCCATGCGTTCCGATTGCAGTATTTATTCCATCTTGGTAGGTTTTTGTGTTGAAAAAGTTGCCCACCCAGGCTGCAATATAAGGGGATACACCGGAATGCATAAGGGTACTAATAAGTTGGGATACGATTACATCATTGAAAGCTCCTTGAATGTCGAGGAAGCAACATAAGCAACATAAACCATTCTTTCATTTCATTGGCCTCGAGAGTTGTTGCTGTTGATGTAGAGCTATATTACTTGGCCATAACCTTGGTGTGAGTGGCCATTTCTTCTGTGGTGTAGTTGGTATTTTTAATTAGGGTAGGAGTACATCTTTTTGATTGGAGTACATCTTTTAATTTTTTTTATGAGAGTAAAGAGATTTGCGTTATGCTTCTTTTGAGATTCTGCATAGCAGTGAAAGGGTCATGATCAGTAGGCCTGTCTCTGCTAGGAGGGGGATGATGATGTGTTACGTTAGTATCAGTATTCTATGGGGAATGATGGTGATGGACCAATGAGCTTGAAGCATTCTTTTCCCATAACGTGTAGTTCTTCGCGCACACAGGAAAAGCTACTTCTTCGCGTGCACGGGAAGAACTACGCGTATACGTGTAGAGAATGCTTGAAGCTCATTGGACCAATCACATGGTTGAACGTGTAAAGACCACGGGTCTTTACACGTCTGTTCCAATTTCTCCGGGGTTCATCTATTTTACAGAATAGCTCCAGTGACCTTGACAAAGAGATATTTATGGACCCTAATGCATGAAAATCCCATAGTATCCATGAAGTGCAAGATGTTTGTGAACCCCCCCCCCCCCCAACAATCGCTGTTCAATTCCTTAATAATGAACGCATTAGTAATACCTATTCAATGGATACCTCCCTACCTCAATCCATACTTGGACGTTTTTACTCATGAATCGGATAAAAGTTTAAATGAAATTGAAAAAAAGTCTCAATTATAAACAGAAAAAGTCGAATTAGGGGGCTTAAAGCATTATATATTCATCTAATGAACGGCCACTAGGTACCTAGTGTCCTAGGTACCTAGGCCACTAGGTAGGTACCTACCTCAACCCGTACTTGGACGTTTTTATTCATGAATCAATAATATGTAGGTATATATATTTTTAATGAAAACTGACGTACTTTTATGGAATGAAAAACACGATCAAAATTACCGACATTACCGAGAGAGAGAGAGAGAGAGAGAGAGAGAGAGAGAGAGAGAGAGTGAGAGTGAGTGAGTGAGAGAGGCTGATTATTCAGAAAAATAAGTAAATATAAAAATTTTTTTAGTTAGCAGGTACATACAAAAATATTGTAAAGATAGGTAGGTTTTTTATTTAAGTAGACAACACTATTTCTAAGTTAAAAAGAATATTTTATGTAGGTAACTATCTTTCTGAACCCTTGAAGGCGATGCCTGTGTAAGGGCAAGACAAAATTAGCATAATTAGCTGTCTCTCTGAAGAGATAGAAAATGCCAAGATGGCCACCAACTTTCTCTTGAATAACCCTGTCATGGATACTATAAAAATCTCTCCTGCCAAAAGAGATAGTCGGACCGAAAAGAGTCTTGTGGCAGCTTAGCAAGATGAAGGATTTGCTCCTCGCCTGTCTCACACAGTGGCAGTAGGGATGCTTTCGCAAAACTGGAAGTTGAAAGAATCCCTCTTATAATTCCATGGGAAGTTTTCGTGAGCATTAGTTCCTTACCTGTGTCCGACTTCTGATGAGAACGATGGACCACCAGCATGGATACTATACGGGGCAGTTTACCATCCACGCTAGGGATCGGACATCGAAGCCAAAACATCGATGTTGCCATCGATGGCAACATCGACCAGTGACCATCGATGTGAGAAAATATCGGTATTCTTGCCATCGATGTTTTTCAACATCGATGTATTGAACGTAAAACATCGATGTTTTAAAAAATTTTTAGTATATTAGAACATTGATTACTTATCTAAAGATATTTATCAAACACGAATATCTCTCCAAAAATCAAATTAGGCTATGTCCTTAGAATTTGATTAATAAATTCACTGTTTTTAACAATTTTGATATTTTTGATTAATAAAATTAATTTTTAAAAAAGGATGTGTTTTTGCATCAACTTGTTTTGGTTAAATATATATTTCTGCTGGGTTAACCAATAATTAAAAACTTTTTGAAAATAAATAAAAAATTGTAGTACCATCCATATTTATTATATTTATATATTTATTACATATTTATTATCCAAGTAAAATAACTGTGGTTGGTATTTAGGTAAAAATAAAATTGGCTTCAAACGAATGGTCGGTATTTCAAAAGTTTCATCTTTTTATTTTAAACATTTACAATGAATCACTGTTATAAATTATATATATATATATTTATCTTTATATAAGATTTATTTCTATCTTTCCAGTAAACACTTTTCAACTGGAAGAAAACAAAAACAATTCGTAATACTGAGTAAAAATTCTGAGCTTAAGCTGACAAAAAAAAGAAGTGAGTTTGTAAGTATGAAAAACATATTTGCAAAAGATTCTAACAACCAAAACAAACAAGTTAGAAAAAAAAATGTTCTCCTAATGTTTGTAAAAACAGGAGCTTAGAAAGTGTTTCACCTTTTAATCTATTTCTCTCCTGAGTTAATGTCGCCCCTGCTTTTGAAAACAGCCTCTCTGAAGGCACAGAAGTGGCAACAGATGCCAAGTACTTCAATGCAATCTCATGAAGCACTGGATAGGAGTGAGCTGCTTGGAGCCAGTACTTCAGGGGATTGAATTTAATCTTTGACTCTGCTGGGGTGCGCAGATACAATGTTAGCTCGTCCGGCATGTCCGAGGTGGTGTGCGCAGTTTTGGCCTTCCACGACTTTTGAACCACTTTCCCATGGTCGGTGAACAGGCTTGAATCTCCTCTAACGCTATTTAAAAAAAAAATAATCATAAATAAATAAAAACTTTATTGCTGCTAGAAATGTATAGAGTAAATGTAATTTTCAACAATACCTTTCTCCTGAATCTGAATCACTCCCACTGATAGCAATTCTTGATGGAGATGACGAGCCACTTCGTATCAGGCCTTTCAATTCTCGTAGTGCGCTGGCTATAGCATCTGGATCCTTCATGTAGAGCAGCTTAAAGCGAGGATCGAGAATGGTTGCGATGGCCAAAGGTAACATTTTTTCTATTGTACCAAAGCGTCGGTCAATCTGATCGATTAGAGCGTCCTTGAATTTGACCCCTATTTCTGACAAGGCAGAAGTCTCTTGTATTCTTCCTTTGAGCTTGTTAGCAACTGGGATTGCCAAGCTGGCAGTGAGGTAGTCCCCAGAAATGTCGTTTGTGGCCGCTTCTATGGGTGACAGCAAGGCTACAGTTTCTTGGAGAATAGCATTTTCCCTTGCAGTAGTCATTGGAGGTGCAGACGTGTTTTTGTGAATTACTGAATTCAAATTCGAGCTCAGTGTCAAAAAACGCTGAATCATGTAATAAGTCGAGTTCCAGCGGGTCTCAACACACTGAATAAGTTTCAAGTCGGTCGGTGAATTTCTCAGCTGGTCACTAGCCGCAGAACTATGTTTAAAAAAAGTGACAATAGCTTTTACCTTATCAATATTCACAGATAGGTCAGGAACTGCTTGTATCGAACGTTGCACAATAAGATTAAGGATATGGGCAAAGCAGTGGATGTGTTTCTTTTTTCCAAAAGCTGATTCTGCTGCCTTCACCATATTAGCCGCCCCATCAGTGACGACAGTGTGCACTTTATTTTTGTCAATGCCCCAGTCCTCCAAAACTTCCAACAGGGATGTAGAAATTGTCTCAGCCGTGTGTCTCCCTTCAAGTTCAACAACGCCTAATGTGTGTGAAGCCAAGGTTCCCCCTATATTTAGGTGGACTGTAGTACCTAGATAACTCCGCATTTGCTGGGAATCAAGCCACCCATCTGTTGTTACGCAAAAGCTCTCTGAATTTCGATACGTATTTTTCAAATGCTCCTTAGCGCTATCATATTTCTCGAAGATTACTTTTTTTATTGTTTTTGCGCAAGGAGGAGTGTACGCCGGACAAGTCACTTTCAATAGTTTACGAAACCCAACATTTTCCACCAGGTTAAATGGTAAGTTAGCTTTGCATAAAAAGTACGCTATTGCGTTGGTAACATCACAATGTTTTCTACCTCCTTCTTGAAAATCTCGTTGTGTTTGGAAACAATCTTGCACTGATAGCTGACGCTGAGCATACTTTGGTTTTAGTGAGTTTTCAGCTGAACTGGAACTGGAGGGCTGGAAATGCTGTTGTACTGATGGTGCTTTGCTAGTAAAAGGCGTTGGCGTTCGCTTCGTGATTTTTTCTTGGGGTTCTTCCTCAGTATCACTGTCGCGAGATGTTCGTTCCTTGTTACGTTCAAAGTTTTTTAGAATATCGGGATGTTTGCTTTCCATGTGGCACTTGAGATTTGAAGTGTTACCCGATGTTTTAAACGTCTTCAAACACGTCTTACACCTTGCTGTGTGGTTGTCAACTCTGACAAAGAAAGACCACCATTTGCTTTTGCCTTGACGGGGCATGATAGTGACACTCACGCTCATATATTGTGTAAAACAGTAGAAATAGTGAAACAGGATTCTACTAAAATGAAAATAAAACAAAGGGAAACTCAAAATCCAAAAATAACCTAAGCAAATAAACTATAAAGACACGCTTCGCAGCTCGCACAACAAAATAATGACTACGAAATACGAATAGTGATAAGTACGTAATCAACTCTGATATGAGTCTATGATGTTATGAACAGTGTTGCCACTTCGCCATTTGTCAGGTTCCCCCCCCCCAAACCTATCTAGATTTTCAAGTTTTCACCCTAAAATTTAAAATTTTACTGCGCAATTGGAAAAACTCGGTGGGCCGACATCAATGATCCATATTTATCAAAAGCCTTACCATCGATGTTCGATAATATCGTTGCTGTCAACATCGATGTTCGATAATATCGTTGCTATCAACATCGATGTTCGATAATATCGTTGCTATCAACATCGATGGAAAAACATCGAACATCGGAGATGAAACATCGATGTTTCAAAACATCGATGTCGATGTCCGATCCCTAATCCACGCCAGCCAGCTGGCGGATGTAAACACGACTGGTTGAAAGATTAATTTTATATACTGGGATTAATTTTATAGAGCTTTTAAAAATAATGATGCTCGCTTCACAATCCAAAGTTACATATTTATTCTTATAGGAGATGTTGGAGATGGCTGCATGAGCTTCGAGCTTCCTTGAAATCATTCTTCGAAAGACCAAGGTACGTCTACGTCAGTTTAGGTACAAGTAGCTAAGCATACGGCGCAAATTATCGCGCAGTTACTATTATTGAGTAAGTTAGTATGTGTTATTTCCCATAATATGGTTTTGTATGACGACGTTGAAAGTATCTGCGCCTAAAATCCGGCTAGCTTCGCTGTAACTACCGTATGACGCGAATTCGGGTGGAGGTGGAGTATTCCACTTATTCATGTCAGTATAATTATATTATTTACTTGCGTCCTGTGGTGTCGACACAAATGGGTTGTGTAAATTTGATGAAAACGGAACACCTACCTACTTGATACTTTCGTAGACGTTTCCATCCAGCCTGCTCGTGTTGGGAAAAAAACGGCGGACAGACAGACATTTTTTTATTGCAGTTTTGGATTCTACATTACCTTGAAACGTAAACCATCAAATTTTGAGGGGGTTAGCATTTTTTGTTTTTCATGCTCGAATCCAATGGTTCATTATTGAAAATAATAAACCAACAATAAATTTAGCCCACCTAGGGCCCTTGACACATTGTACTTTGTACCAGGTTTAACCTCAATGACCTATGTGTTAGGACCAGAAGCTTGAGATGTGAACCACATCAACCGTATTGTTGCAAATCCTCCCGTTTTGGTTCGTCAGTTGTCTTCAGTATAGTTCATGTTTAAAGCAGTCTTTCTGTTTCAGGTGACAGCCATGTTGAAGCGACTCAACCACCTGTAAATAACCGCTGCTTTTATCGAGCAAAAATGATGGAGCAAGTCGAGGATTTAGAATCCTTCCCTGGTATGGAGCCTAAAAGGAAGAAAGTGAATAAGAAACGAGCGGAGGAATGTATGCCCGAACCAAAACCCGGCCCTTCCATTGAACGTAATGTTTAAATGTGTTAAATGTGAAATGTGTTGAGTGTTTATACCTATACTATACTCATCAATGTAGCTTCTCTTCATTAAACATTGCCCCCCTACCCAGCACCCATGATGTACATGTTGGTTCTAGATTGAATACCAATAGGTACATGGGGGTCTTATAGGAGATGGCACGCTTATTTTATTTATTTAAAAGCATGGTACATAGGAACTGGGTTCCCTCGTGGCGTACAATATAAATGAAATTACGTTATTTTAATAAGGAAACGAAGGTAAAACATTACATAATTTTTACATAACTACTTAGTACCTTGAACTTTGGGATTGGTCCAGGAAAGATGGGAAGGAAAGAAAGTGAAAGAGAAAAGAATTGAAAGGGAAATAAAGAGGAAATGTTTAGGAATGAGCTCATCTTTAAGGTGGTTTGTGGCCCCTATCATGAATTTCACATTTTCATGACAAATTTTAAATTCATAATTTTTCATTGCAAGATTTCCAAAAATTGAAGGTTTTTGATGGAAGGGGAGCTTCAGTCTTTTCGGGCATTAAAATCTGATGTCTCTGAGACGGTCAGAATTTAAATGTTTTTGCCTTTAAAAATTATAGATAATCCGGGATTCCATAATTTGTCGCGAAACTGAACATTTAAAACGATACCTTAAGAGCTCAACTTGGTCTCATTTGGCTCAGAATTCAATTTGCCACTAGGTACATTTCATTTCGCAGTGTTCTTCAGTTTGAGCTTTGCTGGTTTTTTCCCATAAAAAACTGTCGAAATTTTTTGTTTTTTCCTTGTGAAGAGGGTAATGTTCTTGCTGGTACCCGTAAAACAACATATTCTTGATCAATGTAAAATTTACTGTAAGAGTGGCTTCCAATCGGGAGCCACCAGCTAAATCTCCACTAAATCTTTAGTGCTGCTTTTTTTGTACGTACACTGCTAGTGAGTATAAAGTTCTCCTATAGTAAGTATAGGTAACCTGGAGGACTATTAATATTAGTTAAGGAGAGAGTGAGTTAGTGGGTAACCTCTATTTCACAGTAGTCGATGGTTGGTTTGATGTTAAAGCTCATTAGAAGAGATGGTGGTGGTTGCATCATTTGGTCATGTACCAAAAGAGATTATGGTTCTGTGTTTACTTATCCAAATAATATAATTTACATTTTTGCCCTTAAAAACGGATTCAGCACACTCTTAAAACCCTGGAATGCACATTTTCTTCCTGAGTTCCCGTCAGTTTAGCTGCTAATGTAATCATCTTCCTCAACACATGCGGAACCTACCCTTCAGTGTACTCACAGTTTTGATTTATTCTGAACTTTATAGTGTTGATTCATGCTTTAGTATTAAATTTGATGATATGTCAAACTTCCTTCCACATGATCCGAAGCTGTGACGCAACTGTCACTATAATATTTTTTTACTTCAAACTTTAGGCGACTATTCCTTCGTTTTAAAGCAGCAGAGGAGTTTAAATACGAGTATTCTTGCTAGCTAATTCGACTGTGAAACCACTTTTTTTAAATAATTAACATGTTTAATGTTTTAGGGCTGGGGGTCATTCTGTGAATTCCGACACGCAAATATGCAACGTTTTTCATTGGTTACTACACAGTTACTACCTTCTGTTGTAGCAACCATAAAGAATATCGCACTCGAAAGAAACAAGAGTCAATAGCTACGTTTTTCATTGGTTACTACACAGTTACTACCTTCTGTTGTAGCAACCATATGTTGATGGCGAGTTCTATAATAAGTACAGTAAATGCAACATTATACTTGTAGAGTTCAGTGAAATTGTGGCTTTCATTTTTTCTTGACATTAAAAAACTATATCTAATTTCTCCCTTGCGAGGGAAAAACATTAAACATGATTTAATGTTTTTCCCTCTCAAGGGAGAAATTTCATTTATGTTTGAAAATAGGCTCAAATTCCGCCTATGCACCACGCTCAATGATAGCTATTTAATAATGATTAACAGGACGTTTCCATTTGTTTTCCGAACGTCACGAGTGTTACCTCACGATGGGGTTGGTGAGCGTCACATCACAATCGAGCGTCACTTCATGGCACAAGAAATTGCACCATCGAAATTACATCACGTTACTATGTTGGTTGTAAGCGTCACGTGACTATGGTGGTGACTATTAACGGTGGTGAAACAAACCGTTTTCAACTTTTGATGCATTAATGAGCTGCAATGTTTCCATTGACGGAAATTTTGGCGAAACAAACGTTAATCTTTATTAAATAATGATCTGACTGTAGAACCGAAGGTCTACCGTCCGTTTTTTTTTCCCCTAGATTAAATAAATTGTTATGTACATAGTTGTTAGTTTTGTTTTTATCTATGGAGTCTGAGTGTAATTTATTGAATGAATGATTGTATGTTTGAATATGTTTGATTTTCCCCCTTAGTGTTTTGGCCGAGTGGTCCTGGTCCGGCCTGTCTCGGGCGGCGGCCCCCCTTGGCGCGTTGATTTGAGATCTTGCTTGGATTCGATTGGCCGGGCTTCCGGTAGTTGCGGGAGCTTTCGGGTTACGACGGCTCTCTCCATCGCCGGTCGCCTGGCCCAGGAAGCTGCCGTGGTGGGTGGGGCTGGTCGGGGTGTCGCCATGATTGTCAATCCACTTTTGTGACGGCAAATAAAATCATTATTATCATTATCTTTATCATTTACATTAGCCGGTTGTCATATAATAGCAATACCTAGGGACCTTACTCTTGACTAGCGAGGAAAACGCAAAGGTCAGAGGCATTGCATTCCATTATTTGGCAAGTTTTAATACCCAGTTTTACATCACGGTAACCCCCCCCGGGCGTGGTATTAATTTACCTACTCATTTTTCGAAGCTGTCTTACAATATCAGTTTGGCCATGAAAACTGCTGTTACTATCTGTAACTGAACCGGAGAGGTCTTAATGATTTCATCTGATATCAGGGCCTGCCGAGGGAACGCCGGTCTGTATGAAGAAGGTGAAACGTGCGGGTCCTTACCTGCTTGGTCCAGCCGGAAACTCCCCGGTGAAAAGCATCGTTCAGTGTCTCGCTCGCCTGCAGGGTACCAACGATTTCTACACTCTGAAGGTAAATTCCGTTATAGTTTTATACAGCCTACTTGAAACTATGCCAATCACTTCATAGCTTTTCGGTATATTTCCTACGAAATACTTCGGATGTATCGAGCACAACTCGAATCTGAGATGGAAGATGTTATGGGTTGGAGTAGTTATTTATGTAGCTCCTCATAGTGCAATGGTTTTCCCTCAGATCCTAACCTTGAAGGATGCTGATGAAGAGACCAAAGACGATCATCAGGGTAAGATGCTCCTGCACACAGAGTATTCGCTTCTGTCTCTGCTTCACGACCAAGACAATGTCATTCATCACCACGGTCTTTTCAAAGTAAGATGTTTCTGTTCGTCGATATAAGATTCTACTTTATGGGCGTTTTGTACAATTTTGTTATAATCTACCAATCTTCAACACCTGCACACACATTCAATACATTTGAATTTTGTTGAAGGATCAAGCGTTGGAAGAAAAAGCTGGGTTAGACAAAAAACTTGTGTACACCGGAAGAGTCGTCAAACGACTGTGTTTGGTCTTGGACTGTTTGGTGGCTCATGATTTCTCCCCTCAAACTGCTGATCTCATCAACCTTCAACATTACGTAATCAGGGAGAAGAAACTCTGCGAGAGGGAAGCAGCCCTTATTCTCTACAATACTGTCAAAGTTGTTCACGAGCTTCATAAAGTAATTTAATTTTTTTTTAAATATCTTGACTGCCAAACCCTTTGGGACTTGAGTCCTCAGTATGAGTTGAGCATACTAAGTGAATGTGCGACAGTTTATTCATACACTTGAATGCCTTATATATATATATATATATATATATATATATATATATATATATATATATATATATAATTATATAGTATGAGGATTGTCCCAAAATTTAGATCTTCTTTTTAACCCTTTCGCTCCGAAGTCCCCCTTTTCGCAAAAAAACAATATGTTCCCTGGAGCTGAAGTCTGCCTTTTCGCGTATGCACACCATCTGTCATTACTTGAAGCAACTGCTCTCATCATACGGGTTTAACATGGATTTATTCCTCTTTATATTATCCATATTATCATTAATTGGCTCCACAGGTTCCTGATAGTTCGCGGAAATGGTATAATGGGCGTTCACTCGTTGAAAAAGCTTCGGCTGGGGGTAGACGGGCAGGCCCCAGGGATCTTAGCGCCACAGGTGCACGCGCGCCTTGGCAGTCCGAAGCAAGAGGGTTAATATAATAGTTTGACCTATTTGAGCCAGCAGGCAAGCTGCCGGGCTACTTTGAAGCTGTTGGTAAAGTGGACAGTGGCTTCTACTTGCTGAAGTTGAATTTTCTTCTCCTTGGGTATTCTTCCACTTTTTCCTGGCCTCGTGTATGGTTTTTGATGTCCATACTCTCCTCACAATTATTTACCAATGGAAGTTGTAACTCATTCAAAGGCATCGAAGGCTTAGAAGGCTGCAAAAGATCTCATTAGGATGGCAGTGCTGTGGTTACATGATGAGACCTTGCTTTCTGGAAAACAGCCAATTGCCTACTTAATTACTTCCTTAAGTAACGTCTCTGATGTATGGGATGTACTAATTTTGATCCAAGAATTTCTTCATTTTATTTATTTTCCAACAGAGGAACATAGTTCATCGGGATTTGAAACTTGGGAATTTGGTGCTGCACCAAAGTACTCATCGCATAACAATAACCAATTTCTGTTTGGGCAAACTCCTAGTCACGGAAAACGACCTTCTCAAGGATCAAAGGGGATCACCAGCTTACATATCCCCTGACGTTCTTTGTGGGAAACCATATGTTGGTAAGTGTCAGATTATTGGCTGCAATAGTGCATTGTAGTATCATTGAGCAACGTGAGGTAGGAGTCACTTATTCGTGTAGATATTATTCATATATTATTATATTTAACCACAGGTAAACCTTCAGACATGTGGGCGTTAGGAGTGATCTTGTTCACAATGCTGTACGGGCAGTTTCCGTTCTACGACTCGAGTCCAACTCAGCTGTTCAACAGGATCAAAGCAGCAGATTACACAATACCCAAGTTAGTCGAGTTTAAATTGAATTGCACTGTGACGATATTGACGATATACTGTAATGCATTACGATCTACATCGTAATACATACATTGTGTAATGTGAGCATGCTGTAACAAGTTTACCTCCTGTTAGAACAGGGAAGGTTCTGATATTGTGAGTGCCGCTCAACAAGAAATTTGCAATGCCTTAAACTAGGTTGCTGATCGGTTTTTAGCGATGGTCGGGTGTCGGAAGGAATGACCCACTTGATCAAGAATCTCCTCCTTCTCAACCCCCTTCAGAGGTGGAAGACTGGCCAGGCAATGGACGCTCTGACTTCAATTTTTGTTACCACTTCCAACATCGTTACTGTAAACGAACCCCTCCAAGTAAGTCATTCCTCATTCAATCATAATCTTATTATGTATTTGCCAATTGTACAAGTTTTCTATATAAATATTTCGATCCTGGGCATGTCCTACAGCTGAAGGTCTAGGGATCATACATGCAACGATTTTATCAGTAACTACCTACCAACACTTATTGTCACCAAAATGAGTGATGGGCTAAGCGATCATTATTGTTCTGTTACAGGTGGTTCCAGATATTGATTTAGAAGAAGCTGAAAAAGTGGAACAGCAGGAAGAACCCAAAACTGAGAATGACAACTTGTCCGACTACTTTTGCAACTCCACCACTTTGCGAGTTGCAAACCTTGTAAGTAAAACCTATTGTCAACTTTTTGCTACTCTCATATAAGTAGTTGCTGCTAGAAGAGCTTTGTTTTTGCTGATGAGTTATGAACTGTGTTGTACGGGAGTTGTGTAGGTAACCATGGTCGCTCACTTTAGTGAGAACAGCAGCGAGGGAAACAGTTTTCCAATGGCCAGACATTCTCAGATGTAGTTCCAACATTAAGCATTAGTGTAGACATCATCAGATGTAGTTATTCCAACTCGTTATTATGTTGCCTCTCAAGCTGTGGAGAAGCATAACACCACAGTCACTTGACAAATCACAATCTGAATTGTAGACCACTGAAGCTAGACCTGAACCAGTTCAGGAGCCACGGACAGGCCAGATTTCTGTACACCGGGTGGGCGAAGACGCCCGGGAGATCACCCAGGCTGAACTGAACCGGTTTCGTCACCTCCTTCCTCTGAACATCAGGGTTGAATGCAATCCGCAGAACTCCGTGCGCTCTGCTCGCTTCACTGTGATCTCCCCAAGGAACAACCCACTCTCGCCCAGATCACGCAGGAACCTCGTGCAGAATCTATCCATGTACATCAGATCTCGCTTCGAAGCCCCAGGTAAGGTGCCGTCTTTGTTGTGCGTTTGCCTATGAAATATAGTTGGTACCTCTACAAGTCAGTCTGATGCGTTTGTCATTGCATCAGTTATGATGAAGTAAAGGTAGCTTTGTAGTGGTGGCTGGGATTGGGACGGTGGCAGTCCCAGCGCCATCATAACAGTTGCGATGAGGCAAGGTTAAGCTGTGAGTGAAGTAATCAGAACAGACCAATCCACGCAAGGCAGGCGTAAATTGCCGGTTTTTTTCATTTGGAAGGAAACATATCCAACATATTGCTTTTGCCCATCGATAGAACGGCTAATACTAATAGGAGTTACTTTACTGGATTAACTCTTCTACTTTGTTCCTTTCTCTTTGTTGCAGAACCTGGAGGGAGTTGAATGTCCTCTATAACGTAAAACCTGTTATTTGTTTCTGTAAATAATGTTAGGAATACGAAGTAATAAATTTCTTCTTTCATGTCTTCAAACTAACTTCAATTATTCGTGGAATTCATCTCGCCATATATGATTTTAACGAGCCCTACAATATGCAGGTGGCATTCAATAGGTAGGTACGTAATCTTGAAAAGGCAAGTTTCATCATGCTTCATGGATGAACCATCGCGTCGTGACTCTTAATTGATAATAATAATCATTCAGTGAGCTGTAGACATGCACTCGAACTGCGTAACATCATTAGTTGGAGGAGAACGGCCAAAAAAAAGTACAGAAATATACATAATAGGTAAATGGAAAACACAGTATTGCTTGTTACAAATAAACTGTGATATAAAAGGCATAAACGAAACAAAGATGAGATAACAATTCGGGGGACGTTAAGCCACCACTACCTAGGCGCACAGTAGCAGCCGCCAAAAACCGACCCAGAGTAGGCAAGCTCGAACACAGGCGGGGGAGTAAATTCCACGTTCTTGCCCCAGAAACCACAAATGATCTGGACATAACTCGAGAATGCTGGCGGAGAATCATAATGGCACTGGACCGAGAAGAATAGGCAGGGATAACTAGAGCATTTAGATAAGGTCGCATACCATGCAGAATTTGAAACATTAATTTAAGTCGACGGACAGAAAAATATTTGAAAAGCGGTAAAGGAGGTGGAGGGATCCTACGGAGCGCCTAGGCTTGATATTATGTATCTACATAACGCAAGCAGGCGTTATAAGCAACCAGGAGTTTATGCTGCAAAGCAGAGGATAAGGAGTAGGAAAAGAGAGACTGACCCTGTTTCATCTACGCTGCAATTGCCTAGCTAATAACAAAGAATTATAGCATCAACCACCTTCACCAGCTGATGCCACCTTCGTTTTATTTGTTTTGCTGGAGATCTCGGAGAGTAAAAAGTCGTTCAGGTTAAACGTAAAGGACAACGTATAGCTCAACCTTGGGCCCAAGCTCACGAAATATGTCTCGTCAATCAAAACTTTCTGCCTTTTCATGACTTAAATAATACAAAGAATAGCAAGCTCGAAATTGGGATCATCTACCTACACTGAAAACAACGCCAAACAGTACTGTGCGTTTTTAGAGCTCTGGTTTGGTTTTACCTATTTCTAGAAAGTAGGTCATAATTATATGAATCACATAAAGATTCGTGTACAAATCTAAATGCTAAGGAATATTACTAAGTGCTAAGGATTATTATTATTGCAGATTTTAGACGACCTAATGTAATCAGTAAATTCCGAGTGGCTCACCCAACGAAGATGATTTTGGTTCAAGAGGACCATTCCCAGTTCCTATCAATTTATTTCCAATCCGTCACATTTCGTGAAACACAAACTGAATGGTACCATGCAAAATTCCGAATCAAAACAAAATTAATAACCACAACATAATATTATGAAAACAGTATTATTTTTTATGTTCAGTAAATAATAACACAGTGGCGATTTAACAAGCTAATAAAGAGGTTAACACTATGTATTTATACATAACATCATTCAAAACATAGATTTGTATGTTAAGCGACGTGGCGATGTTCTATGATACATTACTTTATATTGCTTCTTGAATTTAGAGCTTCTAAACGTTACGGGTCTTATACTTGAAAACAAACAAAAACGATATATACAACGAGAGCGAGTTAGATTCTACCTAACGTGGAAAAGATGTGGTCGATGTCTCTCGGGGTTAAAATCTCAGGCTTCAGCGCAAAACAAATTTTGACTTCTTTTTTAGCATCTTTGGGATCTGTAAGAGGAAGCAAATCAGTATCATTAGTAGGTTATTATGACTATTCATACCAGTGTTTGCTCGCATTTCATACGGCGGAAAAATGTAACACCTATTCGATACAATGCATTCAATTCATTCACCTATGCAATACAATTCATTTACAGCAGACTGGAGGAGACCGCGATTTGTTGGCAGAGCGTGTGCGACCACTTGCACTTTTCAGCGACCAGTTTCGGTTCATAGTTTCAAATGTAAACGTCTATACATAGAAACATCAATCATGCAGCATGTCCATATGACTTCAATGATGGATGTTGGGGACTTCATGTTGGATTTATGACGATTTTTTATCGAAAAACTCCATCTTTTTATTTTTATTTTTATTGCTCACATCGAACTCTACCGAAGAACATTTTGGCGAAAATTTGACTATTTTATCTCGTAGCCAAGATCAGATATCGACTGGAGTGGCACACACACACACACACACACACACACACACACACACACACACACACACACACACACACATGAATACATAAATTAATTGGTGCATATCAAAGTTTAGTTGAGTCTTGAGAGTCGGTCGATCGACTCTTAAGAATCGAGTAAACTTTGATATTGTCTAAGCGGTCAATAACCTTCTGTAAATATTGGTCTTAATTTCTAAGGATGGATTCAGAATTTATGAAAATTTGTGCCGGTAAACTTTTCAAAAATGCATGTAGCACTAGAAATGTTAAACCCGCTGTAATGTAGTACACTAAAAGAAAATGAGCAACGGTTTGTATGTGTTGAGCACTAAAACTTGAGGTAGTGAGGATTCTCACGGTATTTTTATGGGTTTTGCTGTCCTTGACAACCGGAGTTCTTCAATAAGTACCTACCAAGTAGTACATAAGAAAGATCTCAAACCTGGAACAACTTGATCAAAAGTGGTTTATTGCATTGCTCCACCAAAACGATTTCAGTAGGGTAAGTATGGAACCTATAAATGTCGAACAGGCTCGTTCTTTTAGAGTTACCGTAAATATTGAGCATATTGCTGCCAGTTGTGTGAATAATATACCAACATTCAATAATGGAACTTCTTCGTGAATGACAGCAATGAAAGGGTAGTGTCACCCTGATCAGGGGCACTGAGTACAATTCATTTCCTATTCAGTCGATGGAGCTTATGTGGTACGACTGTTTGGCAATGTTGGCAGACCTGGTTCCAGCATCAGCGGATGGTTGGTGTTCTAACATGTCAGACAGTACCTAACAAAGCACTGGTTTCCAGCTATGGGGTACTACCTCGTGGGAACTCTAATATATCTCCGAGACTGCCAGAGTCCTTAATGGAGGCTGGGTAACCTTGGGATTCCATGAAAGCAATGCCTCGTTTTCATGGATCTTCAGACATCTGGAGACCAACAAAATATCCATGCTTTGCCTCTCCATTGTCCATTTTAACAAGGCTGAAGGCTACTAAGAGAAAAGTTGAATAATAATCAGTCCCTAGAAGGGTCTACATTCCTTATATTAAGAAAAAGAAGAAAAAATTATACTGTCGCCAATCTATTGCCATCATTACCTCGGCAATAAATGTAAATCATTAGTTCCATTATAGTACAAAATGGTTCTATCAGGTAAAAAATGTAGGTACTAAGCCCATCAGCAACAAAACGCCTATGGGCTCCTGATTTCAACTGTAACACAGCGAGTATTCACACCTGTTATGTAACTATTCCATCCAGTGTTACTTTCGGATCAAGCTCGGCATAACTGTTACAAGAGGAACAACGCCCCATCCCCAACTTCTACCAGTTAATCTATGGAACAGCTCACGGTTAATCTATGGAGTGGGTGCAAAAGCAGATGGCAAAATTATAACCACTGAAGCATAAGAGGGGGACGCTAAATATTTGCTACTGTTTTGCTTAGTCAAAGGTGGGATATTAATTATTATTATTAATAGATGTAGGAGTTTACCTGGTGACAGGGTCTTGGCTAGAAGACGGTCTGTGATCCGTTTAGCGAGAGATTTGAATACCAATCTCGTGCCGATCCTTCCTTGCATGTAAAAAGGGGTCAGTGCTTTGACCACATGTCCAGCCAAGTGACGCCTGGCCTCCAACAGGTCTTCTTGTGTTGGCTCTGGGATAAACATTGAGATGTCGCCCTCGTACCCAAAAAGATCTCTGAACCTCCGTTCGATGATGGCCCGCTTAAATACGGACTTCCTCTTCAGGATTGACTCCATAAGTTCAGTTTGGATGATAACTTCTTCTGACCAATCGGAAGGCAGCATGCTGCGTTTGCTCATTTTGAAGAGAGGCTCTTCTACAGAGTTTCTGATAGGCGGCTCTTCTTGAACAGGTGGAACTGGCAAAGGCGGATCGTTGTCTTCGTCACACCAGAGTCCCAACTGTTGCAACCTCTCGTCCAGGTTTATCCTCCGCTTTGGAGATTCAGGGAACAAGCTTTCGCTAATGGTAACGTCCTGGGACATATCGCAGAGGTTGCCCTGCATAGAGTCATCTTCCTGACGAATCTTCGCCTGCTCCTCGAGCAAGTGAGGCGAAGATGTCAGGATATTCAATAGTTCTTCATACGAGTCAATCCCGTCGTACTCGCCAGGGTTTCCAGGGCTCAAGCCAAAAGCACTAGAGAGCATGTTCTGCATTTCAGTCTTTTCCTCATTTTTGTTAGTCTCTTCTGTTTGAGTTTCCTTCTCCAACCTTTGACTCCTTTTAAATATCCGTTTTGAAAACGTTGGATGAATTTGATTCTTCTGTGTAGCTTTTTTAATTGCTTCCATCTGTAAGGTAATTACAGCATTAATTTATACTGCGCCCTTTGGACACTACTCACTAGCTCTGTTCGTGCTGTCCTCTTGAGGCTAGCTCCGAGCAGGTTCAGATTTTTCTTGAACCGAACTGGCTTGGTATAGGTGAGTTCTGAAAATGCTCTCTCGGAGCAGGGTGAGCCTGGAGGTTGTTCGGAGCACCAGCAGCTCGAACAGGTCGAGGGTGTATGTGCGGAAGAGCAGTGCTCAGCTGCCCCTGGTCTTCTCGTGGGGCACGGGCACCCTCAGAGCAGCTCGGAGGAAGCCCCGTGGCCAGCACGAACACCGAATCATCTGCCCAGGAGAGCACGAACACCCGACCACTGGGCTTGGAGCTCGTCCTGGGTCTGCACGAACAGCGAATCTTCGCCTCACCCTTACTGCGCATGCCTGGGTTGCTCTGAACAAGCTCTGAGGGACTGCACGAACAAAGCTACTATCTAACTTCAAATAATATAATATTAAAACAATGTATGATTATACCTGTCTGACCATGTGTCGCTGGTAAATACCAACTCTCATAGACATACGCAATGCCTTTTTCTCGAGTAGTTTGGCGTGAAATGATATTTCATCCGGCTGTATAGCGGTCCTGCTTGAATCTTCGAAGTTCTTCTTCAAACATCTTTCTAAATGTTTCAAGTATGATTTCCTGACCTGGAAATAATGCAATTTCGTTTGTATAACCATAATCGTGACATAACATCGCTGTACTTAACAACCTAATCACTCCGGAACTCCACCCCAGCTTTGCAGGCTATTTGCTGGGAGATGACCTGCTACTACAGCTGGACTTGGGATCTAACTTTAGGACGTCACCCCGGCTTGGTTCGCTGATCTATTTATTGCACAGGAACTATAATTATAAAATCCTTACCAACATAGTCAGTTGTTCGTCATCTTTAATCGCGCTCTCTTCATCCTCCTCCTCAGAATCAACGTCCCAGGCAGCGTCATTTTCCGCCTCTAGGTCGTTTTTCCTAGATCAAAAAGCGAATAAATGTTGAGGTAAAATAGTTGGAACCTAATTCATAAAATATCTCCGCTACACGGAGAAACATCGAATCATGGATATAGTTATTAGATTCACAGCTTCACTTAACGATTGCTACTACCAAAGCCAGAATGATGATGTTTTAATGGGATATGGGGCCGTGAGGAGGGATTTAGTGAGGAAATATTATTACCTAACGACTCGTTTCGTAATGAGTATTGAGATAGAAGAGCATGCTGAACGGTGTTCTGATTCCTAAATTGCTCTACGCATTATGAATAAAACAACAGAAATGTGATCAAACAGTGACAGGCTTCAGTAAACAAAATCTAGAGAAAAAAAGCTTGGGTCTTTGCATACACACGAGGTATACCTTGCATACGGCCAGTCTTGGCCAGCCTTTGCATACGGTAGGCCTGGAGGAAAACTTACTGTACGTTACTTGTTGTTACTTTTTACTCGTTTAGGATAGATATCAAGTTCGATTGTAAATACAGAGTACCACAGCCTAGCCGAATCTTAGATTCTATTCTATACTTAGATTCTACCACCACATCGTGTTCATTCGATAGGTAAGGTCCTACAGCACAACGAAGGTACGGCCTACTTATACCTAAGTTTCACGATGACCCTTAGGTCTGCCCTTATATTATATGATACGTTCAAATGTTGTGGCTCCTAATAGCCTTAGGTCTTACTGAAGTGCGCACCAATTTTTTTGTAGTAGTGTACGTAGGTACAGATTCACAACCTGAGTCGAATTCCATCAACAGAGGTCTACCTACATTCGCCCTAATATAATATGTAAGCAGCTACCAGTCTTTTTTTTCTCCGCTGAGGCAGCGCCATAATTTACATGCCTCGCAATCATTTACTGTAAGGGCAAATACCAACCTGTTACTGAGCGTGCTCATTCCCATTATATCAGACACATTTTTACGAAAACGGGGTAGAAACGCTCCGCAAGGAACCTCCCGTCAACGATCTGAATATTTCCCGTTTACGAGTTCCTGTGGTCGGCGAATGGCATCGCGTCGGCCGAGGGAAACTGCGGTGATCAGGAAAAATTATGTTGTCGTTCTATTCAAATCCAAACACTGTAAACTGCGTAGAGCTGCTTGGCTTCCGAATCACAACAAAGATGACCTTACGTAGATTGCACGAAAGAATCGGAACGGAATGAATGATTTCCCTGTTCACAACTGGAAAAACACTCAAAACCACGGAACGCCTAACTTCGTCGGAACGAATGCAAGATACAAAAATTTGCTTGTCAAGCAAAATCAGCGCAGAATGTAGAGATGTAAACACAAAATCCGAGGGCGGTAGAAATCAGGTACCCGCCTCGCGCCTTCTGAAAATATGCTGCAGTCCCGCATTACATTGTGATCCACCCTGCGCACAGCAAAAGCTGCTCACCAAGTTTTCCTCTGTTCAAGAGTTTGGCGGTTGTGTCTCATCAGACCACAAACAGTTTATAGCTTCGGATTTTTGACCCACCGACCTCAAAATTTTATTATTAACTCATTTTCAGTTACCTCTTGAAGGAATTTTCCGGGGCAAGTGGAAGAGGGGCTAGTTGGGGGCTGCTGCAAATTAATTTCCTAGTCCCCCAGCTCAAGTTGTCTTTGGATTTTTAATGATTAATGCTGTGATTACTCAGTATATTCGATCTATTTGTGGGATAATTCTTGCCAACTCCAAGTATATAATTATACAAATTCTACATATCCATGTCAACAAAAATTAATACCCACCTACTATCATACTTTTTCGGGAAGTAGGTACCTACCTGATTGTTATTTTAATCCCCCAACGCTAGGAAACACTGCACAGTGCGAAGTACTAGGCTAGCTGACATAAGTAATTTGATAAGCTTGTTATGTTAGGAAACACGACCGCTGTGGCGGCAAAGGCATTAAGAATGTTGGGTTTCCTGAATAGATGCACTCGCGATTTTACCTCTGTTGAGGCTATTGGTACAAATCTTTGGTCTGCCCAATCATGGAATATGCTAGCCCGGTATGGTCCCTGTTCTATGAGGTGCACAAGGACAGTCTCGAGAGGGTCCAACGTAAACTCCTTCATTACGTCACCTTTAAGTTGGGGATACTGGCGGATTGGGTGGATCATGTGCAGCTATCGGTGGAATATGGCCTCCCCAGTCTGGAAGACTAGAGACTGTAGGCAGATGTCGTTTCTACCACAAACTGGCGAATGGCATGCTGGACTGCCGTGCTCTGCTTGCCAGGATCAATGAACGTGCCGGGCTACATTACCCGCCACACACCACTGTTCCACGTCCCCTTTGAACCCCCTCTACCGCAGGCGCGGATCCAAGGGGGGGGGGGGGTCACAGGGGTCATGACCCCCCCAGAATCAGCCTGCATTTCAAAAAGCAGAGCTGAACGAATTGTTCACAAACCCGAAAAAAAACAAAAACGAAAACGAACCCAGTTTTTGTGAAATCAAAAACCAGAAACAAACCAAACGACCAAAGTCAACTTACCATATTGTTAACTTAAAACATTGGAAACAAAATAACAATAATTACGATTAAACTTTTTATAGAATACTGATTTTTTTCTGTATTTGGTTTGTAGCAACACTTGTGATTTGTTTACATTTGTATAAGTTCCAACTGGGACGATCATTTATAACACAAAATCTAATTTTCGCAAATCTGTTGATTATCGCATCGATGTCCAATTCGATGTCGCGATGAATGTGTAACAATGCAAGCCCAGTGAGTCTGTCTTCTTTTATAGTAACCCCTCAAATAAAAGTGATAAATATTTACGAGAAATTCTATAAACAAAACATTATTGCAATTTGAATTTTAAATTAAAAACTGATTTGGCCACATGGTCTTCTCAATTTTGCTTCATATACAACTGTGTCAATTTACCATAAAACATCCGTCAAATTGAAATTCCAATGTCCTCGCCACTAATTACTGTAATTTCTAATTACACAAACGGTAGACAGTGTTAAAAAACTGAAAACAAAAAAGAACTATAAAAAATCTAAAAAGATTCGATCAAAAATGTCAAAATTAGTCTAATGTATTCGTACACTTGGTCCTACCAGTGTTACTTTATATACAATTATTATGCCAATAAATTTACCTTGGTGTATCGTCAAATTACACCTTGTTTATTTCTTCTTATTTTTGTTAATTATTATCTTGTTTTTGTTTCGTTCTCGTTTTCTTTCCTGCCAAATTCAGTAAAAATGATACTGAATTCTCTGAGATCAACAATAGATTGCTGTGGTTTCAATGTTTTGATTTGCAAACTCTGAAGTTAGCTACGCTGCCATAAAATGCGCCAATTTGTTTGAAAACACATTAGGACACTTTTTTAGAAGAAAATTGAAAATAAATAAATTTATCAGTTAAATAATTAATAGGTAGATATTGAAAAATATTTTTTACATAAACAATGAATTTTATAAATAAATACAATTAATTTTGTAAGTAGACAAATTGGACGAGTTTAGGCATAAGGTTGAAAATTCGGTTTGTACTGTTCGTTTGGTTATTTTGTTATTTTTTATATTGTTCTACCCTGTGACCCCCTCCGGAAAAAAATTCTGGATCCGCCCCTGCTCTACCGTATGCCAAGTATAGTCAATACTTTCCTCCAGAATTCTTCATCTGACTTCTTTGCCGATTCTTTGTCTTCCCTGAGGCACCATTTTTCATCTCACCAATGCCAGTGAAGTTTGGTGGATGTTATTTTGAAATTAATTATTCATTTATTTTTTCCTGAGTTTACAACTCCTTCGTTTTAAACTGTAAATTGTAAATTGGCTTAGCCATAATAATAAATTTAAAAAATCATTTAACATTAGATATGTACGTTTTAATCTGAAAATATCCTTGTGCTGGGTTCATGAACTTAATAAGTCGCGCCATTCCTTGGGTCTTGATTTGGCGTACCTACTGTACCTACCAACTCATCTTTGGACATCTCCTGGAATCGTGATGTGATTTCCGATTCAGTCCTCGAATACACCTACTGACTTCTATCAGCCAACACAATTCAAACTGTCCATCTGTCTTCTATTTGAACGTAACTTATACAACTTGAATGGAATTTGCCAACTTCTTCGGTTTTCCACTAAAATTCAAACGTTGATTCTGACTTTATTTGCCAACTGACAAGCGTTTAGTCGGGATGATGGGGAGCTCCCCACTGCCCTGTATGAAGCCGGCTTTGTTTAAAGCTGTGGTTGGGAAGAATGAATAAAGGTAATTGTATAATAAACTATTTTAATGATAAACATTTTCAGAGTAGGTCATTAATTGAATAATAATTGTCATTCAGAGAATTGTAGGCTGGTGTTAAAATATCAAAATGTAGTTGGTACAATCGGTATAGGTTCAGTGGCATGAGTCTTTTATAGTTCCTCACAGTGCCTTTTACCAACCTCACGCCACCAGTATGAACCAGAAGATTGATATCAACCTAGTATAGTAAGTAAGTATTTACATAGGCCAATGTAGGAATGGTATTGACTGGAACATAGTTCATTTTTCGCGAATCTGGTTTACAGAGGTGACATGAGGAATGGTAGGATAAAGAAAGATAGAAGAAATGTAACCATATCCAGAGCCCTCGACACTAGCGCCCAGTGGTATTTGTTCATATCTACAGCTTTCACGTCAAGGTCACTCCTTGTGTCATCCTCCTGTTCGAATTGGTGGAACTCTTGGTCCCTCATACCATCAGAGAACAAGGCATCGTAGGCTCCCTGGGGACATAGATTGTAAACTGTAGAAACAGTAAACCAAAGTGTTTATGAATGTGAAACAGCAAACATGTGGAGGGCTATTGCACCAGTCCTCAAGCTCCCCTACAGAACTAACAGGGACTCTTGTTTAGCTTTTTAGAGTTACATTTTAGGGTGAGGGGGAGGCTGTGAGTAGAGAGGATCCAACATTCATAGAGTCATTTTGGCCACCTTAACTACCTACCTCCCCTTTACCGCAATTTATCTCAAACTGATCGTGACCAACTTACCTGGTGCAAATATTTCATCCATGGTTTCTTTGCAATGTTTTTCACAAGAGCTGGTGCAGGAGAGCTCATGTTAACAAGATGCACATTGAAGCTGTGGAAAACGAGCTGGACGACTGCCATCAACAACAGACAACATGTGATCTTCACTGAAACATTGGGTAGGTATTGTATTTTCAAAAGACATTAGCAGAGGGCACCGTTAAGAAACAGGAGGTGCATGACATTGCATTGTAGGTAATTGTAAATAGCCAAATTTGCTAATGACATTCGGCCTTTGCATGAAGAAGTAGGCTGTATGAGAAGAGACTACATGCGATTCAACACATGAACACAACCCATATAAAACTGGTTTTGCCATAGTACCATAATAGCCACACAATTAATAGGTAGGTGATCAAATAAATATATTAGCGCACTGTAGCAGCTTTCTGTCAGAGACTGTTATATTTTGAATCCGAATTACTTATGCGAGGAGTCCCTTGAGGAAGGGCAGGAAGCATAACATCCTCTAAGATGAGCAGAAGGTTGAGAACAATTATGCAAGCGGTAACCAGAGCAAGCCTGCACTTGTGCTGAGGAGCTATGATATAACTGGACATCAATATGATGAATGACACTGTAACAGAATTCAATGGTAGGTATTAGGTTTTAAAATTAATATTATTTCATCTGCAGTAAGTAGCTGCATTATTTTGGGCGCAGTTCACTGTAAATATGAACCTTAGATAATTCTTGTCTAGGATCTATAACCATAAACGTTCCTGTGTTAGATAATGACCGACTAACCAAATAATGGTATGAAGAACACAAGCCTAAAAGGCGTCTGTATTCGCTTCAAGGCGATGCAGAGCTTGAACGATTGATCCGATGTTTCGTTAGTATTTACGTGTACCCTCTGGTCAGTAGTGACAGAAACCACCTCCCACTCCAACCCAGAGGTTTCCAACGTTGACTGGAATAATGGAAAGAAGACATCAGGAAGGGCAAACCGCTCCTTCTAAGATAATATAAATAAAACATAATCCACAAATAACGTTGTCTGTGAAAGAAATCACAGAGTTTTCCTTTGTTTAGAATGTTGCTAGCACTTGTAGGTAACCATAGTACCCACTGATTTTATTTGAGAGTACCTACCTACAGATTGGATGAATTAGTTGATGCCTGTTTTGGTTTTGCACCAGTCACATTTTTGTAGGTAAGTTAGGTACCTATTTTATTAAAAATTCGTGGTAATTTGTTGGTGTCACTGGATGCCACCCATGGATGCCCTTATTGATGTTCTCTTGGCAGATTCATGATACCGGTTCATTATCGAAGGTAATAACTTTAAAGGCTGGTTCACACTGACACGTAATCGCCGTAAAGCATGTAAAACACAAACATGTAATTGGCTGATCAGGTTTACACTCTTTACGCGCAACAGCTTTTGAACCAAATGTCAAGATCAAAAAATCTAGATATTTTACACGCTTTAAGATCTGCGTGTGGGGTTCTGTACAGGTGGAGGCTGGAAAACTGGCTATATCTCGACGATTACATACTTTACGTCCATAACTGGAAGGGTCGTCCACGTGAACTGTAAATGTGTTTTACGTGAACCTTTACAGCCTTTGTGATTTACCCGTTTTACATCAATTACGTGCCAATATGAACCCAGCTTAACAGCATCTGTTATGGATGCTTAAGCTGGGCTCACACTGATGCGTAATCGACGTAAAAACGCAAAGGCTGTGAAGATTCGCATACAGCGCATAAAAACGTCAAACCGTTTACATGGACAACACTACTTACGGGCGTAAAGCGTGTAATCGTCGAGGTATAGCCCGTGCTCCAGCCTCTGCCTGTGCAGATCCGTAATGCGCACAAATATCTAGATTTTTTAATCAAAATTGGTTCAATTTTGGTTCAAAATTCGTCACATGGAAAGAGCATAAACCTGATGAGCCAATCAAATTCAGTTACGCATTTGAGTTTTGCACGGTTTACATCGATTATGCGTCGATGTGAATCCCGCTTCAAGTGGATACCAATTAAAAATAGTAAACAAAATGTTGAACGAAGGTAAAAGTCTGTATGTGGCACCACCTGAAAGTCATGTGTTGGCCAGTAACGTGTGGAGGAAGAGCTGCACAGTGTGAGGCCATTGAATGCTATTTGCTAATTTTGATACTTGAATCCAAATAAATATTCGTTATTTCTCCCGACTATGTCATTGGAATGTTGACTAAATCTGAATTGGAAACTATTTGATGAAAAATTCAGGAAAGGATTTTTTACTAATCATTCGGATGAGTCACACGTGACAACTGGGAAGAATTCACCACAGGCCTAGGAAGAGTAACTACACCAAATGGGTTTATGCTCACCAGATTGGGAGATTGAGAGAATTTCAATTGGATTGCTTCTGGATGGGAGCGCAAACCGATATGTACCGAGCACACGTGATGGTCAGCTGGCCAGTCCGTAACGTCTACATTGCACCAAGTCTCCACGTCCCCAAGGGACGTCCATTTGGCTTGACCGTTATGGTAAAGTCGGACAGACCTGTCTTCGAGAATCGAACTGTCAGATTTAGGGAAACTGAAACAAACACGTTTTCGTGTTAGAACTACAAAGTAGTAAAGTGTCTAACTTGTACAAAGGGATTTATTTATTTGTTGGGGACTATATTTGGATTCGATGCTCAACGCGCAAAGCACTGACTCAAGTAGTTCGAATTCAGGCATCCAGATAACCCTGTGCTTGAAATTGAGATGTGTAATATTGCCATAATCTTCGGGATTCCATCGTAACTTTTGGTCTTTCCATTCCTGAAATCAGAAAACGGCACATTGTGCAATAAATAAATTATGGAAATGTCAATTCAAACTACCTCAGTTTTGGTACTATACATAAATCATTCTGGTATGGAGTTAGCCTTGGGGAGGTAGGTGCCTCAGTAATATCATGAGGTTGTATTCTAGAGGCATGCATTACCTAGTCAACTACGTACTAGGGCTGTGGTGTTCAGCACTGAACGGGCGGTCCTAACCTCTCCATTTTCACAACTGCTCGGTCTCACCCGTTCATCAACTCCTCCCTTCACCCCTCTACATTCGTATCGTTCCTCCCTTCCCCCCTTACCATTCCCATCGTTCTTCCCCGCTCACAGGTGTCCTCCTAGTTCACATAGTACACACTATGTACTACTTAGTTCACCTTTCTAGCAAGTGCTTTCACCCTTCACCTTGTTCTGAACCCAAAAATGTTTCGAAAGAAGTGTGGTGTGGTTTCATTTTAATGTTGTGGATGGAGGAGCCACGGAAAAATACCGATATTGTGGAGTTGAAATTACCTAACATTAAAAACTCCAATGCTTGTATAACATTATGTAGATAGGTAGGAATTTTCCAATGCATAGGAAATGATTTTGCATTGTATAACTACCAGCCTAGTCTCTGAAGCTTTTCTAATCTTACAAAGGTCGGTAGGTAATTCAAAATGTTTCGTATTTTTCTTCTAGCGAACTCTTGAAATAATTGCAAAATGAAAATGTATATTGAGCTAAGTATGTGTAGCCCTGGAATGCCCCGGTGGGGTCTGATGTACCCCACTCACACTTTGAAGTTAGTTTTCAAGTTGAGTCCTGCACACCTTGCGCTTCTCGCCCCCCTCTAGATCACCCACCCCTGTGACGGTGGCTGTTCTCGATTCGTTTGCTTTTCCAGTGGAGATGGGGTCGTTTGGTGGAAGCGTAATCTATATCCCTTCTTAACCGGTGATAATCTCACTGGTCTAGGAGGGGGTCTCTCGAGGGCCCACTGTCACATGGCAGCATAGCGTGGTTTGGTAGTATGCGCTGAGCACCATACTCCGTTCACTTTTTGTGGGCTTTCCAGAAGGAGAAGCCCAAAGGTTTCCAGAAGGATTCCTTTACAAACATCCTGCCCCTTTGATAATGCATACAGCTATTGGCTCCCCCCCCCCCACCCCCCTTTAGAGAGTCGGTATAATTAGAATATATTGAGCTCATTTGAAGACGATTAATGCCTTGTCCCAATAGTTGATCCATCTTAACGATGGAGGTTGATCACCTAAAGGTTGCCCAGATGAGCACAATTCACTGGATAACAACCTCTGACAACATTTTTTTCTCTCCCAATACTCGTATGTAGGACCTTTGTTCTCCACCAGTTAATTGCTATTGAGGTAGTACCATTATAATGGAGGTTAGTCACCTTGAAGTTGTTCAGATGTCCTTTCCTGAACCAGAACATCATACTACTTTTCAACCTCCCTTTTCCCTCTCATACTTCTGCTACCCAGAAGTATGTCATGTGGGGAGGAGTGTGACGGTGGCTGTCCTCGAATCGTTTGTTTTTCTGGTGGAGATGGGGTCGTTTAGTGGAAGCCTAATCTATATCCCTTCTTAACCGGTGATAATCTAATCTTGGTCTCGGAGGGGGACTCGAAGGTCCATTGTCACACCCCCCACCTCTTGATTCTGATAAAATCGGTCCCCAGCTCAGCACTTCCTCAGTGTTTACCCAGTAAGGTTGTCTGTGTAACTTAGGATCTGACACACCCCACTCGGGTGTTATCCACCACTAGTTTTCTACCTAGTTGAGTTGTGTGAAGTGTTGTTTCTCTATGTTTTTTCGTTGTTTCTTCTTTTTCTTGCCCCAAAATGTCTAGAAAATAATGAAGTAAAGGTAGAATGGAAAGAAGGGCGGTACTGATACATTTGATCAGATGTGCACCACATATTCTACAAACTACAACTAGGAAAACAAGAAGGTGGCCACAGCGCGTATTTTTGGTATGCTAGACTAGGTGGAAGTGGATGCAGGAGTACTTTGGTCCGCCAAGAATTGGAAGGAGAAGTTCGAAAGAAAAAATTTTCTATTTCATTTGGTATACAGCCTAGTAACCCTTCATCTACAGAGAAGATTGATCCCCAGAAGTCTAACATAGGTGAGATATTGGGTGAATCGCCAGCATGAGCCTTCTTCCTCACGAGTGCTCATGTTGGCGGAAAAGGTCAGATGTAGCTTCTGCAACCGAAGTTAAAATAAGAAAACTAAATTTTCATGCTCCGAATGCCAGAGCTACGTGCTTAGATCACACATCATCAAAGTGCTGTGAATGTGTTTTTGTTTTTTTAGCAATTTAATTTTACTATAAACAGTCCCTTTTCACACACCAATGTCGTTTCCTGTCTATGAAAAACTTTCAAATTTTATGTGAAATCTTGATTATATTTTTGCACAGTTCACCTTCATTTTATTTCGTTTACTTTTAAATTTTATGTGAAATGTCGCTAATTTTTTCCAGTTTACCTTTCGTTCCTAACCTTTTATTTATTCATCTCACATTTTTTAACTTTGATGTTTACTTTTCGTTCACGTTTGTCAATCCTACTTGGTATTAATGAAAATTACATTGAGTTATAGTTATTTGACTATACAACCTCTATTTCCTTCAATTCTTATACTCAATTTAGTGAATCCCAGTGTTGGGGTCTGACAGACCCCACTGGAGTTTCAAGTCATGGGTTTTTAACCGGGGAATTCGACCGGTACCTAGGTATAACTATTATATTTAATCAAACCTATTAAACTCTGTTTTCCAGATTTTTAGAGCGGGATAATTAGAGGGACTCAGCTGAAGGGTGAAAGCGTCCCAGAAGCGAGTGAATTACTGGGAGTTAACTCCCGGGATTGAACGCATCCCTACTATGACATGCTCCAGCCCAGATTCATACCTTACTTACCATTGCTAGGAAACAACTGATTATAATCACCCATGGCTTTATAAAATCTTGGAGTTTGTTTCGTGATATTATCTCATTTTGAAGAATGATGGTTAGGTTAGATTTTGTTGATGGGTACTTCTGCAACTTCAACAAATTTGGTTTGGTGTCTGTGTGCCCACAAATCCTAGCCACACTTGTAACTTCCTCAGTTCAAATCCGATTGTGCTGAAAGTTTCAAGAATCATGCGCGGGTTGTGCCCAAGCTGGTCCCCTATGAATTTCAAAGCAATATGATCGTTGGTATGGCCACTCCACAAATGATAAATCTGAGGTAATCAGTTTCTCACAAACCTGTGTTCCTATTTTGATGACAGTTCCAGGGTCTTTTTTCAAAATATGTGGAGGAATTTTCGTTCTTTTTTTTCAAACTACACATTATGCTTCATACATAACAACTGATCAAATTTATAGATAGAATTCTTGAATCCACCCTATTAGGCACTGAATTGATTACCTAGGTATTTTTTAAAATCATAGGTACGTTCATGATCTACACGATCATGTTATCGATACCAGGAAGCCATGGGCAAACAAACTGCAGAATTTTTTTAAACACTCACCACATTAAATCTCCCTCGCATTGTGAAGAGGCCATCCTTCGCATTCTAAAAAATATAGGAAACAAATTATAAATACACATTAGGGTGAGCAGTAGGGGACGTGTGTCCAATGTAAAAGCGGACTAGGACATCATCTTCGCAATGTTGAGAGATGATGTCCTTTTTACCAAAAGCGCTCGCCTTCTGTTCTCTGTGACAAGATGACTTCTACTACGAGGACACCTAGATCCAATACTGGGTCTGCTTTAGGCAAACTCCCTTAATGTCTAAAAGCATCGTGGAAATCATCATGGTTACTCACTAGGTTGATATGAATAAGGGAGAGTGAAACATCAATGACCATAGTGCTGTTATCCAGAATGGGTGGATTGAAGTTGTCATAATGGGCCCAATAGTTTTGCTTCAACCGAAGCACTGGATCCGACGGAGGAGGCCGAGGAGCTTCAGCATCTGCATAATTGAAAGGAAACAACTGAATTTTGGTAAGTATTCTTAAAAATATAATTCCAATAAATTCTTGTACTTGCATCTGCAATATGTCCAAGGATTAGCATTCTGCTGCATAAACATGGGGTTCATGGCAGCAGCATAGCTACTTATTGTCACTGAAGTAAACGGTGATCGTAGTATGACACAACTTGGTTTCAGATCAGAATGGTTTATATGGCGTGCAAAATCCGGAAAGGCAATGCGTTAATTTGATTAGCCATAATGATATCTGTCAAAAGCAACGATTGCCACATCAAAATCTCTAGATGTTTGCAAGACTGCTGACAATCAGAATAATGGTGGTGGCATTCAACATCCTTGATGGTTATGCTACATTAGATCAGCTGAAAGATGGGACTGCTCACAGCCATTTTTCTGGTCTGTTAACCAAGCTTTCACAAGAATGGAATTACTGCTGAAAGTAGTTTGGTCTTGAAGTTGTGAATATGGTTAGGTAAGAAAGTATTCTGAGGCCTTCTTGATTTTTACCTTTGCAGTCGAAGGACCACTCGACAGCAATGTTATTCCAAGCTCCAAATGAGATGTAAGCCATATCAACTACAGACGAATCTTCATAGATCAAAATTGGAAGGGTGTTCGGGAAGGCATACACTGTCAATACCTCGTCTTTCAAAACTAACTGAAAAATATGACATTTAGGTGGACCACCAATTTATTTTATAACAAAATTCTATGGGGATGAGTCCATCTACTGTTATGAGATGAAAGGTACACCTACTGTGAAATATCTCTTTTCCGTTTTGGACAGAAGTTGAGGTGTGTTGTTGGTGAGGTCAGTTACAGCTTTCTTTGGCTTCCTCCTCACAGTTGAAAACGAGTTGGCTCCCGCTCCAAGTACGACCTCTATAGTGACGGGTGACAGTTGGGAGTCAGGTGTGGAAGACAGTTTGAGGTGAGCGTCACTTTGTGCCCTAACGGCGAAGTTGAAGGTGAATCCGGTTGAATTCTTGTCAGAATCTAGAGATTCTAGTTGGTAAGTTGGTGTGTAGTGGTAGTTGAAGGTGGTCAGCCTCATGCAATTGGATGAAGTGGCATCTGAAGTCAATCAAACTTGGATTAATTGTCTGCTTTGGCCAAATAATGTGGTTAGCCGGTGCTGAACCACACAGCTACATCATATTTATACATTCAGTATTAGGAGATGAGTAGATGCAGGGTGTACAGAATTTACCTACCCCATCCTTCCAGGGCACTAAGTGGACTCAGCTTCAGGGTGTCTCGATAAATTTTCAGTGATAAGTAGGTACCCATTCAATTTCTTGTGTAGGTGATTGAGTTTGAATATAAGGTTCCCTCAGAGGGATTTTGCATCTGTTAAACATTTTGGGTAATTTTCTTTACGTTAGGATATAAAATATGTGGGGTTTTGAAAGGTTTGTATTACAAGTATTTTACTGGAGGTGTCTTGAGATACACTGGGCTGTTACGGTAGCGTTGTGGCTTGTTCTCCTCGTTGACAGATACCTCTTTTTGAACTATTTTATTCAAAATAAATATTAAAATCGGTCTTGTTTGTTCTTTTACTGAAGCACGAACAAGAGCAGAGGGGTATAAATATTGTGCCGCTCGCGCCCAAATAGAAATTTGTTAGGCAGGTACCATAAGAGCCCAGTCTCTTAATGCACCATTCACAAATTTTTATTTTTTTGAACACATCATTGCTGTTTTCGGTCAATTTTGGGCTAAAACAAGAAACATTTTTAGAATTTTTTGAACCCTTGGGTTTTGTTTTTAGGGCTGAGCCACCTTTCCTATGTTGGAGCCTTATCACTGCTTTAAAAAGCACTTGTCCAACAATTTATTGAGTACGTACCTCCTACTCTTCCGTATTCGACCCCTGTACTGTATTACACTACCTATCCATAATGACAAACCAAAATGGATCCTGAGGAGGTTCCTTCGTAATGTGGGCTCCAAGCTAGCAATGGGCAACTATTACCATTCACGGGCCATTCATTACTCAGTACGGATGAATTTAGGATTGCTGATGCAGTAGTTGGACGCCTACGGTTATTTTTATTGTCGAAGTTTGCTCCTACGAACGCTTAATTACGAGCAGAAATGAAAAACGTTACCTACGTTTGTTTTTCAAAATATCGTATCTTGTGATTTACTGTGCCACTTACATGTATTTAAGTTAGCGCCCATTATGTATTAAAGAAAACAAGTACAAGGTAGGGACATACATATTTTAACACGAGCACAAGCACTCTTTGTTTTAGCATGGAACATGCTTTAGTGGGGTCGTCCACTGGCAGCGTACTCGAGCGGCGCGGCGCTTTGCGCTACACAAGCGGCAACGAGCGACACGCGCTACAGATCCAACTACATTGAGTTATATGTGGTATCGTCCACTGGAAGCGTGTTCGAGCGGGCGGCTACGGGCGTACACGAGCGGCAACGAGCTACAAGCGGCCGATCCAAAAAAAGTTGGATCTGCCGCTCGTAGCAGCTCGTTCATTTCTATTGTTTTGGTAGGAATCCCTACGAGTTTTGGTACCGTAAAATGGGGTTACTTGAGTACGAATCTGAGGTTTTTTCAACTTTTCACCTAGTTAAAATTTGATAAAAAATAAATCAAATATACCACATTAAACCTCTAGGTCTCTAGTTTAAGATGGTAACTTGTTGGAAGCTCTAAGTAGATCTCAAAAGAAGTTATTGACGTTTGAGAGTGTACTCATTAGACCAAGCAAAGTGGGGTCAAATGAGGACAGTATCGTTTTTCGTCATTTAGGCCCCCTACAAGTGCTTTTTTATTCAATTAAACCATCAGAACTTATAGCCAGGGAAATTCTATGAAGAAAAAAACGCATTGCAACTCGAAAAATTTGTAATTCAGTAAAAAAGCAGGTCTGACTTAAAATTGTCAATATTCGGTATTGACCAAAATTAGTCTATATATCACAGTAAACGTTAAATTTTAGTAATATTCAGTCTTAAAGACGTAGAAAATATTAACAACAACATAAACCTTCATATAAAAGTATAAAAACTGGTTTCAGTCAGTATTAAGGCTTCATAAAGCGTTAATTATGCCTAGAAAACGCCTCTAAGAAAAGGCTGCTTTAAAAAATATAAGGCTAGTTTGTCGCCTTTGACTAAAATTATGTAGGTAGGTTTAAACATTGCCTTTAAAATCACTTAAAACATTGACAACCACTTTTCAGTGTCTCATTCTTACGTTACGTAGGGTAACATAGTAGTTAGGAAAAAACATTACAGTGCTATGCTAAAAACAGAACAGTTAGGTAAAACATGGTATGCTAAAAATACGGTAGGAACGATAAACAAAGTCTGATTGACACCAGTCAACAGAATTTACCTACTTATGGTTTCATGTCCCCACCGAAATTCAGTTCAGAAACTGTACTCAATTCTCCCCACAAATCTTTGTTTTTTACAAATGTGCTACTAACTTTCAAATAAAACTACTTTTCTTGACAACTCAACTTGTTTCTTGAAGAGGAATAGTTAGGTAACAAACATAATACTTACTAGTATCTCCAGCATAAACAATAAAACGTCCAAGTTTGTAGATCTGAAGCACTTGCTACATGACCCGTTTTTTGGCTCGACTTTGAACTGTTCTGATAACCTTCTTATGGGACAGAAATGATCAACAGGCCAGTGCTACCAACTTGTCTTGACTATCCTCTAAGCGATGGGAATGCACTCTTTTGGGGGGTAACAGAACTAAGCCAAGAAATAGCTCTTGAAGGATGGAATACGTGGTTTGTCCTCTTTTCACCTCACTGGACCATTTCACCCCACTCTACGGTACGAATTCCACGTAAATAAACATAGCAAACGGACGGTTCATCAGAAGTCAGAACACCTACCTACCTTTGTCGTTTGTACCATATCACTCGTATTCCTGGTCATTTCGAGTCAGTTCACGCGAAAGCCCCGTTCTGAGTAGGTGAAAATTCCCCTCTACGCAGAAAATGGACCATAACATCGACTAATTAAATTAGTGCCATTCATTCTCATACGCCTCTGTGGGATATGAGAGACAAGAGGTACCATTCAAGCCAACCAACTTTTCAACTTCAATTTCAACCAACATGTTCTTTGATTTAACATTCGTCTTCGCAAATGGTTGCTACTTTCAAGGAAATTAAATTCCTCTGGGTCCATGACGAATAAAAAGGAAGTCCCTACTTTCCTTGAATACACTTGAAAACAAACTGAAGCCCGACGCGCGAAGGCGCTTGCAGTGGACGACCCCTGTCGCTCGTAGCCGCTTGTTAGGTTGCCGCTTGTGTCGCGTGTAGCGCCGCGCCGCGTGAATACGCTTCCAGTGGACGACCACCCTTAAGCTAGGTTCACATGGAGACGCAATTCCGGACGGCAATCCGGCACGGCAACGCATTTGCCGGAATTTTTGCCGCAGAGGCGTTCACATGGCAGCGGAGTCATAACAAAATGCAATCGCAAAAAACAAACAATTGCTCGAACTCGAAACCGCAATATCAACCACATAAATGTCGAATTTCAATATGGCTGAACAACCAAACAAGAGAGGTGTGCGCAGTAACCTCCGCGCAGATCCGGCAACGCATCCGACAGCGGAAAATATCTGGAGATTTTGATATAGTATCCAAGGCACTGCGTTGAAATAATCCATTTTGCGTTGGCCAATAGCATTGCAGAACGCATAGCCGTGCCGGGCTACCGTCCGGAATTGCGTCTCATGTGAACCTAGCTTCAGCCTTGGACTAACTATCCGAAAAATGTCACGCGGAAGTGTCACGAAACTTTAACGATGATTTTCACGTACAACCGAGTAGTTGCTAGGGAAATGAAACTTCTTTAATTTTCATCGGACAAAAATCGTTTTCCATTCGTTGGAAAGCTCTTGATTTATCACGAATCTATTTCGTATTTGTTCTTGGTATTTATTTCGTAGTTTCATACTATAACTATATAAACGGATGTTATAAATGGTTAGTAAACAATGACGCTTGTTTGGTTGTCACTAGGTTGTATCCTGGTGACGAAGTGAAATCATAACAGTGCGGCTACAGAAGCATGTTTTTAAGCAGTAAAGCAGGGTTCACATCCATCCGGAGCCGTCTGGAAATACGGATAGGGGAAGCTAGTGAAAAGCAGTGGAAGGGATGGAGGGGAATCACGGAAGTTGGGAAGGCGTTCATAACCATCCGGAATTTTGGCTGACAACTCGTTTCCCGCGCTTCCTCCCACAGCTGTTTCGGTTGCCGACGCCATTCTGTATGCGCAGTAGTGAACTGCGCAGATGCGGAGCGGAAAATATCTGAAAAATCAGATGCGTACAGTTCGCTTCAAAAGTGCTTCTCCGGAAAGAATATTCCCCCCAGATGTCCAACCAATCAGCTGCTCGTACGCACTTTCTGGATAGCTTTCCGGATGGATGTGAACCCTGCTTTAAAGTAAACTACAAACAGAATAAAAAGCGCGGCTAAAGCATGTTCCATGTTTCTTGAATTTTAGCCGTAGGTTCTAAGCAGTACATAAGCATCCGGGGGCCCAGGGGGCTAGCCCCCTGGCGAGGCGCGCAGCGCCGAGTTTTGCCTTTGTTTTGTTATTCTGTATGTATCTTGTATAAATTTATGTATATGCTCAGCAAAAATTTTTGGAACACCCCCCCCCCCCCCCCCATTTTTCTTTTACGTTTCAAAGATTCCATAGAATGCATTGTCAGTACGCCGTACCATCCACATCTACCTTTATTTTCGGTCTAAAAATTCGTTCTTTCACACACAGGTTCCATTTGGGTCCTAGTTGTGTCCCGAAACTTTGCAGCCTCATCGGAAAATACCGAAGGGTGTTATTGGTGAAAAATGGTGTCTTGTATTTTAATAACATGAGCTTGTGAGGTATCGTTTTCCATGTTTTTTAGGCCGAGGAGAACGAATATGAAGTTGATTTTGACCAAAGAGTGGACAACTGAGGTTCTAATGAAGTTTCAGCTCCAAAAATTCATTTTTTATGAGTCAAAAACCTGGGAAATTGTCTGAAATCACCATAAATTGGTATAATAACACTAGAAGTAGTACTAATCGGTGAATCAAGATAACTAAATGGCACTACCAATGATCAAAGATAATTTGTCAAAAATAGAGGTTGCCTCTGAAGGCAATCGACATTCATTGAGAACAACCACGCTGTGTTCGCTCTCACAGAACATAAATAGGTAAGTAGGTATTGTTGAAATGTTACGAGTCACCTCTAGGGAGTTGAAATCCAGTGAATGCTGAAAGGATCAGAAGCAAGGACCGCATCTTGACGCTTGCGGTGACCAGAGACGCACTGGAACGTATCTTATGAAATGGAGAAGACTTTATCACCACCACGTCCTGCGTCTCCTGTAAAATCGAACGGGCCCCCCCATCCTATCTAACATTCTAACGCTATCTGACAAACACTTCTCTCGTCATCCGTTATTTCAGATAGGTACTTGAGTGAAAAGTGACACAAATTCTAATTTATTGATAATCAGATGATCCGCGCCTGTCGAAACATGGTATATTATGAAAACGAACGAATTGGGAATTAATTATTAGGTATAGGGAATCAAACAATAAAAAAAATTATCTTCTTGAACATCAAATTACAGGCAAATTCTTGAATTTTGACTGAATAGTGGTGTCATGCTCAAGTCACAAGCCTGTACCTAACTAAAAACACTGCAAAGTCCTTGTCACTGGGTTTATTATTCTACTGGACACACCTACAGAAATTTTGGATGTTCATTTACCCCAAAAACACGAATTAGGCTCCTATTTTTTATAAATTATCTTTGATCATTGATAGTGCCATTTAGTTGTCTTGATTCACTTGCTGATACTACTTATAGTGTTATTATACTAATTAATAGTGATTTCAGACAATTTCCCAAGTTTTTGAATAACAAAAAACGGATTTTGGGAACTGAACCTTCGTTATAATAACCTAAATTCTTCACTCTTTGGTCAAAATCAACTTCATATTCAGTCTTCTCGCCCTAAAAAACATGGAAAACGATACCTCGTTCACTAAAAAACCCTCGAAAACCCCTACATTTACACCCATCCCCCCCGAGTGTATTCCGATCGGGCTGCCGAGCTTCGGAGCACAACTAGGACTCAAATGTGTTCCCAAACTATGCACGGAAGAACGACAATTTTAGACCAAAATTTAACGTAAAATTACGGCTGACCTCAGTTTTCCACTCTGGTCAAAATCGACTTCATCTTTGGCCCTAAAAAACATAGAAAACGATACATCACAAGCTCATGTTACTAAAACATTTTAAAAACCCGTTTTTTACACCAATTTTTCACCCATAACACCCCTGGGTGTATTCCGATCGAGCTGCAACGTTTCGGGACACAACTAGGACTCAAACGGAGCCTGTGTGCGAAAGAACGAATTTTTTAGACCGAAAATAAAGTAGATATGGATGAGACGGCGGAAGGAGTTCTGGAATCTACGCCCTTGAAACGTAAAAGAAAGAATTTTGAGGGGTGTTATAACAATTTTTTGCTGAACATTACCTAAATTTGTATAATAACACTCGAAGTAGTATTAGCAGGTGAATCAAGACAATTAAATGGCACTATCAGTGATCAAAGATAATTTGTAAAAAAAATAGGAGCCTAATTCGTGTTTTGGGGACCAAAATTGGTGGAAACCATCAGAAATAGCCATTTCAATAAGTGCACATGAAATAAACAGTACACCTAACATTTCTGTAGGTATGTCCAGCAGAATAGTAAACCCATGTGACAAGGACTTTGAAGGGTTTCTACATGTTTGTACCCACATATTATACAAGTTGAAAAAATAAAAGCTTCGACACCACCTTTTGTATGCCCCCCTGTTTCGATCCTCTACTTACTGACTGGCCTATCAATGCAGCTTCTGCAAACATGCGCGATGATGAAACCGGAATTCTCAGATAAGGACAAAGGTTGAATAAATAACCAATAACAACCAGATACTAAATACGAAATTCATTTCAATTATAGTAGGGACAAGGTTTCAAGAAGACTTGACATGAACGACAAGTCAAACGTTAGTGTTGTCAGAACTACAACGAGAATCAACATCAAACAAACCTCAACTGTTTTCGTTCTTTATGAGTACATTGAAAATTGATTAATTCCACAAAACTGTCTAACTGCTACACAACGAAATCTGATAAACCAAGGCATTGAGCAATCATCATAAGTTTAGCATTGCAAAAGGTTTAAGAAAATATCAACATCACCATGAAACAAAGGGAACATTGAACAATTTAGTGGGAGATATAAGAACAAAAAATGATCGATGTTCAACAACGACTCAACTTACTTACTAGCTAACTTGAACTACGTAACAAAATAATGAGATAGTAACTAACACCTAGGTAAAAGAACCATTCTATACGCTGATTTCCAATAACACACGTATCGAGGTTGTACAAACATAACTTCTAGATAAATTCATCCGTTTTGATCTCCCATCCACACATCACATGCGTGGCGGCGCTACTATGAAAAACGTGGTCGTACCAAATTTTTGATTTGAAATTCCGTTTGAGGATGTTCACTAGTTTCCTTATCACAAGACATTTTCGCGGTATTGCAACAGTTACCTAACGGGGAGTACCTACCCGTGGCTCTAGAATTTGTTGAATGTCCCTATAATCGATATTTGAGTGTTGTTCACTGATGAGTATATTCCGATCAGTCGGTATATTTACCTGGTTTCCAAAAATGCCTACTCCCAACATGTAACGTCAAATTGTGAAGTTCTTCCCCCATACAACAGTTGGAACGTTGACCAAAGCACTGACCTTCTGCAGGTTTCACCTACAAAACTATGACATCCATAATTTTGATGATAATTCGGATGCACATAACTCTACCTAAGGGTGGTCGTCCACTGGAAGCGTATTCACGCGGCGCGGCGCTACACGCGACACAAGCGGCAACCTAACAAGCGGCTACAAGCGACAGGGGTCGTCCACTGCAAGCGCCTTCGCGCGTCGGGCTTCAGTTTGTTTTCAAGTGTATTCAAGGAAAGTGGGGACTTCCTTTTTATTCGTCATGGACCCAGAGGAATTTTATTTCCTTGAAAGTAGCAACCATTTGCGAAGACGAATGTTAAATCAAAGAACATGTTGGTTGAAATTGAAGTTGAAAAGTTGAGTTTGAAAAGTTGGTTGGCTTGAATGGTACCTACCTCTTGTCTCTCATATCCCAGAAGGCGTATGAGAATGAATGGCACTATTAATTTGTCGGTGTTATGGTCCATTTTCTGCGTAGAGGGGAATTTTCACCTACTCAGAACGGGGCTTTTGCGTGAACTGACTCGAAATGACCAGGGGTACGAGTGATATGGTACAAACGACAAAGGTAGGTAGGTGTTCTGATGAACCGTCCGTTTGCTATGTTTATTTACGTGGAATTCGTACCAAAACTCGTAGGGATTCCTACCAAAACAATAGAAATGAACGAGCTGCTACGAGCGGCAGATCCAACTTTTTTTGGATCGGCCGCTTGTAGCTCGTTGCCGCTCGTGTACGCCCGTAGCCGCCCGCTCGAACACGCTTCCAGTGGACGATACCACATATAACTCAATGTAGTTGGATCTGTAGCGCATGTCGCTCGTTGCCGCTTGTGTAGCGCAAAGCGCCGTGCCGCTCAAGTACGCTGCCAGTGGACGACCCCACTAATGACTACTTCTTCATTCAAATTTGTATTTAAACTTTTTAATTGATCCCCACCTTGTTACAGCGTTCGAAAAGTGATTTGCTTTGATATGAAGCTTGAACCCATATTGGATACGATGAGTGAATCCGGATTTCTACCTCACTGAGCAATCAATTCTTTATACCTAATTAGAAAAATAAAATAACCACCAGTGTCTTCTGCAAAACTAAAGTAGGTACTTACCATTCCATCTCAGTCTCTACTTTAACAATAATAAAAATTAAACAGAATAATTGTGGATATTCGTAATTAATATATAGTTTACGGAAACATTTCTACACATTCTTTCATCAGAATCTACTGTATAATTGCGAACAAGAGTGGATGCAGGAGGTAGGCCTGGTTGCCATGAAAAATGACCCTGCCATGCCGTTTTCCATGAGAACTACCAATGACTCCTGTTTATATTACTTTCCCATTTTTAAATGAAAGTATTCTGAGAATTTCGAGACCCCCCACCCGAGTGTGATGTCACTTGTTGCCGAAACGTTGAAAGCTCATAGAAAAAGAACTATTCAGTGTGGTTGGTCTCAAAATTCTCAGAACGGAAGTTCATTAAAAAATATAAACAGAAGTCATGGGTACTTCTCATTGGTACCAAGTCCTTAGTAGTGGACTGGTCCACTGTGTGACTAGTTACGTACGCGGTTAGATTTGTGTTGATGGTCCTAACTCATGTGGCCTGGAAGGGTCAACAGTATGTAGGGGAACGTGGGGCTCACTGAAACATGGGGAACAGAGAAACAACAGCTCTAATTCAAATATATGAGGTACCTATTTAATTCGAGGAGTTATCAAAAGACTGTGCTACAGTACCCTGTGCTTCACCCAATGTCTTTCTGTCTCGACGCCAGCCTTCTTTAGGCAGCCGTCATGGCGCAAATCATTGAAGCAACCCTTTTCTTCATGTAAGACGTAAGTAAAATCGATTTTCACTGCAAACTATTGTTGTTCTGAATCAGTTTCTGTGTAGAATAAGCTGCATGGTTTTCGTTGCGTTCAATTGTTTACAATCAAACTGAGAATAAAAAATATGCAATGATGTCGATTGGGGCAGATTGAAACATAGGAGACGGGGCTCACTGAAACGTTTCAAGATGCCCTAGTCTGATGTTTTATTGAGTCTCATCGCTATACCTAAGTAATCATCATCGTAACAGGAATTTCTTCATTTTGCGTTTCATTTTTTCTATCTAGCATGGAGCGAAACCGAGTGAGAAAACCTGGAAGAGACCCTCTTTCGCTGAGGATATGCAGGAAGCTGTTTCTTTGGTCAAAACTGGTCCTGGTCCTGTATTTTTTTTGTATTTGTATTTCAAAATAAATAGCTTTTTGAAAAAATGCAGCTGATTTTTACTCACTTAATACCTTTTGTGCTTTTGTTTCACTGTCTTCCATGACCCGTTTCAAGGCATATGGGGCACAATGGAACAAAATTCCGACAGCAATAAATTTATTTTGTGATGACTGTGATAAACAACTAACTGAAGACTAATGCAATACACTCCCGATACGTCAGAAAGTATTTCTATACCTTTTACACTACAATAGATTTGATATTTAAATCTGGAAAAATAAAAACAGAACAAGTGTTTCATTAGGCCCCTCATTCCCCTAATGTTGGAACCATCCTCGACTTTTTACATCCAGAGATTATTCAGTCATAAACAGATGAACCCAAACAGTAATACAAGGTTAACAACATCTTGACTTAACTACGAATATGTTTGTATAAAAGTAAGTCAAAGTTACTTATCAATAGAACGAACTGCGATATAAAAGTATAAAATTTCAAGAACGCTTGACAGGAAGGTATACACGAGTTCCATGAAGGTCTGCTCGAAATAAATATCACTAGGGATAGTGTAGGTTACTCCTTGCATTGCCTGTATTCCGGGGTTATCGAGGCCATGTAAAAACGGTCACTTCCAGCAGACTGAATAGACGAGTTTTGACAGAATAACTGCCAAAATATGCATGAGGAAAATCATGGAATAATGGCAATAATGGAAAAGAAAGAATGACAAGGATTGCATGCCTGAATGACTGGGACTGCTGGCTCAAGAAATTGAATACGAAACTAGAAAGAACAGTGTCAGAGGTAGACAAGTCTGAAAGATGAAACTCCTATCAAGGAGAAATCATCTGTTAGATGGGATTGTAACTTTCCAGATAAGCAAATGCTACGACACTTGAAACTGCATCGGGATTTTGGCAAAATGAAACCGGATGATACAACTGCTCGAAGTATTTCATGTTTGCTTATGTACAGAAGCTAATGTAATTTCTCTTATCACGCCGACATTTATAGGTTCTGCTAACCAACCCACGTGGCCTCTAAAAATGTCGGCTGAATGTTACATACAGTAGTAATCCCTCCACATTCGCGAGGGATGCGTTCCTGAATTCCTTTGCGAATGTTGAGTGTATTCAGCAATGCATTAGGGGGGGATACGTTCCCAAAGTTCTCCGAAAAGGTGATATTATTGACTTTATACCTCTAAATTTCCATTTTTATTTCTCTGAACCTTCCATAAACACACATAACGATGAACTAATGTAAATTATATTTTATTACATACATATGTATAACACTTTTTATCATAAATTTGCCTATTTTATGGCCACTAGACGCGCGTTCCTGGGTAGCCAAAAATGTACGGTTAGGCTTTTTTTTCCCAAAAAAGTCCCGTCTCGTCAGCATTATAAACTTGGTCTAATTCTTTTCAACGGTGGCTCGCTCATATTGTGCTTGTAGGAAAACAACTGAGTCTCTGGACGAAGATTTAGTCAACATTGGGATCAACTGTCAATAGTTTATCAGTAGTCAATATCGGTTCATAGACCGACGGTCGAACGAAACGCGCGGTCTGTGAATAACAACAACAACCAGCCAATCGTGATTGTTGAGTTCGCGGTTCTCAAGGGAAGGTATAGATTGACCCCCTTCGCGAATGTTGAAATCGCGTATGTTTAAAACGCGAATGTCGAGGGATTACTGTATTTCTATTAAAAAATATCATTATGGAATTCAAAGGGGACCATTAGAGACCTAGCTCCCCGCCGAAATTTCATGGAAATCGATTCAATAGAAATTCCTGCGCAAACGAAGTCCACTTCATTGGAAATCAACATTTGTTTGGAGGGAATTGAGAAAAAAAGAAAACTCGTTTTAATGAAAATTCTCATCCACCCAGGAGTATAACCGCACAAGTTGTGACAACTGACCCAACTCGGCATCTTCAAGAGGTCAACAGAGTGCAGTGCACTCCTGCAGACGAGTGTACAAAACCTCCAGATACAGCTGTTCAGTACTAGTTGAGGATTCAACCTCACAAGTTGGGACGACTTTCCAAGCCAGCAGTACCAAAAGACAGCATCCACGCAATGAACCCTGCTCGGTTTCTGACGCACAAGTCAACGCAATAGTTGCGTCGATCAGTTTGCACAAGGCAAACTTGCTTGACGGACAGAGCGAACGCTGGTGGAATACACAGCTCCCAGTGGGAAACTGAGATCACATGAGCCGCACATGATATTCTTGGCGTGTTACCTACACGTGTGGCACACAAACCTCCTGGTACTAAAAAGATCAGGAGTTCTGGCCCACAAAAATGTTAGTTACCAGTCAAGTGGCACCAGCAGTTCCCACCCACAATTCGAGACCCTTGCATGTAAGCAAAAACCTATAAAATCGTACGGCACAATTGATCAGGTAAAAATTAATATTAAATAAACATATAAGCTACAGTAGGATCACAAGCGTAGGCGAGATGTACGTTACTGGAACTGATAAAATTGGCAAGCATTGTAGTAGGAGAGTTTCCGAGCGAGGAGACCCTTCTTTTTAAGTTGTTTGAGAGCGCATTTGGCGGCAGTGCATTTGGCGATACGGTAGTTTCGACCGATGCCCTTGAACGTCCCTTTTCCAAAGACTTCCACAGTGACTCGCACACGCCGCCCATCGGCCAGCTTTTCTGGTTTACTGAGGAGGAAAATAAGCCTTAGTTGAATGCAGTTGTAATTTTTCAAGTATTCGATACCAATTTTAGATTAAGGGCCGGTTTGTCAATTCCCTGAATAAACAGTTCACTAGTTAACAGCACTAACGATTGACTAAAAGACAGGATACTGTAAGGAACGCATTTATCAACTGAAATTTAATGCTTGAATAACAACCGAACTGTTAATTCTAATAATCGATTGTTCAACACAAGATTCTCCCGTCTTAAGTTTTCCAGGTGACAAAATCAGCTGTTCAAATGAACAGCTGACTACTACCACGTATCACCTTTGTCTCGCAGCTATGGAAAAGAATGAATGGAAAAAATATCTATTTAGCAAGAAAATAAGAGGTAGGTATTAACTTTTGAGAAACAACGTAAGAAAGGTAGGTGTTTACCTGCCTTTGCGAGCCGGAAACCCACGAAAAAATCTCTATAATCGAAATTAGAGAAATAGAAATGATCTACCCTAGGTTTCAAAGTTTAAGGTCTTCTCCGCCACTTGAGAAATTCGCCAATTAGTTCTTCATCGGAAGAATAACCTGAATCCGTATTATCCTACCTATATTACCTATTTTTCTTGTTGAAAACAAAACACCATGACGAACGAACAGAAAATATGAAGTTATAATCAACTGAATAGCCCCTATTCAACGCTTTTTCTGGCCGATAAATTTAACCGTTCGTTTTCGCTACTCTGACCTTTAAAGGGGGATTGATAAACAACAACTTCGTATTAACGATTGAATAGGCATATTCATCTGTTTAACAGTTCGTTATATGGCACTGATAAATCGGCCCTAACAATACATACCTATTATGTAACGAAGTTAACCCTGAGGCAAATTATATGTAAAAGTGAAGTAAACAGCCATTCCAGGCTGGGGCTTTTTGTTTGACTGCCCTGCCAGCATTGCGGACGTGTTCAGCTGTCCTCCAATGAGAGGATCAGAACTCGATGAGATCATTTCGCTCTTACTTGGCCCCCTAGAGTGGAGACAACAGCAGTTTGGGGTGGCCCAACAGCTACATGGGTCATACTTGGACGTGTCACCACGTGTTATGGCGGTCATCCATCCAAGTCTAACCATGCTCAAGGTACCTTAAATTCGGTGATCTCACGGGAAGCGGTTTATTCCACCTGATAAGGCAGAGGGGCCATTATATGTTATTATTTACCTACATTATTTCAGTGAAATAATTACACTTGGCTTCTCAGTAAGAAATGAACTACACATTAGAAGCGCCTAGCAGTAGAACTCGAGCCTAGCTTGGTCATTCTCTTCATTTTAAGCCCAACGGCCTTATCAGGTGGAATAGACCAGTTCCCGTGAGATCACCGCAGTTAAGAAACCTCGAGCGTGGTTAGTACTTGGATGGGTGACCGCCGTGACACGTGGTGACACGTCCAAGTATGACCCATGTGGCTGTTGGGCGAACCCCTCTCCACTCAAGGGGGCGAGGCAATGAGTAGCCAAGTAAAGAGCGAAATGATCAGATCGAATTCTGATCCTCCATTGGAGGACAGCTGATCACGTCCGCGACGCTGGCAGGGCAGTCGGACGAAAAGCCCCAGCCTGAAATGGCTGTTACTTTACTTTACTTACTTTACTTTCTCTTCATTTTTGGAGAAGGCTTAACTTCTTGGAGCTAAAGGTTATCTATCTAATTAGGTTGTTTTAGTTAATAAACATAATTGACTTGTGGATGAGTGGTCTGGATGCTCCCTAGCTCTCAAAATTTTTAGAAAAGTGAAGAAAGGGGATATAGACCGCCCTCTACCATTTGCTATAATGAAGCACAATTAACTTAGCTCCAGTTCTCCCGCTATACGCTCATCTTTTTACTGGTGTTAACCTGTAAATACGATTAGGTTAACCTAACATCTGTTAAGTGGAATTATTCTTTCACATTCCCAAGCTCACCTGAATTTGGCAGTTTCAGGTTCCAATTCCAGCAGCTCCCTAATGGGCGATTTGGGTACCTTGGTGCTGAATTGTTCTGAAAATTGAATAAAATTGTTTAAAGACTAGTTTAGAGACTACACATTACTATCTCCTTTATTTAACAAAGTTTCACTAAAGAAAAAGAAGAAAAAAACACAAAAAGAATCAACGTCTCACCAATTTCTTTCTGCATCATTCTGTAGTAGACCTGCCAGACGGTGTCAAGAGACATGTTGCTGTCTAGGAATATCGCACCGGCAATTGACTCGAAAACATCACCAAGGGCTTTAGGTACTTCAACGTCTTCAGCTTCTTCTCCTACCAGGTAGAACTAGAGATTGATACAAGATGAAAACCGATTAATTTTATGAACGGTCTGCAACAATGGATATTGTATAGGTACACAATTAGCACCGAACTTGCAACCACGTTGCGGGAGATTTTTTTTGGTTCAAAGGGAGCTGTAATTTTACTCTAGTCGGTAAGGAACGTGGTCCGACGGTTTGGGTTTGATGAATAAATGGTATGCGCTAAATCACAATGTTCATTAATAACACAGTAAAGCTGCTTGATGAATACATTAATATGAGACGCACAGTTGTTGCTTACCACTTTTCAAGGTTTTAACCTTAAGTGGTCCAGGGTTAGATTCTACGACTTCAGAAGAGCAAAAAAGCCATTTTTTTTAAAGACCGCTTATTTAGCGAGCTCAAGATTTGTATTCATGTTCTCGACCTTATACGAGTAAAATAATCATTAGGTACTTCCTTAATTTACAATGTAAAAAGGAGTCGTTGGAAAGATCGTAAAATTTCCTGTCTCTCTGACGCCAATTCAAAATGTTTTGAGTAGGTTTAATGGGCAAAAAATCAGCCTGAAAGGGGAACTTTCAAATGGTCAGGTGTTTTAAACGCCTCTTAAAATCTTAAACAATTTTGCATTCCAATATCTGCCTGTAAGCCAAAAAGATGCGCTAGGATCTCAGCTTTGCAACGGTGGAGTTTTTTTTTTGTCAATTTTTACACTTTTACTTCACTCGATCGTAACAAAGAGTTTGGTATCGTTTTCAACGTGACTCTACGCTGAATCAAACAGTGATACTCCTGTGTCTTTTCGACTGAAGAAAAGGTGATTTTTCGATCTCCTGAACCTATTTTTTTTACCACATTTTTCCTCATAGGTACTAACCTACTCCTGGATCGACCTCGATGAAAAAGTCTTGTGGCATACTTTTTTAAAAGGTTTTTAAAAACCATGAATTGTGTACCATGAGTTTTTTAACCATGAATGTGACCAACCAAAATGAACAAAAAAATTCAATTTTTCATGTAATGTTGAGCAATTCTGGAGATAATAGAAGGACTGAAAAAGTATAAGACTTACAGACGGACTTGACCATGTTATGAGTGGACGAAGCTCATAGTCAAAGGGAACTCAACTTTACTTCTCAACGAAATAAGAACTCAAATCACGACTTCCGTCGTAGGGAAAATTTTTTCGAAGTTAATTTTTCTACGTCTTCAGACACTTTTTGCTCGTCTTAAGTCGTAGGAACTAAGGGCTCCACCCATCTAACTCCCGGAGAATCAAAAACGAAACCGAAGGGTGAAAGGTCCATCACAACTGACTCCCCGAGGCTGTCAGTGCCGACGAGATTTGAAACCTCTCCTCGTATTTGACTCCCGCAAAAATACGCGTTCGTAAACAACTAATTGAAAGGCCAACTCTGATGACACGGGTAACTCCCAGCCCTAGTTGCACGTCGTTCAGTAGTCAGATTAGTATAAGCCAAGATGGATATCGTTGCCTCAACACAGTGGTAATGTGACAATTTTACATTTCGTCAGATGCTTTGTACTCTCCGCATATTTGGGCATCCAAGTCAGCTGATCTGTCCTTGACCACCAATGCGTGTGAGTCCTTTAATGCCTTTTATGAGAAGTTCGTCCACCCTCATCCAAGTAATTACCTCACAATGGAAGCCCTACTTCAAGTCCAAACTGAAACCTACGCAAAAATAAATTCAATATAAAAATAACAATGCCATCAGCTAAAGCCCGCGCTGCTGTGGCGCCAAAAGTCGATTTTAAAATCTTACATCAGAATGAAGAAGGACACTACAAAATTGTCAAAAAAACTTTAGCCGAACCTGGTCCACACTTCGAAGGTTTTAACGAGGAGTAATTTCCTCATCACAGTTCAGACAAGTACACCTTAGTAAGCAATTTTTATTATTATTCATTTATTTATATATTTTCTTGACGTGGTGGCTCTTGGCTCTGGGTAACGCTAATAGCTCACAAAACAATGCAAATTGGGAAGTGTGTCTTGCAGGAGTCAGCTGGGTAACTTTTGTCGGTTTTGAATCTCAATGGGAGCCAGTCGGCCTCGTTTCGGCGAGCTGGGAGTCAGTTGGGTAACCCCCGAATCTAACCTTGGCCTGGGTCACTCACATGAAGTAAACAACCTGTATACTACGAGTATTAGTAAACAGGAGCTTTCCTTCAACTCACCTAGTATATCTCATTTTTGTGTTGAAATTACAGGCTGCAACACCTACAGAATCCATCATTTTAAAGCTATGGCAAACTAAAATTAGCAGGCTAAATGAAGAGCGTTTGCTAGCTAACGATCTTGTCTATTCCATTATCTTGAGCTGCTGCTCTAATATCGAGAATCTCAACCTGAATGAGCTAATAAAATCAACATGACAACAGGCCAATAATGTTGGCAGGTGCATCTAACCTCTTCATTGATGGCATGGCTGTTCTCCTCCTGAATGGTGACGAACCGTTGGACGACTTCACCCAGTCCTGGCGACAGGTGACGGAAGTACTTGTGAAGACCGTGCTTCACAGTGAGGGAAGCGAAAATCGTGTTGTTCACCAGAGCTGAGCGGAGGTCTGTCAATGCACCAGGACTGTGGGCTCTCTTATCCTCATAGAGATGACGGGTTATCAAATAATCTGAGGACGGAAATATGATGGAAATACAAAGTCAACTTCAAGAAGGCTCAAGATTTGTTGATTATTACCTTTCCTAATTAAGATTCCTGTAGCGATTCCTTAGGCCTGATCATTAAACAACAAGTTGATTTTTTTGTACAAAACATACGCTTGTAATGTACATACAATGAATATTGACTAGTTGCAAGAAGAGTGAAAACAAGCTTTTCATACAGCTCCAAGGGTGAACTTGTAAAGCACAGCACATCTGACAAATCGGCAACCAAATTTCCACCAGTTACAGGTAAATTTAAGAAGTAACAAGGTTTTTTCATAATATAACTATCCTACTGTAACAACTGGATGATTTTGCTTCTGAGCCTACAAAGATGTCAGAAGCTTTGCACTTTCAAGAGGATTTTTTTCGTCTCCCATATCAAAATTTCCACTCACGTTTTACGTTTTAGAGCTTTCTGAACAAATTTGGGTCAGCCCCTGTCAATCGCGTGCCCGCAAATCCTTGTCACATGCATAACTTCCTCAATTCAAATCGGAATCTGCTGAAACGTTCTGAATTTTTTTGCTGGAGTGATTTTATCATGCCAATTGGGCCCTAGATGGCCCCTAAGAATTTCATAATGATCGGATCACTGGTATGGCCACTGCACATTCAGCCGCGGTATTTAAATAAGTATTTTTCACCTTACTGATTGCGGTTTGTTTTGGTGTGCTGATTCGCTGTTTTGATTTCATGTGCTATTACGCTGCACTATTAACCCCTATTTTCATGCTAAGCGAGGATTTACCCGCATTCTCAGAAAAAATCATGTGTTACCACCTGGGTTTGCTCGCTCTAGCGCACAGACAAATTCTGAAGTTGATTTCCGATTGTGTTGAGAAATAATGCCACAAACTGACAAGCCCCATAGTTATTGCAAAATTTAAATAGTCATAACAAGTACACCTTGTATGAGCACTACTCAACTTTTAATCATACTAAAACTAAAAGACTGTTTTAACAGCAATAACTCACCAAGAACAGCATCCCCAAGAAACTCCAACCGTTGATAGCAATCCGTCAGTTGGTTAGGCGAATAGGAGGCATGGGTCATGGCCTGGAGGAGATAAGCTTTGTCGTTGAAACAGTACATAAGCTTCCTTTCGAGGTTATCAAAGCCAGCCATCATCTTCACAAGTTCCCCCTCAGGATCCGGTACATGTCTTAAGAGAGGAGACGATGGAGCCTGGAGCTCTCCATACCTAACCTGTCACAGAGGGAGTTAGTATTTAAATCTAAGAATAGAAAGAATGGTGCTTATAATGAGAGACATAATATTCGTTACAGACATTGTTATCTGTCACCCGAGCCTGAAAAATATAGTAATCGCCTTGGCACAACTTTTAAGATGAGCTGCCACTGATCTTTGTCATCCACATAGTAATGGCCTACCACCCAATCCAACAGATAATCCAAAGAAGAAAAACATGAGTTAGAAGCGAGCTATTCAACTGCAGAATAAGAAAATACTTGGGTGTATGTGTACGTTCAAATACTTGGTATATTCGTAGTAATAAGGTTACGCTGGTGAACAATGCGATCTTGACTTCCCAGCAGTGGGCTCACTTCGGCAGTGGTTTCGTGGAGAAATAAAATAAAAAACCGACAGCGTCGTGAGGGGGTTGATGTATTGGTGGATACCGGTTTCGACAAAAATGTCTTCCTCATTCACAATTCTCTGCAGGTTCAGACAGCGAGATTTAAAGGGAGGAAAAAATACAAACCAAGAATTATTCCGAACAACTAAAACCCTAGAGGTCCGAGCATACAGCCACTCTGGTTGGGGAGAATGGCAGATGACTTGTAGCTGTGTGGAAGATATCTATAGCAGTAGTGTAGCAATAGTGTGGTACCTATAGCAGTAGTTTAAGATTGATTTTGGGACAGCTAATTCTTCAGGGTTGGGGTAGTCGAATGGGTTGTAGTTGTTTTGAATGATTATTGGTTTGTGTTTTTTCCCCCTTTAAATCTCGCTGTCTGTATTGTGCGGAGTATTGTGAATGAGGAAGACATTTTTGTAGAAACCGGTATCCAACAATAGATCAACCCCCGCACGACGCTGCTGGTTTTTAATTTTATTTCTCCATGAAACCACCACCGCAGGGAGCCCACCGTTGGGAAGCCAAGATCGCATAATAATACTTGATTTATGAAAAAAAATAAACCCCCGGATGCTTACTGCTTAGAGCCTACGGCTAAAATTCAAGAAACATGGAACATGCTTTAGCATGCTCTTCCAGGATACAACCAAGTGACAACCAAACAAGCGTCATTGTTTACTATCCATTTATAACATCCATTTATATAGTTATAGTATGAAACTACGAAATAAATACCAAGAACAAATACGAAATAAATTCGTGATAAATCAAGAGCTTTCCAACGAATGGAAAACGATTTTTGTCCGATGAAAATGAAAGAAGTTTCATTTCCCTAGCAACTACTCGGTTGTACGTGAAAATCATCGTTAAAATTTCGTGACACTTCCGCGTTACCCATCCCACGTCACCCATCCCGCGTGACATTTTTCGGCTAGTTAGTCCAAGGCTAAAGCATGTTCCATTTTAAAAGTAATTTTTTGTTGTCGTAAGAATTCGGTGTAGGTAAGCTCTCAATTTATACCAAAAGCTCAAGGCACGAGTACAAAAATACCACCACCTAGACGACAAAATTACTCCATAAAACAACACATCAACATTCCATAAAATGCGTAAACAAAATATGATGTGATACCAACATACGAAAGTCACTATGAAGGCGTTAAGTGATGGTGGTATGCATATGTTTACAAAACATATCCACGGTTCAACGTTTTTCTGTGTGGTGGGGAAATCGAAGGTTTGAAGCAGTGCCACTTTAACTGGAGACCATCGGATCAGTTGAATGGTAGAATAAAGTTAAATCAACTTATGTAGCTAATCACATTTCGTGGAGTGGGAGCTAAAATTTGAACTAGTTTTTGTTAGAACTCTCATATCAACTAGCAATTAGGAAAATAAACATCGCCAGAGAGCAACTTGCTTTCAAAAACCAGGTCGGCCCAATCACATACTATCAAGTACAGCAAAACCAACCTGACTGTATAGGTAAACTTGAAAGGCTCACCTGAATGCCATCTTCCGATATTGGTTCGCTTCCTACCGGTCGCTCGGATCTATCAACCAGGGAATCGCGGCCAATTTCGTCTGGCTCGCCTTCACTGGGCTTCGCTTTTTGCTCCACATGCACTTCTTCCCTCGGAAGAACTTTGATGCCCAGCCAGGACATGAAAATCAGAGCACCTCGAGGTCCACATGCTATCAGATATGCTCCTGGAAACAAGATAAGAGCCACACATGTGGCACGCAGACGTATATTTTTTAGTACAGAGGTGGAAGTTTTGAAAAACACCATTTTATGATGTTTTCAAGCTCCATTTTCATCAACTTTAGCTATTAACAGGGTGAAGAGTCGTATATAGAGTAAGAACAATTAAGAAAGGTTCACAAACAGTGATGTAAAAATTACTGAACAACAGGCTTCACTGTTCATAGGCACTAGTTTAACATGTGCATACTCTACAGATAATAATTATGAAATTATGCAGTAGGAATTAACCAAAGCAGTGAATCTACCAGACCAGGCAACGCTAGCAAGAAGAAATATCATCCAACTGAACACCTCTTATTCCACAAAAACTGCTAGAAGCAACGATGTTTCAAGTAGTGATAACCCATACTATTTAAAAGGTATATACTAGCCAACCTAAGAAAGTACCTAACTGATCAGCAAAATGCATGCAGTTATTGCAGTCTTACCTATCAATGCTTCCACACAATCAGCAATGCTCTTATCTGGAATAGAATGTTGGGTGACCAGATTGTAGGGAAGGGCTGTTAGAGGTTCCGTGTTGAGGAGCTCCTGTTCTGCATCCCGAGGTACGAGGTAGCAAGGCGGCAACCAGTTGTCATGGGGTTCGAATTTACTAGCGATCATGCTCTCTCCAAATACTTTTTTCTGACCCAGTCGATAGAGTTTCAAATTACTCACCTAAATACCCGCAGTTTAATGCTGTTAGAATGTAGGTCAGAACAGGTTGATATTATTAACAAAAAACATTGCCAGCACCTACCCCAACATGAGACCAAGCACACCAACCTGTTTGGACCGGAGGTGACTAAGCTTTCCTTCATGGATGTTTTCGTGAGTGCAGTAAAGGTAAGTCGTAATGGCATACTTCAAAAAAGAGTCACCAATCGTCTCTAGCCTTTCAAGATTGATTCCGTCATTCGCGTTGGACATTGTGAGGGCTTGAAGGAGCAGTGCTGGGCTGGGACCTGGATGACCATCCAAATCAGGCTGAATATCGAAGCTGAAGTTTCCAAATCCATCTGGGATCAATAAAAAGAAATCAAGCTATAATCTGAAGCGTCAGCCGTTAACAAAAGCTGCGAATTGAAATGCTGGCGAATTGAAAATTCAGAACCGGACCAGAAAAGGACAGTATAGTGTCATTAAAACATCAATCCCAAAATCAAATGGTTAGAGAGAAGGACCATAATATCCATGATCTTCCTGATGTTTTATACAGACTTTTAATTGCATCGATATTATGTGTACTACTAACTTGATACAAGAATACTGAAGTTGGATTTAAACGTGAAAATAAACTAATAACGTACTGGAACACTGGTCATTTTCTTCAGTGATGCCGGCATGAGATTTGTAAGGGATGATGGCCATAGTGGGTGCTATCAATGGGGGTAGAGGAGGAGAGATGGCGTCGGGCATCGCATAACCCTCAAACTGAAAACTAGAATTGAGTACAACTCCAGATTCATCACTCAAGCGAAGAGTTCTGGAAGAGGCGTTGTTGGAAAGGAAACTGGTTCTGTCAGCAGTGAATTCACTGGTTTGAGGAATGATCATGCCATTGGTCTGAATCTGTTCCATTACCTGGTCAGACCGATTTCTAAATATGTTGATCTCGTCAACTATTTCCTCCTGTAACAGGAAGTAACAACATCAGTTCCTATGATTTGGAATACCCAGGTATAACAAAACAAAATACTCCAAAGCTTTTAAACGGACTGATACCAGGAAAGCATGGGGAGAGACAACTATGTTGCTTCCCAGAAGGATGAAAGTGACAGGGCAACCAAGGAAGATGATAGGAGGAGTAAAGGGAAGTTTTAATACTTCCCTTTACACCTGCCGTGAACAAAGAGTACAGACCTTCAATTCATCTATGACGTCTTCACAATCCCAAGTCCAACTTCCACCAAGTTCTGGCTCTTTGGTGGACATTGTGAACTCGACATCTTGCTCGACAGCTTCAGCCAAATAGTCGCCTTTAAAGGTGATTTTAAGGCCCATCGCCTCACTATTTGAGCTGCTTTCCGATGCTTCAGAGCTGGATTCATATTCTGAACTATCATCGGATTCCACATCCGAGTAGTAAGTCATCAATTCCTCACAGGAACCTCTTCTCATTGGCCAACTAGTGGGGGATCCATAACGTATCTGCCAATAAATAATATAAAACGGTATATATCTCAACACTGAAACAGTAGGCTGACTAAGAGGATTATCGATTCGAGAATCAACAAATAACTAGAACTAGTACTTACCATAGAAAGATTACTAGGAAGATCATTGTCGATATCTTCAAACTTCTGAGCCATCTCATTAGACCAAGTGCCGATTTCCATCCATCCAGCATCCCTATCTTCACACCCATCTTCATCATTTGAATTTTTGATTTCCTCCTTGGTGTCCCCTTCCTCATTTTCTCCTTCCTTAGATGTTTCACTTTTCGTGGTATCTTCATTTTTCTCAGCAGGGGCTTTGCCATCATCGATTACTTCAACTTTCCAAAGACCATCAGCAGTTTCCACCGTGGTGTCGGCTACTCCATTTTCAATGGCAAGTAAAGAAACTTTCTTTATGTTTTCTTCCTTGGATTTCTTCAAGACATCGGCAAGACTCCAACCAAAATCCAGGGGAGACCATTCAAAAGCTGTGAAATGAAACCGGGACAACATGGAGGCTGCACACAATCCAACTACATCCATTACAATGTCAGAACCTCGACTCCGGCTCCTTCCCAACATTTAAACCAGCCTGAGCTGACCAGATGGTTTCGAATACGATCAGGGATTTATATGACGTACTGACTGTATACATTAGGGACATCGAAGTTGGAAAAGACCATCATCAGGGTGTAAAAATAATACCCCAAGAACAGAATTGATTAATCGAAAAAACAAACTCGTAGCAATATGATTCTTCATCTGCTAATTACGTCATGAAAATATGTTGGAGACATCAAAATAATACGCACTTTTTGAAAGCACTAGCTACAAGAGAGTGTTAAGTCAGTCCTTACCAGAGGGAAGTGATGACAAACCAAGCCCAATACTATGGGCTACAGTAGTTCGGATTTCGTCAGCTAGGAGCAGGGCGTTGATTCGATAAAGAATGCAGGGAAGGCAAACTGCTTGCCTCCAAAGTGATGCTGGGACGACATGTACCAAACACAGCTCTGCCACCAGAATCTGCTTCTGTTCAAGGTTCTCTCTTTTGGCCTTCTTTGTCTCCTCACTCGATGTAGGGAGAGCCACACCTTTGCGATTAACGTACCTAATTCAAGATGAAAAATTGCTTTCCTTTAAATACAGCAGTGCCTACACAACCTAGTCAATGCAGTACAAGTGCAGTTTATGGGACGAGTCAAGAACTGGAAAAGGTTAGTTAGATTAACTCTTTATAGATCCATGCGTGGATTGACCCACATGTACGAGTGATTTCTGTTCATTACTACCATTTGTTTCTGCAATGAATGTTTCAAGGAAACCAAGTACGAACATGCAGAGACGACATTTACACATGGAGTTTAGGACAATTATACGCCTGTTCCAATTTTACTATGCAAAGTTCAAAAATGCACTTCGACCAGAGAATAGCAAATACTGACTTACAAACCTGGGTGTGAGAAAATTCAAACGGGCGGATGTATGATCAACGTCTAAAAGGGGTTGAGAAGTATCCTGGATTTGGATATGATACTTTTTCAAATAATAATCTTCAAATGTATTGTAGTCACTCCCAGGAAAAGCTGATTTTGGGCTGAGGTGATGACAGATTTCAGCAACGTAAAAATACTGAAATGAATAGAAAACATAACAAATACACAAATATAAACAAATAAAATTATACGTTATATTGGTGGTATTAAATTATTACGATCTGGTTATGTGGATATTTCCACATCGGATCATCACCTGCGGTTGATCTTGGTTTCTATACCATGGCATCACCACAGCATCTTGGTATCTCTCAGGATCGAATACAAAGTTTTTCCGTTCCTCTTCAGAGATAATTCGAGGATCGTCGTTTCTTCTTTCATAAATCAGTTCCAAAAATTCCCAATCCACGTGAATGTCGCCGGATACTGGATCTGCAAGAGTTCAACAATGGTAGGTGTTTGGTAACTTTCTCCAATGTTGGATGATCAGTGGATTGAGAGTTCTTGCAGTCCTTTGAGGTGGAAGTCGTAATACGACAGAACAGCCCCAACAAAATAATATTACAGACAAACAGCACATACAAAGCTCGTAAGTGCAGTTTACTCGTCATACAAAAGATCAGAATTGAGGGAGTGGTCGTTCCTACAAGAGAGCGATGCATTGTGACTGATGGATCAAATAGGGCATCAAACAGCTCTCTACCCATTCAAGGGCTGGCATCTCTCTCTTTGTGTATCGGGCTGCAAGAACTGTCTAATTATTACGAAGTCAACTTGCCTTTTCTTGTGGGTACAATGTAAAACGAGTTTTCCGTTGCTTGAGGATCGAAACTCATCAGATACTTTTGCAAACGAAGGACAGAGGTGAAAGTAAAGTTGAGGAAAGCTGATATGGTCTCGACGTGTCTCTCCGTCAACATGACGCTGGAGCAGCATTTCTGGAGGGAAACCTGAACTTCACCCGATCTTGTAAAAATGGGGAACGGACATATCTGGAAGGATTGCAACAGTGCTATTAGCTCGCTTAACAACAAGTAACAGTAAACATGCATGTTCCAGAACGTGTCCTTACATTGTCATTAGAGAATATTCAAGTCAATTCTTTGGTTGGTCCCTACCTCCCCATTCATGAGTATATGGTTGAGGCGAGACGATAGACGGTTAAGGGATCAGAAGTCCAGAAGGATGTTTCAGTACATACTAATTTAGTGTCTCAAAACCTTTCCCTTATGTCACTTCTCTAACCTTCTAACTCTTTCATACGCCCTGCTGATATTCTCCCCCCCCCCCCCCCCCCCCCCGAAACCAAATGACTATATGGATTCTGTCAAAGGCAATCTAAAACTACAGCCAGTACAAAGCTAACCCTTGAGGAACCCAAAGATTGGCTATGAATACCTACAGTTGTTCAAGAATCCGGTTACCTTTGGAATGGATTTTTGGGTGAGTATACCAAATGCTTGTGGTGCCAGCTCAGGAGGATGTAGTTTTCTTCCTCTCGTATTTTGCTCTTCAGGCAAAGGACAGGTCAATGTCATACTGATATTGTATAAGATACAAGACACTCCGGCGTTAGGACGACAGTTATTAAGGCAGTCTGCAATCTATCAACATTAAGAAGAAAACAGAATGGTAATGAAGGAATACATCCAGATCTACCTCAGCATAAATACCTACCACATTTCTCATGATCCATATATAATCAATGAATTAAAAGGATGACAAGTTGGTGACGACCAGAGAGGTCTGGATAATCCTTCCAAGATACATATTTTCAAACAAAACATACCTATAGTTAATGAAGTATTAAATGTACAGGGTTATTTCTGCTAGCGTAAGAAGTAATATTACCATACCTTTCAGAGAAATCCGTCGACAATACTAGCTGGTTGAGTAGTGGAGGCGAGCACTTTCGATGTAAGGACATCATCATCCAGTCGTCGACAGAATACTGATGATGATGTCCTAACATTGAAAGCGCTTGCCTCCAGTACTCAACCAGCTACTGAGGGATTCCTCCAGAAGGTATGGTAATAACAGCTGATGTAGCTTGCAGTTGTATGAAAGTGAACTACACTACAGTCCTCAGTGGTCTGTGGGACACCCAAGAAACCTATTGGCCTCCACCTTCTGCCTCTCCTCACTCTGACTGCTAAACAAACCCCTTAACACGTTCACTGCGTCTCCAGAAAACCGAACTTCTCGTGGGCCTGAAAGGAATTTTGAGAACCCTTATTATATATTGTGGTTTTCCCATCTCTAAAAATCATGAATAAACGGAAACCGTCAAAAAATTTGATTTTTCTCTTAATTTTTTTATTTATTACCAGTCCATCAAACGCACCAGGCGAAAACTTTTTTCTTGCGTCCCTCGTGTTGGGGGTGGCGGTACTGCGGGTTGCCTATCCACTTCTGTGAAGGTTAGCCCCTGCCCTCTTCACTGTAATGCTGTTAGCCAATGGAAAAAGGTAGTTGGCGACTTGGAAATGATATGGGCGTTTTCCCTAGGAGTTGCAGCACAAAAGCATATAAGGAAATATTTAATAATCGCCTGAAAATCGATTTATTCACAAAAGTCGAAATATCAACTTCAATGATCGATTCTAATTTTGTATTCAATCTGCGGCTACAACGAGTGGTACCCCTACCTTCATACAATATCGAAGCGTAATATTCAACTCTGAATCGATTATTAAGTCCTCAATTGACTTTCCCAGATACCGAATTTCGGACGTCGGTCGCTCTCAGTATCTGATTACCTGTCCATCGAGACGCACCACGAGGAAAACGGTTTGATGACCTGTCCATCGAGACGCGCTGAACGTGTTAACCAATCAATCACCAAAAACAATTAAATATCCACAAAATTATCCGCGTTTTACTAACAAAACTAAGTACAGGAATCACTATGAAGCCAGTGTACTAGTTTAGTGAACCATTGACCGGTCAACTGACTTTTTTATAGTAGTATTGTCGACTTTTCGTGGTGCCAGGTCTAGGGATGTTCGGATCCCAATTGGCTGGAGTGAGGTCGTCTTCCTCTATCCCAAAGTTGAAAGCCTCCTTCCCGATAGGCTCCAGATTATTATCCAGTTCACCCCTCACGTGGAGGCGACGACAAGTCTCTAAAGCAGCCATCCTTTTAGCCAGCACCCTGGTCGGCATGGGATGTCCCTGAAAAAAAGGATTCATAGGGTGACTGATGCAACAGAAAAGGCTTTGGGAGCCCTCTTTAGAGAGAGTGCCTTATTTCTACAAAGACTAGGCTTTCTTTCCTGGGTGTCATTTTATCAGCTTTGAAGGTGTCGGATCCGACACCTACTGCTCGAATCTAGCAGATCTGAATCGATTAGGCGAACACGAAGGTTTTCTGATTGTCGGATGTTCAATGTGGCATCATCATTCTGTCCGATCAAAGATCTCTATTCCAAGGAGTTAGTTCCTCTGGAAGTAGATTAATATACTGTCCGGAGGTCATTAACAAGTCGAGTACTGGAGGCAAGCGCTTTCTATGTAAAGCCAGCCACAGACGAGTGTTCCAATCCAATCGCTACCTGTCAAACTGAACACAGTGTGATCATGTGTGTGGAATTTCGAGCAAATTTTTTGAAAACGACGTGGAGCGGTTGGAATCCCAATGCGCCATAAATCCATCGCACCACTCCATCGCTCCATTTCATCATGTGTGTTAGGAACTGGAATGGTGGAGCGATGGAAGGACGCTATGACACAATAGTGCATATGGAATACTTCTCTGAATTCGGATCAGTACGTTCTCAACAGTTCTCCATTCAACTATTATTTTCTGTGTCAAGTTACAAATTACTGTAAATACATCTTGCCTATTTTCTGTTTAAATCTTTCAGATTCAGAATGTTTGTAGCCTTTGCCTTCAAACACCAAAACGACAAATAAGAGGGGCGGAGTGTAACAATGGAGTGGACCAACTGTCTGCGACCCCCTGAAAACCTTCATCCTTCCATTCAATGCAACCATTCCACTTCAACAGTCCATTTGGAACGCTAGTCTGTGGCCAGCTTAAGGACGCCCTCATCAGGCTGTTGAGAGAATACTATTCTGTTCCTACTGTTAAGTATTCTCTCAACGGACTCATGTTGGCTTCCTTAGATCGAAAGTGCTTGCTATTAGTACTCGACCTGCTAGTACAACAGATTCCTCCAGATCTTAAACTCCTACAAATCGTATATTCAAGTTACTCATTCAAAGAGTAGTTTTTAGTAATCTATTCTGTTTTCAAGTTATCAAGCCTGTCAGTGAAGTGTTGTTATATTTCTTTTGTGATCATGCTAAGCATAGTACCTATCTGAATTTGTGTGCTTTACAACGATAATAATATATATATAAAAATAACTTCAAAAGAAAGAAATTTACATGTAGGGACGTCTACAGTAAACAAGACTTTTGGATCCCACAGTCTGAGTGTGGCCTCATCATCGAACTACCAAACAGTTCGATCTGACTCTTTGATCCAATAATATAAGAATAAGCAGCGACTATCACAACGATGCTGTCAACATAAGAAGCTAGGAACATTTCCATTCAGAAACTAGGGTTGAGATGACAAACTAAGACAAACTAACCATTATGGTTTCTTTCACTGGAGAATTGATAGGCAATCTTATGCTTGTGAAGAACATCGAGGCTCCTTTACAAAATATTTCTTCGGTTGACCAAATGGGTGCAAGGCGGGTAAACGTATCACTGGGAAGTTTGGCACAATATCTGTTGAATAAAACAAAGGAAGAAATTGAAGAACACTTGAGATGAAGCGATTAGCTAAAGACCTAGAAGAACACTTGAGACAAAGTGATTAGCAAATGGTTATGGTCTAAATAGGCACTAACTTAGGGTTGCCAATCATGCAATGCAGGATTAATAGCCTTCCGCTAATTGCATAGCTTTTTTTCAGTTAATTACCAACGTTTTTTTTCTGGATAATGACAAGAACAAGTGTGACAAGACAAAATCATATTTCACCTCTATACGCTTTTTCTGGGGAGAGTTCTACGAGAAAATTCTCTTGACATGAATGGGTCAGTTTACGCTACCTATGCTTGGGAAGAATGGGGGGGGGGGGGTAGTGAAGGGGGCTGTCCACCAAGTGACCCCCAGAGACGGGGGCTTGAAAGTGGACAAAGCGACCCCTGTTTGTGAGACTAGGTAATAACAAGCAGGGGCGCAGCGCCCATAAGGCCAGTTGGGCCACTGCCCGGGCACCTAAAACACTAAAAAGAACAACCATTGTTCAGTTGGCATCTGAATTTCCCTACGTTCACTGTACCTAGCATTTTTCACAATGTTCAACAGCGACTCGCCAGATTTCTCTGGCTACGGATATTCAGTACTCTAGTAGAGGATCCATGGTTGTTCCTTCTTGTTAGCTCCATAGACCAAGCATGTTATAAGAATAAAGCGACAGTAATCGATGTCCTGCAATCGAAATCGAAACCTAGGCTCCTGAAACTGGCAGGTATGTCATGGGACCTAGTGTTCCCATAGCATCCAATAAAAGTGGCCCATCCGCGCATGCTCAGTCAAGTATAGTTGTTCGCCACGCCCACTTCGGGCCCTGTGCCTAGAATCTGATTTCCACCTCAAAATCGTTCATTTCACAATCAATTCGATCCCTTCGATTCAATTTGTCATCTCGATGAGAGATGCTTCTTCTTCCGATTTGTTTTTGTTGCCTCTGAATCACATTCGCTTTCTCTGTTGAGTCTGTTGTCAGTTTTCAATTTGTTTGTGTCAAATTTTGTGCGTTTTGTGTTGGGTCCGGTTCCAATGGCAGATTTGTACTTGCGGTACCTAAGCGCGTTTTGTCCTGTTTGCTGTTTGTGATCTTGTGGTTTGTGTATTAATCGGCATCAGCACACGGATAGCTACCTAGCTTCTAGTTAATAGCTTCTCCATTCAAGTAGGTACCAGCCGAAGGGTCATTGTTTTATTGTATTTAGTTGACTATATTTTTGTAACAGATGAATTCAGTGGCTAGTTGCAGCAGAAATTGCCTGTTTTCGTACGACGACAGAGTTTTGATTAAAAGAGATAAGCTTTGCTGAATATCACTCTATCAGTAAATAAGAGAAGGGTGTTGTTGCCTTGGGGTATTTTGTAGACAAATCTGTTGGTTTTGTGTTCTGGTTTGGTGCCCCACCGTTTTCAGACCCCACGCACCGCTACTGATAACAAGTGACACCTGAACAAACGCGTAGCCTGAACACCAAGAGTGTAAAGTGGAATAAGGCGAACAAGTGTAGGTCTATCTGAATCAGTCTAACAATGAGTGGCGACCTGCAAACTCTCTCCACAGTCATCACTGAAGGTGGTAAATAGGAGAAAATGGGAAATCAGGTAATTTTTCGCGATAAATATAAGTTTGCTTATCAAAAAGTGGCATGCCTCTGTGGTTCCGGGGCAGTAGAAGGAAATTTAAATGTAAGGAGTTTCTCAAAACAATGGGGACTGAGGTGAAGGAAGCAACAACCAAAACATTTTTGAATTTTTGAGGCATTGCTAGCCTAGTGAGATAGCAATCACAGTCAAATTCGGCCAGTATTCCGGGAAGGGGGGGGGGGGGGGGGGCAGTGGTGCGGGTGTCACTTGTTGGTCAGGGGTCAGTTGTGGTGTCACTTGTGGATCAGGGGTCAGTTGTGCAGGTGTCACTTGGTCAGAGGTCACTTGTCACATTTTTGACGGACTGGGTGTCACTTCTCAAACCTCCTAGTGAACATGGGAAATTCTGGTTACTGAAGTTGGCAGCACTTGCAAGTAATGTTCTTTGCGCATTTCATTTACTTTTTTAAAAGAATATTTTCATTGATCCTTGCATTTTATTTTTGTAATTTCATTTTCCTTGGTAATAATATGATTATAATGAAATACTTCTCAAATCTCGAGGTATTATTATATATAACTGAGACAGATTTTGGTGAAAAGAGTGTGAAATAACTTAAGGGTAACTACTTAAGGGGTTTTCTACCACCTGTATCTACAACTTATAGAACATTGAAATAAACGTTTATAATTTTTTCTTATAGAACATTGAAATAAACGTTTATAATTTTTTCTTTTCTATTTGATCAGAAGTGGAGCATTTATTAAAACCAGTAATCATGTCCACTACAATATTAAAACTTACATTAGAAATGGAAAACGAACGCTTTTTTATTAATTAATCTTCAAAACTGCGGAATCCCGCAACAATGCGGGATTGTCGACCCAGCACTAATAAATTACAACTTATGTCTGCACCCATCTTTTCCAGGATGGTTGCTGAAGGACAAGGTTTTCAAAGTCATTTATAATATTATCATTATTTTGTTGTGACCAAAGCCACGCAATTATTTGTGACGACAAATGGAACTCCTCTATATTTATCTGTCTTCTTCCCGCAAGGAAATATTGTATTACCTGTTAACGAGGGAAATGGCATTTGACAACATAACAGATGGGTCGGAATCGCCTGGAAGTGGTTTTACTTCTGGTACCAATCTATTGTAGAGATCAGCTTCCATTTCTTCTTGTGAACTCGGTTCATCTCTTGCACACCTTCCAAGTAAAATCTGGAAAATGGTGGATAATATGGTTCAAGTTCCTATTCTACACGTTCGCTTAACATAGTACAAGGTAGTGTTTCATCAACTTCCTCGGGAGATGTGAATGAATGAACAATATAGGTTTGTTGTCCATTTTTTGAAAAATTAGTAGGCAGGAACATATTGGGAACTACCAGAAAGTGTACTGTATGCGATAATGTAGCGAATTTAGACACATTCAATCGGAGTTATACCATTTTGCAAGCACTAGTTGTGTCAGGGGCTTTAAAAAATGATTTATTTATTTTTCGTTCATGCTATGTACAAAAATACTAGGATCCTACCAGGTGTACACTGGGAATTTAGATTTATCAGAAAAAAAGGCTGTACAAATGTTGAAATAAAGGGAAGTGGAGAAAGTAAGATGATGGAGAAACATCGGAGATGGATAGATAAGGAGAAATAATTGCAGATATACCTACCTACCGAAGAATGAACAATTGCGAGTATCAAGTTTCATGTAACTCAAAATACTGCTTTAAAAAGGACAATATAGAAGGGAGATACATGCTCCCTGACTCCATACTTAGAACAAGATGTGTTTTTGAAGTTTGACTGTCAAAATGTTTCAGTAGTCTTAGAAGAAACAGAGCAACGTTATATACATGTGTAAGCTTTGGGTTTTAGCATGACCGAGAGTTATCCCATAGTCAGAAGCCCATGAAACTATTTTGGACAGGTCATGCTGCTCAACCTCGCAAGGGATGTCTTCAATCTCATATTGTAAGTACACTATTTATGACTACTTCTACATACTAACTTCTTCTGTGCAAATGTGTTTTGCATACGTATGGAGGAAAGTTTCCAAATGCAAGGACTCCATGAGAATGATGTAGTACGAGTTTTGCTGGCGAGCACGGCCTTTGCTGTGGGCATGGCTCCTGTAGTCAACGGCGGGGTCGTAGCGTACCACCAAATTGCACCTTGGAAGCTCGATACCTTCTTCAAGAACCGAAGTAGCAACTACAAGGTTACATTCCCTCATGCGGAACCTATGTTGCAAAAAAATCATCACAGTTTGTAGAACAAAATTTAATTCAAAGAATTCCCAAACATACAATAAAGCTGAATGCAGACCACATCTGGTCACAATATTAAATTACCTCTTCAGAACATCTTCTTGTTTCCTATATTCGTTCTCAGCATCTCGAGGATCAGTCAGTGGATCAGCTGACTTTCCCACAGTGTACTGAGTTGATATATACTTGAAATCTTCATCATTTCTATTCAATTCCTACAATTCCAATTTGGATTCAAATAAAGGAATACAGTTTATAAAACAAGATTAGTTTTGATTTAGAAATTTCACTCACATAAAATAGGTGGTATAGGATTTTTGCAGTGAATTTTTTTCGAACGAATATTATGCCACACAAGTTGTCCGCATCATCTATCTGTTGGGCCCGCGGAGGTCTAGATGTTGGCTGGCCACCTGCGCCTAAGATGGACCCTCCTCGCCTGTGTTTCCATCCCCTCCCACGGTTTCTCCACCTTCCCGGTCGACCAGGGTGAGGGCCGTTCCCTGGGAGGCCACCTCTATCACTCAGCCCACTAGTCGGGGCTTTGTGCAGGACAGCACCGTTCGTGTCACCTGGAAGGGAAGAGATAATAAAGATTACGGAAGCCCTGATGGTGGGTATATGCTCCGGGCGAATTAGCGGCAACTACCACATAACTGGGCATGGAAAAAGGAAAACTCATGCGTTGAATGGTGTGACCAGACTATATTTGTGCACTGCTATCTCGCCATCACCCCATACCCGTTCGAACCAAGAGGAAAAGAACGTATGCACACATATTTACTTTATTTTTTTAAATACAAGTTGATTCCATCCTGAGAATTTTGAGACCAACCGTGATGTCCTGAGTATGTTTTTTTCTATGATTTTTTCAGATTCTAGAAGTTCTGACGTCACTGCACCCCTCTCGCCAGGGCGGGACCCCACTGACCACTGTGATGTAAGAACTTCCGGAAACTTTGAAAAACCATAGAAAAAGAACTACTAAAAATAGGACAGTGCGGTTGGTGTCAAAGTTCTCAGAATGGAATCTAGTTTCACTTTTTTTAAATGGAATCTAGTTTCATTTTTTTTTATGGAATCTAGTTTCATTTTTTTTAACAGCGCACCCCCTATTCCTGTTTTTAGAACTAATTAACCTAGTTATTTAATTTACACTTTTAAACTTACAATAATAATATCTGGTTACAATAATAATACATGTAAGTTGGTGAACGGCAAGTACCTAGTTTTTCCCACTGACAGTTTCAAGTATGAATGGATGAAGTCCACTGCGGATCTAGAACAACTAGAAGTATTTCGAGCGTAATGTTAAAAAACTAATAATCATTACTTACCATTAACCATATTTTCTGTTAGTGTGCCACCTTCTATATTTGGTAATTGGTCGTTCTCTACAGAGTTCAACTCTTCGTTTTTCCAATCTCCCCCTTTACTGCCTGTATTCCTTCTCTCTTTCTTACATTCACCTTCAGCAGTTTTGGGCTCCCCAGTTTCCAAATCCAAATCGCCGTTCTCAACTTCGCCCTTTGACTTGATTTTGCCGCTACAGTTGATTTTCCCGCAAATAAAGCAAGTCATGGAGTCCTTCGGGTCAGACATCACGTACTGGTCCAGGGCTGTGGTATCGTTGAGTAGACCGTTCGAATTTTCAGTAGACCCTGAATCAGTTCCTGCGTCATCATTTCCATTTTGTATGACGTGAACCCCTTTGACAGCTGTGGCAGGTACATCAGGACACCCCTCCGACACCACAGTATCTTTTTCGAGGTTAATGGGAGACTTCGACTGATCATCAACGCTGGAATCGATACTATTAAGGGTGCTGACATTACCAGTGTGGACATTTTCCATCTCGTTCACAACAGGTTTAGTCGTTTCCAACAACGTACTCGGGCCTTTAGGTTCTGAACTTGCAGGCACTCTAGGTTTAAACTGACGAACTATTTCTATGAGCCTAAGAATTTTAGGAGACGAATAATTATTTATTTTATCCATTTCGCATAGTGGTTCGAAATGATCATCACAGATAGCCCTAGAACAAACATCAACAGCCATTTCTTGAATAGATCAATGCAATAAAAAAATATATAAAGCCTAAGGTTCACAAATGATAAATTAGTCATACCTTATTCTAAGGAGGAGTGTTGACACAAGACATAGTAGTAGGTAATGCCTCTCGTAGGGTGTCCTCACTTTCATTTTTTCAACATGAACCAGAAGTACAAAAGCGGCTTTGTTGGCACTCCATGGTCCTGAAATTAAGTGGTAGAAAGGTATAATATAGTAACGAATGAGTACCTACTTAGTAGTAGTAGGTAGCACTTGTAATCTCAATCCTGAAATGAGGCGAGGGAATTCTATAGAGTATTTCAAGGCAACGTTTTGAAATTTTCTGGATCATAGTCAAGCCATAGTCAAAACTTGGCTATTTCCACGTTGGTAAAAAGATTCTACCCATTGTGCGAAGGACCTCAAGGAAATCATCGAGGATGTCCGAAGGCTCCTTTTTCGGATCCGGCACGTCTTCAAGCTCGTCCTTGAAGCTCTCTTCGTAGATCTCCGACGGATCGTAGCGGTGATCACGAAGAAACGAGTATACTTCCTCGACTTCATTTTCAAGCAGGTGGCTGAGATCGCAGGGTTGGGGGTCCCCGCTTACGACTATCAACTCCTTTGGATGTGCGTTGTACCTGAGAGATGAAATTTTTCTCGAAAGTGAATTTCTCACAATCACCGTTTGGTTGGAAACAAGATGAGGATCTAAGTGCATGTTTTTTGTGCATAAAGTAGAGGCGAATAGTACGTGGCGCTATGTCCCATCTAATCAACAGAATCACCAGTTGGGTTCAGTTGGAACCAGTGGGTCTTACACCATTGGATGGACAGGTACCTAGGGAGCCAATGTCAAATTATGAAGTTCGAAAATGTACAGAGTATCACTGCCATACGCACCTCGTTGGCGGTTCACAATCTGATCCTCTCCTATTATTCCAGATAGGTAATCAATGGTCTACGTGTTTGGTTCTTTGAATAAAGTAAATATAAATAAATAAATAATAAAATATGTTCCTAGAAAAATATGTCCCAACCTCATGTCTTTGAACAGCTCCCGCCCGGTCTGTAAAACCTTTGCCGTGCAATTTCTGCACCCACGAGATAAACAGCATTCTCTTGAGGCACCAGACAGGCCAGAGCAAGACAGACCATACTTCGGATTTTAGTGCTTGATAAAGAATGCGGAAACTAAGGGGCTTATTGCTATTCATGCTAATAAATGCTGATTTGTCCTGCTCAACCCCTAACCTCGAGATTACCAGCGAGAAAATGTCGAAAAGAAGAAATATAAAAATGTGTGTGTGATTATGTAGATGGATAGATACGTCAATATATCCAACAAATCATTATTTTAAAAGGGCTTTTGAATCAACTTAATGTTTGCATACCTGGTGTGGGGTACTGATCATCACTGTCAAGTAAAATTTATATTTAAAAAATGTACAACAGAAACAGCATTATCCGGAATGGGGTAGGATGGATAATGTCCAGAAGAAGAAAAATATCCCTGGGTACCGAAATTAACAAAGTATCTACCTGAGAACTGAGACGATATCACTGGCAGTATCAACTTCGCAATCTAGATCCGATTCAAGCTTTCTGATTTTAGCTTGAACGCAACCTGGCTCAACCTCACAGCTCGAAAACAAAGGTATCGTCAGCCCAAGAATCCTTGGGCGGTCTGAGGAGTAGCCATTTAACTGAACCACCACCTAAAAAATACGATATTCCAATAATTTTCCATAATGTGTGGCAAAGGAGGAGAGCAATGTAGAGAAAACCGCCACACTGAATGGGGAATTCTATTCCTATGTTGATAAATGAACATTCAAACATAATAAATTGTAACATGAAGATAAACTTCAGCAGGGAATTTCCCAACACAAAACTACTGTTTTCAGATTCACGGTTGAAACTCTTGGTTTTTTTTAAAGGTAGGAAGGCTTGTAATCATCAAGTAACGGATGATTACTAGTTCAAAAAGCTAAAAATTGATGCCAGTGTGTTTGCAGGTGCGCCAGTGAGCTTGTAGGTGCTCTTTCTATCTTTCTTGGTAAATTAATCGAATTTCTGATGAGAGAGACCATGAACTATAATGTGACTGGGCAGATCCGCCGTAATAGGACATTCAAAAGACAGACCTCTCGAAGAGGGTGGCAGCTGAGGAGATAATGGCAGTCTTCGACCAATAGCAAGTTGATTCGGTTCCATTCGATGATACCACGACTCAACCACGATGAGCATATTTCATAAGTGGTTAACAAAACCTGAAAACAATGACGTAGCAGTTGACTGCGAAAAAGATTTGAAATTAGGGTTGGTATGTCTACCAAAACTTCTTGAAAACTGATACAGCAGAATCCCGATGAATAACATAGGTACCCACCAAAGCGTCACTAGATGCAGATAGGGATTATGAATTGTACAAATTCAAAAATCATGTACAGTTAAGGGGTTTTTGACTCTTGCCTACCTGCATCAATACATACTAAACTATCAGACATCGTCGGATTCGTGTTAAGGATCGCCACAATAAAGGTAAACGTGGTTCATTGATCAAAATGTCGTCGTCAGACTAAAAAAGTTCCCATATCAGACGCCATGCAGCCTCTGAACAGAGAAGTCTCAAGATCCCGAAGATTATGGTCATTCCACCTAGTTCTCACATCTCTTTATTGTATTATAATTATATTCATATTTACTAGTTTGATACATTAGGTTTGATATGATATATCGAGAAGTTGATTATTACTCTTGTTTTCTATTTTTTCTTATTTCGTTACGTACTTCAGGTTTGTTTTCTGTGACTAGGTTATTTTCTTATTTGCGCTTACTTGTGCGCGAGGTGGGATATAATTCCTATGCACAAATAAATCTATTATCTTATTATGGTGTTACGCTCCACAAAACTGGTGGACACAGGCAGCCTTGTGGCGGGCACTTTGACGTGATCAACTTCCATTTTTTTTAATCACACGGTAACAACAAAATGGTTTTCTTCCACCATTCACTTTTATGTTGTATGCGATTTTGTTTTCGAAATATAAAAAAAGTGTAAGTTCCTCTTTTGATCGAGTCTTAGAAGAAACGTTACTTGGTCGTTGGTATAATCGATTTCTTCTTTAGGGCTCAAAAACGTCCTTGTATTAAGATCTGTCAAATGCTCAAATATTTGAGCGTAATACGGCACCGTCGCTTCATTTCCGATATAAAGGGATTTCTTGCCACCAGAGACCCAGGGCCTGTAACGAGAATACGAAAATAACGTACTTGAATGAGTAAGTACACGCTAAAGCATCTAAATTACTGTGTTCCAAACTTCTGTGAATACATGAATTAATTAGCATATACTCGATTTCACAAGTTTTTATACTAAACATACATATGTATGTACCCCCCCCCCCCACCCCCCCCTTCAATGATTAAGCAAGCAGATCACAAACTCCGATGACGTCAACTCACGTCACAATAAAATAATTTATGAAGTTGGAGACTTTCAAACTGGTGTTTTTCATAATTTTTCACTGAAAAATTCTTCTGATACTTTTTAGGTAAATGGCAGCGCAGCCACGTTTCCCACTTCGTAGTGAATATATAAGTCTACCCTCTTAAACTAATTACCTATAAACCTATTACTTATAAACTTAAACTATATAAGATTACACACAAGATGTTTATAGTTCTGTAATTCACCTACTAAGTACATGTAAATAATTGACAGGCGGTGGGACCAGACAATTATGTAGGTCTTTTCTGTTGTTTGAAAATTAAACATTTGAATTGGACACCTGTAATGATCACCTTGCATAAGGATTTCGGAATTTAGCCTTCTTCCTCTAAATGTTTACCGGTGAGGCAACGTAAAATGAAGCCAAACAATTATCTACTTACACTCTGATGTCATTGGAAAGCTCTTGCAATACTTTCAGAACTATGAATGTTTTGTTGGCGCTTGGATCCAAGCAGACAACTACATTGCGGGATTTTGCAGCATCGATTAGCTCCACCTGTTGGTTATTCATTAGAATGCTTATTAAGATATGTTATTAGGTCGAATAATAAAATATAATGGATTAAGTATGATTCTAACTTGATATTCGCGAGGTGTGAACGACTTGGTGTGGATATTCTCGGAGAAATGACATGCCATTGACTTCAGATAGGATGATAAATTCCTCCGAATACTAACTGCCGATGATCATTGAAACTTTGAAACCATCTTAAGCTGTATCTCGACTTCCCGAAACTTCGAAGAGTTGGAAAAATTACCAATAATACGAAAAAACTGATATATTGGAAACAGAAAGGCATATAAACAAGCGACCGCACCATGAACCAAAACCACAGACGTGAGAGGGGGTGAGTTGGTGATACCATCCAATCTATCAGTCCTATTTTTGGCATGGCGAACAAAAAAGTCATTCTTTGGCATATCAAGGAGGTACCGGGACAAAAACTATGGAGGAAGAGGAATTTATAGAAATTAGGACAGTTTATGGAGATGTTTCACTCGTTTCAGAAAAAAATTCCATAGTTTAAATCCATAGTCCAGTGGTTGAAACCCACAGAAATCCATTATAGTTTGTCTTTTAGCGAATTTTCAGAGAAAAGGAAGCTATTGTTCTCGGTCCAAAATTTTTAAAACTCGAATTTCCGAAAGATTTTTATACCAAAATCCGTCATTCCAGACGATAACTCTCGAAAGAATTGAGATAAAAAGTTCAAATTTGCACGAAAAATCTGTCTTGGCAATCGACAGGCTAAGTTCGAAGATGGGCAGAATCGGGTCACCCTAAGGGGGAGTTTTGGGGAGTTTTAGGGGGGGAAAATTACCCATAAATTCCCAAAATGAAAAAGTCTGACAAGTGACACCTCATTTTAAAGGTTTTTTGTACGCTGAACACGATGGTGAAATCAGAATTGCGATATCTCATTCCATTCTCAAACTGGAGCACTTTGAAGATGAAAGAACGTGGTTATTTCTTGAGATGTTCTTCCTGGTTCGTCTGCTCTAATCTGATAACGGAATGGGATATCGCAATTCTGACTTCACCATCGTGTTCAGCGTTGGAAAATCTACAAACCGAGGTGTTACTCGGCAAAAAATGGAACAAAAAATTTGTTACGTATCCAATACCTACTCTTCTGGTATTCAAAACATTTTTGATTTCCCCCTCCCCTCCTTCCATCCCAAATTTTACTTTGCGTAAAACTACTCCTGTTTTAATTTTGTATGGTATCAAGTTGGGAAAACATTGGCCGAAAATTAATTTTCAGAAAATTTTAGGCGGAGGAGGAAGATGCCGAAAACTTCAAAAATTCGCTCTTATAGCCATGCTGCATGACTGTGGTTTTTTTTTAAATGGTTACGGTTACTACAACATTAACGTAACGTTTCATTTCAGCATGCTATACCAGTAGTACGCTGACGGTATCCAGTTTTATGTACTTCCACTGTTGATCACCCACCTCAGACAATACAATATATAAATCAAATTTTGAACCGCATCTTTGTCTGGTCACAAGCTAATTTTTCAAGTTGAATCCACGTAAAAATCATAATTTTCTGCTTCTGACTTGGACACCACTGTTCTTCCTAATATTGTTCTAGACAACTGCCCCCTACCTTATAGCGTTCGCGAAGCCTGTGAACCATGTGAACCCAGAGTCAGAACTTTAGGGGTCATTTTCGATTGCCATATGAACTGGTCAAGCAATCACTGCCACCTGTAGGAAGGTTTATGGAGCGCCTCTCCATTTACTCTCCTGACACACTTGGCTAAGGCTCTGGTAATTCCACTCTTTAATTACGGTTCTATGTTGTATTTTAACTCTATCACTGCTGCTAACAAAAGAAAACTGGAGGTGGCTTTCAACTGTTGTACCCCGTATGCATTTAACCCTAAACCAAGGGGTCATATCTCGGGACAGGCATACAATTTTAGGTTGTGGGCTTCTAACCTACCTCAACGTTCAGTATTTGAAATTTATTTTCAAATTGATCCATCACGTAAAGTATTCCATTCCTTTATACTTATCTAACTTCTTCCAGAGAGGTCTTAGCATGGGGTCGCTTACTCTCAAGCAAACTTTTACCACAAATAAGTACTACTAACTCATTGAAGGTCCTTGCCGTCTGCGTCCTGTGGCATACGCTCGTCAGGTTCCTTTGGTGACGCTGTACTCCGATTCTTGAATAGGTAGCCTTTTCTATACTCCCTCTTTTCTTTTAAACTAGGTACTGTCTTCTCTCGAAGTTTACTTATTATTCCTTTCCAAAAAAAATAAAGTAATATTTCTCCTACCATTCTGCCATCTTAATACTACATACCGATGTTATTACTTTGTACAGTATTACTACGGGGTTTTTAACCCTACCACTGTGTAAATAAAGAGTTAAAGAGCCTGAAATCTCTCAATTTATTCTGCATATTGACCATCTAGCCCTGTTCGACCCCTCGCAGTTATTCAAATTGTAAACCTTCAAAATTATATTTGTCACAAGTCAGCATGACTCGAGTAAATTTTTGAACCGATTTGGTGCAAACAAGTTGGCTGCTGTAGTTCTACTTTCTTTCTGCATCTTATTAAGCGTACAACGCTGAAAATCATGTACTAGTGTACTCCAAAGACAAATTCATCAATAAAACCCTCATTTCATTTTGACCTTATAATCTAGGTACTGATTCACTTATTATTTAGTCGTTCAAGAAGTAGGAGTTGTTTAATAAAATTAAATGGAACACTACATCATTATGTATTTATTAACAGTGACTACACCACGATTATTCTATTCACAACATTGAACAAGAGGAACAAGAAGAAATAAGTTTTTAAAAACCATAGTGGGTATTAACATGCATTTTGTCTTGAAGGCCGACGCACTGAGGTGGGTTTCAAACGCTGTTTCGAAAGGTTTTTCAAGAAGTGCCTTGACGATTCACTGCCATAATAAGCTGAAAGATAATAGATAACTATGTAAAATAATATATAATAAATACTTGTGGAATTTACCTACGTTAATTATATCAGTAGGTAAGTAAATCGATACACACTCCGATAACATACCTAGATAATCGTATTCAGTCATGATAAAAGGAACAAAGAACATGTAGCGCTTACCTTCCAAGCGTCACTTCAGGGCACCCTGGATCAGCTCCTTTCCGAATCCCTGCAAACAGAATTTAATTCATCAATGTCGATAGGTTTCTAAAAAAGTACCATCGAACTAAGATACATTCTTATTCGAGACTAGAGAAGTATATTTTTGGACTCTTAACTAGGTAGGCACAAAAAATTCCGAGTAAAATTGAGTTATACTACGTTCTTTCATTAGGAATGTGACGATTAAAATACGGGGTGGGTGGGGTAGGGGCTTCGAAGTCCTATTATTGTTGAATGAAGAGTGAATGGTACATAGTTTCTTTTTACCCATTTATGAGCCTTGCAAAATGCGAGGAGCGCCAAACTCAAGTTTTTGATCGATTCTCAATATTGGTGTGCAGGTTGCCGAACCCCATGGAATAAATATACTAATGATGTCGACCTCCGACCGATTCAGTAATAAAGAAAGCGAAAAAAAATCTGTTTTGTACTGTGCAACGCCTAGTTTTTCTCGTCTTTTCAAGATCATAAATATTCAGAAGGTTCGCCGAATCTGCCCCACAATAATTATTATTATTGGTGCCCCACAACAATACGCTCTTTCCGTATCGTCAAACAACGAAAATTCGTTCAAGAAAAAAAATTCAGACTAGTGATTGTTCCTAATAATCAGGCAGACGATAACGAACTATGAACTCGTTTTTCCAAGTCATCAGGTTGACGCCAGTCCTCCACACCACCACCATGTTATTTCGCGATTTTTACGGAAAAAACGCTGCAAAGTCCTTGTCACATGGGTTTATTATTCTATTGGAGTTCTAGAGATTCTTGTTGGCTGTTAAATTTATTGTTTCTTTCATGTGGAATGATTGAAATAGCTATTTATGATGATTTCCACCAATTTTGGCCCCCAAAACATGAAATAGGTACGCTTTTTTTTCCAGATCATCTTTGACCATTGGTAGTGCCATTTAATGGTCTTGATTCAATGTTTACACATTTTCTAATGTTATTATACACATTGATGGTGTTTTCAGAGAGTTTTCCAGGTTTTTGACTCATAAAAAAACCATTTTGGGAGCTGAACCTTTGGTAAAACTTCAATTTCCGCGTCTTTGGTCAAAATCGACTTCATATTCGGTCTTCTCGTCCCCAAAGACATGGAAAAGGATACCTCAAAACCTCATGTTACCAACATGTTGCTAACGCAAAAAGTACCTATTTTTACACACATTTTCACTCATAACACCCCTGGGTATATTCGAATCGGGCTGAAAAGTTTCGGGACACAACTAGGGCCCAAATGGAGCATGTGTGCGAAAGAACGATTTTTTTAGACCGAAAATGAAGCCTGTACACGTGATACGGCGGACGGCGTACGGCGGACGGACATTGCATTTTTGGAATCTACGTACCTTGAAACGGAAAAGAAAAAATTTTGAGGGGGTGTTATAAAAATTTTTTGCTGAGCGATTACATAGGTGTATTATTCACAGAATAATAAACCAAAACGCTGCAAAGTCCTTGTCACATGGGTTTATTATTCTATTGGACATACCCACAGAAATGTTGGCTGTTTATTTATTGTTTCTTTCATATAAAATAATTGAAATAGCCATCTCTGGTGGTTTCCACCAATTTTGGCCCCCAAAACGCGAATTAGGTATAGGTACGCTCCTTTTTTTTTTCAAATCATCTTTGATCATATTGATAGTACCATTTAATCGTCTTGATCCATCTGTTGACACTTTTTCTAGTGTTATTCTACACATTGATGGTGATTTCAGACGATTTCCCAGGTTTTTGACTCATAAAATCAATTTCGGGAGCTGAACATCTGGTAGAACCTCTATTTTCCACTCTTTGGTCAAAATCGATTTCATATTCGGTCTTCTCGTCCCCAAAAACATGGAAAACGATACCTCAAAAGTTCATTTTACTAACATGTTACTAAAACACAAAAAGTACCTATTTTTATACACATTTTCACTCATAACTCCCCTGCGTATATTCCGATCGGGCTGAAAAGTTTCGGGACACAACTAGGGCCCAAATGGAGCATGTGTGCGAAAGAGCGAATTTTTTAGACCGAAAATGAAGCCTGTACACGTGATACGGCGGACGGACATTGCATTTTTGGAATCTACGCACCTTGAAATAAACACATAACATGCGGGGCTCTGTATGGGTGGACGACTCTTTCCCTAGCTTCTCGTGGGATCAAAACGAAGAAGAACGAAAATAAAAATTTACATTTACCAACCACTGTCAGTGAGGAAGAGAGCTGCTCTGAACTCTCCACCTCACTGACAGAAATGGCAATCTCGGAAGTTGGGGCTGAACAAACCCCGACATCCATGGATTGCACAGGCGCAGGTGGCGCTTCTCAAGAGCAATCCACCAGCACACAAAGTTTGGGCCGCCGACCCTCTGGCGCTCAGCTGAGGAAGGCGGCCAGACAAAGGGCTCTCGATAGAGGGGAGCCCATTAAGCCTCGTAGGAGAAAGAGGTCGGGGAAGCCTGTTCCTGATGCCGGAGCGACGGGGACCCGTGAAGGAGCAACCACCTCACAAGGGGCAGAAACGCTAATCAGCGTTGAACCCCTTGTACCCGGTGGCGTCTCTGGAGCGGGTCTCCGCCCACCTCTGGCAGTGGGACCGGGTGGGAGTGGAGTGGGGGCGAGTACGCCGGGTAAACGGCCACGCACCCCCCACACCACCCCCCCCTCGGCCTCAATGCCTAGGATCAAGAAGGCACGGGGAGAGACCGTGGCCCAATCCGGAGCATCACCTCAGGGTGACAGCTCTGGCGGGTACAGCGGTGCACTCTCCACCACCAAGATGGTCGTAGTACACGGCAACCACCCCGTGGAACGACTATCGGACGTGGAAGCCAACTTGGTCCTGGGAGCAATAGTGCAGGCAACGTTCCTGGAGGCGCCCGGCCAGGGTCCGCAGTTCACAAACGGCTATACCAGCAATGGTGTGGTCCACCTGACCTGCTCCAACAGCCAGTCGAAGGGTTGGCTGGAGGAAAGGGTTGGGGTGCTGCGGCCTTGGGATGGTGCCACCCTCCGGACGGGGCACGCAAAAATGCTGTTGGAGGATCAGGTGAAGGTTGGGGTCTGGATCCCCACCGACTTCCTTGATCGATCCGACGCAAGGAAGCTACTTCCTTTGTTTGAGATCCAGAATCCTGGACTCTCAACGAAGGAATGGCGCCTTTTGTTCAGCCGAGCGGATGAGAGAGGGCTAGAGCTCGTGCTGAAAATAGATAAGGGCTCTCTGGAATGGTTGAAGGGGCACAACTTTAAACCCCACTTCCACACCCGGAGAGTCACCTTTAGGCAGCTGTCCACACCACCGAGTGATGCTGCGGGTCATTCAGATAAACCTGCAGCATAACAAGGTGGCGACAGCTGCCCTATGCCAGCTGCTCGCAGCTGGCAACTACGACGTCGCCCTGATTCAAGAACCCTGGGTCTACCGGGGCAGAATCATGGGCCTCAACAACGCAGGAGGTAAGTTAATCTACAAACGCGATTGCGTGGATGATGTACGTGCCTGCGTATTTGTCAAAAATGACATCAATTCACTAACTATGTCTGAGTTCTGTTTCAGGGATTTAGTAGCAGTGAAGATAACCCTCTCTGAAAATGGCCAAAGGGAGCACATAATAACTGCCTCAGCCTACTTTCCGGGAAACTCATCGGAGGGGCCACCACCCGTGGAGGTGCCGGACCTTGTCGAAAAATGCCGCACGGACAATGTGCAGCTCCTAGTCGGCGCGGATGCCAACGCCCACCATGTTGCCTGGGGAAGCACCGACACCAACACCAGAGGTAGATGCTTGTTTGACTACCTGGTAGCTAGTAATCTATATGTAGCAAACCGGGGAAACAAACCAACATTTGTCACCATAAATAGGAAAGAGGTCCTTGACATTACCATTATTACCCCTCCACTAGATCAAAGAATAAAGAAATGGTTCGTATCCGATACTCCCTCCTACTCGGATCATAGGTATATTGTTGTGGAAATCCAAGGTGTGGGTAAAACGCAGCAATCCTACCGCGATCCTCGGAAGACGAACTGGGAAGCCTATAGGGAGGAAGTGGAGGGCTGGTTGAGAGGAACTCGGACCAAATTACACAATATAGTTGATATTGAGGCGGTAGCGGGAGAATTAGAAGAGGCACTACTCACCTCATTCAATAATCACACTCCTATGACAACTAAACTCTCAACCACCGGGGTCCCCTGGTGGAATAGGGAAATAGAAGTCACTAGGCGTGAAACACGCAAACTATATAATAGGGCGCAAAAGACGGGCAACTGGGACGCTTATAAGACCAAGCTGGCCCAACTCAGGAGTCTTATAAGGAAATCACAAAGGGACACATGGAGGAAGTTCTGTGAAGAGGTGGAAAAAACCTCGGAATGTGCAAGACTCCAAAGAGTCCTTTCTAAGGCTCCTATCAATCCAATTGGCACACTAGTTAAACCAGATGGAAGCTACACCACAACAGCCGGGGACACTCTAGCGCTCCTACTAGAGACTCACTTCCCTGGCTCGGCGGTGACTGACGTTCGGGGACCCCCACCTCAACCACCAACCGGCGCTCAGGGTATGAGAGCAACCAGGGCAGACTGGGAAGTGGCAAAGGGTGTGGTCTCCATTGAACGCACAAAGTGGGCTATCAGCACCTTCAGCCCATACAAATCGCCGGGCCCAGATGGCATTATCCCCAAACTGCTTCAGGAAGGGGGCCATGGGGTAGCCAGGATCCTGAGTGCACTCTTTAGGGCCTGCCTGGCTACAGGCACAATACCCCAAAGATGGAGCAAAGCAAGGGTCATCTTTCTGCCTAAGCCAGGGAAACCTTGGTACAACCAGGCAAAGGCGTTCAGACCCATCTGTCTAACGTCCTTCATTTTGAAGACATTAGAGAAACTGGTTGATAGGTATCTGAGGGAAACCTCTCTCACAGAGAGGCCTCTACACACCAATCAGTTTGCCTATCAACCGGGCAAATCCTGTGAGGCAGCACTGCACCACCTGGTGTCACAGGTGGAATCGGTGCTAGCAACTAAAGAATTTGCCATAGGTATATTTCTGGATATAGAGGGCGCTTTTGACAATACCTCTGTAGACTCAATTATAAACTCAGCGCGCCGGCATGGAACAAACACCACCCTGTGTAGGTGGATAAGTACCATGCTGACTAGCAGGACAGTAGAGGCTGAGCTCCTTGGGGAGTCCGTGGGGATGTCTGTGGCAAGGGGTTGCCCGCAGGGCGGGGTTTTGTCCCCCCTTCTGTGGGGCCTTGTTGTGGACTCTCTGCTGGAGAAACTCAGTGGTCAAGGCCTCTACGTACAGGGCTATGCTGATGATGTGGTAATCCTAGTTAGGGGTCCCTTTGTCAGCACAGTCTCAGATCTGACACAGTCAGCTCTGAAAGCAGTGGAAGACTGGTGTGGCACAGAGGGCCTAAATGTAAACCCAAATAAAACCACGCTGGTTCAATTCACAAGAAGGAGGAATCTGAGAGGTCTCTCAGAACCCCGGTTTTACAACTCAAAGGTGTCATTCCAGCGTGGGGTGAAGTATCTGGGCGTCTACCTGGATGCAACGCTCACCTGGAACAAACACCTCGAGTACATAGCAAATAGGGGCAAGGGAGCCCTTATGTGCGCAAAACGCAGTTGCGGAAAAACATGGGGCCTACAGCCGCGGATGGTCCACTGGATTTATACCGCGATAGTACGACCCATTCTTACGTACTGCTGCGCTGTGTGGTGGCCGAAGGTCAGTCAGGTAGGGGCCTGCCAAACCCTTACCAGTGTACAACGACTGGCCTGTCTAACCATCACAGGTGCAATGCATGGTACACCCACTGCAGCCATGGAGATTCTACTGGGCTAACCCCCAATAGATATCTACATTAAAGGGGAGGCCGCAATGGCCTCCCTGAGGCTGAAATGGAATGGTACCTGGCGGGACACACCCCACCCAGGCCATACCAATATACTAAAGGCTATACAAGAACCACTACTTGACATGGTGGCGGATGTTATGCCAAAAACCCTCCATCAACCACACCCATACGCATCCGTGCTGATGTGGGCGGGGCATGGTTGGAAAAAATGCTGCTCCAATGATATAATCTGGTACACAGATGGATCAAAAATGGATGACGGCACTGGTGCCGGAGTATACGGGGCAGGACCCAGGTGGGACTTTTCAACCCCACTGGGGAATTTCACCTCTGTATTCCAGGCAGAAATAGTGGCAATTGATGCTGCGGCTTCTGAGAGCCTGAGGAGGGGACACCGTGGATCCCACACCCGCATACTCTCGGATAGCCAAGCATCAATAAAAGCACTTACAGCCCCCATCGTCTCATCTAGAGTGGTCTGGGACTGTATGCAAACCCTCAACGCCCTGGCGAAACACAACAGAGTTACTCTGGAGTGGGTGCCAGGCCATAGAGGAATTATAGGCAACGAAAACGCCGATTCACTCGCCAGAAAGGGCTCTCAAACACCCTTCACTGGCCCAGAACCAGCGGTCGGCCTACCAAAAACCACCATCAGAGGGGCCATCAACCGGTGGGTTCGCTCACAGACCACCAAAAGATGGTCACGCATAGATGGACACGCTCACAGTAAACGGATGATGGCCAGACCCAACTCCAACGCTACTGAGGAGCTCCTTAGACTGAACCGCAGAGAGCTGAGGCAAATAGTCGGCCTATTAACCGGCTTCCTCCCCCTGCGCTTCCACCTAAACCGCATAGGGGTCACACAACAAACAACCCAATGCAGACTATGTGAGGAGACAGACGAAAAAGCATCCCACATAATATTTGAGTGCCCAGCACTCGCTCAGCGCAGGCACAACCTCTTTGGGGCCTCAACCCCAATGAGGGAATTTCCCAGCGAAAATATAATCAAAAACCTTACAACCCTCACCAGGGGACTGGGGTTATTTGATTAAGCTAGGACACTCAGGAAAAGTACAATAAGCCAATAGGCTTCCGTGCTTTGGGGCAACCGACCCCCATTCCTGAGTGATCCGACTTACAATTTACAATTTACAATTTACCTTGAAACGGAAAAGAAAAAAATTTGAGGGGGTGTTATAAAAATTTTTTGCTGAGCGAATACATAGGTGTATTATTCACAGAATAATAAACCAAAATCGTGCGGTGGTGTAATGAAGGAAAACGCCAAAATACCCCATTTTTACACATTTTCTGCTGTGGAGCATCTACTGCAGCAGAAACACGACTGTGGAGACTGAATAGTCACCCTACGTGGTCAGAGATGCTTTGTTACATAGCGCACATGGTTTTCTTGCTCTCCAGTCCTGCTCTAGATGTACCAGAATAAATAATCCCTACATACTTAGGTCACCGATTTATTGACAAATTTTTTGACTCGATATGCCTTCCATTCGACATGTTCGACAATTTTGAACGTTGAATCAACGACACAAGATAGCCACATTCTAAAACTTATGAGGGCTAACTAAACGACATCATTCGAAGGAGTTGTTCCGCCAAAATGTGAGGGATGCCGTTGTTAGGGGGGCTTCAGTCGCTACCCAGAAAGCCAGCCAGCCGCTTAGGTTCGACAAAAACTCCCGACAACAAAAAACCCAAGAGCCCAAACTTCAAGAAAACTAGAATATTGAATAGTCTCATCAGAAACACCACAACTCGAAACTGAACAAGTTCCAGTCATCATGCAGCATGACCATGGTACCTACGTCGAGTAAATACATTAACTTCATCACATTATCGATTGATCAAGTTCTACTCACCAAGATAAATAATCATAGGGATGTATCCGTATTGGAAAGTTACACGAAAAACTCCGAACAACGTGTTCAGCCTCTGCTTCATGTCTTCTGACATCGTCATGGGAATCTAATTAAACGACGAATCAACAAAAAACTTTGTTTCACTAATACCTAAGTCTTGAATATCTCAAGAACCGTTTGATAGCACAAATTAATCAAAAAATTGTCGCGCAAACCCACAGAAAACTGATATACCGTTGCGCAAACCAAACCAAACGGAAAATATCTGCGATCCAGAAGACTTATCAAGTTATCAAAATTATGAACAAATCTTCTTCATCTCCTTTCTTAATTATTTGTCGAGCTGTTGCTACGGTGGACACAAGATCATGGTAGGTATTGCGTTATGTGATCTTGTGTGGATGAGCCGAGGAGACATGAGGTTGTTGAATTATTCAGAAGAGACGCACTCCGCCCTGACAGGTAGGTAAGTACCTACTAATATCCAGTTTCTATTTGTTCACCTAGCTCGTTTGCTCTCCTTGATGCCTATGGTGGTACATTACAGAAGCATTGCAGTAAGAGCGAACTTGTATTTTGCCATCTGAGTTGGTGTTTTCCTTTACCCCAATCCAGCACCTGTTTCATCTTGGATGCCCTGTCTCTTGATCTGTGTGCTCTATGCTCCAGAGGCAAAGGCGAGTCTGGCCTGCACCCACCCTCTCAACATAGATATGTTTCAGCCACTAGAACTGGGTTTAAGAGAGTTTTAAAACCAGAACCTCAGTTTTTCTGATGGATGGGTATGAGTTTTAGAACTTTTTGAGTTCGAGAACTCAAAGGACCTTGGAAATGCGCCAAAAAACTGCGATAACTTTAGGGCCGAAAAATTGCTGATGAAAAATCCTTTTAACGTGAAGGTTAGAGGTAAATGAGATTTTGTGAAGGTTCCAGCGAACCAGCGGGATTTTCTGCAGTTCTGCTGGAAAAACCCCATCCTGGATCGGCTTGGAAACTCAGTAAAAAACCTGCTTAAGTTTATAGAGAAAATCTTTTCAACACCCGGTGCGTTTTTTTATTGGCTTCGTAAAAGTTTACATTCAGCCCTGAAGTTCGACTACAAACTCAATTAACAATTCTTTACAATAGGTACTATTTAAAATCAATTTATCTTCTTCAGTAATAATTTTTGTTGGCAAATAAAATGATTCCTTTTACTAAATGAAACGTTTATGTCCTTGAAAAAGTTGGAAAGCTTTCATATAGCACTGCGTTTTTGCCTGGACACCACGGTGTCCAGGTTGAAGGGCCTATCTAGTTCGCAATTGGAGATGTTTTCCAAGAGGTGCAATCGAGCTTGAGTGTAGCGTGGGCATGATAAAACTGTGTTTCCGGTATACCAGAGCATGTTCAGCATCCACTGGTGTCAAGCACACCAATATTGTTCAAGTACTGGTGGCTGAGGAGGTTGTTGGTTCTAAGACGAGATATAGTGGAAAAGAATGGTTTTCGTTTATTGGCTTGAACCAGGCATTTTTCGAAGGTGGGAATATATTTTTGTACTTACCTTCTCCACAGATGTTTTTCATACTCGTTTCGCCATCCACCGATTAGCTGCCGATGAAAGGAAGGACCTAGGTCCGAATGCGGAATTACTGGAGGATCGAATGGACTCGGGGGAATATGAATGCTCTCTACAGCATTCCCGTCCAAAGTCTCATTCCTCGGTGTGGTTGGAACGCAGTTTTTGTGCGCAGAACTCATTACAAATCTCGCAAAAAAAACTACAGGATAAACTATTTCCACGTAAACTAACAAACTGTAGGCCGGTTTCGGTTGTTAAACCATCATCAGTACTAAGCTATGGTTCGTGGTGGTATTTGTCGACCAAACGCTCAGCCAGTCCTTGTATGAAGCTCGATTGGTTGTGTCTACACACCCACGAAATGTCTATGGTGGTCCCTTCTGTGGTTGTGCAAAAATGAAGACTACTATGTGAACCTTTTGTGGGTTGACTTGAGAAATATTGAGTCATAGGGGGATGATCGACCCAGATGTCTATTAGGTACCTATGCAGTGTTTCAATTTAATATGGTGGAGGGGGTGAAGAGACCTATCTATTTTCATTAGCCTGCATTTTCATATCTGACGTACCTACCTATTCTTGTTGAATAAACCAGTCCTGATCCTGCTCAACTTCGTATTTCCCCCCAATAGTTACCTACGTTAGGGAAGAAGTTTAGGTCAGAAATCAACACAGATAAGGTTAGTCCTCATGGCGCCCACGTACAGGTACCTATATAACTTCAAAGAGCCATAGTTTATACCTACCTGAAGCTAAGAATGGTGTTGTAAATTAGGTAGGTAACGATGAAATTACTGGTAGTCAATAATCAATACCTAGTCAGAGTAGACGAAGAAATCAAAAAACTATGTTGAATTATATTATAAAGGTAAAAGTTAAAATTTAATATCTTCTGTATCTAGACTTAGCGTTAAAACAACCTAGCTGTCTCTGTTGTCCGTACCTATAGATGTCCAATTTATAACCAACTGAATTCATAAAACGTTCGTCTTCGAAAGGCATCCTTGTTCTCCAACTATAAATAGTAGAGGGATGTTCCGGTTTAAAATTCACACGAGGCTCTGAGCTAGTACTGGTACGTTCCTACCTAACTACTTGTTGGGAACAATTACTTTCCAAAAATGTTAATTATAATAGAGACACATACATCACTGAACAAGTAAACAGGTAGATTCATAACAATTATAATAGAGAGATACACACATTACTGAACAAATAAACAGGTAGATTCATACCTAATAATCAATTACTATACAATTTTCAGTGTAAGGGTGAAGATTCGAAAATAGGTTGAACGGAGTGGGAACTCAATAATTTAATGGTTAGCTACAAAACAACAAGGATATAATAGAAACAACAACTATCGCTGGAAAGGGTAATAGTCCAGTCCAGTGTTGAATTTGAACGTGGACCTTCCACCAACTTTTGCTGTTTTCTTTCTAGCATCCTCAATCATCTTGATGACCTCAGGTCTGAAACAGATACCTTAGTATTAGTAGGTACCTACCAATAAAATGTCTTACTATGATTGTATTCCTAATTCTTCATATAGGTGGAAAATGGATTTATATGTTAATCCTACAATTTAAAAATGTGTCTGATAGAAAGGTAGTAGGTACATGAGAGAGGACGATGCCGCTTCCCAACGAGTGGGCATGGGCCAGGTCTTCCAGTTAGCCAGAACGGTATTTCTCTCCTCTCCACTTCTGGTTAGCTTCAAATAATACTATCCGTAGATCAGCTTCCTTGTGTGTCTTTCAAACCACGGCTTTGAATCAGTTCTTTACAAACTTGTCAATGAATATGATAAATAGAATTGAATGCATCATCCTTCTTAATACATATCCATCATGTAAACACTTCTTGTGTCCGACATCTGTGCTTTGTAGTGATTGTAAGTTGTTTGTACTTTTTCCGATGTGCCTTTGCATTAAAAATAAAGGTCCTACCTAGAAACTTCTCATGGAAAAAAGTGAAATAGTGAAATTCCTGTTCTTATCTTGTTATGGAAGTGGCAGGACAATGGGGCACGCTGATTATTGTTGACCTAGGGGTAGTATTTTTATTAGAAGCTAACCAGAACTGGAGAGGAAAATCGTGGAAGTCCTGGTGCGTGCGCACCAGGCTTCGCCACCTAAATCCTCCGGACTCTCTTAGGTAGGTACCTATGTCTGCCAGCCTTATGCAGACGGATTGGAATCATTTACGACCATCGATACAAATAATGAAAGAAATATAGCAGAACAGAGAATGGCATCAAGAGCCATCCAAGTCAGAGGCCTACCTACTAATTTTTACATACCAGCTAAAGAGCACAGTTGGCCCCATTAAGACACCTCAAATGGGGAGCCAAAAGTTCCTCCACTGATAAGAGGGATGTGAATAAGTCCGTTATTTCGCAATCTGAATTTGCGTCATCCTGTCAGGACATGTGGTAGCCCCTTAGAACATCGTGACAATGTCATCTCCCAAGCACTCACCTGTGTTGATCTCTGCTTGGCGAGGTCTCTGGTGCATTATACTGCCCCAAAAGAATCGAAATCATCCTATTACTATGAGGATGGTAATAACCTTGAGTCCGAAATCAATGTATTTTATAGTCAATGTATTGTAAAAATGGAAAGTACGTGAAGTACAGCACGTTGTCCTTCCACAACACCCCCCCCCCCCCCTCCTCCCAGCCTACAGGAATAGTAGAGGTTCAGTATAATAGTACTTACGCAGTTGATCCAAAAGAAATGCCAAAATAAAACCTGTGTTGATCCAAAAGAAATGCCAAAATAAAAGCTATCATTGAACGTTTTTGTGTTGAAATTCCTACTTCTAAACTTATTTACTTGGGCAGTTTTGGACCCAATGGGCAGCTTGTATACGTCTTCGAATATCAAGTAGGTATGTACCTATTTACTTGAGGAGGCATAAAAATAAGACGCACCTGTATGGCGGTGGCTTCAACTCCATTTCCAGAGTACAATCGTAGGATTCCAACTCATTGGCTTTGAAAATACTGTTCCGTATTATGTCCACGTCTCTGCCACATTCACTTGCAATCGCAGTAAGCTTGGACGGAGGCGCAGTGAATGATATGACAAAATAGCTGGAGAGTTAAGAAGCACATTTATGTCAGAGATAGAAATAACCAGGATTTTAATAGTAAATCTATGTGAACCATAAATTTATTTCATCATTTTATTTATACACAGGATTATATGTATTATATTTAAATATTTCAACGATCGAGCTTCCTAATACATGGACCGGGATGTGGAAAGAAACAAGATCTCGCTCGAAATAATTTTTTTTATTATTCAAAGAAGTATGTAGGAACATTGGGACAGTTGGTTATACAATATTAAGTAGGTACTCATAACTTAGTAACTGAGTGGTATATAACCAAATTATATCGATGCGATTTTAACGCAATCAAACTACAATTTTACCGTAGCCATGGTGTACCTATATTGGGACTGTACCCAAGTTTCCATAGCGCAACTTACAATCACTTAAGCAGATTTTAGACATGAGCTAAAACATAATTCAGCTTTTGACACCATTGTGCCGCTTTAAATTCTAGTAAGGTCAACAAAATTGATATCCCAGTAGCAAGAACTTGGAGCTAAATATCATCAGCAAACAACAAATTACATATTCGAGTTCGACATGTTCCAACAAGCTTGTCAGTTTAACTACAATAAAAAATCTAAATGGATATGGTTCAGGATTCACAGATTAATCTTCGGACGTTTCACAGCAGAGGTTGAAGTTTCAAAGGAGTATTCCAGTCATTTTTCCGTTTCAACTTGTATCTGAATGCACCTTGCTTAGGGTTAACAAAAATTGGTTCCGACTGCTAGGAAAATGTTAACATGAAATTGGGAAAACAAACAGAAATCTGGAATTCGGATAAAGGTAGGGCGTCATAGCTCAGGTTGTTGCTGTTAAAACGAAGCAATAGCCAAATACGATACAAGTAGGAGACAAGTAGGTGTCTTCTTCATCAGGGCGCAAAGAAGAAAGTGGAAATGTAATAAGATTAGCCAAAAACAGAGATGAACTAATGGAGATGAGATGAATCATGAAGTTACATAGGTGGTAATAAGAGGGAAGGGCATAGGGTTAGTTTGTAATGTTTTTTCTGACGGTTAGCTGACTCCTAGAAAACCGTAAGAAACCATCCATGATCCTGTACCATCTTGATAAGCGTTTGAGAAGGGTTCGAGTTGATAATTGTTGGGAATCGAGAAGGCATTGCATCGTCAGTTCTCGTCTGCCCTATGTTCTTTGGGCTGGAACGACTATGAGAAAACTGGCTTTGGATAACTGCAAACAGCTGGTAATGGATACTATGCAACCACAAAAGAGTCCAAGAATCACTACGATAGTCCAACGCTTATCTTACCATCAGATGGTCACTGTGAACAAAAACCTCACACTTGAGATACAGGATCAGGGGGCCTATTCACTAAGCCAAAGAGACATCTCTTTCAGGTCTGACTCTCTCTTTGGGCTAAATAGATTTTTATAGTATCCATGACAGGGTTATTCAGTAACTTTTCAAAGAGAGAGTTGGCGGCCATCTTGGCATTCTCGATCTCTTTCAGAGAGACACCTAATTAGGTGTCTTCCCTCGAAAGAGAGAGTCTATTTCTTGTTTGTTTCACAGTGATCCTGTAATATCCTCCTTCATCCGCAACCACATCGGTACTTTTGATCGTGTATTCTTTCATTTCATAAAGGTAAGTCAATTTTAATTAAAAATATATACATAATCATTGATTCATGAGTAAAAACGTCCAAGTACGGGTTGAGGTAGGTACCTACCTACCTAAGAGTGGCCGTTCATTAGGTGTAGATATAATCAAGCATTAAGCCCCCTAATTCGACTTTTTCTGTTGATAATTGAGACTTTTTTTTCAATTTCATTTAAACTTTTATCCGATTCATGAGTAAAAACATCCAAGTATGGATTGAGGTAGGTAGGTACCCATTGAATAGGTATTACTAATTCGTTCATTATTAAGGAATTGAGCTCCCGGGGGCACAAACATCTCGCACTTCATGGATACTATGGCATTTTCGTGTATTAGGATCCATATCTCTTTCTCAAAGTCTCTGGAGCTATTCAGTAAAATAGACGAACCGGGGAGACATTGGAAGAGACTGTCTCCCAGGGGAGACTATCTCTCGCGGGAGATTTTCAAAATAGATAATCTCTTTCCACTGTCTATTTTAGTGAATAGGCCCCCAGTATGCAGTACCTTATAGCATCCACAAGCCAGTGAGTTCACCTGACACAAGTATTTCCCCAACAATTCCTTTCTTTTTTTTTTTCCTTTTTCCTACTACTACATTTTCCCTTGCTTTACACACTCCCTTGATCTGAAAAATACCACAAAACATCTCATTTTCAGGCACATTGCAATACCCCATTGCTCATGGTTCATTTCCATGGTTCTAAAGAGACACAGCACTCTGGTCATAGACCACTATGCCAGAACTCCATAGGATGCAATTAATCTTGATGTTGAAGTTAGTCCAGCAGTTGAAGTAGTCCTGTAGATGATCAAATCATGTTACTGACTTTTTGAAGTAGGTAGGTAGGTACCTAGATGTAATTTCTTACCCAACTCCAAGTGCAATAGAAAAATCAGTGAAAGTTCAATAGCTTTTCAGTTTTTCATCGAAAATGAATTTATATGGGAAGAGTGGGCCCTGCACTATACAGAGGCATACTCAAGAGAACGAAGGCAAACTTCATTGCCACTTGGTTTTTTGTTACCTATAAGTACCTGTGTGCGATAAAAGAGGAGCAGCAAAGCAACATATTATGGTAATCCGGACTGAAATACCAAGAGATTTTGATTAATTAATAATCAAAATCAAATGGATGACATGTGCAACACTTGATTGTGAAGAATGTTCGTTTTATATGATGAGCCTAACTTTCTTATGATTCTTGTTTTTCTGAGCCATCTTCTTTTTCTTTGGGTTTGAAGCGGAGCTCTTGTCAAAGGGTATCAGCCAATCATCGTCTCCATCGTCAGAAGTTCCAGTAGAGGGGCAGGGATCGGATGCTTCCTTCAACGAAGTGGCCGTCACTCTGCCGCTGGCTAACCGCGAACTTCTTCTTCCTCCCACCTTCATGCAGGAATGAAGGTGACGTGCAAACTGCAGCGGACTCATTAGCTGTGAACAGTTCGGGCAGTTGATGTCTTCAACGATCCTTTTCTCTATTAACAAATCTTCCACCAGCATCGTGTCACCATTAGAAACGTTGCCTTCAGGAAACACATGGTCAGCATAACCTTTGACGGCAGCTCGGTGATACTGTGAAACTGTCTCTAGGAGCAAATCGTCCAAGATCTTCGAGTACACCTTTTCAGCAAAACTTTCAGCACTGGTTGGATCATTGTCGATCAGCTTCTTCACATCTGATTTGGCCTTTTCAAACATGAGTTTTGCATCCTGTTGAACAGCTTCCCATTTCTTCATGATCACCATCTAAAAACCCATGTGTTATGCTCATAATCAGGTAATAGAATAGTGAATCACATTTCGCCACCTTTGAGACCACCAACGCCAAGAAATGTAACACTAGGTCAAAAAGACCAACACCATAATACAAAACGCATTTAAATTAATAACTGTGTTGGATATCACGAAACAACAGGTATTAAAAAACTTCTAAACGAACGCTACATAGGAATTGCTCAGATGGAAAAGTAACAGGTGGTCCTAATCTGATAATGCCCAGCTGGGCCAACCTAACTGTCCATAGTATACCAAAAACAGCAGATTTGCTAAAAGAAGGGAGAATTTCCATAAACAGGGGAAAATCGCATTCCTAACATCTACAACCTACATCAACTGACGAGCGGTGAACACAGGGTATAGGGTAAAACCACAACCATCCAGGGAAGGATAAGTTGTGAATAATTTAGCACAGGTAGTGTAAAAATGTGTTTTCCACGTTTCAGATGGTAGTAATACAACATGTTGCTTCTGCATAAGCAACGAAAGCAAGCTAATAGCATACATTCGCAATATCCGAGTGCAGTCAGATTGTAGCGCAGTAGAAACGCACCACTACACGGATAATATGCAAATTTAATTAGCTATATCATTAAATTTATGTAATTATTGCATTTTGGACATCAACATAAGTAATACTATCCCCACAACTACAAAAAATATTTGAAAATAGAAACACGTACTGAGCTTTTTTGTGAACCACACCGTGGTTGCTTGTTTTGTATGGCATTTTCCTCGCACCAAGGTTGTCGATTTTTCTTATAACGCCCCCTTGATTGAATATAGAGGTAGATGCACGTTTAAGGACCACAGCCAACTCTTCCTGAACAAGTAATGAAAACGGGTAAAAAATTCTTTGGATTAAGCCAGGGTTCGGTTTGAATAGTTGAAAAAGGAACACAGATTGAATCAGGCACAAACGATCAAATCAGATAGAACTGACGTAGGTATTTCGATGGCAGGGAATCATTCTGGAGGAGGGAAGAAACAACTGCTGAGAGGAGAATCAATAGGGTCTCAGTGTAATTTTTTTAACCATTTGGAATGAACACTGAGTACGGTTCAACTATTTCAGTACCAGTTCGAATGGTCGAGATGCAGCCACCAAATTTTTGCTACGTACCTACGATGTTTTGCATTCATTCTGTCGCTAAAGAAAAATCTCCCCGTAGGTAATCCACGTTCAAATTTACTCAGCGCCAAATAAATTCTGTCAACCTCTAACGATGTTAACACGAATACCAATTTATTATATTATATTATAAAACACCCTGAACAATTTTTTCATATCTACATTTCAGAACCACCGAAAGTTCTCGCGTTTATGAAAATTTGAGCAGCACCATTTCAGAAAAATGTGAACCCTATATTTACCTAACCAATGAGTAGGTTAGGCCCTGACCCCGTCGGTCCTCACTGGAGACCTGATTTTGCTTCAGAGTCCACTAAGGCAGCGGAAGCTTTGACATCACTTTAAGGCGGAGACAAATTTATTATTGTAATTTCCTCTAGAATAAAAGATTCAATTTGCGTTTTAGACAGTCCTTCTGTCCATCGGCGTATCCACAAATCCTCGCAACGCGCATAACTAAACGAAAAGATTACTGAAACGGTTTCGAAGCGGACTGGAAATTTCGTCAGTGCAAGTGAAACTCTATATTTGATTATTTTGACTTAGCTATGCAGTCTGCAATAAGATAGGTAGGTACTTGGTCAACTGATCGAATGTAACGAATAAAAGGAAGCTACGTGCCAAAACTCGCAACGGGTTGCATGGCAAAATACGTATCAGTTCGCTAGGCCTCAAATCACTCAAGTTCGAAATAAATATTGTGAAGTTGGTTAGTTCGAGACATTGAAAAACCCCAATATACCACAACCTTCAACACAATATTTCCTCTACCCTGTACACCTATGTAGATACCTACCTAATCGTTGCTCTACTTTTTTGTTTGTTTAATAATGCCGAGGCGTTTGGCTCTGCTGCCGAAAAGGGTCTCTAGCAGCCCAATATTCGCCCTTTTGGTTTGGGTTTGGATTGCTTTGGTTTCGGCAAAAGTACCGTACAATTTGCGCCAACTATGCGTGTCTAACGACGACAGGTTTCAAGAAGAAGTTGCATGGAGGCGAGCAGAATCCCATCATGCGGAAGAAACAATTTCTCTGAGGAAAACAGACTACTGTTCGGATATCGTTGGCACCACTGGAGCATAATGATGCTTGTCCTTGGTCTCCAAAAACCACGCTCCTTTTATTACCTTATATAATCTCATTCCTTCGATCAGAGCTATGAATGAGATCAATAGATCCATTCATGTAGTTCTTTCACTCTATTTTTGACTTTTTCAACAAGGCTAATTCACAAACCTAATAGTTTCGTACTAAAATATTATTGTTCACAAGTATCTGAACTTGACTACTACAAGATTTAAAAAAAATACAGATTTTCATCAAAATGTTTGTAATTGCATCGAATAGGATAAGATCGAATACGAGTAATTCTAATAAACAAATTATGGACCAAATTTGAGTTTACATAATGTGTCAAAATCGCTATGAATGGGTAAAAATGGAATGGAGTGGTGACTTGAGACAAAACAAACCTGTTTTAATAGTTGAAAATATGTTTTACTGAGGACGAATAGGGTCAAATTTGAGTTTCAGTGGGTCAAAATGCACTAAAAACAATGACAAAGTAGTCACAAAAAATACTACTGATTACAGAATACATCTATCTTACAGGATGGTGAGACCGAAAAACTATTTCAATAGCAGAAAAGGTTGTTTCTCAAAAATGCGGTTCAAATATGAATTTTGTCGGTCGAAAATGGTATAAGACTAGAGTGAAATGGACTATTTAAATAGCCGCAGATCTTAACGGTCTTGAGGGTTTAAATTTAAAAACTGCACCTTAATGAAATATAAATTATTGTATTCAGTAAAAATGAGGGAATGTGGTACTTCGGCACATCCAACAATCAGTTGGCATAACAAATGTTTAGGGGCAAAAGTGTAAAAATATGTTGACAAAACCATGTAATATCTTCGGTTTCGGGGGTAAAAGTAAGTTTTAAGGTGGATTCGTTCATACGGGCATGCTGCGTGAATGGAACTTTTGGTTGTCATCATATTTTCGTTTTTCACCATTACATTTATGGGATATTAGAGTTAGAATTAAAAAGGGCATTTTCATCAATTTTCAAGTGTTGGTGGAAATTTTTAAAGCTGGGGCGAACTTAAGTTAGCGCCGGAAAATACCTGTACTTATATTATTATTATTATTAGAGCTACTTGGCATAAACAAAGTTTTTTCTTTTGTACTACTTTTTGAAAAAATCCTTTCCTAAAAATATGTAACCGTAGAGGGGAGGGGGGGGGCAGTTCGGGACACCCTGTATAAGGAAAATAAAAAGGTACGACATCGCGGCTCCTCCGTAGTACCTAAACCCGTACTCGTTACTAGGTACCTACCTAAATCACGAGTTAAATGTCGCTAAAATAATTCTGTCAATGACAAACAGTAACTAAAATGGCAAAAAGAAACGCAAATAATGAAGTTCTGAAGGGAAATTGTTGATGTGGAGTGAAAAAAGTTGCAAAAGTACCTACCAACAAAATCCAGCCCCTTCTACATAGATGGTATAATGAACCGTTGTGTAATAATTGACAATTGTGTAATAATTTACCCATCAATAATACTTCAACGTTTGTTCAAGTTTCACTACCTATCAACAAACTCCAAAAGAGCCATCATTTTTCAAATGAAATAATATCACAGAACAACCAACTCGACATCATACAGCCATCCGTGATTATAATCAGGTGCTCCCTAGGGATGATGATCTCGGGCCAATTCCCGATTGATAGCGCGGGCTGAATGTATACAATTCCATTCACCCTGCTGTTGAAAATGCCTGTCGGTGCAAACTTCTGGGCATTACTGTGAACGAACGGCTGGACGTACAATGCTCCGGGTGGTCTTAAAAACTTCCAAGTTCGAGACCTATTAAACCGTGACAAAATTCAAGAAAACGGCGTCCTGGAGACTTCAACCCCTATTTTTCACCCCTTAGGGATGACTGACATTAACGCCGAGGTTCGAGGACCAACTAGACCCCAAATGGGACCTATAAACCGAATTTCGTCAATTTTGGCTCATGGTATCTAATTAAAGTGCTCAATACGGCGTACAGACAGAAATTTTTTTATTGCATTTTCGGATTCTACATACCTTGAAACGGAAACCATCAAATTTGTAGGGGGGTTAAAAAAATGTTTTCATTCTCGGTTCTAAAGCTTCATTATTGAAAATAATAAACCAAAATTTCTGTCCGTCCGCCGTATTTCGCACTTTTCTTAGTTACCATGAACCAAAATTAACGAAATTCGGTGTGTAGGTCATGTTTGGGGCTTAGTTGGTCCTCGAAGCTCGGCGTTACTGTCAGCCATCTCTAAGGGGTGAAAAATAAGTGTTGAAATCTCCAGGACGCCATTATCTCGAATTTGTTTACGGTTTTAAATAGTTCTCGAACTTTGGAGTTTTTTAAGACCATCCGGAACATTGTAAGTACGTCCAGCCATTAGTTCCAGAAGTTTGCACCGACAAGCCTTTTCAACAGAATGGTGAATGAAATTGTATACATTCAGCCCAAATATCATCACTAGGGACGCGCTAACAATTGGGAATTGGCCGGAGATCATCATCCGTAGGGAGCACCTGATTATAATCACGGATGGCTGTGTGATGTCGAGTTGGTTGTTCTGTGATATTATTTCATTTGAAAAATGATGGCTCTTTTGGAGTTTGTTGATAGGCAGTGAAACGAACAAACGTTCAAGTATTACTGATGGGTAAATTATTACACAATGGTCAATTATTAGACAACGGTTCATTATACCATCTACGTAGAAGGGGCTGGATTGTGTTGGTAGGTACTTTTGCAACTTTTTTCACTCCACATCAACAATTTCCCTTCAGAACTTCATTATTTGCGTTCAGAATTATTTTAGCAACATTTAACTCGCGATTTAGGTAGCTATCTAGTAACGGGTACGGGGTTAAGTACACTAAGGTACGAAGGGTCTACGATCTACATAATATGTATACAATAGTACATATATTTATATTATATAGAAGAGTGTACATATTTATATTCTATGCGGGGAGCTGTATTCTGTAACAGAAGTGTTCTGTACAAAATAATAAACCGTTGTGTGATTTGCAGCGTTTTGGATTAACGAACTAGAATTACCGTAGGCAAGTGTATTTTATACATGTAACTATTACTACCTATTACATAATTGAACGGAAACACTCTCTGAGTGAAGGAAAAATTCTAAATCTGTTGGCAACACTGCTTCTTGGATGTCTGATCAGAACAATTCATACGATTATAAAACCGGTTAGCTACTTCAGGAGTATAGGTGAGTACTGCTGCAATATTAACTGCCAATTATCATCATAATATTATATTACGGAACTCTGGAAACTTCTGGCATGGGAGTTGGTACGTATCTTGAGTTTGACCGGTGTGCCTGATAAAATCCTGATTCCATAATTAATTTTTCTCAGATTCAAATCGCCAGTCACTGCTACGAGCTTGAGTGTCACATTTGTGCCGCTCTTTTTAGCGTTTTCCTCCTAAACCGGCTGTATTCAAAAGCCAAGTAGGTGAATACCCATTCGCTGAATATCTCACTATCTCACTGTTGGTCCGTTGACACCAAAATAATCAGCAAGTGTCTCAAAAGTGGCGTTCTATACCATGGTACCGATCAAATACATTAAACAGTTCTAAACAGGGCTTAGCGGCAACGATTTCGAAATTACTCACTCGACAAGTAGTGGCAGGCCGTTTGAAGTCTGAGAGCGGAGGAATTAATTGTTTTTATACCTTAGGCAGAGTGCGGAGAAGCATGGACAGTTCGTAAGTCAACATATTTCCGTGAAAGATTTATAAAACTGTGAAACTTGATACTCTTTCACGCTTGACAACAATCGGGGTGCAATATTTTGAATCGCGCACAAATTTGATCGATAATACAAAAATCAATAAAATACTTCAAAAATGTTGCCTCACTAGTCAAGGATATCACATAGGACTGAGTCCTGGGTCGTCATCGATGTTTTGTACTCGATGTTGTTATAATATCGATGTTTTAATCGTTTAAACATCGTTATTCCTTATCCAGAAATCTGGAAATTTATGTAATACATAAATACTTTATTAAATTCAGATAATCTTCATTTTTCATATTTTACAACATTTGAGTTACCTATTAGCGATTGACGATGAACTTATGAAATGAACTTATAATAAATTTAACTTGTTGTAATCAGTTGGTATCATGGGCAGCTTTCCAGGTTTCACATCCATAGAGTAGGAATTGATAATATTGACGAACATAATATTCCACGATAGGTATAATTTATGTCCAATCTTTTCATTTAAAAAAATTAAGGATTAATTTCATCATTCATTCTAAAAAAAGGGAGGTAAGTGCCTTTTTTAGGTACCTACCAAGGCCTGTAGAGTAGGTACCCACGGTACCTACCTACATTTCTATGTTCTTATCTCATGTTGAATTACTCTCATATTTTCAGTTTTCCCATTCCATCCGAAAAGTACTTCATTTTTATCAGAGGGATTTTTACGAACCAATGATAAATAACGTCGACGCTATTCAACCTTTTTTATGACACTAGAGAGTTCCTAAAGACTAAAGTCGGGAAGATGTGTTCGGATTTATCTCAACTGCGCATGCGCGTCGCCCAAGTTCAAACTTATTTCCTTAAGTTCGACTTATTCGGCCTTATACATAAGGCGCGTTATCTCCCAGGGCACAAACTTTAGGAATCGTCTTTAACCTTACTCAGGGGTAACAGTGCACAGCTTTTTGCCGCGTTTTGTCGTTTTTTTTTTTAACGCGTCATGTGTCGTCGGTCCTCGCCATCGCCAGCGTCTTTCAAAGTTACTCCAAGCGTCTTTCAAAGAATTTGCTAGATTGTTGCGATATCAACTTAGGATAAAAAAGTGAGTATACCTACGGATACTAGTATACCTACTGAAGCTGAATGGATTTTGCGTTGTGCTAAGTTAAGTGACGTTACTTTTTAATTCACTCCTACCCCCACCACTTCTGTCAAACCGGACTTATTGGTTAGCATCCAAAGTTAGCATCTTAGCTGCTCGCCTTAGATGTGGCCAAAAGATATGGCCGTTCCCTAATGAACTTATCTCTTAGGAACTCTCTATTGATGTGAAGATGGTAAGAAATACACATATCGATGTTATAAACATCGATGTACTGTGATCGATGACGCTGCCCTATCGCAAGTTTTATTTTTCTCGTGAAGCCATTTTGAAATTGAGTTGGTTAGTTTTACCTTGCATTATCAAGCTTGCGTGAGGGTGAACACTAATCGTGAATCGACGAAACGCCGTGGATGAAATTGTGACTGGTTCACGTTTGACGTTAGGTATTTATGTGTCTACAACATGCATTCATTTTTGAGTTGGAATATGATTATGAAAACCCCAGATGTGGTTTTAAAATGATTTTATCATGTGTAATATACTTGGAAATGTACGCGGACTTTATCCCTTTCAAAAGCGAATCAAGGTGACCAGGGAGCTCGCTGCAGGGATGCAAACCCGCATACCTTTATTTCGCTTCTGAGCACCGCTAAAAGTACTGACGAGTGAATTGGTCTCAAAATTTTTGAAATTGCCCACAATTTTCATGTGATTAGGTCGTTGTGTAGGTAGGCAGTTTAGTGAAACGACTTCCTCGTTTCAAACAGTAATTTTCCACCGGTAAACCTGATGAATCCAGTATTCTATGGCGTGGAAGAGAGTTAAAGTCTTCATTTCCACATTTTCTTAATAGAACATTTCAAAAGAAAATACAGTATTGGTATTATGCATCAATAGCCAGTGATTTTACTAATTATAAAATGTAAAAAAAAATAATATACATAATGATAAAACTAAGAATAAATCATTGAAAAAAACCAGTAAAATGTGTGTCATATCTACCCACATAAGCTGATGATTGCCACATCGTTTAACCTACATAAGTCGTAGGTATGTACGCATAATCTGCGAATAAGTAGGTACCTAATTATGTACTGAAACAGTTGTAATTAAATTGAGTTGAATTCGCGAGTATGATTTTCTTGCAGATTCAGCATGCAGTCCATCAGTCTCCACTCCAGCTTGCATCACCCAACCTTGAGAGAATGGAACTCACCAGCCCAGCAAATTTCTCCAGCTGCTCTCATGCTTCCACTATTTATAGTGTAAGGATAATATTCATAGGCGTTTGCTTTTGGTTTATTATTTTTAATAATGACCCTTTGGAATCGAGCATGAACATTTTTTTAACACCCCCCCCCCCCCCCCCCTACCGCTCAAAATTTGATGTGTCCGTTTCAAGATATGTAGAATTCGAAAATGCAATACAAAAATTTCTGTCCGTCCACCGTACGCAGCACTTTTCTTAGCTACCATGAACCAAAATTGACGAAATTCGGTTTATAGGTCCCATCCATTTGGGGTCTAGTTGGTTCTCGAAACTCGGCGTCAATGTCAGTCATCCTTAAGGGGTGAAAAATAGGTGATGAAGTCTCCAGGAAGCCGTTTTCTCGATTTTTTTTACGGTTTTGAATAGTTCTCGAACTTGGGAGTTTTTTAAGACCACCCGGAGCATTGTACGTCCAGCCATTAGTTCCAGATGTTTGCACCGACAGGCATTTTCAACAGAATGGTGAATGAAGTTGTATATATTCAGCCCAAATATCATCACTAGGGACGCGCTAACAATCGGGAATTGGCCCGAGATCATCATTGCTGCTAGGGAGCACCTAATTATAATCACGGAGTATGAAGTCGAGTTGGTTGTTCTGTGATATTATTTCATTTGAAAAATTATGGCTCTTTTGGAGTTTGTTGATAGGTAGTGAAACTTGAACAAACGTTGAAGTATTATTGATGGGTAAATTATTACACAGTGGTAAATTATTACAAAACGGTAAATTATTACACAACTGTTCATTATACCATCTACGTAGAAGGGGTTGCTGGAGTTTGTTGGGCAGGTATTTTTGCAACTTTTCACTCCACATCAACAATTTCCCTTCAGAACTTCATTATTTGCGTTTCTTTTTGCCATTTTAATACTTGTTGTCATCGACAGAATTATTTTAGCAACATTTAACTCGTGATTTAGGTAGGTACCTAGTAACGAGTACGGGGATAGGTACTAACCTATGGAGGATCTGTGATGTACATAATATGTATAGAATAGTACATACCATATTATATAGACGGGTTATCTGTACCAAGAGATCCTGTGATCTGTAACAGAAGGGTATCCTGTACAAAATAATAAACCGTTGTGCAGGGATTTGCAGCGTTTTAATTAAGCAGGTACCTATACGCAGTAATTTTTAAAACAGAGACTTATTTGCATTTTCCTCCGATAATGTTCACAATGAGAACTGAATAGATTGGAGTTCTACCAACACGTACCTAGTTCAAATTAATATTCGTGGTACTCTGTGATGTTAATGCTGTATATTCTCCAGTTATTAATTCAGTAACTAACACTGTTTTCTAGCGAGGATGATAACAAGAAAGAAGAGATCTCCAGTATGCCAGGTGTGTACAGATGGGGCATCAACAGACTGCTGAAATACCTCAAACCGCTGGTCGAACATGGACTCAAATCAGTTTTGCTTTTCGGAGTTGTGACGTCCTTGCCAAAGGTAAGTAGAACTACTTAGGAGCAAAATTATTATATTAATAAGTAATCAACGTTTCGTTAAATACACATTATCTATAATATATTATAGTAGGCTGCAGCTGCCTACCTACTGTAACAGTAATATTGTGTGTACATACTAATATTGTATTGTTTTAGGACGATCTTGGAACCAATGCTGATTCTGCTGCCAACCCTGTAGTCAAAGCACTACCCGCTCTCGCCAAGGCATTCCCTGACCTGCTAATTGCTTGTGACGTAAGTTCAAGCAAGTTAGGAACCATCTGAACTAAGGGTGGTGGGAATATTCAACTTTGACCACTTATATTTTTGTTGTTTTATACTCTGCTTCTTAACTAGAAGGTTCAATTTTTTTTTAGTGACAAATGAATATATATAAGGGCTTCTATTACAATCATGTCCAAAAATAAAAAATTGTAGCACATTTTGAAGGTTCAGAAACTTTGCTGGTTTACCAATATATCCACTGTAACAAAGTTAACAATAATATTGTCACATTAAGTAACTACAATTTTGTTCTAAATCTTAAGATTTCGGGAAACAAAAAATATTGTATATATAATTTAGTAAACCCTGATACAAAAGGTACCCGAAAAATAGGTAGGTACTTTAACAAAATTATATAAATTCCTTCACAGTACATTTAACTATCAAATTATCCATTTATTTCTAAAAAATACTAAAAATTAAAATGATTTTTTTAATATCTACCCATCTCCACCTCCATGATAATGATAGGTCGAGTTCTGCTGTTCTGTACCACAGGTTTGCCTTTGTCCCTACACCTCCCATGGCCACTGTGGTCTTCTGAACGCGGACGGTACACTGGATAACGACAGAAGTATAGTGCGTTTGGCTGAAATTGCGCTTGCTTATGCTCTTGCAGGTAACTACATTTTCAAACTTGTATAAGAATCGTAAGAATAGTTTTATTACGGATTAACCAGTTGACCTGTTACACCAAGTATACTATGCTGACCAATGGCAACGGTTCTCTCATTAATTTTGGTTCATGGTAACTAAGAAGTGCGAAGTACGGCAGCGGACAGAATTTTGTCTTTTATTTCCATTTTGGTTTATTATGTGAATAATACACCTATGTAATACGCTCAGCAAAATGTTTTTATAACACCCCCTCAAAATTTTTTCTTTTCCGTTTCAAGGTGCGTAGATTCCAAAAACGCTGCAAAGTCCTTGTCACATGGGTTTATTATTCTACTGGACATACCTACAGAAATGTTGACTGTTAATTTATTGTTTCTTTCACGTGAAATAATTCGAACTAGAATTCGAGCTATTTCTGATGGTTTCCACCAATTTTGGCCCCCAAAACACGAATTAGGTAGGCTCCTTTTTTTCAAGTTATCTTTGATCATTGGTAGTGCCATTTAATCGTCTTGATCCACGTGTTGAAACTTTTTCTAGTGTTATTATACAAACTGACTGTGATTTCAGACGATGTCCCAGGTTTTTGACTCATTTTTAAAAAAATCAATTTTGGGAGCTGAACATTTGGTAGAACCTCAATTTTCCACTCGTTGGTCAAAATCGACTTCATGTTCGGTCTCCTCGTCCCCCAAAACATGGAAAACGATACCTCAAAAGCACATGTTACTAACATGTTGCTAAAACGCAAAAAGTACCTATTTTTACACACATTTTCACTCATAACACCCCTGGGTATATTTCGATCGGGCTGCAAAGTTTCGGGACACAACTAGGGCCCAAATGGAACATGTGTGCGAAAGAACGAATTTTTTAAACCGAAAATGAAGCCGGTACACGTGATACGGCGTATGGACATTGCATTTTTGGAATCTACACACCTTGAAACGGAAAAGAAAAAATTTTGAGGGGGTGTTATAAAAATTTTTTGTGCTGAGCGAATATATAGGTTTGGTTTATTATTCACAGAATAATTAACCAAAAGGAATTTACCTAATTCGTGTTTTGGGGGCCAAAATTGGTGGAAACCATCATAAATAGCTGTTTCTATTATTTTGCATGAAAGAAAAAATAAATAAACAGCCAACATATCTGAATGTATGTCCACCCATGTGACAAGGACTTTGCAGCGTTTTTGGATTGTGTGTAGGTATCTTAAAACGCCAACCAGGAATAGATCAAGAGGATTGATTAGCTATTCGACTCGATTGGCCATAATCCGTTCTGTGGTTAGGAATTTAAAATGAAGAATGGGATCTAGTGGATCCGGAATGAATTTTGACTTGGTCTACTAGGTTTGAACAATCTAATTTAATGCTATCATGCACTATTGAACAGCACTTTTAACACACTATTCATTGATTTAATGATAATCTGAATACGAACTGTGACAACTACATTTAAAAAACTATCACTAGTCCGAGGTTGATAAGAAAATGGTCTAACGGTCACAAATTGTATCATTCATCAGGCGCTCACATCGTTGCTCCATCGGACATGATGGATGGAAGAATCGGATCGATCAAAGAGGCTTTGAGGAAGGCGAAACTTGGGAGCAAAGCGTCAGTATTGTCTTACGCTGCCAAATTCTGCTCTTCGTTCTACGGCCCATTCCGGGATGCAGCCAAGTCAGCACCATCTTTTGGAGACCGAAAATGTTATCAACTCCCCCCAGGGAGCAGAGGTCTAGCAAAGAGAGCCGTGGTAAGGCCTTTCATTTTGGTATTTCCTTCGCACTCTCATTGAAACACAGTAGTTGAACATCTGTACTTTCCCCGCTGTGAGTGCTGAGGGAACATACCTATATTATTTGATATAGGTAAATGCACATTTATTTTATGCTCCCATCGATTTTATTCATCTCATCAGGAAAGAGACATTGCAGAAGGGGCGGATTTCCTAATGGTGAAGCCTGGATTGCCGTACCTCGACATTCTTCATGAAACCAAAACAAATTTCCCAACGTACCCACTGTTTGTTTATCAAGTAAGTACCGACACGGAGAATGATGAATTTCTTTAGATCTATAATAGCCTCTTTAGCAAAAGCGCCGTGTCCGTCTACAGGGCTCTTGTACCGAGAAAAGTGGAGTTGAAGTCAACAGTTTTCTGCGTTTGTCCAACCTTGATGTGTTTTTTCACTTCACTTAAAATATAGAAATGTAATTCCTGAATGCTGGTTAGAGCCACATCTAGCGTAGTTACGGCTTTCAACGTAACTTTTAGTTCACAATGGCCAGCGGAACTGTCATTCATTACAAAAATGAATCACTTACATGTACCCATTCGTAGCAGTTTTGACTACAGATGGAAGGAAGCCTAAACATTGAAGAAGAGTCAAAATCGGAAAAACATAGGTGGGCAATTACAGCGGTTTTGTTTGGGACGGTAGAATGTAAAATAAAAACGGAGTTATTGAAACGTGGTCTATTTCCACAAGTACAAAATACACTGCACTGGTAAACCTACAATTTCGGTGATTAATTGTTGTCAGTAACAAAAATAAATCATTCATTTGAAATGGGGATTCAGTTCGTGCAGAGTATAGTAGGTACTTAGTTACAAAGTGTAAAATAATTCCTCGGTGGTTCTCTTTATTATTATGATTTAGGTCTCAGGGGAGTATGCCATGATCTATCACGCCGCTAAAAATGGTGCAATCGACATGAGGAAGGCTGTTGAAGAAAGTATTACGAGCTTCAGGCGTGCAGGTACCTATGAACTCTTGCTTTGCTTGGAATACTAATTCGATTATGTAACTGTAAAAGCATTGAAATATATGATAAAATCGATATTTTAGTGGGTACATAACCTAGTATGAATAGTGATAAAAAGATGTTCACTATGAACATTTCCCTGAGGGAAGTACCCCGAGTGCAATAGGAATACGTGGATAACGGAAAACAACAAGCAGCGTTTTTACAAATTATAAAGATAATTTATTTACACAAATGAACTATTTAAAACAAAGAAGAGTTGTACATAATTATGATCAATGTTTTAGGTGCCGACTGCATCATCACTTACTTCACTCCTCTTGTTTTGGCCTGGCTTTCCGACGATTTATCGTTCCTGGAAAACGGAGGTCTTTAGAAAGAAGAAATCCAAAACGGGAATTCGAGGCGTCTGGTTGGGTTCTATGGATAACTAATTAGTAGTGAGGCATTCTTTTATTATTCGTTACTTCATTCGTTTTGTATTTTTGTGACTGATTTAAGACAGGTGCTTAAAAATAAACATTTAGGTATAGAAACAGAAATAAAAAGATGTTACGGTTTTGAATTGGTGTACACGTTTTGTTGCCTTCAACAGCAAGAATAGAGAATCTCATATTGTCAAAAATAATTTTAAAAATGAAGAACCTTCCACTAATGAAAGTCCTTAGTCAAATTCCCGTTATGGGTTTCAGGGCAGAGGAGTAGGGTGACCACCCTTGGATTTTCAAAACACGAACACATCCTAATGGGCAATTTTTGTGGCTTGCAAATCCTTTTTTTTCTTTCAAATTCTGTTCAATAACGGAAGTTGACACTTATTGGCCACATAATCAGGTGTTTATGTCGGAAAGAATAGGGAGAAAACGAGAACGAAATTTTAATTTTGGTTCATTATTCTGCGAATAATACGCCTATGTTCTCAGCAAAACATTTTTATAACACCCCCTAAAAAATTTTTTCGTTTACTTCTCAATTTGCGTACATTCCAAAACGCTGCAAAGTCCTTGTCACATGGGTTTACTATTCTGTTGGACAAATACAGAAATTTTGGCTGTTCATTCATTGTTTGTTTCATGTGCAATCTGTTTCTGATGATTTCCACTAATTTTGGCCCCCAAAAACACGAATTACTCATAAGAGTGAAGAAATGAGGTTGTAATGAAGTTTCAGCTCCCAACGTTCATTTTTTAAGAGTAAAAAACCTGGGAAGTTGTCTGAAATCACAATATTTGTATAATAACACTAGAAAGGTATTAGCAGGTGAATCACGACAGTTAAATGGTGGAAGATAATTTGTAAAAAAAAAGAAAAAAGGAGCTTAAATTCGTGTTGTTGGGGGGGCCAAAATTGGTCGATACCATCAAAATAATTATTTCAATTATTGCACACGAAAGAAACAATAAGTGAGCAGCCAACATTTCTGTAGGTATGTCCGATAGAATAACAAACCCACGTGACAATGAATTTGCAGCGTTTTTACTTTTAGTCACCCTCATTTAAAAATAACGCTTATTTTTGAAAACGGGCTTTGAACTACCATTTTCCGAGAGTTCTGAATAAATAAATTAAAAAAGGTGACAAAAGTTCTCCATTCCCACTGACCCCATAGTGGACGAGTAAATTAGTACAATGGTCTAACAACATTGTTGCTAAAATAGTTTAGGCGTACGAAAAGTTCAATTCATGCGACATGAGCTAATGAGCGAATTTTCAAAGTAAAATAGGTTCTAAGAATACCTACAATTAATTCAGTTTTAAAATTCGTTATTCATGAGTTCTCAAATTTGAACCATTTTCCGTACTCTACTGGTCTCTACAACAACCTAACAACTGAAATTCTGGCGATATTTGGTATGTTATAATGGATTGGACACTAGGAAAGAAAAGGCACTGAGACCTCGAAGCATAGGCTGGTCGACGTGGAGGAGGATCAGAGACTTGCAGTATTTGTTGTAGGTAGGTTCCTACCTCCATGACTACAGGACCCTAGTAAACTCCCGGCCATTTCCCGTAACATAATAGTAAAAAGGTTAGATTTCGACACACCTCAAGTCCAGAACCATTCTGTGTGCTACAGCAAGCTAATCCAAGTGCTAACATTCTACGCAGGACTTTTGGCACAGCCATCAAGATAATTATATCTAGACTTCCCACCAGAGCTTTCATGTTACTAAGGAAAGTAGCTTATTCGACAGCTGCTGTCTCCCGGAAGTACCAGTCAGCTCTACACTCTCTAAACTCTGCAGCCCGATCAGAATATATCCAGAGGTGTTACGGGTGAAAAATGGGGGTAAAACTGGGTTTTTTTGCTGTTTTAGTAACATGAGCTTAAGATTCTAACAAAGTTTCAGCCTTAAATTTACATTAAAATTTGGCCTAAAATCGTGTGGTTTTTCCACAAACAGTTTGGGTCCCCATTTGGGGACATATTTGCGTCCTAGTTGTGCTCCGAAGCTCGGCAGCCCGATCGGAATACACCCAGGAGTGTTACACGTGAAAAATGGGTGTAAAAATGGGTTTTTTTGAGGTTTTAGTGAATAAGCTTGTGAGTTCCATGGTTTTTAGGACGAGGAGGTCGAATATGAAGTCCATTTTGACCAGCGAGTGAGGAATTGAGGTTGTAACGAAGTTTCAGCTCCCAAAATTAATTTTTTATGAGTCAAAATTCTGGGAAATTGTCTGAAATTACCGTAACTTGTATAATAACACTAGAAGTAGCATTAACAGTTGAATCAAGACAATTAAATGGCACTATCAATGATCGAAGATCATTTGTCGAAAATAGGAGCCAATTCGTGGGGGGGGGGGGGGATAGGTGGAACTATAAAAAACAGCTATTTCAGTTATTGTACAAGAAAGAAACAATAAATGAACAGCCAGCATTTCTGTAGGTATGTCCAGTAGAATAATAAACCCATGTAACAAGGACTTTTCAACGTTTTTCCGCTGTCTCAGGAACTTGTGTTGATCGCTGATCATAACCAGGAAGGAACTCACGCTCCCGTAACTCCCCATACGAACGATACACGGTAGTGTGGGGGCCAATTGGCAAGGCAACATCAGTCTTCTGTAAATTTTATTTCGAAATATTATCTGCATTTTACCCTAATTTTTCTCATCTTCCTACTAAGTATCATGTAGGTAACGTACCTGCGTTAGGCAATTAGGACAAATTGTGCTATGCTACCCATTATGAAAATAAACGTTTATTAAGTACCTATTTATTTATTCTGACGCGAATAACGCTAATGCTGGTTGTTTCTCTCTCTCTCCAAATAGGTAAATGTTGACAAAATATCTTAGATTGAAATACAAGTTTAATAACGGAGTAACTGATTGAACAAGCGTCGTAAGACGAAATGAAGCGTAACCAAAACCTCGGAATAACGAAAATGTAATAGAATAGTGGAATAGAAACGGATAACGAAGTACAGAAAATAGAAGATAAAGTCAGTGATGCCTGGACAAATAAAATGATGGTAGACCGGTGGAAAAAAATAAAGATAACACTGGATTTTGTATGGATAACCTGTTTCGTATGCACCACATTTAAAGTCCGTAGATCTACAGAAAAAATTGCTGACCTAGCAACCTTCGTAACAGACAGTAGCGTTTTACTTCGATGTCACCCACGGACATTTACATGGAGAGCAAAATTAAATACTCAAGACACGTCATTGGGTTCATGAATATTTTACTTGTAAAATATTATATTCATGTTCGTTCATTCGTTTTTTTAAAACTGTTATTTTATGGATTGAGCAACGCCGATTTCATTATTATCAAATAGCATGTTATTTGTAACTGTTACTCGTTATTCGACCCATCCCTAGTTTCCTAGCTCTAGTGTACATAATATATATTCCAGACTTACAAACGTGCCAAGAAGTGGTCACACAAACTGTAGTAAGTCACAAAATGACGAAAGCGAATGTCTTTGTGAATAAACAAACGAAATAAAGGTAAGTCAGCAGTTCATCCAGTCTCTAGTAGATAAGTCGCCCACAGTGGTTCATACCACACCATCGCATACACCGGACGGTTCGATGTACAGGCAGTTATTCACCCCTCATCAAAATAATACATTAAGTAACAATTGATAACAAACCCTACCGCAGTTTTTTTTGAATGGCAGCAAATTAAAAAGTAGACAGTGATCTTACTATCTGTTTTTGGGCAGAAAGCGACTTAGAGCTCCGGAAGGATGTTCTTTCTTCTTTTGTGGTTCACCAACCTCGGCCTCATCCAGAATTTGCTTTTGAGCGTCAGCTATTTTCCTAGCCATGTCCTAAAACACGCATGTAAGATAAATTATTTGGTTCATGTGTAAAGACGACATAAAAACCTCGTATTCAAATCGCCCAAGTAACATGCAATGAAAAAGAAATGACGACTCACCCTCTTCATGTCTTGTTTCACAATCTTCTTCACCCGGGCTTTACGAGCTGTGTTGCCACGCTTCTTGTTACGTGGAGTAAACTCTACTTCAGGTGGCCGGATTTTCTAAAATTGAAAAACAACCTGGGTCATACAAACATCTAGGTACGTAGAATCCGAAAATGCAATTTAAAAAATTCTGGCTGTCCGCCGTACGCCGTTTATGAAATTTGGTTTGTAGGTACCGTTCGGGGTCTAGTTTGCCAAAGAAAAACGGAGTTATTGAAAAAATAGACTATTTCTACTCACCGAAACCGGTATAACAGTGTTTTTTCGTGAAGTAGTGGAAATAGACTATTTTTTTCAAAAACTCCGTTTTTCTTTGAAATGGGTTTCCAAGATTTCGTCACGAGTAATTTAGTTCGTCTAGTTTGCCCACGAAGCTCGGCGTTACTGTCAGTCATCTCTACGGGGTGAAAAATAGGGGCTGAAATTTTCAGAACACCGTAGCTCGAAAACTTTCAATAGAAGGGTACGGTTTTTTTAAACGTTTTTAAATTGATCCTGAACTAAAGAATTTTTTTAGAACACCCGGAGCATTGTATGACCAGCCGTTCGTTTGCACCGAAAAGCTTTGTCAACATGATCGTGAATCAAACGGTACAGCTCCGGCCCAGATATCACTGCTATAATCACCTGATTATAATCACGGATTGCTGTATGAAGTCGAGTTGGATATTCTGTGATATTATTTCATTTGAAAAATGATGGATCTTTCCGATTTTGTTGATAGGTACTTTTGCAACTCGAAAAAAAGTTGAATTATTATTGGGTAAATTATTACACAATGGTTTATTATTTACCTTATGCTTCATGAATAACTACAAATAATTAATGATTGAATTATTGAATCCCGTGCATTTCTATGAAACTAACTCCCGGGCGGACTCCAATACTCCATTTAGGGCTTTCCTGGAGGGAGCTCGAGGGTACTAACCACAGAAAACAGTGATCTACACAGAAGGGGCAACTATACAGGTAAATAATAAACCGTTGTGTAATAATTTGTAGCGTTTTAAATTCAGAAAGAACTAGGTGCAACGCTACATTTGAAAAGTGGGGGGGAGGGATGTTTCCCCCCTCCAAATTAAAGAGTTTAAGTTCTTTTTATGACATGGCCAGAACACCCAACTCAACTAGTGCATACCAGACCAGTCTTCCTCTGTTGTACTGTTGGAGACAACACTATACAATGCCGACTTGAACCGCATGACACAAAGTTTTCGTCTCTCATAACATTTCTTTCTATTCATTCGTATCAGATGAGGTGATTCTTGTACACATCCCTCCTGTCGCCAGGCATAACAGAAATACAAGACCATGAAAACCAGTCTTCAGTAGACAAATTTCTTCCTCTATTCAAGCAGAATCTATGGATCATAGGTAACAAGGTTTACCAGAAGATCGATCTTGGCTTGTATCCTCTCCTTCAGTTTCGGCACGTTGACCTCTAGGAGCTCCTTCGGTTCAAGGACAATCATTTCAGGCTGAACCTTGTCAAGAAGCAATTTGACTTCAGCTTCTCTTCTCTGAGATTTCGTCTGCATGGGATTTGCTTCGAGAGCATCGAAATTAGGTTCGCCAGAACCTGTTGAACAATTAAAAATAATTCAAATGAAACCATCCATGATCTGAACTAAGGCAATATTTTCATGTGTTCATGAGTAATGAACTAAAAGTAATATCAAGTTAAATGCTACGAATTAGGAGTTGGATTCAGGGTGTACCTACGTCTACTAATTACTTTTTAATTATTGTGTGCTAAGTAGCTAGAATTTATTTTACACCACAGCACATTATACAATATTTGTTCAATGGAGGGTGATAGAGAAGGGTCTGGAAATCAGATACCTAAGAAATGTTGGTAAAGCAACACAGATGGCGGGGAACCAATTTTGGGTTTTTACAACACATTTTCCTGTATAACATCAAATTTAGGCCAACTGTAGACATTATAATAATCCCCGGGATCCACATTATAATAACCCTCAGGATGTTGAGTGAAACTGACCTGGCACTAAGATACTTGTAAATCCAGTTCTTGTACCGATACCCAATACGTCTTCATAAGGGCAAAATTCGATGTTTTCAACCATTCCGTAGGTTTCGTGAGTGAGGTAAGCCCTCTTCTTCCGCACGATTTTCCAATCCCTATAAACCTGATACAGAAAAACGCAAAAGCTGAGCACCATAGCACAATCTACTTTTGTTGTAAGGTAGCTTCAATTCTACAAGTAGTAATTCAGTAATATTCCACATATTTGTCCATGTAGTTCAGTTATTGAACTATTGAAGAAACACACTAACCTCAACTACATTATGGAATCCAAGAGCAAGGCCTCCTCTCTGGCTGAACGATGAGTCTACTGGTGTGCCTCTCAGTTCGTAAACTTGCACTGGGGATCCATCCAATTTACGGATATCCCAAATCTTCAGCTCGCGACTAACCGAAGTTGTAGCCATGTACCTAATAAAGAATTGAGCCTGGTGAATTGTGAGTATCCATTTGGCGCTCTTCGGTGAAATGTCATGTTTGAAACTTCTAGCCGATTTTTCCGAAAGAAGGAGTGGTATGTATAGGCCAAATCTGATGGACGTCGACCAGGATGAGAGTAAGAAACGTGAGGTAAATGTCAATCAGATTACCGACCTGCACCTCGGAGAAGCCTCTACAAGTAATATAGCAGGTCCCGCTTACTGTGATCGTGATTAATGTTATGATCCTCCTATTATTATGGAATCTCTCAGAAACCGATCGGCCCCATAAGGAATGCATTTCTTTATTGTTATGGGCTATCGCTTAGTGTTATGGGATATCGCCCTGTGCACAATGAACTATCGAACGTTTCCCGTTGTTTGTTCAAGTGTTATGGGTTTCTCCATTTTTGTGGAATGTGTATGTGGAATTTGCACATTTTGACGATTAAGATTACAATATATTTTATCAAGATGATTGATACATATCATTAAAATAATTTATGAATATGTATGCACATCTATTATGTATATGCTATGTAGTTCATCATTCAACCCATGAACACCTCATTCGCTTTCCGTTATAGGTTGGTTATTGTTATGATTTCGAGCTGGTCCCAATGCTGTTACAATAAGCGGTACCTACTGTACATCCAGTCACACGGGATCTATCGACCCCTTTAATAGTCAAACTATACGAAATTTTGATTAGAATATTGGCACGTTGGTATTTCTAACTGAACTCCAGGCGGAATGAAACATCAGCAGCCCACACCAAATGCGCCATCGACCAAAACGGCCCAAAAATATTCATCAGAACGACCAAAGTACTCACACTCCGGTGTGATCAACTGCCAGCGTTTCAACAGCAGCGTTATGACACAACATCTTAACCAATGCTTTCTTCTTTGTTGGACACCACATCGAGACAGTACCTATGCATTTGAAACGCCAGAAAAAAAAATTAAGAATAATATCACCTGATCAAGTAATACACGCCAACTTCTGTGCTGGCTAATTGGACCACCCAACAAATTAGGTACCTACCGTTTCGGTGGCCGAGACAGAGAACGCCATTGTACGGATTGTGTGTCATAACATCGAGTCTCCCCTTTTTTACTCTTGCTGTTGCTACCATTTCACCAATCGACACATCAAGCCAGGATATTTCACTTGCTTCATTCTAGAAAAAGTTAATCGATTTATTAAATCACATGATACGATTTCTACGACACAATCTGGACTGGGACACGTCAACACATTTATATGAATATTGTACCCCATGTGACAGCTGTATCACGTAACAATGTTGAGTACTTACAGAAGTAGCGAGGAGGAAGTGATATGGCAGAAAAGTCATACGCAAAACGTTCCTCATTTTTTGTAGGCAATGAAGCTCAACGCCTTGGTTGTCATAAATGTGGACCCAATTCTTCTGAGCTACAGCAAACATTGTCTCAATGTGCAACCACCTTGGGAATTAATATAAAGTATAGAACGCAACCTCGTGGAACTAGCAGTATGCTCATAAAGACGTAGTGACACAGAGTGAAAGTAAGACTTCAAACCAGGGGTAACCGTGAGGCTGTTTTAAGAAATTAAAATCCGTTGAAGAAACAGCCATTCTTAATTTTAATTCTTGAATAATTTGAATTAATCTTTTTATCTATACGACTCAACCAAAAAACGAACTTACTGAACGTCTTTTATTTCTTCCATAACATTAATTTCGCAATGGAGCCTTTTTGTGACCCAGTCAAATGCACCGACGTGACCTCGCCGGCCTCCAATCAGCAGGTGTCGACCGTTTCTAGTGTAGTCAATCCTGCAGTATGGAAACGCCACACAATTACAAAAAATCACACAGAACACACATTTATTCACTAAGTATAAGTACTGGAATATGACTTGCCTATAAGGACCGAAATCGAGATCCAGTTCAAAATATTTGGTGGCGCTGGTGATATCTACATTTGCAACGATTTGCTTTTGGGTCAGTCGTTTGGTTACTTCTCCTTCATTTGCTTGCAGAAACCTATAAATAGAAAACGTGTTAAATGGAATGTTATTGAATACCTTCTACTAAATCATCACAATCCATGTGCTGTCTTAAAAATTCTTGAATCCGACAAAACAACAGGGGGGAAAAACATTAAAATAACCACAGGATTAAATTATGACTCACCCAGGTTGTTCTGTAAGGAGAAGTTCCGCTCGGGCAGCAACCTCTTCTGCCCACTGCACTTTCTGTTCCCTCACTAGAGTTTTCTTTTTATAAGTTTTACTCACAAACTGGTCAGCATGTTCGTCAGAGATACCGTCGCCCCTCGTATGTTTTTCAGCTAACTCTTTTGGGACAGGCGGAAGGTTGAACAACGGCTTACCCTTCCGTCGAGGAACCTATGATACGAGACATTAAATAATTTTTACCACAATGATGGCGGTACAGCCTACACGTTAAGCAGACAATTTCTTGTTCAAGGCAGCTGATAGCCTACCAAAACGCATAACAGTGAGTGCCATTACCTACTGCCCAAACATAAGAGAACTTAATTCGACACACTACAATGCCTACTTGCAATGACAAAAACCACTTACACGACTCGACCAAGTAAATCGGAGGACTAACGATTCTCCTGTCTAACCTCAGAGGGCAGATAGCACACAAGTCCAACATCTCGTGATTTTCAACGATTAGGCCTATGTTACGAATTTGGACACGATAATATGTTCCGAATTAGCTTGTTCATGTTACCTTTTTCCATCGCTCCTCATCTTCAGCTGGGCTTAGTTTAGGATGGTTTGGGGCGGTACCAGCCCGTTTTCGAGAGCCACTTTTCTCATTTTTATTGAGTTTCCTTTTATTATCCGGTCTGGGTCCTTTTTTCTTGCGTAATCCCATGGTATCCTAAATGGTTGTAAATATTTATGGCCCCACGTACCTAACAGAGCAAAACAAACAGTCAACAGATCTCTACAGGCATTGTAGGACCACAGCCCGTTGTCTCATATTAGAAAACAAGATAGAAAATACTCACAGACACTAGGTACCTATTCAATAATTTCAAATCTGATACGAATTACCTATCTCAAAACCTCACCAGGTACAAAATCAGCGCAATAACCGAATTTACGTATACCACATGGAAAGTAGAGTGGACTGTAAGGAGTGTCAGGTTATGTTTTCAGAAGGCTTTTTGATGGTTTCTGGACGCTCAACGCATGAACACACAGGTTTGTTTCTAAGTAGTGGAAGAAGAAAAATTAAAAATCATAGCATTTCCATTCAATCGTCTAAATCGTTTCATTTGAAAACAGTTTTCCATTCTGTGACTTCACATTTCTTCGGCAATATAGCAGAAGATGGCATGAGTGGGGAACCTAAACAAAACTTAAGACAGCTTTTATTTCTAATTACCTGGCAACATTGAGCTGGTTCCAACTTAAGTTGCAATTCGCTGCAGTTTTCAGTTTTCATTTTCGGCCGTTCTCTGTTCAGTTTTGATACGATTATTATTTAATTGTTATGTTATTCTCTGAAAATCCTGCGTGTAAACCATGGCTTCAGGCTCAGAATTGAGGCCCAGAAGAGGTATTTTCGAGATTTGTATTCACTCCGCCAAATGGGTCCCAGTTCTATTCCTCGCTGCCGTCATCGTCTGGTCGTACTATGCTTACGTCGTTCAGCTTTGTATAAGTGAGTTCGATTCCATTATGTCAAATATTCTTGTTGGATTATTGTTCGTCAAGTGGTAAATATCACCGGTTCTTTTATGGGTTTCCAGTCACGGTGCAGTCAACCATTGAAAAGATCATCTACTTGATCGGGTACCACTTTTTCCTTGCCATATTTCTGTGGGCGTACTGGCAAACGATATTTACCCCCATAGCTACAGTTCCCCAAAAGGTAAGTAGTATCCGTAACTTTTCTTGAACCTACTCAGTTATTCAGTTAATTCATGGCTTGGTTCAGGCTTGGTTCAGTTTGCCAGCAGATGGGCCCTACCCAAGGCGAGTAAATCTCTACACTTTACATACCCTCTGCACGCCTTGGGCTCTACCTACCTACATAGCTCTTCTAATGTGCACGTTGTTCAAGAGAAATCACAGGTCTTAGGTCAAATTTAATGAAATTGAGTTAGTTGCTATAAATGCCTACTTTTTTGCTCTAAAATACTTCCACTGTTAGTTTTTTAAAGGGGGGATTACACTCAGAAGCTTTATCTTCACTGTTTACTCAGTGAGTCAAACTCTTCTGACTTGCGCTTGGGTTTCTCTCACAACATTTAATATACATTAGATTCAATGCTATTAGTGTAAGCGGATTAAAAATGTGATGGGTGTTTTATCCATTGTTAATGCCCTACCAGGCAAAGGAGCTTGATTACGTAACTTGATTTAGATGCTATCAAGGTTCAGCATAACCAATTAACAATCATTATACCCCCTGTTATGGAGTTCTCATACTCAGTGAATGTTCATCATAATAATCACGGTGACGGTGGGTAAAATAGAAAATAATGGAACTAGGCCCAACATTTGAATGTTAGAAAAAATGTTCGGAACAAAAAATATCCATTTCAGCGCATTTTGAATGCATCCCCCAGATTTTAAGTATTTAATGCATTCTGATATCCAGCCTCGGCTACACAATAAAAATCTCCAATATCGCCCAAATGGTTCGGGACCTAATTACAACACAAAATAGGCAGGGCCATTTTGTACCTTTGTGGGTGTAAGTCTAAACTCAGTTTTTGGGGGCCCAAAATGACCCAAAATAGATATAAATAATCAAAAATGCAAAAAATAAGTTACAGTAATGCAGCGTAACTTGAACGATTTTTCGGTTAACGCACCAAGTTCCTCCTTATTCGTCAAATTCACCATCCCTAGTGACGGCGACATCCGGGGTTATTTGTTCATGTTGTGAAGTGTTCATGTTGTTGGCACCCTGTTAATATTGTTAGAAACGTTCAGAATTTTATTTTGCGGTTGAGTTTTGTAAAATGAAGGTTTTCTTTTTTGTTGTGATATGTTTACGTTGCTGGTGAGCTGATAATTTAATTTCCCTTGCTTTCTCCGCCCGAAGGGTGGGTAACTTTGGTGGTATTTAATATAGGTTTGTACCCAGTGACCATCAGAAAGCGTTTGGCCTTTCGCACCAACTAGTGCTTTGACCTGAAGTATCCTATCTATCATTATCTAAGTTTTCAAAAAAGTAAGTTTTTCAACATTATTTTTGTTGGATTAGTTGCTGGTCATTTAGAGCCACCTTGAACCTTATATACCCAGATTTTTGGGCAAAATTTGGACTGAAAACGTCATAATTCTCGAAATATTGGTCGATTTTATTGAAAATAATACAATAGGGGTATTCATGGTTTGGCTAATTCGACGTCGAATTACGTCGAATATCGAATTGAGCAATTCGAAAAGAGTCAGTGCGCATGCGCCCCTGCCATTCTCCACGATTCGAAATACCACGGGCCGGGAGCTTCGAATTGCGAGTTCGACGTCGAATTGCAGCAGCGATCGTAGCGGCAGCTCCATTAAACACATCCCGCTGATAAGCGATAAACAAGTCTTGTGCCATTCCGACGTTTTATCACGTTTTTATCGCTGACGACCGCAAGGAGCGCTAGGAGCATTTCGATTTTCGACGATTCGACACGGCCAACTCGAAGGGGTCCTCATGAAATCCACGCTTGAGGACGAATTCGATTTTCGACGATTCGACATTCGAAATGGACCATGAATACCCCTATTATGAATTCCGATTAGGTACCTTACTTCAACAGGTGGGCAAGTATTGTTTAGGAGATTCAACTGGGGACTGGATTAACTAACCTTACTAGGTTAGATACCTGCCTATACCTAAGTAGGTACTCCATTCAACGTAAGACTTCAATGAACAACATAAATTTGTCAAGCCGTTTTCCTTGAAATTAACCAGTCTTACTCAACAACCCTACAGTCTCAAGAATGCAGTCAAGTGTATTGGGAAATAAAGTGCTACAAGCAAAGTGATCAAACATTTTGTTGTTATTCAAAAACATAATGCCAACATCATGAACGTACATTCAACAAGTAGGTGCCAACAACAGTACATAAATAAAAATATAAAACAGGAATGTAGGTTTATACATGAAAAACGATTTCGCCCGAATCACTGAATTGTGGATCGCTAATCTAATTTTCCTCTTCATTGTTACTAGAACTTGAAGAATATATATATTTCTTGACCACGAGGTCTTCAGCTAGTCCTCACGATCCAACTGAACCATAGTTAAACAGGCAAACTTCAACTTCTATACATTAGCAATAACCATAGAATACATAATTATACTCCGTAATAACAACATGGGCAGTGAGAAAATAAAAATTATAGCAGACGCCACAGGTAGAGTTATATTAAGGTTATAATAAGGTTATATGAGTGAAAACGTCTACTGCGCATGTCTCAAACTACAAGTTCTGAAGAAAATCCCAAACCTCTCGAACTGGTTCTGAACGGTTATGAACTACTGCGCCCGAACATCGAACTTATAGTTTGGAATCTTTCAGAACTTGTCCTGATGCTGTCTGAAGAGCCGAAAATGGGCGTGTTCAGTTACGAACGGTTCAGAACTGCTTTTCCGAACATACCCATAAATCATGGAGTCAGCTAACCATAAAAAACGCTGCAAAGACCTTGTCACTTGGGTTTATTATTCTACTGGACATACCTTCAGAAATATTGGCTGTTCATTTATTGTTTCTTTCATGTGAAATAATTTAAATAGTTATTTCTGATGGTTTCCACCAATTTTGGCCTCCAAAAACACGAATTACGCTCCTCCTTTTTTGCTCATATTATCTTTGACATTGATCGTGCCATTTAATTGTCTTGATTCACCTGTTGACACGGTTTCTAGTGTTGTTATACAGATTGATGGTGATTTCAGAAATTCCCAGGCTTTTGACTTTTAGAAAAAAATGATGAAAATTTTGGGAGCTGAACCTTTGTTACAACCAGAATTCTTCACTCTTTGGTCAAAATCGACTTCATATTCGGGTTTCCCGCCCTAAAAAATATAGAAAAAGATACCTCAAAAGCTCATTTGACTAAAACACCAAAAAAACCCTATTTTTACACCCATAACACCCTTGGGTGTATTCCGATCGGGATGCAAAGTTTCGAGGCACGACTAGGGCCCAAATGGAGCGAAAGAACGAATTTTTTAGATCGAAAAATTATGCATGATATGGCGTATGGCGGACGGACATAGCATTTTTGGAATCTACGCACCTTGAAACGTAAAAGAAAAAATGTTTAGGGGGTGATGTAAACATTTTTTGCTGAGCGAATACATAGGTGTATTATTCAGAGAATAATAAACCAAAAAATCCAGTGGGAACGAACCTTATATTGTACAGCGTCTTCGTTGTAAAGCTAGGTTCACATGGATGCGGAAAGTGCGGAACTCCACCTGATTGGCTGCCAGCTGTTTGGAGCCTAGGCTCCAGCCAATCAGGTGGCGTTCCGCACTTTCCGCATCCATGTGAACTCAGCGTAAGGTTGGGGGGGGGGAGGTTCCCATGACCATTGAGCGAAGGTTGACATGCATGGATTCACACCCCATCCCCAGTGAGGAACACACCTAAAGATGTCTCACTTCAAAATTTCGTTGGAGCTTAGTTTAGTTTAGGGAATGGTTTTGCAACCATTCGTAAATACGAAACCACCATGTAACGAAACCATGTAGGTAAATATGGATAAGTGTTTCTTTCCTACCTCTTGATCCTCCTCGTCAAAGTGCCTGGCCTGTATTTGCTTTTCAAGTGAACCCGCTGTTTTGTCTTTTCAAGTGAAAATAAGAACCGAGTTATCGAAACGTTGTCTGTCTTCACATAACAGACTGCTATGCATACGTTTTGTAACAATAGGTAATTTATTGTTTCTTACTGTCGATGGAAATATTTCCAGCCGTTTCTAGTCATGCAGCATGAACACATGAGCATATTGTCAAATGAAAGTAACGTTGATACATACATGAGCTATTGAATGTATTCTCCATAGTTTTGTCTACGCTTTTGCCCTCAGTTTACATGATTTTATTGGCGTTAATACTTCATCAAATTAAATAAATGATTTTTTTGGTGAGTGCTTTCGCATGATAGTTTTCTGTGATTGCCATGTTGCTTCCTGATCCCTTGCCTTGAATGAGGTTCCGTTGAGTTTGATCAAAAGGCCTAGTATGTTTTCAGGCAGGTTGTTCCATTACTTAGCTTGTTCCATTTTTGAAACTTTCTGGGTACCTGCCAACCTATTATCAATACTCCTAAGTTTGGTGCTGAACCAACCGCAAGAATTAATAGGCCATTGCTGGAACGCACATTGTTGGGCCCCATGCTAATGGTTATTGTATTTTTTGACAGTTCCAGTTGCCTAGTGAAGACTTGGAAAAAGTCTTGAACCCTGAAAATGAGCACACTGCGAGAATCGTTATCGAAACATTTGCTCAGTCACTACCTGTGGTCAACAGAACTATCAACGGAGGTTCGTTGTGTTTTCTTATCTCAGTTATAGTTTAATCTCATTTTGTCAGGATTCAGTGGTGGTGGTGTTGGCTTGGTAGGATGCGAGCGAACACATGATAGTTACACATTACATGATAGTTTTCCTTAATAGGTCATGTTGCTTCCGATCCATTGCCTCGCGTGATGGTCTGTTGGTATGATCGAAGTAGATTAGGTTGTTTTTCAAGTAGATGACGCCCTTGAAATTATCGTTGCTCACTTACTTTATATATCTGTATGTTCTAGCGGTGAGGTACTGTGAGAAATGCACCCATATCAAGCCCGACCGTGCCCATCACTGCAGCGTCTGTGGTACATGTGTGCTTAAGATGGATCACCACTGCCCATGGGTCAACAACTGTGTATCTTTCACCAACTACAAATTCTTCATTCTTTTCCTCGGTTATGCTTTCCTCTACTGTCTCTTCATCGTACTTACAAGTTTGAAGTTCATCATCCTTTTTTGGAAGGTTAGTTTCTGTAACTACTTCTATGTTCTTCGACTTGATACCGTTTCTTCATAATAAATAATATTTGTAGTTGTATTTTCGTAATCAGTCTGATTTTAAGGTTACACACAATTTCTCTTCTTGGGCTTCACCTTCTTTAAGTATAGGTAAATAACATGGAGGGCCAGTTCAGTGCCTGTGGATTAGCCATGGTGAGCAGTTTCTTTCCAACGGTTTATTATGTCTTTCTAATGAGGGGGTTTCAGAATATATGTCTGTTGGGCGTACAACTGTTACCTACTGTAATCCGATTCCGTTTCCATTTACCTGTTCCAGGTCAGTGCATAATTCATCAATATTATGAATGATGTCACTGTAGTGTTTTAACGATTACCGTGGAACTAGGAAGATAGTTATTACTTCTGTATTGTCAGCTGGGTAAGGGCTCATGGGTATTCATTAACAGTAAAAACTATGAGCGACTATTCTATAGATCACCAAAAACGACAAAATTACTGTAATGAACGTGTGCAAGCATATGCGTGAAATTTATCGAGACCGATCTATCCGATATGTCGTGCAGATGGTGGACGCCGTGCCAGGGGTATAAGCAGCCTCAATTTACCAGGTACTAATGGAACATAGAGAAAACGGCTGCTTATGTTCACCAAAGAAGACCAGAGCCCACCCCAGAAATAGCTGATTCGGTCGATTCTTTAGATTAAGAGGCAGTAGGTACACCAAAAAATTCATCAGTTCTATTTTCGGAATATACTTCCTCCTACATGAAACGTTTTTGACGTCAACACGGGCAGTCCCCTCCCCAATTTTAAAAGAACCACTTTTTACAAGTTGTCTCAGAACTGCAATTCCAATTTTTCAGGCGTGGAAGGGATTCAGTGTTGCTTGAATGGGAGGAGCTTTTTTTGTGGAGAAGGGATTATTTGAGACGATTTGAAACTGAAAACCGACAAATTTACTATTTTGACGAAATAACACCATAACAACTTTTGTTTAAATTGTAAATGTAATTTACGTGCATCCGTGTAGGTAGATTCATGCCCCTTACATATTACATCACAGGGGGGAGGTTAGCAATCAGTATGGTAGGCAACCCGTACTGAAAACCGACAAATTTACTATTTGGACGAAATGTGGATCAATGTGGGACACGAATTACACCATGATAACACCTTTTTTTGTTAATTATTAAATGTAATTCACGTGCATCCGTGTAGATTCATGGCCCTTACATTTTATATCACATGTTACATCACATGCTAACCTTCTGGTTAGCTAACCCCACATGGTAGGCAACCCCACATGAGTGATATGCGGGCTCGATTCCATTGTCGTTTGTCTATCTGTGCTCTCACGCTAAATTGAACGTATATAGATGGATTTTAACTGTGGCGGCACTCATCGTTTCTTGCCTGAACTAATTGAACTTAACCAATAGCTCTTCACGTTATCTTTACTAAAGTTCACAGACTTTTGATCGGTGATGTTCTTCATTCTTTCAAATCTCTTTCAAACTATTTACTAATAGATTTTTCAGCTTCATATGTGTATCATATTTGATCTAGCAGTTGATAATTTGCATTTCTCTAATACCTTGAGTGTAAATAAGATAGAGGGATATTGTCTATCCTTCCAACATTGGTGAAACATTCAGCCATACGCACCGACATTGTCGCATTTAGCCCCCCCCTCTCCCATCAAATGGTACGAACTCTAAATATGACGGATGGCGCTTAATACCTAATCTCTAGATTTGTGGATGAATTTGGAGGCTTGCACCAAGAGGCTGTATCCCTCCATCTTGTTTACACTCTGAATACCGTTAGATGTTAAGATTAAATGATTATTTATTTTGGACTCATTGCGATGTTGGAATTCGTAGGTTTCTAAAATCCCTCCTGGTTACGCTAATCCTGCTTTCCCAGTAAGATTTGACTTTTGAACTAACATAGTTGCAGTTCGCTACTTTTGTCCATACAGACGGACCGCACAACTTTACTGCAATGCACCGCAGGCACCTCTGTGACGTAACCTACTGTCATGTCACAGAAATTTACTTAGAATTTTTAAATGTAGGTACCTACCCAAGTTGAAAGTTTTTCGGCCTTAATTTTGTTTTGCTGTGTTGGTTTTTTTCTTCATATTACAAAATTGATTTTGCAGTTGACTGTAGAAGTTAATTCAATCCTTAGCGACCATTATTATACACTTCTAAATAAACATCAGGTTTGATAGTATGCCAAGAAATTAAACCAACTCCCAAATAATTTCATTGGAAATAATCGTCTTGATTCGGTTGCCGGATGACAGTCAGGTATTTTACCCATTCTCTAATCTGTACCTAACTATTTTTTAGTGCGAATCGGTAGATGTTTATCAAGACCTCCAAGATAGGGATCGATATTTTCTTGAATATTTTCTCAGATAAGGTTTTGTGTGGAACAGCTTTTCTGATTTTCGATGGCCACATTTAGACATGATTTTCCCTTATTTAAAAAAAATATAAATGTATATTTGAAAAAACTATTTTATGAAATTTTGTCGATTTGCGCCAATTTTTAAATAATTTAATATTTCTTTTACATCGTACCTTCAGTTTTTGGCTTCTATATACTTACTTGTATCATTATAGTATGCTACTGTTTGAATTCCAGACAACTCAAATTCATCACACCACTCTGATAATATAGAACTGAATTATTATATCCTACCTATTAAACTAGTGAGCGCTGTGTACCTCTATGTTCTTGAAACTTCATCATAATATTTAGGAGCTGATAACAGCAACAAATTTAAATTTAAAAAAGGCATTGCCAAATTTTTACCACATGAGGTAGGTATCAAGCCATTGCAATGGGTAATTAGTGTTGGATTTGTTTGTGTTAGTACCCGTTGTTTCATCACGCTTAATAGAACATTATTATAGGTATATAATGTACTGTGATCTAGTATTAAAAATTTCTGCTTATTTGAAAACACAGAGCCAAACGTGAGTTATTACCACTTATACACACTGTTGTAACGGAGTTGGTTCAAGGCTGTTTTGCATGGGATTGTGCCTACTGGCAAGATAGTGCATTATACTTCATTCATTTTTTGAAGAAGAAAAATTAAGTGTAAATGACTCTTGCTGACTGGGCAGGAGAAACTGTAAAAATCACTGAATATTTTAAAAGCGTGCCACTGGTGCAAAATTTCTTGAGATGAAATTTACTTCTATATTTATAAATAAGTTGAAAATTTTACTCTCACCACACATTTATTTGGAGTCCAAGTAGTTTGCTTACTGTGTGACGCTACCAATTTCAGATCCAGCGCTTTTTATTTTTCTCAATCGTACGTAAGGAAAATATCCCACGTAAAACTGCCTACACACCTGCTGGTACTAGAATCAGAATGCTATTTCGTAACTCGCTGACGTTTATTTTTAAATCCGGCTTTTGCATAATCAATTTGAATACTCAGACGAGAGTCGTGAAAATGTTTACATGAGCTATTTATAAATTTGAAATTTTGATGGTTTCACCTGAAAAGAGGAAGCAAATTCCAAATGCAAAGCAAATGTAACAAATGGTATATAGCTCATCAAGACCTTCGCTTCTCTCATTGTTGCTTTCATCAATTATTAACATAGTCCACACTTGAACACACTGTTGGGAATCAATTCTATCTTAGTTATCAGACTCATGTTCACATAACCAGTACCATCGAACAGAGTAACACTGTAATTATTTTGATAGTCTAGTCAGAATGCATCCATATTACCTATTGCTGATCTTGTAACATAATTCCGTTTTTGATTCTTACACATTGTGTCTACTGCCTAGAGATCTGGAAATGAAGGTAATCCTGAAAAAAATGAAGCACCTCATAGGAAACTAGGAATAAATGCTGGAGAGTAACATTATAAGTATTGTTTTTAAAAAGAGTTTTTCTCAGTATTCACAGATGAAAAATCATCTGCCACCTAGGTTGAATCCTTCCTCCATGGCCTGACCACCTTACGTTGGTGGTTTGGTAAGAAATAGGTTGAACTGAACAATTTGGTAATTTCCTTCTTTTTTTCATCAGTCACAGTTCCTCAGATATGTTCATATTTTAGGTTCCAATACCGTAAAATCCCTCCAACCTCAATTTGTGAATAACCGGAGTACAGCCTTCTGGCTCAAGAAAGGAGGCAATGTGTGCCTTGGTAGCTTATATTCATCAACAAGCAGTCTAGATTTATCAATCTGGGATACTTCGGTGGCTTCTATAATTGAGAATGTGATTATTATATGAGTTGAACAGTTCTTACAGGTTAATGTTTTGTCATAATGTGCTTCTGTGTTGTTGTTTTCGTCCCCTCTTGACTTGAAACTAATCTTTCAGCATTTCAAGGTCCACACAGAGGAAGTGGCAGGAATGGGAAAATTCCACGTTCTGTTTGTCTTCTTCGTAGCTGCCATGTTCGCTACGAGCCTGTTATCATTATTCATCTACCATTGCTACCTGGTGGCACACAACAGAACCACGCTAGGTGAGTAGCCCTCCTCTTTTCATCCAAGGTGGTGGGACACAGGATAATATAATCCATATCTCCAACAATAAGAGGGCCCCATACGTCTGAGGGTGTACATGTTTCTGCGTGTAAGGTACTGAAGTTCGAACTAAAAATAAACAGCATGAGTGTGAATAAAACTGTATAACTGCAGCTAAAATTGCAGCCTATTAGTTTCTTATCGGTGATAAGGAAGAGCTGATTTTAACCACTCATGATCGCATCCGAGTAAGGAAATTATTTTAGAGCCCATGCACACACATTTCTCTTTGTTGTTTACTATTGACCTTATGAATTTAATTATTTACTATTGCAAGACTTGCTACCAACTAATAATAAAATCACTAATAAGTGTTATTATGTTATGATTTGTTATCACCCAATGTACAATATTGGTTGTAACTAACAACATCACTATAATGTTGAATACAAACTGTCAGGAACTGGCCTATTGTACTGGGCGGAACTAGTAGATACTTTCTCATTGGTTATTTCATGTGGAATCAGACAGTTGGGTCCAGTGACTCAGTGTGGAACTGGCACATCGGTTTAGGTTTTGCGCAGTAATCCTATTCAACTACGGTTTTGGGGGTCACCGTTTAGCTGTCCTTTTGGTTATCATACCCCTTCCACTTGTATTTTGTGGTTGTAGTCTTTAATCTATATCACCGAACTTGAATATGACCCCTTGTCACCATTGCAGAGGCATTCCGAGCACCAGTTTTCCCTTCTGGACCAGATAAGAACGGGTTCAGTCTTGGGAAATACAACAACTGCCAAGAGGTTTTCGGAGATCAGCGGCTCCTCTGGTTCGTTCCGGTTTTTACCAGGTGAGTTGAATTTTTTATTTATTTATTTTTTTATTTTTTTTAAATGCTCAGCCCGTTTCATGGAGAGTGGATGGTACAGGTGATAGGACCATCATGCGTTGAATTGAGAAATGCGTGGAGTAAGTATGGAAGTGCAGCTTGATTTATGGATCTCATAGCACACGATTACTTATGTTGGCCCTACAACTCAACCTCGTATATGCTGAGACGTAAGGATGGCCTCTTTGGTATTAAAGTGGTCCTTATCTTAGTTTTGTTCCAGTGAAATTGATGTACAAACAATAGATATAAAATATTTCACTCGTTGTTTATTGCTTATAAACACCCGCTTCTACCCTTTGAGGTCTGGACAGTAGTGCTAGGGAATGGTATTTTGTTGTGAGTGGCTTCGTTTTTCTTGGATGTTCGATGTGAATCTGTTTATTGACATAAATCCCCACCAGTGAATTTTTTCGGTTGTTCTTTGATGCTGCCATCCAAAGTTATTTGGTCAATACTCACCTAAAGTTCTACCAAAATGACGAAAAATCAGGTACCTATTCAGAAACCTCCGTCGTCCCTAGTTCCTAATTGTTGGTGCTTTATTCGTTGACAATACTGATTAAATTATATATAATTTTCATGGGAAAAGGGGAGGAATCGAAGTTGTTGCTCTTCAATTTACTTTCTCTCCACACTTGAGAAACAAAATACTTATTGAGTTCATTTTGCAGTATTCCTATAGAAATGAAAATATCGTGCTAGTTAATCTAGTAAAAACAAATATCTTACACTTTAGGACAAAAGTTTTATCAATATAGCCCTCTCAGGCCTCCTGAAAGCGTTGATGTGGGACGATTCTTTCAGTTAAGACAGCGTTAGTGTTCATTCAAAATGAATTGTTTGGAAATGCCGTTTAGTCATTCCTTGAGTCATCCACGGTATCGCTGATAATTAATGGCACAGTGAGGTGGTGCCGCTGGTAATGGTTGTTGCAGTTTTCCGTTTCGTAGTCTTATGAGCTTGGGTATTTACCTAAGATTTTCTCGAGTGTTTTGTCATAATGGATTGAAAACCATTACCATTACAAGAAATGATTGAGGTCACACACGCAAGAATAACAAAGATAAGCTTATTCTCGAAACTCAGTGTGAATAACACAAATCGCTCTCGCATGGAAGATGGAGAGATCTTGAAAACGGTTTCGGGGAGCTGTGATTCACAATTCTTCCCCAGAGTGGCGACCTGCGTTGCTTTAATTATCACAAGCCACATTCGCAGGGTCGCGTCAGTGGAACCCTGAGGTAGTACATCTCAAATACCGGTGTAATCTTTTCCCACCAATCTGCACTGCCACTCACATTTGGGGCCTTCCAAATCGTTCCTTATGGTGTAGTATATAGGTAGAAGAAAACGTTAGAGGTAAATTTCACACTCTTTTTCTGCCTAGACATTCCGACAAAGAAGAACTTATATGGTCAGTAAGTGTTAATTTCCGTTTTGAACAGAATTTGGCAAAAAAAATGGAATTTTTAACCCGCTCGCGAAAATTGCCCATTGTTGATAATTGTGGTAGCTTATGAAAGCCACCACGAACGAAGTCATCACTGAACATAACTCTCAGTATGAGAAACTAGATGAAGTGACGTTTCCAGAATATTATCATTAGTATTTTTCATGTTGGCATATAATTTTCAAGAAGCTATGACCGAGGTACCACATTTGGAAGGAGTGTCAAAGAACACCGGTAGTTTTTATTACATTTCAGTTGTTTTTTTTTTCCTTATTTTTAAATTTTAATTTTGATTTTCTTGATTTTTATTAATCAAAATAAAATGGTTACAAACCACGAGATTCAATGACAGGGTTCCTTCGGTGACTGTTTTAGTTTGGGTGATGGTGTTGTGTGGCCCGCCAAGTCAGATCATGAGGTGGACTCCCTTATCAGTAACAATCACCATCAGCGCGTCCAACAAGTGTAGTACTCTTTCCTACACCTAGGTTACCAATTTCTTGAACAGGATCCGCTTAATCCAGACGGTATATCCCCACCCTTGATGGACTGGGGTTTACTTACCATCGACTGGTTTAATTATTTTTTCTTTTCAATATTCACTTTTTTTTAAAAATAATCATGCCCTGTAAATTTGTTATGTTGTCGCTCTAGTTACTGACCGTTTATTCTTTAGTGATTACTGTGGTTGTATTTTAATTATTAAGGTAATAAAAACAATTCCATCCTTTTTATTATTCATTAATTTTATTTAATCGCATCATTTACAGCATTATGTAAGCTCCATAATCATTGTTGCGTATAATATTTATTCAGACAACGAAAGTGAGTAGTTAATAGTAAAGAAATAGCAACTCAACAAACGATACCTAAGAACATATTGAATAGGCTAGATCCTTTTTATTGACCCCCCCCCCCCCCCCCCCCCCAGTTGTGGTGTTCATTGAGGTATAATACAGTAAAATTATTTCTTTGAATGAGAATAGCTGAACACCAAATCATCAGGCCAACGTCAAAGAGATCAACGGCTTAACTCGAATGTAATGTAGAAGTGGGGGAAGGACATAATAAAGTGCTTGGTGGTCAGGAGAATGGTGAGCCGTGATGTTAAGCCTTTTTTCTATTGGATAATATTCAACTACAATTTCACTCCTCCCTCTTCCTTGTTCTCGTCTTGATAAATCATCAAGCAGGATTTCTAACTAATCCTCTGTCCAAGAAGGGTTGCCATCAGTTCTAATTTGCTAACTGATCCAAAATGTCTTGATTTTGAAATGAAATGGCCTGCATCCTTGTAAAGCGCTATCAGGTCTGGTGATTTCAAGCAGATGTCTCCGTCAATAGTTAGTTTTATGGAGCTCTGGTGTGCCTACATACAGTCACCCTTTTACTCGAGGTTAACTCACACTGTCCGTGCACAGACACAAGTGTACTTACAAACAACTCAGATCCAAATCTTAATTATAAAAATCAATTACGGGTGAATTTATACCTTTTCTCCACTTCACTGTTTCAATGAACGTGTGTGTTATCTTCGTTCCTAAGGGCTGCAAAAACTCTGATTGAATCATATTTCTTGACATTTTTGGCTGTCCAATCATCCCTGCTACAGTTGATTCGTGTTTGCGTAAATAATGAATAAAACAATTCTAGGTAGGTACTTCGTGTCAGTGGTATAATTACGGCCTACAGACCTGTCTCCTAGTGTTCAATAACTCTACCTCGTTTGATGACCAGTCAGGTATACATTTAACCCGAGCATTCTTCCTTGAATTGCTTTTAGACGAGGAATTGTTATAGAAATATCCAGAATATATGAGTGGAACAGTAATAAATTCAGGCCGGTCATTTCTTGACTAGGTACCTATAGCACTGTGTAGGATTTTTCTGAGACAAACTGTCGTGATTCGTGATCAATGGGTCCACAACCCTCTTTTGGTACCAAAAAAAAGTAGCAAAATTTATAGATATACCTCATTTTGCTCTTTGCCTTGGTATTGCAACGTTACACAATCATGCTGGTAGTGACAGAGCAACCTAAACTGGTTGCTAAGACAACAAGCTGGACTCAGTAGCCTTTAATGGGCAGTTGTCAAGAATTCTGTTTGCATTTCTTCCCTAGTAGTTTTATAATGTGAGATAGAGGATAATTGGGCTGAATTGGAAAAATGAACCTCTTTCATATTTTGAGAGACTTCAAAATTGATATTTCAAAAAAGAGGCGAGGACATGGGAATATTGCAACATTGCCTGTGGCGTTTAACGGATATAGGCTCTGATTTGCTGGCTGGCAGCAGATGGAAAATGTCCAACTTTCTCTAATTCGTATTGGAAGATGATTATAAAATCACTACCAAACGTTTTCAACATGGATACTTACATGATAATTTATTGCCCATTGAGGTGACACAGAGGTTTATCGTTGACACAATGGCAACCCAATCTGCGACTCCCTGAAAGTCGATCCGTCCATTGGACTTGTCCTGTTGTACTAATTCTTGTTAACTTCCTCCACCACTGTACTATACCTCCCTGTCACCGCGACACCAAATGTGGCTTGAATCTTTCATATTCCTAACTCGCACCCTTACTTCACTAGCCATGGCAGCCGTTCTCTAATGCCTGTTCAAGTTCAAGTCTGTCTAGTTCTAACAGATGGTCGTTCAACTAAGTGGTAGGAGGACCATAGTGATTTGAATTACTCACGTACTACCTACTGTATACGATCTGTAGTGTGGTACCGTAACATCTCTCAAATCCTGCTTATCATAACTCAAATTTTACTTCGAAATTATCCCTCTTCCTTCTAATCTAGGGACACGGGAGTGTCCCGCCCTCCAAGAAAACCGAAAACCTCCATCTTATTTACACTCAGCCCCTCAATTAATACACTAGGTATTGCTGTGAGTAGGTATTTATAGTCATTTGTTTCTTTGACCGTATTAATTAATTCATATTTATAACTCCTGTTTTGTGATCGTTTAAATTGATTAAGTATTTCATGAACCTAAATTTCCCATGGATTTTGTCACTAAACACCAATACTTATACTTCTTGAAAGTTACCAGCCCTCTGACATCGCTATTTCATAATATCTCCTGTAGTAAATCGAGCACGTGTATGTTTTATTTCAAGTAGGTACCTACCTATTTTGTTTTACCTACCTTCTACTCATCTATTTGATCAACAGTAGGGTTATATGAAATTTACTAAGAGTCATCTGAAATGTTCACAGATCTATCTAGCATAATCACATCTTCCAACGCGATATCACTGTGACTATATTTACGACGCATATTCTCCTTAATATCGTACACCATTTGCAAAATGTGATCGGTTTTGACTGAATTGATACCAAATAATACCACATCACATTTTGAAGTTCCGTTATTATTATTTATTTTTTCACAAGGCTTAGGTTCAGTTTGTAAGCAGTGGAGGCAGATAACCATTTCAATCTAATGTACTTCAAAATATTATATTTATATTATATATACTATTATTTGTGGCTTTCATTAAATTCCTGTTTGGGGGTATCAAGCAATAATGACATGTTTGTTGTATTTTTTGCCTTATTTTTGATTTTCTTTTATAATAAATTTTTTTACAAATAAATTTACAGTTTGAATATGAATTTTTGTTAATTTGCTTATAATTGTACCTTATTTTGAAGAACCTTGATATGTGGAGTATTGGATTAGCTATGCGTATATGCCCAAGAGGTCAGTAAGACTAAATAGCAGAACCGTGGCAATATCATTTTCGAGGTCAGTGGGACTACATAATGGAACCGTGGTGGTATGACTTGTAGCTGACAACGCTAGTGGTCTCGAGTGGAACATTACGATGACAAATTGAAACAAAAGTTATACCAGAGAAGTTATTTGGATTTGTATAATAAGTTGGTTTCTAAAGAAGGCAACGCTTAAATGTTTGTTGATTTGACAGATCATTCATATGTTATTATTATTATTATCATTATTATTAAGGAAATTATCTTTATAGGCTTGGGAAAGATGGATCTGGTCAAAGAAGTTAGATACGAGCATTGGCGTGATAAGTGGCATAAAAAACTGAAATATCCTTTTTTAATATACGTACCTATTTTTTTAAATATATGTATATTTTGGTTTAAATTGTGCGTATATATATTCTGTGTATTCGCTCAGCAAAAATTTTTTTGAGCACCTCGAATTTTTTCTTTTACGTTTCAAGGTGCGTATATTCCAAAACCGCTGAAAAGTCCTAGTCACCTGGGTTCATTAATCTCGACTGAATACGGCACGATCGGGACCTCAGTGAATAGACCCACAAAGCTAATTTGTCTAAACTCGAATATTAGGTTGCTGTTTTTGAAAAATTACTTTCGATCAGGGAAAGTGTCACTGAATTGTCTTGATTCACCTGTCCGAAACTTTGCAGCCCGATCGGAATAAACCCAAGGGTGTTATTGATGTAAAAATCATTTTTTAGGGCGAGGAGACCGAATATGAAGTCTATTTAGGCCAACGAGCGGAAGATTGAGGTTCCAACAAAGTTCCAGCCTTAAATTTACCTTAAATTTTGTTCTAAAATCGTCGTTCTTTCGCACACAGGCTCCATTTGGGTCCTAGTTGTGCTCCGAAGCTCGGCAGCCCGATCAGAATACACATAGGGGTGTTACAGGTGAAAAATGGGTGTAAAATAAGGGTTTTCGGGGGTTTTAGTGAAAACTAGCTTGTGAGGTATCGTTTTCCATGTTTTAAATTGATCTCGAACTTGGAAATTTTAGAGACCACCCGGAGCATTGTACGCCCAGCCGTTCGTTTGCACCGAAAAGCTTCGTCAACATGATAGTGAATGAAATACATGCAGCCCAGACATCGTTGCTAGGGAACACCTGATTATAATCACGCTGGGCTGAATGAAACCGAGTTGGTTGTTATTTTGGATTTTGTTGGTAGGTACTTTCGTAACTTGAACAAACGGTATGCTTCATGAATAACAACAAATCAACGATACTTGAATCCACCGAGTATTTATGTAATTGTCTACTACTCGATTTTGGACTTCCCTGGGGGTAGCTCGGGGGGTAGGTATTGACCAAAGAAAACAGTGATCTACACAGAAGGGGCATCTATAGGTAAATAGTAAACGTTTGTGTAATAATTTGCAGCGTTTGTAAGAATAAATGGTTGTGACGTGCTCGTATACATCCCTTCATAATCTTCTATCTCTAAATCTATTTGAATCAGGCTTCAGAGGGCTATGCCCTTGGCTGTTTGCAAAGTTACCCAAATATGGGTATTTTGCATATTTTGAAATACAATTTTGATGAAATTCCAGGGTCTAAGAGCAATGACTCTCTAAAACCTGACGCATCTTGTACTGACAAGCTGATACCATGACGTTTCTGTTCATAGATGAACCATCATTATTGAGAATAGGTATTCTACCAGTTATTGTTCTTAGAAAATTCAGGACCTCTACCTATATCTAGTTATGTGAGAGATGGGAAGAGAAACGTCACTCTTCCCATCCCCAACTCTTAGGAAGTTTATTGAACATGAATAATTTTTATTATTTATCCCCCCCCCCCTTCCCACCATTGATTTCACGTGGGGGCCAACCTCAACAACAAGACGGGCCCACACTGAACGATTACTTTTGAACCTCTGACGGTTTCGACCCCATCTCACACAAATATAAATGCTGTATTTCAGCTTCTTTAGAATGACATCTCCTCTCGCCGTAGTTGTCCTATCAGCAGGTCTCATGACCAGTTACCAATACCTCACGCCCATTGAGGCTTACCGAGATCTACTGAGAAACATTTTTAAACGTGCTAAATGCCTGCAAACCACGCTGAGATTCTCGGCTATCTTTTCCAGCAGAGGCTTCTATCCGGGGAAGAGGTAATTGTAGGGGATATGCCTGATCGCCTGTTGCATTATGTATAACATAATAATGTGTATTTTATGTAACACAAAAAATGTCTGTTTTTTCCCCATGTACAATAGCGGTACCTATATCTTATTGGAATGCGTGTTTTTACATCTACGATCCATTTTCATGACGTTTCATTCTTCTATTTAAATTTGAAGCTAGGTTCACATGGACTAAAATTACGACAGCAGTATGTAACCTGTGGACGTAATCTTAACCTTCTCCCACGCTAAATCTTAGGCCACCATTGGACCTAAATTTTCAGAATTCTGTTCATGTCTTCCTGCATTTTGGGGCAGTACAAAAGAAGCCAACACAAGATCATTGAAAAACGTACGAATCAACCAGGGAAGTCGAATTCCAACGTGGCAAACCAATTGTGTGCATAGTGGTCGCTAGGCAAATCGGCAAGATTCAGAATGTGGCATATTTCTGAAAACGTTCATAATATTATTTTCCCTGCCAGTCTTGTTTGTATTGGCTAATAGGACTGCTTCACTATGTGAACTTAGCTTTGTAACACCTGAGGATGATTTCTTTGTAAAGACATGGAAATGCGAGTTTCTTAGTTGAGCAGGTTAGCTGGGAATCATATCCGGTGGTGTTGTTGCAGTTTGGGCGATGGGATACATTTCCCACAAAGAGCCTTTGCCGAGGACACGGAGCGTCTCCTTGGCTCCTCCCGCCAGTGGGACGATGAAGAGTGGGGACCCCAACAGTCATAAGATCGCCTTTGTGATTCCTTCTCAGAGGGTATGCTCTAATGAATTATCGTATCATTCCAGTTGAGGATGAGAAACTATGCGTTAGGTTCTTGAAGAGCCACTTCAAATTTGAGTCCACAGAACATTTCCGCAGGTGTACCCAGACTAGGTGAGATACGTGCTATATGCCCTTCTCTATATGCCCATCAAGTACAAAATCATTATTACTGTTCTTCCTTCTGCTCCTTTGATTAATGAAAAATGCAAGGACAAAAGTCTCTAAGCTGAGGGCTTCCACTGATTGTTACCATGTTTTATCATGTTATATAACATCACCAAGGCCTTTCGTTGTAGTTTCTCTTTCTTCTATTTTGGATTGCCATGTCTAGTGAAACATGAATCTTTGACCAGCGTGCAGGCAGATGCTTCCTACCTGCCAATGGACAGCAGCTAATACCTTCTAGTGCACCCTTTTGTATTATGTGTATCCATTTCCCAAATCCAACTGATAGAACGTGGTGTTGTTGCTTCACCATTGTCACTAAAAATGCTCCGCACTAAACTTCTGCCTTGAAATATTTTATAATTTTAGTTATTTTCATTCATTGTTACTCCTACCTATGTTGAAATGCAGTGTGATGTGTAATGAAAGTGCAATGAGCCAAATTGGCGGATGTGAAAGCCGTTCAGTAAAAATTTCTCATCCAGAAATTATCTGGGATCCAATTGTTGTAAGAACTAATATTCAACTGAGAGGTTTTGGACATACTGACTTCTCACCAATCGAATTATTGCGTTTTGTTTCTGAAGCCTTATTAATGTTCATTCCTAGTCATTTTGATATTAACGGTACCTATTACGTTGATTTTTATTTTTTATACTGACAGATTTTCGTCCAATTGAATGCATCATTCAATTGGTAAAACGTAAAGGTAAAACGTAAAGGTAAAAGGTAAAGGTTCTTGTTGAATCTGGGTTATATAGCTCCCTGTCCATGTAGCCCTTTGAATGTGTCTGATACTTTCTTGTGAGTGAAATCTTGAATTGTGGAAAGGTATCTAATGAAATGGAGCTAAAACGACTGTCCGTTGTCGGAAATCGGCTCTACAAACGCAGTTTGAGCTGCACTCCGAGGCTTAATAATATGTACTTTGAGATGTTTATCAGTATAGTGTATTATTCATAATATGACACTCGAAATCGGTATAAACACAATGCGGACTATATAGTTAACTTTGTAATAAGGAATTCCCATCAATTTTGATATCATGTTTTGGACGTAAGCAACCAGTGGAGTAGGTATTTCTGTTGAGTTCTTCTCGTAATTTTTTTGTCAGTTACGATTCTTGATTTATTCATCTTTGTTGGTAGGTGCTTATTAAGAGGATCCATGAGGGCTATTTGTACTTGAAAACATTAAATTCCTACTAATGAGGAGGACTAAGGTTGTTCCAAGTATCCAGTAAGCAGGTAGGTACTTACTACCTACATGGGATTTCTTGCTCAGTTCTTCCAACGAAGGAGTTACTCTTAGTTTATTACGTAGGTATTTAACTCTGAAATTGTTGATCACATTTTCATTTCGTAATTTAATGAAGAAAGTCAAATATTGTTGGGAATTCCTTGTTCTATGCAGTGTTGGTGTCAGACGTGTGAGAGACATCGGTAGATTCTTGTGGGAAGCGTTTTTCTCCAGGCTGCTTGGGGCTGTGATTTTTATATTTTTACAAAAGTACCTGTTATGGCATGTAATCACTTGACTTTTGCGTTGAAATTTTCTTGTATAATTGAAGTAAATACTTACTATAAATGAAAATATATAGTTATGTTAGCAATAAGAAACTATTTTACGTAATAGTTATCGTACCTGTATGAGTTAATTTTTAGGTAGTTATTGTGTCGTCTGTACTGCCATTGCAATCTATCTCAAGTCGGATTATGTGCTTAAATCACTTATTTTTAATTTGATCACAAAAAATGTTTTATTAGATACTCGTTTTATCTCAAGTATTACTTACTTCAAATTGTCTTAATAATATTTAGAACGATTTTCATACGATAATATTTATATTTCAGTGTCTATTCTTTAGTATTGCAATGGGTCGATCCCTGTGCTGTCCTTCATTCGTTTTACTTTTATTCATAATATTATTTCAGTATTTAGTTTATATGTGAAAATAATATTCTACAACCAATTTTCAAAAACTTTCGCTTTTATTTGTGTTACTGCTGGTACAGCTATCGTTGTATGTGATGTAGGCTTAGTGAACATGGACCAAGATTTGATAAGGAGCGTTGCGCAATGCTTACCCATGTATTATCATTCTTGCATCTAGTCGTGTTTAACTAGGTTCACCGTGATTTTTTTACTGTATTTTCTGTAACCGGTCAGCGTAATGGTCAATTTCCCCGTCTCATCCCATCCCTTTTGCTTCCCTAACATCATTTCATCGTATGTTACATTTTTCAAGGGTGAAATAATATCTCAGGAAATAGTTTGGCGAACTTCAAATTGAACCACATCTGCCTCCCTCCTGCCAACACGTCAACTACCTACGTAGTTTTCCATGGGTAAACCGGCAAACGCCGGAATCGGAGGTCTTGATGTTCAAATGCCTCCTAAATCCATTCATTATCCGCCAATCAAATTATTTTTTTCGTTCGTCCGCCTATGAAGAACGGTGCACAAATTGCTTATTGTAACCACCTGTTATAATACACATAGGAACCCCTACTGAAATACTTCAAGTTACCTTCCTTTCTCACATCACTACATTTAATTTATAATTTGGTGGTTTTATACCTAGTTAGTCTTTCAGTTGTAATTTTTTTGTGAATCTTTGGTGTGTGCCTACCTCTTTTCAATAATACTTGACCGATCCAACTATATTTCGGCACTGGATTCAATGTCGGAAAACTTCAGTGTAGGAACCTAATTTAAAAGCAATATAATCTTTGTGTTCCTCAAACATGGAAGTGTTATAGGAACATGATTCGTTTACAAACTTCTCTATGATGTGGGGAATCAGGTACCGAGGCAGTTTCTTAGTACGTTTTAGGGTTCCATATAAAAAGGCTGACGGCAAACATTTTCTAACAAACCGTTCAAACATTTGCCAACTCAATCACAATCGATTCGGATCTAAGCCATCGATTTCCGCCAGGGGTCTTCACAATGGGAACAATACAAAAGAAAAAAAAAGCTGATTCGACCGCCCTTGCTCTACATAGCAAAAGGGAACGTTTCCAAGTGCAGTACCCGAAAGTTGTTATCTGAGCTTGCACCTTCCGAAGTGCTGGGTGCATTTATGGGTGTGGTGAGTAGGAAATATCTTTTCGTTTTACAGTATTCCCATACCTGTATTATACACTCATTTGCACACCTACATGTACACTCATTAGTACGTATTCGTAAAGCTATTTTTTTTTAAATGCATTTTATAGCTGCGCATTCATAGCTGTCTGCCTATTGAATAGGTAAGATCTAAAAATACCCGGAATTACCGTTGATTTTATTCTATCGATTCCCCTTCTCTGTTTTTCCAATCTTTACATCTTCGAACCCCCAAAAACGCACTTTTCAAAGGGTTTAAAATATGTAGATACGAGATACCTGCTTAAGTCGGTTATTAGGAATTTACATTAATTTTTCTATTTGAACTTGGAAAAAATGCTGAAAAACTAACTTGGCTGACAAACCTGGTCCTGAAAATGTCTCATGTTTTCATGTAAGTGGCAATAGTAGTTAATTAGGTACGAGTTGTGCCGCTAGAGATAATTAGTTTAGATAATGTCACATTACATCAATATCAATTGTGGCAACTGTCACATGTAGACAGAAAGGGGATTTTGGGGCCGTATCTACATTTATATGAAGGTGACCGGTGGTGGGGGGGGGGGGTGAAAGGTGTGATATATTATCCTTCTTCCTGATTGCCTCGTCTTTCCCTAGCACCAATATATTAAACACCTTTCTTCCCTGTTTCATTGACTACTACTCTTTGAGGATTGGATAATTATTGTCAAAACAGCAAAACCGAAAAAATGTATATCACCCTTTTCCTCCCTGGTCTTTTTGTATGTTGAATGTTCATCCTGAATTTTGACTGGGGCAGCCTACCTACATGACTGTCTGGGTGTTGGTCTTGCAGTTGGTGTCGTAGATACATTCGAAGTACTACCTACCAAGGAAGAAGGAAGTAGTTCCAAACATTTTGCAACAAGTAGGCACCTCATTCGTTTCAATAATCACTTCTGGGATTATCGTTGATAAAGTAACTATCGTGCTTACTATTTTCACACAAATACCTGAATCCAAATTTTTGTTATTCGCATAATTTGTGAAAATTGTCTTGGTATCAATGAGGGTAAACTGTTTCGAAGAGCGCATGAGGCCTTATCGCTGTACCTACCGACGAATTTTGTAATACTGGTGTAATTTACCTATATCTGATGAAAATGAAATGAAAGCAAGTGAAATGGGAGAGTACCTAGTCTTTTTGTAGAATTTGTAATATCTGCATAACATAATAGGTACCCGGCAACCCGTTCGTCCTTAGGATTTTTTGTGTCGTGGTGTTTAAATTTAGTTATGGATGTTTTTAGACAACACTACCAAATTTTTCATCCGAAAAATGAATAAAGAATCATTTATTTTATATTGTGCAAGTCCTTGACCTTTTCTTTTTCTGACAAAACTGTGTACCAAAAACGATGCGGAATAAGAAAAAAAATTAACCTTCAGTTTACCCCCAGTCGAAGCTTTCCATTCAAATTCTGAGCATTATCAGGTACATAACTCACATAAACACGGGTGTTTACACCGTTATAGCTGAGGATACTCAGAATTTGAGTGAAACGCGTCGTGCTAGATATAAATGGGTGGTAAACTGAAGATTACTTTTTGTCTTATTATTCCACTTCGTACGATGGCTTACTACAAAAGGTGCCCAATTGAATGCGACGAATTTTGTACCAAATTTCAGGTCGTTCGGTGTATTGGTCCCTGGGTATATAGTGACTAATGGCCAAAATGACGTGTTGTTTTTAGAAGTATAGATCAACTTGGTTTACTTGGTTAATTTACCACATCTAAGCACAATAGGTAGGTAACTAATTAGGTACCTACCTAATTTTATTTTGCATCGAGCCATAGCAGCGAAATGAAGAAGCAAGACACGTTTCTCCCTGCTAACTGTAGGATTTAACTGCAGGGCTTCTACCTAGTCCTGCATAGGATTGGGGGGGGGGGGGGGGGGGCTACCTGTTAAAGTATTCAATCTTCAGTGTTAGCGAAAAATCCTTCCGGGATTGAAATGGGTTGGTTAAAATTGGTCTTAGTGCCTACTTAGGTACTTCTCAGATTCTCAGTTTTTCAAAATTGAATTTTGTTCCATTCTTTTGGTGTCAGATGTTCCACGTTTTATTAAGTACAGCTTTATTAAGTTACACAAAACATGGAACCCTCGATGGTCCACAAAATTGTAGGGGAAATTGTTGTTACCCAGGACTCGATTAGGAGTAGGTTCTACCTTCTGTCACAGTTGCTGAGAAAAGAGCGCTAAACCTACTAAGGTAGATATGGCATAAGAGCTATAGGATATGATGTGGAACGTTTCGTTCCAGTTTGGATGTACCTACCTACTATTTATTCCTTAACCTAAAGGTGCCTACCTATTTATACACCACTATTAAGGTATAATCGGTAGGACGCATTCAACAGGGTGGCCTTATGCCAAATTTGAGGCTTAAGAGGAATAAATCAGCCATTTTCACTCAGTAAGGGCATAAAACAGCCCTGATTGCAGTCATTTATGAAAAACGGTTTTTCCCTCCTACCTATTGGCGGTCACGTATGAAACTACACACTGCCACTCCTGAAAAAATAATCTTGTATTGGGAGTTTAGACACGGTTATAGGTACACTTCCGACTACCTACAACTATTATTGAAATATGTGGCTGCCTAGACTGTTCCCGATTCATACGAGAGTTACCTTCGACTGTTCCTTCTAAAATTATAATTTTATTCTAGTATAATACTTGAAGGGTTATTGAGGAGAAAGGGTGTAAGCTATTCAACCTCAGATTGGAACAGACCAGTGAGAGAGAAAATCAGTTAACTTTTTTCGAACCTCGAACTGGATGACACTTTGTTCACCTACGTTCTATTAAAACTGAAGACGCTAATTTTGAACATTCGGTACTCGCGGAATCTCTCTAGGATACAAAATGCCTCCAAATTGTGGAAACTGCCCGTTAGCTCTTCTTTTATAATAATTAATTTGATATGCCCAATTATTTTATTATTATAATTATTTTTATAATTTTTATAGTTACCTGTATTCGCAATTTCTAGCTAATGATGGTAGAGCCACTCTTCTAAAATTGTAATAATACACTTCTACGAGTAAAAACGTATTCCCCAAGTTGGAACATTCATAATAGGTAGGTACGTACTTACCGAAGTTTCTACCGAGGAGGTGAAGTAGGTAAGTCTCACAAATTCTGATTTCTTTGTACTTTCCTCTTACTTCATACCTAGTTCTCAGCCTGCCATAATATATTACTTTAAACCCAGCGAATAAGCACAAACATACAACTACATCTAATAACCCCCAAAATACCTTTTGGCTTTCTTGCTACACCAAAGTGTGGTAGGGAGGTTCTGTGTAAATGTCTACCTTCAGCGGAAGTCGTATGTAGGTAGGTATTCGTATACAGAAATTCCAAGTAGGCAGCTTTGCTTTGGGAAATGAAGTACCTACCTCCAGGAACAATCTCTCTTTTCTTCTTCCATGGCTTATCCTGATAACCAACCACTTAATCAGGTCATGGCAGCTGCAGTCAGTGTAGAACTGCAATAGGAAGAAGACCTGTGTTTTCGTGGCTCATGTCATCACTCTATTTTCTCATCCGTTGATTCATATCGCCGTTCTCTCGTCACTCCAGTGAGCTCACATCTAAAAATACCCATTTCCGAGCTACTCACGAAGTCAACCAATTCGTTAGCTGACGTCCCCCTTCGAGGATCCCTCTTATTCCACGATGTCCAGCCAGCAGTATTACCCGTTCAAAGTAAGTGAAATCTCCTCATCGCACACCATCCGTTCAACTAGTATTCCAAGACCATCGCTTCTCACATCTATTTTCTGGCATTCTGTTGACTGTACTGTCAAAAATCTTGAGTACTAATCGTGTCAATTGTTCTAAATTAATCATTACTTCTTATCAGTAACCTCCGATATCGATCTCGTCAGCCAGTTGGTGACTAAGAACACTTGTTGATCGCGACGATTCAACTCAGTATTTACGCCCTAGAATCATGCTCAAGCCCGTAACTAAGTTGAAGGTAAGCTCTTTGAAGCAGAGCCTGAAGTTAGCTACACCCACATCAGAGATGATTAACTTTCAATAACTACATAATTACCTAACGCAAAGGGCACCCTGCCTGTAATCATTTCATTCACCACAATGTAACATTTTTTGAGACGCCACACTTGTTTGACCTAACGATCGGTGACTACACCTCTTTTGCAGCATATTACACCGGAAATTGAGAAGCGTGCATGTCTGGTGCTTTTTTTCTTGGATTATCTATACCTTTTAAATTGTTCTGCATATACCAACCTGTACGACCCCCAATCGTGCACTGGATTATAAATTGCTTTACATTGTCAATTTACCTAAATTTGTGAGCCTCTTGTTCATTTATCTCGCTTGCCCTCATAGCCATTGTTGCCTCATACAAACGAGTTAATCTCGTGTAAACCCCATCTTTCTCGAGCTCTCGACGTCCATTATTGACTTTCTTTCGGGACCAGTGCTCACGCAATGGGGAGCCCTAATACCTATTATACTTATTAGGAACATACCCTGCGCGGAGGGATGAAGGTAAACCTGTTCGATTCGTAACGGTATCGTTATCTCCTAGCTCATTCGGGTGAATCTTCCTAATGGCAATTCCAGGAATGTTGTTGTCACGGTTTAGATACTAAACTTCTCCACATTTTTAGGATCGGTACTTACCCACCCAGTTTTGAGGCCCGAACTGAAATCACACACATTTAAAGAACATAACGTAGTGTTCAAAATTATATTTCGGGACGCTATGAGAGAACTTTAAACGTCAATAGGAACTCTGATTCTTGTGAAAAAGCAGGCTTAAGTAACATTAAAAAGTAATCTTACCAATTTTCGTTTATTGGTAAGTATAATTTGCTCATTGGCTTTTACGTCATCTCGAGGTACTTTTTAAATTACTTCTGATGTGAAAGTTAGCTAACTTCCATCCCACAACACACCGTACCTAGCTAAGGCTAGTACCTACGCTGGAGTACGGTGGTGTTTCCCCTGGAGTCAAACATTTGAGCTAGGGGAGTCAAACATTTCTGTGATCATTATTCTTGTCATAAAGCGAATGACTCCATTGTCTGTTGGTTACTAACTTTCTGACGAGGAACAATGACCTTGACTCACCTATTTCCGACCCACTTTATGAAGACGCTCATCATGTACCTACCTACCTGTAGCATCCGATTTCACACCAGTTCAGGTTGTGTTTTCAGGGAACTTGACTTCTGTTACAGATGAACTGATGATCAGGTAACAAGTAGGTTAGCTTCTTGGGGTGCTATCTCCATTCCAACCCTGGACGCTTACAACTGCTAAGATACTGGAAATAATCTGTTAGGTAGACATTTTCCAGTGTCTATACCACTGGTAGGGTCAGTTGCTTAACCCTGGTGTTCGTAATTACCTCCGATACTGTAAGGTAATTATGAACACCTTTGTTTAGGTAGAGTATTTACACACACAAAAAAAAATAGAGAAAAGTTCGTCGTGCAGCATGGCTTTAAGAGCGAATTTTCAAAGAAATATTCTTGCTAGCCGTACCACTTCTCGTAAAATGTATAATTTTGTCGTGATTTTTAGCCTACTTCTACTCTTATAAAGTCAAATTTGAGCCACTTCTGAGAAAAATATTTTCATAATCGAAATAGTCCCTCTTTCTGTCGTGAACCACCATCCCACGCAAAGTCAGGTGAATTAATATTGATTTAAGCCCGTAATACCAATTTTTGGCCCCCAAAAGTCCGAATTTGACACCTATTCATGCATGAAAAACATCTGAAATGGTATATTGCCGCGATTTTAGCAGTTTTTACCGATTTTTGACCCCTGTGTTCATCTTCGAACTCGTCCTTTTGTTTGGCAATACGAACATTTTGGCGAAACTTAGAATTTTTCATCATGCACCCTAGGGCCAGATATCGCCTGGAGTGACACATAAATACGAGTGAATATATATATATGTATATATATATATGTGATGAATTTAGAATTTTCATCACGGCGGTGTGGAAGGAAGGTGAGTGAGTGAATTTAGGTAAAGGAGGAAAAGTCGCAGGCGGCTGTAGTCAACCGAACATCTACGACTTTGGAGGAGAGAGAGGTGGATGAGGGAATTTCACCTAGGCGGCTGTAGTCAACCGTTCATCTAGGTGAAGGAGAGGAAAGGAGAGGTCCCTTGTCTAGGCGGCTGTATTCAACCGATCATCTAGACAAGGAGGAGGAGAGAGGAGGTGAAATTCTCAGGCGGCTGTAGTCAACCGATCATCTGAGAGGGAAGGTAAGAGAGAGAAGAGAGAGCTGGTTAGAGGAAGTGTCGAATGAAGCTTGAGCGCCAGGATCCGGGGTTTTATAGTACTTGGGGGCCTCTCCCTCCAGCTCCTTGCAGGGAGCTGGTAGTGGGGCCCCAGGTTGAGTAACCCTGGGTTCTGTCGCCTGTCCCCACTCATATCTTTATTTACGGAGCTTTAGTTTGGCGTTTGGATATTGGTGAGAACTTAATATGATAGGAGTGTTCCCGGGAGGGACTCACGACAGAGGTCCCCCCAGTTTGAACCAATATTGGTGCTGAAGGCGCAAGATGACAGGAGCTGAGGGCTACGGCAAACAAGAGGTGGTCGCTGAAGGCGCAAGGTGACAGGAGCTGAGGGCTACGGCAAACAAGAGGTGGTGCTGAAGGCGCAAGGTGACAGGAGCTGAGGGCCGATGCAAACAAGTGTGTGAGCTGAAGGCGGATCTTAAGTCTAAGAGTAACACGGTAGTATAAGAGAGTAGTATAACATGGTAGTAGAAGGCGGATCTTAAGTCTAGGAGTAACATAGTAGTATAAGAGAGGATTAAGATGGTAGTATGAGAGAGGATTAACATGGTAAGTATATAACATGGTGATAAGTTACAGGGGGTATTTACAAAAGATGAGTATTTACATGGAGTGTGATATATGACAGAGAGGATTAACATGGTATTTACAAAAGATGAGTATTTACATGGAGTATGGGCAGAAGATGAAGGAGTAGTGATGAGTTGATGGATATGTACAAAGTTTGGTCAAGATCCGTAAACATTTGGCGTTTACGGAAGTGATCGGCAAGGGCGAGATGAGGATGATTGACAATATTTACAAGAATTACAGCGGTTACAATATTTACAAGAATTACAGGATTTATAATATTTGCGATATTTACAACATCCGTGCAAATGTAGGGGAGAAATTGGAACGGGGTGTTGGAAAACCGCCGATTCCTGGGTGTGTGTTGGGTGTGGTGAGTGACAGTGTGTGTGTGAGTGTGGTGTGTGGGGGTGGCGGTTGCTCCGAGCTCGTGGCGAGGCGGGCACGGCGGAGCTCCGAGTTCCGGTACAGTGCGAGTGGATTAAGAAGACACTTGCACTGTTCCGGAATCTCAAGGCCCCGCCGTGATTGCTCAGAGCGGGGCGGGGGATTCGGCCGCCGGGACGTGGGGAATGTGGGGACGCTCCCTCCGTCCGTTTCGCCGCCCGGGCCGTTTCGCCCCGGCGGAGGCTATTTTGGATATCCCCGGCGATGGAGGGGGGGGAGGTGTTGTTTGAAGGGGTGAAGGAGAGATGGGGGGGTCGAAAATCGAGAATGGGGGGGGCGTTAAAATTGGGGGGTCGGAATTTTCGGGGGGGTCGGTGATTTGAACGGGGGGTGGTTGGTTGAAATTTATGGGGGGAATGATGATTTGAACGGGGGGTGGGGGGGGCATGAGTTCCGCGAGGCGGAACTCGCGAAGGATGGAGGTCATCAAAGGGTCTGTGGGGGAGTAGGGAGGGTGTACCCCCGTGGCTTGGGCTGTGCGAAATTCGCACAGAATTTTCCACTGGGGGTACTTCCATCGCCGGGGCCGGGGAGGTAGTCCGGAGATCCTTTGCGGGACGAACGAAAGCGGTGTAGTCGGCCCGGGCGAAGGGGGTAGGGGGGAGAGCGGGTCCGGGACGAAAACGTCCCGGAGAATCGCCGCCATTTCCGGATCCGAATCGAAATCCGGAAACGGCGACGGAGGTGACTGGTGCATTGGGAAGAGGTGCGACATCGCGAACGGACGGTGGGAGACTGATAGTGTTAGGGGGTTGGGTTAGCACAGGTGCGGGCTTACACCTGGCTAACGGGACTGTATGTGGTTTGCCGTCAATTAACAGGGTTGCGGTGGTGTGTGTTGTGCGAATGACTTGAAAGGGCCCGGCATAAAGTGGTTGGAAAGTTTTATGGATGCCGGGCTCTTTCAGGTACATGTGTGTGGTGGTGAAAAATCGTTTGGGATAAGTGGTGTCGTTTGTCGGTGTTGTTGAGTGTAGCGGTTCCCTGTTAATCGACGGTGTGTGGCTTGGGGTGAAAATGTCGGCCGGTAAACGTAGTGGGTCTTTAAATGCATTTTGCGCGGGGCTAGTTTGGTCTGATGGACGGGCGGATGTTCGAAGGCTGAGCAAAATGTAGGGAAGGGACTTTGTCCAGGAAGGGGAATTGGTTGATGTAGAAATGGCCTGTTTTAGGACCGAGTGCCACCGCTCTATTTTCCCGTTGGATTGGGGATGGTACGGGGTAGTGTGGATTTTTTGGATGCCGAGGGAACGTAGTAAATCGGAAAAGTGGGCGGATGTGAACTGCCTCCCTTGATCGACCGTGATTGTGCGCGGACAACCGTAACGGCTGACCCATTGAGCGAGGAAAGCCGTCGCGACGGCGTCCGCGGTGATGTGGGCGAGCGGGATACACTCTACCCAGTTGGTGGCACGGTCGATCATCGTGAGGCAGTATTTCTTCCCCTCGGATGGGGGAAGGGGGCCCACTAAGTCCAGATGTACGTGTTCCCACGGGAGGGAGTCGGGAATGGTTTGAGGGGGGACATGGGGGTGGGCCGAGACCTTAAACCGCTGGCACTTCTGGCACCCCAGAACCCAGTTACGAATATCTGTATTCATGTGGGGCCAGAAGTACCGCGTCTTGATGAGGTCCCGGCTCGCCCGAATGCCAGGATGGTGAAGAGAATGGTAATGGAGGAACAACTGCCGCCTCAACTCTGGTTGGACGTACGGGCGCGGTGAATCGGCCGTCACGTCGCACCAGAGGTCGAGGGGAGGCAGTTGTTCCAATTTGGATGCGGAAATAAGGTTGGAAAGGGCGGGGTCAGAGGTTGGATCTTGTTTGGTTTTGAGGGAGTGTGGGGAGGGAAATGGCAGCAACTCCGCCACCGGCGCGGGGATAGGGGTGGGTCGGGAGAGCGCGTCCGCCACGCAGTTGTCAGCCCCCGGCAAGTATCGGATATCGGACGTGAACTGTCCGATAAACTCGAGTTGCCGGAGGCGACGCGGGGAGGCGGATTTGCGGTTCTGAAGGAGGGCGTGGGTGAGGGGCTTGTGATCGGTGACGACAGAGAACTGCCTGCCCTCCACGAAGTCACGAAAGTGCTTGATGGCTTCGTGGATGGCGAGGAGTTCTCTGTCGAACGTGGAGTAATTTTTCTGGGTGGGGGATAGTGTTTTAGAGAAGAAACCTAGGGGTTGGGGGGTGGCGCCGGTGTGTTGATGGAGCACTGCCCCGATGGCCCAATCGGACGCATCGGTGGTGATGGATAGGGGGGCGTGGGGATCGGGATGGGCCAATAGAGCGGCGTCTACTAGGTCCTGTTTGCAAATTTTGAAGGCGGAGATGAGTTGGGGGGTCCAGGTGATGGGGCGGTTGTCATTTTTTTTGGAGGGTTGGGGGATGGCGTGTATGAGTGGTTGTTGATGTTGTGCTGCGTGTTTTATGTGTCTGCGGTAAAAGTTTAACATACCCAGGAAGCGGCGGAGTTCCGTCACCGTGCGGGGCTGCGGGAAGTCACTAATTGCGTGGACCTTGTCCGAGAGGGGTTTGATGCCCTCGGACGAAACTTGGTGGCCGAGGCAGCGGACGGAGGGTTGGCCGAGAACGCATTTGTCCGTGTTTATGAGGAGGCCCTCGGTGGAGAAGATGTCGAGGATCTGTCGGAGATGGCTGAGGTGTTCTTCCGGCGTCCTGGAGGCCACCAGAACGTCGTCTAGGAAGCAGAAGACGAACGGTAGGCCTCGCAGGATGCTGTCCATATAGCGCTGCCACGTCTGTGCAGCGTTTCTCAACCCGAAGCCCATTTTCACGTATTCGAATAGTCCGAATGGGGTAATGATGGCGGTCTTTTGGACGTCGGGTGGATGGATGTTAATGTGGTGGAATGCTCGTGAAATGTCGAGGGTGGAGAAAATAGTAGTACCGTGCAGATGTGATGAAAAATCCCGTAGGTGGGGAACGTTGTACAGGTCCGGAGTGGTTTTCGTGTTTAGGCGCCGGTAGTCCCCGCAGGGGCGGATATCCCCATTGGGCTTCTGCACGATGTGGAGTGGAGAAGCCCAAGGGGATTTTGGGGGGCGGACGATACCGTCGGCTATGAGCTTGTTAAAATGTTGACGAGCTTTTGAGAGTTGAAGGGGGTGGAGACGGCGGGCCTTAGCTGTGATGGGGGGGCCGGAAGTCTCAATATGATGTTGGACGGTGGAGATGTGGGCAGAGGGGCGGCGCTGGGGGCGGTAGTCGAGGAGGAGGCGTTCAAATTGTGTGGGGGGGTGGTTGATGGCATGTATAAACCCGGGAATGGGTTGTTTTGTAGCGGGGTCTATCAGGCGCGCATTCCGGACATCGACCTGGAGACCGAAATATGCAAGGAAATCGGCCCCCAGGATCGCCTTCTCCACGTCCGCCACGGTAAAGTCCCACTCGTACGCGAGTCCGCTCATGTGAACTGAGGAGCGGTACGTCCCGTACGAGGGGATGGTGGTACCGTTGGCGGCGTAGAGAAGCTGCCGGTAACAGCGCGCCTGACGACGGAGGATGTTATTGGGGAATATAGACAGCGCCGCCCCCGTGTCCACCAAGAAGGGTACATTCGTTTTCTTGCAGCGCAAGAAAAGTCGCTGGTGGGTAGGCAGGGCGTTTTGCTGGATTGCGGAGGTGGGTATTTGCGCCGGCGTCGGCTGGTCCGCTTCGAAGGAGACGCGGGGTGGTTTCTTGCCGTTCCGGAGGGGGGGAACGGTGGAGCCGGCAGGGGGGCTGATCTTATTGGTAGGAGGTGGTTTGGGTTTGTCCCGGGGAGGGGGAACGGTAGTGGCGGCGTGAGTGGTGGCCGGAGGGGGTTGTGCCCTGGAGGCGGGCGTGGAGGTTCCGTTCCGTGGTGGGGAAACGGTCGCGGCGGCGTGAGTGGCGGCCGGAAGGTTGTCTGCCCTGTTGGCGGGCGTGGAGGGGCCGTTCCGGGGTGGGGGAACGGTAGCGGCGGCGTGAGTGGCGGCCGGAAGGTTGGTTGCCCTGGTGGCGGGCGGGGAGGGGTTGTTCCGTTGGTGGTGGGGTGAGGGTTTTGGCGGCGCTGCAGGCGCGGCCGGGAGGTTGGCAGCCGTGGCGGCGGCGTAGGAGGGGTAGCGGAGCTTGGTGGTGGCGGTGTGAATGCGGGCGGGGGGGGTTCGGTCATGGTCCCCCCCGTGTTGGCGAGGAGGGGGGCCCGCCGGGTTTACCGGCGGGCGTCCGCGTTTCCCTGCTTGGAGGGGAAGGAGCAGGGGGGCTGACACTTGCGGGCCTCCCCACCGAAGTTCACGTGGTAGAAACACCGGTGGGGGGGGTCCGCGGGGAGGTAGTCAGTCTTGGTAGGGCGTCTCGTAGTGGAGGGGGGTGCGGTCATTGGGGACTTCCCCCTACGTAGCTCACGGGGAGGGGTGGTGCGTCGCTCCGGCGAGCGCTGGCGTCGGCGGTCGGCGGAGGGGTAGCGCCGGCGATCAGTGGAAGTGGGCCTGCGTCTGTCGAGGGAGGGGGTCCGGCTGCGACCCCGGGAGGCGGTGCGGTCACGCAGAGGTGGGGGATGACGGGGTGCGTGTACTTCGCCGACGCTGGCGGCTGCGGCTAAGTCGTGGACGGTGTCCGCGAGTCGCAGAAGGGGCTCATCGGGACCGTCCAGGTGGCTGGCGAGGGCCATCTGTATGGGGTGGGGAAGAGCGCGCAACCAGAAAGTACGTGCGATGTCGGCCGTCATAATGTCGTGCAGCTGGTGCCGCAGCCGTCGGTAGAGGTGGGATGGCTTCTGGTCTCCGAGGTGTTGAGGTTGGGAGAGGGCGGCGACTCGGGCGATTTTCGACGGCTGGTAGGTGTTGATGAGGCGGCTGCGGAGGTCGTCGTACGCAGCGGCGGCGTCGGGGGAGATATCGGAAGTCTGCAGTAGGATCTCGTAGGGCAGCAACGAAATGATCCGGGAATATCGAGTTTTCTGGCTGCGGATGTTGGCGGCCGAAAACGCTGCGTCCACTTGGAAAAACCAAAGCGCCGGGTCGTGCGTGTAGAAGGGGGGCAGCGACAAAGGGAACGCTGCGGATGCCGTCATGACGTCGGCGGCGGCTGCGGCCGTAGCGGCGGCGGTGGCGGCGGTGGCTGCTGCGGATGCGGAGGAGCCGGGTGGGGAGAGGGTGGAGAAGGGGTTGTCGGCTGCGGCCGTTGCGTCAGTTGTCGCAGCGGCGGGCGGCTGCAGCAGGGACGGCCTGAGGAGCGGCGGCGTCGGAGAGTTCGGGTCCATGTCTGTAACTAAAATTCAAAAATTTGAGGTGGTTTTGAATTTTGAAATTCGCAATCGGCGGGAGCGGAGGTGCGTTGAGTTGAGTGTTGAGTGGTGAGGTTGGGCCAAGAATTGCGAATTTACACTGACTGTTGAAATTTGAATTTAAAATTTGGGACACCGAACTAGACTGGGGCGACACATGAGGTGGGAAGGTGGGAAGGAAGAAGGTTGAGTGAACGTCGGGTTCACCACTGTGATGAATTTAGAATTTTCATCACGGCGGTGTGGAAGGAAGGTGAGTGAGTGAATTTAGGTAAAGGAGGAAAAGTCGCAGGCGGCTGTAGTCAACCGAACATCTACGACTTTGGAGGAGAGAGAGGTGGATGAGGGAATTTCACCTAGGCGGCTGTAGTCAACCGTTCATCTAGGTGAAGGAGAGGAAAGGAGAGGTCCCTTGTCTAGGCGGCTGTATTCAACCGATCATCTAGACAAGGAGGAGGAGAGAGGAGGTGAAATTCTCAGGCGGCTGTAGTCAACCGATCATCTGAGAGGGAAGGTAAGAGAGAGAAGAGAGAGCTGGTTAGAGGAAGTGTCGAATGAAGCTTGAGCGCCAGGATCCGGGGTTTTATAGTACTTGGGGGCCTCTCCCTCCAGCTCCTTGCAGGGAGCTGGTAGTGGGGCCCCAGGTTGAGTAACCCTGGGTTCTGTCGCCTGTCCCCACTCATATCTTTATTTACGGAGCTTTAGTTTGGCGTTTGGATATTGGTGAGAACTTAATATGATAGGAGTGTTCCCGGGAGGGACTCACGACAATATATAAGTTTTTGTTAAAAATCTAGGGATCAGTTCAGGATGCTATGAAACGGATCTGCCTATGTAAAACTGTCAACAATTCATGTTCTGAAAATGTTTGACCCATTGCAATAGTTTAATTTTCTTTGAAAATTCGCTAAAAGAAGAAACACTAAGAAGTTTACACGCAGCATCTACCTTGAATTAGTAAGAGACATTTGATTGTAAAATAAACATTTATGCTTAGCGTACCACGAAAAGGCTTCCTAAGTGTACCAAAACTCATGGGGGTACCGAGTATAAAGAAATGGGATACATATTAAATTATGAACACCATTCAGCAGACTTGATAACTTTGATTGATTTGAATGCTGTTGCAGAAAAAATAATAACCAACTATGGATTGAGAACAGTTTGGATGTCTTCCTTTATGTGCATTACACAACTGTTTATTATGCAACTGTTTATAATGTAATTTATTACACAACTGTTGTAATTTATTACAAAACGGTTTATATTTTACCTATATAGCCTTCTTCCGTGGATCACTGAATCTGTGGTTAATACCTACCTTTCAGCTCCTTCCAGGAAAGCCTAAATCGAGTACTCGAGCCGGCCGGGGAATGACAGTTACATAAATGTGCAGTGGATTCGACAATTCTACCATTGATTTTTTTTTGTTTTGTTATTCATGAAGCATAAATTTTCTTCTAGTTTAAAAAGTACCCGTATCTATCAACAAAATCCAAAATAATCATCATTCTTCAAATGAAATAATGTCACAGAACAACCAACTCGATTCCAATCATCCGTGCGTGATTATAATCAGGTGTTGAACCTTTTCGGTGCAAAAGAACGGCTGGAATTACAATGCTCCGGGTGGTCTCAAAAATGTATTTCAACTTCGAGATCAGTTTAAAAACGTTAAAAAACTACTGGCAGTTCTCGAGCTCTTCTATTGAAAGTTTTCGAGCTACCGCGTTTTGGAATTTTCAACCCCCTATTTTCGCCCATTATTGGTGACCAACTAGACCCCAAATGGGATATACAAACCAAATTTCATTAAGGAAAAAGTGCGATGTACGGCGGGCGGAGAGACATTTTTGTATTCCCTTTTCGCATTCTACGTACCTTGAAACGGAAACCATCAAATGTTGGGGGGGTTAAAACATGTTTCCGTGCTCGATTCGGAAGGTACATTATTGAAAATAAACCTAAAGATGAACATTTGCGGACTCTGGAAGACTGTGTTACTTTGAGCTAGAGACACTAGGATATTAACGGTCATATTAATATTCACTAGAATATTGCACTAGAATAGTTAATATTGTTGTGTATTTTGAGCGAATTAGGAATTTTATTCCTACTAAACCTACTAAAACGGAAGGCTGTAGTGCAGAACAGTTGGGAACGCTCTGTCAGCTGGAGCCTGGAACCTTTGATGTACACTTCCAAACTCACCCAGCAGTGCTTACGATGGTTGTTCTGAATTTCCCCGACTAACCATTCTATGTGCTCACAACCAAAAACCTGGACATCCAAGGGCGCATTTATCCCGATACGAATCAAGTGACACTTCATTTTCCGTTCGCTCAATATAAATTTTACAGCCCAACGCATAGCATGAAACAATATTGCTGACTGAGCACATTGGTCTAATTTGACCTACTAAACATTTCTAGATGACCTAAATTAGATTAATCCAGAAAGGGCAAAAACCGAAACAGGACCAAACCAAACATATCCTGGGATAGAACCTATTGCAGCACTAGCCTATTATAAATAGGTGCCTATTTGATTATGGATAACCCGAAAATCTTCCGCTGTGTTGGAAATCCCTTATTGAAAGGCCATGTTTGTACTGGCTTTAATCAAGTTGAATCAAGGCTTTAATCATTTCCAGATAATTGAAGGATAGACTCGCACTCGCACACCTTTGAGTTATTCGCAGGTCGGTCTATTGAAGGTGTCTTTGGTTCACGAATTCTGAGAGGGAGTTAAGAATTTCTTGAATGTTAACCATGGTAGTTGGTTTGGTTATCCCAGAGTCGCCATAGGGAAATAATTTCTTTCAGTTCCGTTCGACCAGTTGCATGAGGCGAAATCTACACTAGAGCAAACGACTGGATCCACCAAAAGTATGATTAAGAATAAAATAATGTGAGTAAACGTAAGTAATGATCCAGAATAAATCTGAGTAAACATATAAATAATGATCCAGAATAAATCTGAGTAAATGACGAGTAAACGTTCGACAACTTTATCGGAGGTTTGATACGTCAGTGAGATTAGCCATTGTGAAAATTCCAACTTCCTGTAGGAATACTACTGGCATCAATATTTTTAACGTAAACATTGAAGCTGCAACATCGAGCTCAGTTTCGCGTTTTGGTTTATTATTCTGTGAATAATACACCTATGTATTCGCTCAGCAAACAATTATTTGAACACACCCTCAACGTTTTTCAAGTTTCAAGGTGCGTAGATTCCAAAAATGAAATAATGTTCGTCGTCCGCCGTACAACGTCCGCCGTATCATGTATAATCTACTTTATTTTCGGTATAAAAAAACTCATTCTTTCGCACACATGCTCCATTTGGGCCCTAGTTGTGTCCCGAAACTTTTCAGCCCGATCGGAATATACCAAAGGTTGTTATGGGTGTAAAAATTGGGTTTTTTGGCGTTTTAGTACATGAGCTTGTGAGGTATCGTTTTCCATGTTTTTTTGGGGCCCTACATTTTGGTCACAAATCTTCTCTTGCACACAGCTCGATTTGGGCCCTAGTTGTGCTCCGAAGCTCAGCAGCCCGGTCGGAATACATCCAGGGGTGTTATGGGTGAAACGTTTGTACAAAATAAGGTTTCTTAAAGTCCTTATAAACTTGGGGAGGTATCATATTTTTTTAGTGCAAGGAGACCAGATGTGAAGTAGATTTTGACCAAAGAGTGGAAAATTGAGGTTCTAAGGAAGTTTCAACTTCCCAAAATTCAATTTTTGTGGGTCAAAAACCTAGGATGTTGTCTGAAATCATAAATTTGTATAATAACACTAGAAGTAGTATTAACTGGTGAATCAAGACAGCTATCAACTATCAAAGATAATTTGCCAAAAATATGAGACTAATTCGTGTTTTTGGGGGCCAAAATTGGTGGAAACCATCAAAAATAGCTATTTCAATTATTGCACATGAAAAAAAAAAACAATAAGTGAACATCCAACATATCTGTAGTCCAACAGAATAATAAATCCATGTGACTGCAGCGTTTCAAGCTTTCCTCGTTTACAAGGGCGATGTAATCTATCCCCACCTCGATTCAGTTCAAATCAGACCACCAAAGTACTTCACGATACAATAGTAAAGTAAGATCTATCAGTTAAGTATATATTATACATAACTAATGGATCTATATGATTGATACTTTTCATCTTTATTAGATCATGATGAAGGTCAATAGGATGCTCCATTATTTGCGTGATGGTATGCGTACAACTTAAAGGTCCTCATACACGACGCTATTATATTGGTCAATTTGCCGTCTGATGTTCAGATCATATATATTATATACTCAAGTGATTGGTTATTCCGTATCTCTGTCGTGTGTGAATGCTTTCTTCTATTAAATTCAACCGCGAACTCGGAATAACCCAACTGGTTTTCGTTTCAGTGCACTCCAACTGTCTTCCCTGCGGAGAATTTCGACGCAAATGCTGATGCAGCCGCTCTCAAAGCCGCTTTCAAGGGCTTTGGCTGTGATGAGCAAGCCGTCTTGGATATTATCTGTAAGAGAGGGATCGTACAGCGGTTGCAGATCGCTGATGCATACAAAACCCTTTATGGAAAGGTATAATCAGTTTGTTTGTTAAGTTTCAATTTATAAGTAGGTAATCTTGTTCAAAGGTTCAAGTACAACGTTCCAAAGAATCATAAATGATGCTGAATAATAATTTATAATACCCATAAATACAAGCGTTCTTCTACACTCCGTTAAATTAGGTACCGATTCGTAGCATGTGAAGGTAGTGCAGTATGTGAATGCGATCTTGATTGTGCCTGTATCCAAGCTTTGTAAGGACATAGACGCATAATCGACGTGAATGCTGTTTGTTACTGTCCAGCCAGGCGGGAAGAGCCATATGTAGAAATACCCACAGTTTTTGTCTGCTTTTAGAATACCAGAAGATGAATACATAAAAATTATAACGAACGATAAAATCGTCTGGTATTGGTATCAACTGATGTTGACGGTCATAGTGTGCCTGCGTTCTCACATTAATTTATAAATTGCATGCAGACATTTACAAACCAGCCTGGCCTAATGTTCTGATCCCTGCTTGCATTTCTGCCACAGTGATTGACTGTCGGGAACAAAGAAGCTGGGTTTCTAGATGTCTTATTGTTTTTGATGTTGTGATGAAGGGTATGTATGTGCGTGACGAAATCTATCAAGTTTTTGGCCCATTTGTACATTAAGCTTCAGGAACTCATTTTGGGAGTAATGGTGAATTATAAAAGGAAGTTCTGAATTCTGAACGAATCGATCTTCGTTTGCAGGACTTGATATCCAATTTGAAGAGCGAGTTGAAAGGGAAGTTCGAGGATGTGATTATTGCTCTGATGACACCGCTCCCAGCGTTCTATGCGCAAGAGCTGCACGATGCCATGGGTGGCATCGGCACAGATGAAGAGGCCCTCATTGAGATCCTTTGCACCCTTAGCAACTATGGGATACGGACCATCTGCTCCTTCTATGAACAGCGTATGTCCTTTGCTGTTTAATTGTACTGTTATATTATCTTGGTCTCCAAAATGTTGAGCGAGAGATTAGTAAGAGTCAGAACCAGACGTCTGTACCTAGGCGTGTAATGAATTCAGTAACTCATAGTTTCAGTAGTTCAGCTGACGCTGAACTTCTGTAGGTTTATTGTTCTGTAAATAATACACAGCTATATATTCGCTCAGCAAAAATTTTTTATAGCACCCCCTCAATTTTTATTTTTTTTAACGTTTCAAGGTGCGTAGAATCCAAAAATGCAATGTCCGTACGCCGTATCATGCATAACTATTTCATTTTCGATCTAAAAAATTCGTTCTTTCGCACTCGTGCTCCATTTGGGCCCTAGTTGTGTCCCAAACTTTGCAGCCCGATCGGAATGTATCCAGAGGTGTTATGGGTGAAAAGTGTTCGTAAAAATAGGGTTTTTTGGTGTTTTAGTAAAAAAGGCTTTTGAGGCCGTGATTTTTAGGGCAAGAAGACCGAATATGAAGTCGATTTTGACCAAAGATTGAAGAATTGAGGTTGTAACGAAGGTTCAGCGCCCAACATTCATTTTTTATGAGTCAGAAACCTGGGAAATGTTCTGAAATCACCATCAGTTTGTATAATAACACTAGAAAAAGTGTCAGCAGGTGAATCAAGACAATTAAATGGCGCTATCAATGATCAAAGATAATTTGGGGGAAAAAGGATCATAATTCGTGTTTTTGGGAGCCAAAATTGGTGGAATCCATCAGAAATAGCTATTTTAGTTATTGCACATGAAGAAAACAATAAATGAACAGCCAACATTTCTGTAGGTATGTCCAACAGAATAATAAACCCATGTGACAAGGACTTTGGCAGCGTTTTTTTATTTTAGGTGGTTGTGGTTCTTTAGTGGAGAAAACGAAATAGTTTCTGAATATATAAATATTTCAACGATTCCATAAATAGGTATGGAATCGTAAAATAATTGCACTAATCATCAAATTTTGAAGGAAGAAAATGTCTTATCATGCTTTTGTGGGTTCGACCCTCCAGTGAATCTGGCTCTAACGTCTGCTACATTAAATTGTGCTTAAACGTACGGTAGGTGCTGCGAAGCTAGCGAGTGAATGCTGATCGGTTTCAACCCATCACTAAACTCGCGAAATGGTGGTGACTAAGGAAAAAGTGGTCTGATTCAGTCCTGAATAACTGGAAGTATTCTACTCAACGTGTATCCTAAAATAGTCTTTGATGGTCTCATTCTAATTACAGATATTTTGCATTGATATTTTTGCAGTGTTTGGCAGGACCGTTGAAAATGACCTGAAAGGAGACACCTCAGGTCATTTCAAGAAATTGTGCGTCTCTCTGTCTCAAGTGAGTTTACCTATTCTTGAAATGATTGCTTTCGAGTTTACCCAGATGAATATTTGTCAAGAGAGTCATAGTGTGGATCATGAATCACTAATCAAACAATATCTGTAGTATTTTCAGTGGTTTGGCCTGAGGTTTGTCTTACGAATTACAGTTCCATCAAATCATCTTGCTATTTGCCACATCTCGGCCGACGCTTTATACTGTACTTAGAATTTTGTTATTTTGCCATTCGATTTTCAGGGTAACCGTGATGAAAACCCTAGTGTTGACGAAAACCAGGTCAAGTCTGATGCCCAAGATCTCTTCAATGCAGGTTATTACAAACTCTAAACTACATTGCTCTTCTTCGAACGTACTACTGTCATCTGAAACAATCACAGGGTATTAATCCGACTGAAGCTAGGTTCACATGGAGACGCAATTCCGGACGGCAGTCCGGCAAGGCTATGCGTTCAACAATTCTATTGGCCAACGCAAAATGGATTATTGCAACGCAGTGCCTTGGATACTATATCAAAATCTCCAGATATTTTCCGCTGTCGGATCAGTTGCCGGATCTGCGCGGAGGTTACTGCGCACTCCTCTCTTGTTTGGTTGTTCAGCCATATTGAAATTCGACATTATGTGGTTGATTTTGCGGTTTCGAGTTCGAGCAATTGTTTGTTTTTTGCGATTGCATTTTGTTATGACTCCGCTGCCATGTGAACGCCTCTGCGGCAAAAATTCCGACAAATGCGTTGCCGTGCCGGATTGCCGTCCAGAATTGCGTCTCCATGTGAACCTAGCTTAAGAGGTTGAAGTACATCGGCCAAATTTCCTTTTCTAGAATTCAGAGTGCTTGAGAGGATCAAGGTGTATTATGTACCAGTTTGGTGGGGTATTCAATAAAGTCTTGAGTGCAGAATTAGGGGATGCCAATTTATTGGTAAGCCCCTCAAGTCCATTTTATATCGTTGGTAGTTATTTTCTGTGGTGATAGACACAGTGGTAGAACTACTAAATTGTTTGGCATTTCCCTACAGTTAATAACCCGATGGCAGGTGGGTGTCCCTCGAAAACGTGGTGGACCAGCACTTACTGAGATTTTGAAATCTCTGAAAAAGTTGTATATACTTATGTAATGCTACGTACCAAATGGGAATGAAGTTCTAACATAATACTTCATAGCTGAGTTACTTGTTTCATTTACTGAATTCATTTGTTATTGTTGACTACATGACATATGGATCGCTCTGAAACTCCCCAAGAGAGGTCATGTTGCGCTCGAAGTATGGAGAGTTCAGTCTCGGATTCTTGTAACGTCTTGTTGAAGGTTTATACAAATATACAGAATCTTTACTAGCCATCTTCTGCAGAATCTTTACTAGCCATCCTCTAAATTTTTTAGAGGTGGGGGGAGGGGACCATGTTCCTATTCTGAAAATAAATAAAGTTAAAATTGAAGATACACATAGATTGATAATATATATATTCTCGAATATTTATGTCACGTGAGAACAAAAAGGTTATTGCGGTCGTGAGAAACTCAAAATCCTAACAACTCCTCTTGTGACGCCTGGCCCCTTCAAACCTTTAGTCCGTGAAGGAAGTTTACAACCAAAAGTGATGGGTACCCAAACTTGAGTCCCCTTTGTGAAGAAACGCCAGAACCTTTTAATAATGAATGAGCACCAGTGGTTGCGTCCATTCAAGAGCAACATCATCCCCTGCCAGATCAACAACGTGAAACAGAGGTTGGAGTTTCCTATGTTCAGAGCAAGAGGACAGGTATCTTGCAGAATCATAGGTTGCTGAAAATCCGGACCCACAGATTGTGGTCACATGTTGGTCAATATTTCCAGAACCTAGAACCTTGCAGCAATAGATTTCCAGAAACTAGAGTGTGGAAACCAGTGCAGCTTTCTTACTGTTGCGATCCACAGTAAAAAACCGGGTAAAAAAGAAAAAGTGTGGATGCGTTCTTTGTCAAGTAAGCAAACATCTTCCAAAAATTTAACTCGTGAACTATTGCTAGATAACTAGATGGTAACTCCCAGAATTTCACCATGATGTACCAGTATGTCAAAACACGGATTTGAATATCTCTTGAATAAGATTGGGCCTAGAATGGATAGGTAGTTTACGTAAACAGATGTCGAACAGAAGAGTGGGAGGAAGAAATCTCTATAAGCACGGGGAAGGGCGGTATCACAGGACGTAACGGACAAGTTCTAGATCCTCCTCTTCTGGAAAAGGAGCAAGTGAGAGGGAACCATTTGCTGATGGAGACGGAGGCAGGTATGGCTGGGCCACAAGAAATATTTTCTTATCCCTCTGGAGAACACTGGCAACCACGAAAAATAGGTCTTTGTAAGCGCCCCTTTAGGTTGGTAACTTACTCACTACTGAATCATTTGTGGGAACCGAAAACGAGTGCAGTGGGAGTTCGGAGGTCAAGGAGAATCCCAAAACCCCCAAGTGGATAACAGTGGGGGATGAATTTTATCAACTTTGTAACAGTGTGGGCTGTTCTAGATACATTTTTTCTTCCAATCTCCCTGGTCTAGGAGGGGAACTCCCGGGGGTCCACCCCCACTGTTACACTCTGTCACATGGTAGCAGAGCAAGGTTTGGTAGTATGTGCTGAGCACTTCACCATACTCCATCCACTTTTTGTGGGCTTACCAGAATGATAAGCCCAAAGGTTTCCCAGAAGGATTCCTTTACTAACAACCTGTCCCTTTGATAATACATAAATCTGTTGGCTTCCCCACCCCCTTTCACCCCTTTAGAGTGTCAGTATAATTAAAATATGTTGAGCTCATTAGAAGGCGATTGATGCCATGTCCCAATAGTTGTTCCAACCCAACAATGGAGGTTTATCGCCTAGAGTAGAGGTTGCCCAGATGAGCACAATTCACTGGACAACAACCTCTGACAACATTATCCGCCAGTACTCGTACTATGTAGTAGCTTTGTTCTCCACCAGTAAAATATTATTGAGTACCATTACGATGGAGGTTATCTTTTAGTTCTTCAGATGTCTTTTCCTGAACTAGAACTTCATACTACTTTTCATTCCCCCTTTTCCTTCTCATACTTCTGCTACCCAGAATTATGTCATGTGGGGAGGAGTGTAACATTGTGGGCTGTTCTCGATACATTTTTTCTTCTGGTGGAGACGGGATTGCTTGGGGAAGCCTGATCGATATCCCTTCTCAACCGGTGATAATCTTGCTGGTCTAGGAAGGGGACTCCCGAGGATCCACCCCCCACTGTTACACTCTGTCACAACTTGCAACGTTCAGAGTGCTCACGAATCAAGTAGCCAACCAAGGCGACGATAAAGTGCGTAGTTCTTGTAGAAAATGATGTTCATATTAAAATACATTCAAGTACTTACAGCATTTCACAGTATATATTAGTGTTCCATTGCATCTTTTATGCTCTTCAACTCGTAATACTTTCAATCTAATTGAGAACAGCTAAATAGCTTGATGTGGTGTTGTATAAAATATGTTCTATGAAATTCATTATAGGTGAGAAGCAATGGGGAACTGAAGAATCCGTCTTCAACAGCATCTTAGTATCCCGAAGCTATCAGCACCTGCGCCAGGTTTTCTTGGAGTACGAGAAGATCTCCAAGCATGACATTGAGGAGGCGATTGAGAAAGAATTCTCTGGCCACGTCAAAGACGGGCTCCTCGCGATCGGTGAGTTCGTAAAAAAAAAGAATGCTGATGTATGATAGTGTTTCAGTGATACATGCAGATTTTCCTATGCACCTATTACTACCTTACATACTGCTGGTTTATATCGCAAGGAAGTTGCTGTCTTATATCGGAAGGAAGGTTTATCAACCTCTAGCATCGATCTATAGAATCAACTCACTTTAAAACTTCTTGGAGAAAAGGTGCTTAATTGATACCTTTCCTTTGTTGTAGTTAAATGCGTGAAAAGCAAAGTTGGATTCTTTGCTGAGCGGCTGTACAAGAGCATGAAAGGGCTTGGGACCAAGGACAAGACCCTCATTAGAATTATTGTGTCCCGTTCGGAGATTGACTTGGGTGACATCAAGAAGGATTTCTTCGAGAAATACGAAAAATCTCTTGAGGATTGGATCGCTGTAAGTTGATATTTGAATTCCACAAACTCTGCAACTAAACGTATCCAGTCCTGGTTAGTCCACTGGGTGTTGAAAGTTTTGCCACATGAATATTTTCCCGCATTTTCCTCAATTTATTTATTTTTGTCTCTACATTAATTTTCAGTTGTTATTGTTAACCAACATTAGATCTAAAAAGTTATTTTAGCATGGTACATGCTTTTGTAATGTCCTACCAGCCTAAAAACGACATGAAAAATATTGTGATGAAATTCTGTCATCCTCCTTTTCTAATGATTTCAATTGACTAATCTGAACTGAAATCTTCTGAAGCATGGGCGTTCGATTACTCTCGAGGTTTTAGCATGTGAGTAGCAGACATTCCAGGTCCTCATTCTCTCAAAACCAGTCTTGCCCTATGCAATGCCGGTAGGCTCGGCAGAGCCCTTGGCCACTTCTCAATCTACAAACAAGAGAGATCAGATTTATATTGGAGTTGGGATTGCCATGGTACCAAGGCGGAATGCGACCTTGGGGGAGATGTGCTTGAAGGACAATCCTGAAGGGTTCTTACTCATCATGAAATCGTTGCCACTCCCAAGCATATCTCTCTTGAGCTGGGAATAGGTATAGGAAAAGAGTACCCTCTTCAAGCTGGCTTAGTTATGTAGTGATCCCATCCTTGCTGCCATATCAGCGTACCTCTATGTCCTTTGGTCCAAAAAAATGTCACGCGTCTGGTGGGATTGTTCAGGTTAGCGGTAAGAGTGAGGTTTCTATGAGTGGTCTGGTTTCATTGATGGTGATGTGCTTTAATAGCACTTGATGAATCTGAGATGTCAAGCACATGCTGTTTGTCTGAAGCTCCTGGGCATATAGTGGACCCAACCCTCTGCCCAGAGTTGCTGCCCAGGTGCCACAGATATATTTTATAGTAACTCGTCCCTGGGGATCTTGGTTAGGTTAGGGATGAGAACAGTAGTTTAGCGGATGACAAGTTATTATTATTGCTTTATTCCCCTATAAAATTATTATCTCTATTTTACAATGGAACTACTTATTCGATACCCTACTCTCTTCCTATTCCTCCAAAGACTGCAGTCAAGCCGCGCGCGGATAATATTTTTGCGTTCGGATTCGCGACGCGGTTGAAGACTTTTGGGTTTTCTATGAACAAGTACTGACCTCGGTTTCCCTGAGGAATATGCTGGCTTCCGACGTCCGGGTGTTGGCTGCTTTCGGAACTCGGAGACTTGACCAGAGACCTCCGAGGGTGCTGTCCGCTCGTGGGGCGATGGGTGCCGGATCCAGAGGAGGTGACAGTTCTCTTCTGGACCACTCCACGAATTTAGAACTTCAGTGATGTACGGAAGACGGAAGACATCGTTAATGGCCATGCATGGGGTTTTATAGTCCTTGCATCAGTGGGGAAAGATTGCTTCCCTTCCTTCATTGTTTGGGCAGTTGGGTCTAGGATGTGCTGCTCAGGCGGATGATTTTGGAAGTGAATTTTGTACCACTTTCGATGGTATTTGGCAATACGGTGGCCGGCGCGTGGATTGCGAAATAATCAACATTGATTTAAAGGTCCTGTTGTTATTTCGCAATCCCCGTTCCAATTCGGCTTCTGTTGTAGGTCGGGTTCGTCTGACGTTTGGTGATGTAAGACATCATGTGTTACTTACACATATGCTTACAATAACAAAGAGCTTTTTATCATGGCTAGTAGCTAAACAGAGTACACAGATGTGACGTCTGGTAGTCGATACGATATACTTGTTTGGAGAGTTAGGTCATAAAATGCGCATCCGACTTGGCTTCCGGTCGTAGATCCATTTGTATACAGTTGATAATATTGTTCTATCTGCTCAGAGAGTTCAGAAACCTCTGGTTCAGTCCAGAATATATTGTACTGTGGATGTTGAAGTTGGGAATAAAGAACGAGGGTCTCGTGTTCGTGGGTCTAAAGAAGTTCTTGGGCGAACTAGTTTCATATAGTGAGGGGCTGGTGAATGATTCGCATAGCAGAGGGTTGGTTTTTTTCCCTGATCCAACAATCTTGTTAGGACTTCCACTGATAGTTGTGCTATAATGTTCATTACACCGGGCATCTACATAACCTCACATGTTGACATAGGCCAGCATGTGTCTTCTCAACTACAGAAGGGGTGCCCCGCTTATGGCATACAGAACCAGAACACAAAGAGGACTCAAAGCCCAAGCGTATTCTGATACGGCAGTTTTGAAGACCGTGCGTTTTTTTAAATTCTGTATCACACGCGTTTCCATACAAAATGCAGCCATAATCGCATATGCTACGCACAGTGGCTCGATAAAATAGTAATGCAGTGGATGGATGAGCTCCCCTCAAGGACTTAAGGATATTCAAGTAACTTCCACCTTATTAATTACGTGTTTTATATGGGCATTTTCAGTTAAAACTAAGAATTTCACGTGTCTCACCACTGGTGTATTATTTTTGTTCACTTCAAATCTCATTCAAAATGGGAGGTATCTTTTCCGGGAGAAAGCACATATCTGAGATTAGGAATGGGAAGTGGAGAGGCCAAGGTTATTGCAGTACATTGCAATTCATGTTCCATTATTCCTATAAAAATTTAAGGAGAGTAGGTGATGCTCTGACTCTGACGCTTCATGGAGCTCTGGGCTCCTGGATTCCGATGTTATTAAATATGTATGTTGGATGTTTGGATCCGAGCTAATTTCTAGGCTTCCCTTTGCGTGGAACTTTGATTGAAAAATTAGTTGGGAGAGTAACTTGTAATATTTTACAAAGGAATTTGTATTGGAACGTAATAAGTTCAGCGTTATTTTGATGAGCTGTCACCGTTCATTGAGCTCTGTCTGTTCGTCACACCCCCAGTGTGCTAGTCTGTTCTACGTCACAGCACCGATGTGCTGAACTAACTGTTGAGGTATTGTCAATACGGTTCTGTCATTATCCGAAATACGTAGTAGTGGTCGGCTTCTGTCATGGTCGTCCTCAGGTGCAGTGAATCCCGGATGTTACTAAATTCAGATCACAGAATTTCTTCAGAACTTTTTTGATGGAATTATGTTTTTATTAATTTACTGCTTTACCTGGGGACTGTATTTTTCTATACTACCCGAGACACCAATTGAAGTGCCATCAACTACTTTGGGCTTAGCTTATTACTGTATTTGGGCTGTTTGTTTTGAGATACTATGTATTTTTTATTGAAGCCAATAAATGGTTACTGTATTGTGTAGGTGGTAATAATTTCACTTGTTTCAGGGGGACACTTCCGGCGATTACAAGAAAGCCCTCTTGCAGATTGTCGGCTGAGCACAAGGTATTGAGAAACAGAACATGGGCCTGACTGCAATATTTCCATACTTATAAAAATAAAAAAAATAGATGAAACAAAAAGTAACTGGAAAATACATTTCATGAAAGAAAGAACTCGCTGATGAATTTCTTGATGTTTTTGAGTATTTAATGAAACTTCTCATAATTAAACTGTTCTGATTGTTGTAATGCCTTATGTAACGTCGTTGGAAATGAAACGCCGCTTAAAATTGAATAAAAGACCTAATCAAACGCTTATGTGTGGCCAGAAAATGTTGTGAGATCAGCACCTCGTATTTATTAATATATTTGTTACTGCACATTGAAATAATTTATTATAGCTCCGATGTGATCAACATGATTTGTAGAAAGATTCATAGGGAATTACAGCCTTGAAAATTTTGTGTAAGGTTTGTTATAGAGGTAGTTACAAACAGGGGCCTTAGTAATCCTGGTGCTAGTGTCCCTTACTCTTAGCCAGTCCATTGTTGGCCTTAATGAAAACGCGTGATTCTATGGATTTTGAATACCCATGTCATTGCATAGTACATGTATATTGAAAATTCTGTTGAAATAATACATCCCGCATTGGAAATACAATTCCATTATTATGTTGATACCAATGTTTTATCAGCCATGTTGTTATACTAGAACTGTAACACCTACTAGGATTTAACCCCTTCATTACTCATTCAATATTCACTTGAACATAGAACAGTTGTTGAAAGAAAGAATAAACAAATAAAACCTGGGTATTCTAATCAAAAATGTATTAATTGTTGTGATGTAATGTGAAAAAAATACAAGCCTATTCCTCAGATAAGTGGTATTATAATATAAATTGTTTCTGGATTGTATGCCAGTTGTTGTAGTTTATCGATGACTTTAAATATTTCATGCAAAGGAACACAGACTTTGACATAATTTGAAAATAAATGTATTATTATTAATTGAAATGACAAATTTTTATTTTCGCGTTGGTGGCTGTAGCAGTTTTTATTATGCGTATCATCGTGTGCAATACACTGTTCAAACCTCGCTGTTATTAGGCCTTCCACCGCTTAATATTATAATTTCTTATTTTCTCAAGTTTAATTAGAAGTACCTTCTGTTTAACGTTTATATATTTTATATTGAATAAATTTCTCAAAGGTGCGTCATGTTGTCTTCTTCTTCTTTTCTATGATTATTTGTCCAGACTTGGCGCCATGTGTGGGCATAGATTTGTTGAATTGTTGTTGATGGCTTTGGTATAGTCGATTTTTCTGTTGATAGGCTTTCGAATTGGTGGTGTCCTGTTTTCTTTTTATTACCTACTTGAACAAATGATGCAATCACCACAATTTCTTCTGAATGTGTTTGAGCTGTTGGGGCTGAATTCCTGAATTCACCAGAATCAACCAATTTTGAAAGGCTAATGGGAATGAGGCTGCCGTTTCAAAGGTGACATTTTTTTTCAGCACATGGGTGGGAGAGATGAAACTTACATTCATATATTAACTGCATTTAAAATTTTTACCAGTCAGGAGCTAACTCCTCATCAACTTAAATTCATGTCAATGAAATAAAATCAATGTCAATGTAATAATGTGTTCGCAGTTTAGTAGGGACGCACATATAGACATTATGGGTCACTAGGGCATGGCGTAGGCAATAAACGTATTTTTACGTGTTGTACCCAGAGGGAGTTCTCACAGGGAAAGAGGCATCGTACCCGCGCACCGCTCTTGAATAAGTAGTAACGTTTTTTGTGAGTAAATACTTGTGAAACTTAGGTAGAACAGCCGCTTACAGCGCACTAGTCCCGTATGCAGAAGACAACGTTCAATGCGCCATGTTGCGCTTCCTCATGCTCTTTCAGCCTCATCACTATACCTAAATTTCCAATGTTGAGATTATCCGGTCTAAATCCATCGAGGCGTCTAGCAAGGATAACACAAAACAGAACGTAAGAATCTCACGTCTAAGCAACTGAGCTCGCAAATTCTTCAAACACAGAGTTGTTGTTCCCATAACAAGGCCGCTTCAACCAATTAGGGCCAGGCTTCATCGGGAAGAAAATTTTCAAAATTGGATGGTTCAGAAACATACTTCAAGATGATAAATCATTGGGTAACAAATTGGTTGGCTAAGTTAAGATGATAGTAGCAAAGAAGACGCCCAATGGTAATTTCGAGAAGCAGGTGGCCTTGCTTTCCTCCTGGGCCGTGTGTTGCAGGAATACCTGAGGAATACCTACCTACTCGATCCCCGGATTCTACGGCTACGTTTCTCGAAATCGCCATCACTTGTCATTCAATTCCCGGCCGAACAGTCAGATTGAACGTTCGTACATTCTAGAAAGTATGGTGCTATAAACAAGTTTCATTTTCAAAACACCAAAAATGTCAAAGACTGCAATAGCTGGTGAAAGTTTCTCATACTAAAAAACGAGATTTTCATTATTGAAGAAACAGCGTTTCGCATTTACATTCCTACTTATGATTGTACTTACCTATTTTGGAAGTCCAATGAATATGTTAATACTAGGATCGTAAAAATGTGCTCCACTTCGTACATTCTTCTACCTATCTTGAACTTATCCGTCCCTGTCTCGTCTTACCTTCTAAGCATTGATTCTACTGGTAATTTACTAAAACAAACGTGTATTATCATTGAAATTCCCAATTGTGAAAAATGGACATTTTCCAACGTTAGTCCCACTGAGCGGTAGTCTCTTGTGCGTACCTACGATGCGAACACCGAAACATTTTTCATCTCCAGTAATATCACCACAGCAGGTTTTCCTGGTAGGTAGCCCTCTATTTTTAACGAACACGTGGAAACTGCTTGAGGCTGAAATAATTAATAGACAAGCTTCGAAAAATTGAAATTACTGCTTGAGGCTGAAATTAATAGACAAGCTTCGAAAAATTGAAATTCCACGTTGGAGCTCAATGGAGCTTTTTTAAAGTCTCGGAACGTTGATTTTTCTAAGTAAAAATGATGGCACAGGAAAATCTAATCTTCTAGTCTATGGCAAAGACTCTTCTCATCAGAAACATTTTGAAAGCTTGAAATGCCGTGGAGTTAAATTTTCAACGCAAAACTCGTGGAAATTTGTCAAATCTGCCTTAAACGAGAGAAAGACGGTAGTGTGGAAAGTCGATTTTTGGTTCAAGTGATTCACAAACGAAGGGCATAGGGGAAAAACTATGAAACTCCATTTTTTGTCCATTGTGAGATTTCAACGCCATCTGTTAGCACTCAATAAGTACTAACACGTCCCCAAGTCTTTCAGAGCAGAAACGATGACAATCCGGTGAAATATGGTGGCAAATTAAGGGCTGCTAGGGAAGAACGATGAGACTGCCAGAGAGCGTGGGGAAAAACTATGAGAATCCCAACTACCTCCCTTCTCCAGCGCCTCTCTATCGTTTCCTGTGTTTCACACATTCTGCTGTTATATATCAGCAGTGTCGGTGGAAGAAGGGAAATTTCCCTTCTTCCATGAGCAGTGTCATTATAGCATTGTCCCCGTGAATTTGGTTTGTTTTGCATAGTTAAAAATTGTGAAGAGTTATGGAAAGTAATTGAAATTTATGTAGTTCGGAAAGTGACGGTAGGGTTGTGGTGAAATCAACGAAGACAAGAAAACGCCACGGACGAATGACAGACGTTATGAAGATGCTGAGGTTGGCATCTGATGAAACCGGGGATGCCAAAAGCCCTGCTAAGTAATGCTTTGTGTCAGTCCCTGAATCCGAAAGGAAACGTATTATTACCGACACACGGCTACTCGTGATGAACAGAATAGGCATCTTTGCAGTCTCATCACAATACTTCCTGTGGCTAGACGTAGACCAGTTTCTGGTAATGCCCTGGAAAGGACTGCAACTTATGGCTACCATATCAGGGTGAAAGGCGAAGACGAGTTCTTTCACTGATCTGTTTGTTATAAAGCTTAATTTTTAATGACGGATGACTGGAAAAAAAGAAGCACAGACAATATTAAACTCCTGCTGTTAATTTTTCAAGAATAATTTTTTTCTTAAGTTTGGAAAGTTGTTTCACTCTTTTTTGTTCCTCATTGTGAATATGTAGGGGGAAACTAGGGACGTTTGACCCATAAGGAGGTTTCGACCCACCCTCAATTTCTCAGCTCAGGGACATTTCTCGAATGTGACAGGGGCAGCACTTCTGACACCTTATCACTTTGCGGGAAAAAGTTTACCACTATCAGATGTTATTTAGGAGTTATTGATAAGCGTGTGATTCGGAGGTCGGAAACCTTCTTTTGGACTCTACTTATCAATGGATTGGCGGCTTGCTATTCAGGTAAGAGAGGAGTTTTCAAGCTTTCATTTCGTATATTGAATCACTGGATTCCGTTTACTTATTTTAATTACAACCAAACGATGCCACCTCGAATTTAGAGGTTTGACCCAGCTGTGTTAGGGAGGTTTGACCCATCAAGTTTCCGGCATAACTTCATGAAAATTGTTGATATTTTTGTTTGTAGGCTCATTTTTTCCTCCCTGATCAAGTATTCTCTGTACTTTTTTTGTAGGCTCCTATAACAATGCCACAGAAATACAAACCTAAGCGAAACATGCAGGCCAGAGAAAGAGTTCCTCCAGACGTTATGAAGCGAGCAGTTCAACGAGTTGTAAGAATACCTATTGAAGTATCTAGTGATAATCTAAGCCACCAATTAAATTTTGTGGTATTTTTCATATGGTAAGGCTATTCTGTGATTTACATGCATTTTTCATGTTTATATTAAGTAATGAGACTGTTTTATATGACTAACTTAATAAAGACTGCTTTTCTGAAACGTAGTTGGAAACTCATTGCTTCTACCTGGCGAATTTTCAGAAATTAGGGAGGTTCGACTCAACCTTAGAAAGGTGTGGGTCAAACCTCCCAAAGGGTGGGTCGAACCTCCCTAGCATTTGGGAGGTTTGACCCTTTTGACACCTATTCGAAAAAGTATCCTAGGTCTACTCACTGCTAAATGATTGATTTTGGTCTCAAAATTTGCGTGATTGACTGGACTAACGATGCGATCTGTTTTCAAGATGAAAAACCCACGTATAACTTGTACAGAGCAGAAAAACCGCAGGTTGGGTCAAACGTCCCTAGTTTCCCCTACACCTATACCTACCTGCATATGAATATGTGGTATGCATAAAATATACCTATATGATTTCCTTGCATTTTTGTTAATTAAACCATTTTAGTACTTTATACCCCTTTACTCATAGGAACAAACTTCTTAGCAGGTTTGTGAGTGCTATACTTTGGAGCTAGAAAAATCATTTAACTCACTATAATGGGAGTAACTGCATGTCGAGCTTGATGGAGACTTTAAACTTTGTTGTTAATTTTTCTCACAATCAGCTTTCATGGGGTTCACGGAGTTTTCATTCAGTTTCCAAAACGTCAGAAACGCCGTTTATACAACTTTCAAGATTTCGAGCTCAGCAACAGGCCAGATTAGGTGTAGGTACAACAGTCGATCGAAGACTTCGTACTTTTCCCGAAAATTCTGTGGTTATTTTCGGATGAGTGTAACGTCATTTGAAGAGCTACTGGAGATACTGATGTCAGCAGATCTGATTGCGGGATGACTTTTAGGTGATCGTTGTTATGACCATCAACCTACTGTATAGGTAGTTGTAAGTACAACAAAGGTACCTACCATACGAACAGCCACTGTGAACATCAACCTACTGTAAAGATATAAAATATTCGAACACAAGTTCCACCAATTGAATCTAAGTATCAATATTGATTCTTTTAGCGAATTTTTGAAAATTTGTAGTAGGCAAATCCGTTGCAGAGCATCCTCAATTCATCCCTAGATTTTAACAAAAACAAAAACCTTGGGTTCATGACAAAAATGCCAAATTTCGCCAAAATATTCTTATCGCCAAACAAAAGGATGAGTTAGAAGATGAGCAATTTTCAACAATTCTAAGGGGGTCATCAAATATGAGTTTTAAGGGGTCAAAAATCGGTAAAAACCGGGCAAAATCGCGAACAATTTATGTAAAATCACTGAAAGTGGTATGAAAGGGCGAGTAAAGACCGAAAAAGACAAGTTGTTTTCCATACAGAAGAGGGATCAAATTTGGATTTTCGGGAGTCAACAATTGGTATTAAGGACTAAAACCAATACTAATTCTTCTGACGTTGTGTGGGATGATGGTTCACTAGAAAGAGGGACTATTTCGATGACGAAAATATTTTTCTCAAAAGAGTGTGTCAAATTTGACTTTATAAGGGTCAAAAACGCTGCAAATTATTAGGCAACGGTTTATTATTTACTTTCTAGATGCCCCTTCTGCGTAGATCACTGTTTTCTGTGGTCAATAACCTCGAGCTCCCTCCAGGAAAGCCCTAATTCAAGTACTGGAGCCGGCCCCGGAATTGAAGTTTCATAAAAATGCGCGGGATTCAATAATTAATTATTTGTAGTTAACTAGAACTAAACATAATAATCAATAATTAATTATTTGTAGAGTTAGAACTAAACATAATAATTAATAATTAATTATTTGTAGAGTTAGAACTAAACATAATCTCAAATCTCAAATCTTCATTAAGTTCAGTTAAAGATAAAATTAATGTTCAAGATAAAAGTGGTGTTTATAAATTAAAGTGTTCTTGTGGACTTGACTATTGTGGTCAAACTGGTAGGAAGTTTAGAGAAAGAATAAAGGAACATGAAAAAGATTTCAGGGTAAGCATAAGGTAAATAGTGAACCGTTGTGTAATAATTTACCCGCATAGATCCCCCCCCCCCCCCTTCTACGTAGATAGTATAATAAACCGCTGCGCAATAATTTACCCAATAATACTCCAACGTTTGCTCAAGTTGCAAAAGTACAACACAGAACAACCAACTCGACTTCATACAGCCATCCGTGATTATAATCAGGTGCTCCCTAGTGATGACATCCGTGCCGGATTTACACCGTTTGATTCACGATCGTGTTGACGAAGCTTTTAGGTGCAAACGAACTGCTGGTCGTACAATGTTCCGGGTGGTCTGAAAAAATTCTTCAGTTGGAGATCAATTTAAAAACGTAAAAAAACCGTACCCTTCTATTGAAAGTTTTCGAGCTACGGCGTTCTGAAAATTTCAATCCCTATTTTTCAAACCTTAGAGATGACTGACAGTAACGCCGAGCTTCGAGAACCAACTAGACCCCAAAACGGGACCTAAACACCTAATTTCATTAATTGTGGTTCATGGTAACTAAGAAAAGTGCGAAGTACGGCGGACGGACAGAAATTTGTTTTTTTCGATTTTCGAATTCTACGTAGTTTGAAAAGTAAACCATCAAATTTAGAGGGGGGGGGTAATTTTTTTTTTAATTTTTTTTTCATGCTCGATTCCAATGGTTCATTATTGAAAATAATAAACCAAAATCTACAAAATGGCTAAAAGTTGTAATTTTACGAAAAGTTGTATGGCTTCGCGCTCTATTATCTTTTTACACAACAAGACGAACATTTCTTTGAAAATTCGCTCTTATAGCCATGCTGTATGACTGGTTATCGCCACTGTTTAGTGTTTCTTTCACTTTTTCCTTGATACCTAGTGTGGCTGAAAAATATTTCTGATCACACTCTTCTTGGCCGAGCAGACTGTTTTCTTATTCTTCCTAGTCATAGGGGAGCAACATAAACACAATCAACATCAATGATTATAATTTTAAAATTTTAGTATTACAGAACATAGAGATGATAAACTAAAGTTTGTTTTGCAATGAAGTGAATTCTCTGCGTGCTGTAAACTTCTTTTTTAAATAACTTTACCTGCTAAATTTGTTTTTTTTTGTTTTGTTTTTTTACGTACACAGAATGAAAAATAGCTCTGGATTACAACCGTTCTTCCGTATACATCCACATGCATTGCTGCACTAAAATTTTTGCACATAAATATAAGATCACTGCAAGTTAAACCCATTTGTCTGGTAAAGACACGTTTCCTTCCTAATAATAACGTCCCTTCAAAGCGAGAGACCCAATTTGTTGACTATAATTTTTTTTCAACACACAGATAGGTTCAACCTGAATGCTCAACAACACACATCCATACAAGAATCACTAATGTAATAATGCCTTAGAAATTATAAAACTTACAATAAATAATTAATGTGGGGCAAGTCATTTTTTTATATTTTTATCAACTATTACTAATGTGCTAAGGGGAGACTATACGATTTTTTTTCTTGAAAATCCTAAAGAACTTTACAACGCTTTCCTAAAAAACATTTAAGCATTTTTTTTCTGTTTTTGTCCTTCTACAGTGTTTGTAAACGTCTATGCTCCAACAATAAGGCTTGATCAATAGTGGTAACAACATGACCGTGCGCCGAACCTTCTTTCGAACAACAAAGCAATGAGAATGATAGAAACACAATTATTTCAAGCATCTTACGGATTTTTTTTCTTCTAAGTTTTATTTTTTTGATTATTATTTTTTTGTTTTTTTACACTTTCCCCCTAGGTGGTCTTGAGTTTAGGAGCTCAAAAAAAGAACAAAAAAATAAAAAATAAAAAACACAAAAAGTGCTTCAACAAAAACAGTGGCAACTTTCTTTCTTTACATTTTTCCCATATTTACCTGCACAACTATTTTCAACACAATGTTTCTTTTTACAGAAAAATAATGTAGACAGCAATTTCTTGTTTATTCATTTTTTTGTACACGTCGAAATGGGGTTTAACCAAACAACAAAGTGGTGTGAAATGGGGGAGGGACATGGGGAAAACTGATCTCATGCTCAAATTTTAATAATTTGCAAAAAAGCAGCAGTTCCAAACAGCGCCACTAATTGAGCCATAAAACCAACCCATTCAAAATTCGAAACGCCAACTTTTTTTTTTCTCGTGCACCAAATAAATAAACCATTCACGCCCTTCGCTTTCCCTGTTTTAGCCTTCAATGGGAGAATCGGATTATTTGCGGTGAGTTTTTCTACTGTTTCTGGTGGACTTGAAAGTTATTTTTTTACTGCCTTTGATTTAATCCCGTTCAACAGGTGGTGAATGAAATTACATTGAAATTAATCTGACAGATCAGGACATCCAAGGGCAGGGCAAAACGAGTCACCAGGAAACACGCTAACAGTTTTTCTCGTGATTTTCAGGAACGCGCCTCCGGATTTTAGATAAATGTTTAGTTCACTTCCATTTGGTTGCGTATCTGATTTGAATGTTGCCAAGAAGGCTGTAGGTGTACAAGATCTCGAAAATCTTTCAGAAATCCACCCACTGTGTTAACATTACCAAGGATTCATAAACCATCATCATAGTAGATAATCTGGGGACAGTTATAATTGCATATTTACCTCCCAGGAGGGGGGGGGGGGGGTAGAAATCTTCAGCTCACCGATGCGGTAAGCTGCCTAATGGACTTTGGCATTGATTGAAATGATCAACATTGAAAAACCAACCAAATAGGACCACAATAATGAAATGTTTTATTTAATGAATCACCACGTTGCCATGAGTTTCCAAAGTAAATCAGCATCATTATCAAACATCTCCGATTCCCCCATAGTGAGTACTCCCTCCCCCTAAAACGCTACCACTTGATCTATGCTGGTAAAAAAAAGGAAAAAACACAGTACAATTTTTTTTTTAGGAGTAAACTAATTTGTTAGTAACCACACAAACTCTGCCGCCTAGAATAATCTAAAAAACCTGCAAATTACACTACCTTAAATACGTATTAGAATAACAATATCGTTTACAAGTAGTACATTTTTTTCTTGTTTTTATAAAATCGTATACATATATTGTTGCTGGATCATCAAAAATCCTGGTATAACGTTTGCATCACCGCGGATTGCTTTATGTAGGAACAACCGCATTTTTCCCCCTTTTTTTTAAATGTCAAACTTTTTTCTTTTATCAAACATTTTTGCTCAAAAAAAGTCGACAAAAAAATGTACAGCTAGAAGTATAATAGTTAAAAGGCATACAAAGATTGTGCATAACTTCTATAAATAAAAATAAGCGATGTATGAAAACTTTATTTTTATTTAATGAGGCCTTTGAGAAAATGGTTTATACGTTTAATACTTAAGTTTTAACTTCGTATACGAAGCAGAAGCTTCTTTTTAGCTTCATAAAGACCACAAGTTTGCTTAGAACTCTAAATATGATGTGTATCCATGTACGTATACTTGATTAAGCTCTCTGTACATTCAAGACATAAAGCTAGGAAAGGTTTTTTTTATTTCTTCAACACTATATATAAATTTATTTCTATTGGAACATAAATATTCACAAACTTAAAAAGTTCTTTTTCCAAATCGTACCAGCTAAAAATTACTGACATTTATATAAATATTGCTCTTCAAAGTGGTGTTATAAACTAAAACAGTGTATTATAAAAACTATTTTTCTTGTTCAGTTCTTAATGTGTTAAAAATGGTAAAATTTTTTCAACTTTATTTTTCTTTCAATTTTTTTATTCACAACAAAAAACAAAAAAACGTAATGAATAATTAATAAAAAGAGTGTTATTTATAATTTACAAACACCTCCACCAAATTTATGAACAAATCATCTACAAAAAATTTGAATTACGTTTACAATTTTACAAGATTATTTTATTTTCTTTATTTTTTTTACAAGTACCCCCAATTTTCCCCTACTCTTATCAATAGAGCGCAGTGGTACAGACTCCGCATTAGAGAAAAGTTGTCCCCTTTTTTCTTTTGTTCTCTCTATTACATAAAATCAATTCGCCTGTACAATTTACACAACTTTAAATTATGAACACAACGCGGAAATGTTTCTTTACTTTAAAAAATTCAAGAGAGAACTTGGAAAATAAAAACAGCGAGTTTGAAAACCCCTAAAAACTAAATCTCGTACAAACGATCGGTCTATCACAAAAAGAACGAAGACTGTACCACTGAGCGGTTAAACTGATAGATAGCGCCCAACATGTAAAAGCTACACGTCTGTTAGTGAAATTATCAAGATGTGTTAGCCAGTTGTGTTGTGAAATTATATATTTATTGTCAAAACCTCTCTCCTGTCGTCATTTCGGTCCACAAGTGCCCAAGTAGATGATCAATTATTGAAATGGCGGCCAAAAGTCCTTATAGATCTAAGGTGAAGGACCAAAACGAACTTGTTTCTCGTCAAAACCACTTCACAGAGACGATGATTTGTTAAGGCGTCCGAAAATTACTGAACAAGAAGGTACTCGAACGGTTGCGCGTATCACAGTAGGTACCTAACTACCATGGGGTTCAGTAATTAAAAAACCCGTTTCACAGTTGACGTTTCATCATCTGACGCTCTTGGTTAACTTCGCGAGAGTTGAAACGATCATAACAAGAATAAAGTTAGATTCTACCAACCAAAATTCAAATAGAGCAATTATGTCGACTTGATGCAACAGGTCAACAACAAAATAATCATAAGTCTAATCAGTCATAGAAAATTTCTCAGCAACATTAAGGTGAAGCCTCGTGCATCAAGTAAAACCTATCCGAGCTATGTATCTGAATTTGCAGAACGTCTCATTTGGCGAATTTTTCCAGGATAAATTTGTGGCACTAATACTGTTACTATCGTCAATAATTTCTCAAGACAAAGAGAGAGGTGATGAGGTACCCTAATAAAAATAACAACAAAATCACAAAAACACCGGTCGAAATGTTGCAAGATTTTATAAAATGTCTACTTATTGTTAGAAATGATAGTCTGTTCTGATTGTAATAATTGTGTAGCTACTGAAATAACGAAATCGTGTTGACCTAGAAAGGTTTGATGAAAAAGATGTCGTTTTTTTGAGTTCATATGACATTTCTCGTCACAATTAGGTTTTTGATGGTTGAAAAGACAATATGTGTGGTTAGGTTACCTACAGCTTACAGTAATTTCACTTGGTAGACTTAAGACTTATAGTTTAGGGCGCTTGATGTCTATATCACTCGAGTCACCGCTGTCTTCGGGGTGGAGGGGCTGGAAGTCTGGGATCTGCTCCCTCGGTGGGTTCCATCCTTCGGCCCGGACGGGGGGCGATCCGGAGGTCTTGGCTCCCGCCTGCCGCAGAAACGTACGATCATTAGAAACAAGTTTACATTGAAGACGAACTGAGTTTTCATAAGCGATGCTAAATGAGGTCAAAATTGTACAGTACAATCCAACCCCTGCTGTTCACTACTTCAATCAGTTCCTTCGTGAGATGCGAACTCACATCTCATATGAATACACGCAGATTTGAAGTTTCTAACAAGGCGATACTGTTTCTATTGTTCATAAACTGCAACGGCACGGTAGTATGGAATACCTCCGTACATAAGCCCATTTTCTATGCTATGAGTTACGGTGTCAACACCCAGTGCCCACATCAAACTGCTGTCAGAGCATCTTCCACAAGCATTTTTGAGGTATCCAAGACGAACCTCCTACATCATGATAACCCCAATAAAACCTACCATGGATTCTATTGCTTCACTCCAATACGTGAGCAGCGTTGTCAATTTGCTTCCTTTCTATCTTTCAAATCCCTAGGAAGCGAAAAATGTACCTGATAACACAGGAGGGATAAATGAATTATTGTTTTGTATAGTTCTATACGGAAGAAAATTCGTCAAACAGGCAAAATTCCAATGGGCGACCTATTATATTCCACACTGAAAAGGAACTTCGACCAAGAGTGGTTTAACATAACGTATTCCGAGGAAAATGGAACCTCATCTCTCGTGAAAGGGGGAGGGGGGTCAAAATCTTGGATGGATTATGCTGCCCCTGAGTAAACCATTGTGGGTTATAGGAGTTGGTGCAATACGTCTAGCCCAGTGGTTCTCAACCTTTTTAAACCTGCCGCCCCCTTTAGGAGTTGAATATTTTGAAAATCCTTAAGTTTGGGTATGAAAAATGGTGGGGGGGGGGGGGTCCAAATAGTAAAATTCTAATTAAAGGAATAATGTAATTGAATAGACAATTAAAACAGAACGTAATAGCAGACGTAATACACACAGCTGTGTGTGGGATTTATGTGGTTCTGAGCCCATTATTTCTTAAAAATGAGGTTTAATGTTAGTGAGATGAAGGCGCAAGTCTCATTTACTAGATGCCGAGACGATTTCTTTTAGCATGGACCTACGGCCGAAAAACGTCACTGAAGTGATTCATTAACTGTTTCGAATTTCTCTGGCGACGTTCTTCCTTTTCACCGTCGTTGCTCCGTTGGTACCAGACATTCCGTGGAAATTTCGAAGAGGTATAAAAATGGGTTGTGAAAGGGTGGTTCCGACACATCTTTCAACCAGTACGGTTGTGACATTTTCTGTCGTTTCCCGGAAAACTCACGGGTATAAATGGATTCTAACATCAGGACCTCCCATTTAGGATCCCCTAGAACACGATGCAAAAATCCCCATCAAAATCGTTCCAGTCGTTTAGAAGTTGGGCACAACCTTGAACCTTGAATCGTCTCATTATCGGTATTTTGAGCAAGAACACGTACCTACACACCATGTTTCATAGTCTCATTCGAACGAACTAAATCACTCGCGGCGGAATCGTGGAAACCCATTTCAAAGAATAAAAACGGGGTTATTGAAAGTTTGTATGTATGTATCAGCGTATTTTTCGTGTATCAGTGGAAATAGACAACCTTTCAATAACTCCGTTTTTATTCTTTTTCATTCGAAGTAAGTACAGAGGCATCATCTGGAGTCAAGGGGTGGAGTTTTTGTTGTTGTTATAATAAGGAAATCAGTAACAGTAATGAACCCTCGATCGATGAGGTAGAATAGGGAGGCGATTGACAGTTTTTTTAACGACATTCCGCAGTCCAGCGTAGAGGTAACTGATGTTAGCTTGAAGCCAAAATTCCGTGAGCCTACCATCCATCCTGGGAACTGGCTTTCTACGTCTCACTAGTTGAAAGTTCAGTCAATATTTCCTGAATCTTAACCTCTGTTTTCTCAATGTGCACAGAGGATTCATGACCCATTGAGGACAAAATATTCTCAAAACGTTCGGAAAAGATCTATGCAAAGACTCCAGGTGTTCACAGTAAACTGTTTCATCAAAGAGATTTCAATGTTCTTATACATGATACTGTTCACTATGCTTATCCAGCAGGATTGAAAACTGGCAAATCACAATTCGTTGCGGTCAAAACTCAGCTTGCATGTGAGATTATTTTGGAAGGCAGAAATAACAGATTTCGTTTTTATTAAATTGAGTTCATCACCTTGAAGTTGCGAATTGATTCCATTGAATTTGGCGAATTTATCGGTCAAGTAAGCAACATCGATTATAAATTGTAGCTATCGGCCTCTCAGATGCACCTACCTAAATACATCTCAAGCACTGAATCGAAAAGATTCCTGAACCTGTTGAAGTGTTCAGGAAGGTGCTCACCGCCCCCCTACCGCCCAAAACAAGTTCGCCGCCCCTCAGTATCCCTCCACCGCCCCCACGGGGGCGTTATCGCCCCCGTTGAGAACCACTGGTCTAGCCTTACATGAATAGGTCACACGATTAGGTTTCTGGCATTACCGGCCCTTGACTGACCAGAGCTCCGATTTTCAATGCCAAAGCTCAGTTCAGTTGTGTTTCTATGCGCATGATTAATATCGATGAAATTCCAAGGCTCAATGATCTCGTCTTCCACTCAAACAATGCCAAAAATAAACAATACCACGTAAAAGTACTGCCAGAGACACGATTTCTCAACAATCGATTCCACTCAGCAGTAAGCCTCACCAGAGCTATTCTTTCTGCTATAATCTCTTTACAAAAGATGGAAGGGCAGCCCAAAACTTGTCAGATTTGGCCCAGTTCAAACTGTATAACTTAGTTTATGCAACGCATAGAAAAGAGTTAGGTGGTGCTGATTGCTTCGGGACTCCAGGAATATGAGCACGAAACCTCGAAAATCCAGGGGCGACCAACTTGGTTCCAATAGGGTGGCTGGGATTGTGAAGGCAGCTCAGGGCGTCCATTCGAATCCCACCCGCCCTAGTCACAATCCAGGGCGACGGGGAAACAGTAGCCATGAAAAAAATTATTGGAACAAATTCTCATCGTCCTCAAAGTAAAGCCAGGACGCCTGTAAGCCGAATGGAAGCAAAGCCCAGCCTGTAATGGCTATTTTACTTTTACCCACCCCTGTCGGACCCACTTTTACCCACCCAGATCTGTCGGACAACACATTATGGCACTTTTGGTGTCAAAAACTTAAGAGGTAAACAAACAGGAACAAATAGGTAAAGTGCTCAGGCATCACTAAAGTACCTATCAGTTAAAGAGGAACGTGAAGTAACCAATTCTGATGAAGAATTTTCGAACGGATTGATGAAGCAATGATAATAAACGCATTTACAGTATTTTTTCAATGTTTCCGAGAAACAAGAACGATTCTTTGTAGTCTTTCACAAAATCTACGTACATCGTGCCCTTATCCTGAATGCCCTTATTCAAATTTGCTAAAGTTCAGATCTAAGTAGTGAAGAGTAGCACACAAACATTATGCGACTCTTAAAATGTTCAGTAAAAGCAATATTCCGATTGTGGCCAACTTCCCACAGAAAACTTGGTTTTCCATAAAGGAATGCTGAAGCGAAACTTTTGCTTGGTTCAACAATATTCAACATGTAGCAACTTGTAAGATATCATATAAAACCTATATTTGCAATAAACTATAAGCGGCGAATAAATGGGTTACATGAAGCTGTTATGGAGAATGAGAGGATCATGCCAACAAATAACACGAAAATAGACAGGAAAAAAGAACATGCCGATCAATTACCAACATGGCAATCAGCTCAGGATGCCATTCAGGAGGAGTGCAGGCTGAGGAGAAGATAAATTATGAAATAGTGAGGATATACTGTTTTGACGCTAGGGAATACTGTGGGATTAAGAAAATGCCCGCATGAAGCAAAATATTCTTCCTATTAGGTACCTATGTACTTATTACACCATAGGACGTCCAGGAGGTGTCACGAATGTGCACTTGTACATGTGTCCTGCATACCTGTGACACCCCCTTCCAACTTTCCCTTTACAACAGGCAATTATCATGTAGGCACACCTATTCACAAAGAAAACTTTTGGCACTGACTTTATAATCATCTTCCTATAAGCATTTGAAAAAGATGGAAAGTTGAGGGAAAAGTTGCTTTATGGATGAAGAAAAACACGTAAAAGGAAAAGCCGATTCGAAAAAGCATAGGCAAGAGGCTTTTTCGAATCGGCTTTTTCACACGGATATAACCACGGCCGGCTTCAGAGAAGGCCGCGGCAGTACAGAATTGGCAACGTCGCACTTCATGCCGGCCGCGACAATCACCCACCAGTAAGCCTAGGTTTGATTGTTTCCGGGTTTCGATAGTTACAGATCTTCTCGCGAAAACTCTTTTCAACAATAATATTGTAAACAAAATTTACGGTTTTTAATGATAACAAAATACCGGAAAATTGGTCGTGCCAGGGTACAAAATTACGGAAGTACAAAAGAATATATGACTTGGTTTAGTTTTCCCAAGGATGAAGAGAAGAAGTGGATTCGTGCGATTCCCCCTACTAATTGGGAACCAAAACCAAGATCAGTGGTTTGCGTAGAAAATTTTCCGAAAATGATTTAGGGACAAGGTACATTCAACAGGGAGAATATAAAGAATGGACCCTTGAAAAACCTAAAGACACGTGGTACCCACAGTACTATCCATCATTCAGCTACAGAGTGATTGTTACGATAACAGAATATTCTGTGACATTCATCACTGAATGCTAAGAACATTTTAATCTCTCAAGAGTTCAAGGATACGTTTTTGAAGGCTCCTAAACAAAACGACGTCCTAACATTTGTCTCAAAGAGATCGCTTGATTGTGGGGATTGACATTACGAGACAGCATTACGTGCGGTCAATGTGATTTCGAATAATTATCCCAAGAATGTTTGTGATCAAAAATCAAAAAACGCTGCAAAATCCTTGCCAATGGGTCTATTGGACATACCTAAAGAAATGTTGGCTGTTCATTTATTGTTTATTTCATGTGGTAATAATATTGATATAGCTATTTCTGACAGTTTTTCACCAATTTTGGCTCCAAAAATTCGAATTAGGCTCCTATTTTTGACAAGATATCTTCGATCATTGAACCTGTCATTGAACTTTCCCGATTAACCTGTGTTATACAAATTTCTGGTGATTAAAGCCATTTTCATAGGTTTTTGACCCACATATATTCAGTTTTGAGAGTTAGAACTTCGTTAGAACCTCAATACTTCACTCAGTGGTCGAAATCAACTTCACATTTGGTCTCCTCACCCTAAAAAACATGGAAAACGATACCTCACAAGCCCAAGTTCATTAAAACCTCAAAAATACCTAATTTTTGCACCCACTTTTCACCCATAACACCCCTGGATGTTTTCCGGTCGGGCTGCCGAGATAGGGGACACAACTAGGGCCCAAATGGAGCCTGTGTGCGAAGGAATGATTTTTTTTTTGTAGACCAAAAATTAAGGTAGATATCGATGACACGGCGGACGGACATAGCATTTTTGGAATCTACACACCTTGATACGTAGGTAAAAGAAAACATTTTAAGGGGTGTTCCAAAAAAATTTTCCGAGCCGAATAGGTACATAGGTGTAGGAATTATCCAGAGAATAATAAACCAAAATGACAGTCGCAAGTTGAAGAAGTTCCCGAAGTAGAAGACTATAAGCAAACTACAATTCATGTTCCATTTCTTTTTCCCAGAATCATCTTGTTTGTTCCTTTCTGTTCTTCTAGGTATTAGTTCAATACCTTTCTTTTAAATAAAGCATTACACTATGTCCTAATTGGGACGTCATCGTACGACTGTGCGTTCATCGATGGTCGCGCGTATCTTGTGATGATCGTCCGGTCGAAATATATGTCCTAATTCGCGCAACCTATTCGCACGACCAGGCGTTGCGCTACCCGATCGTACGACCAGTTCATGCGTTCCTGCGGTCAGTTCATAGCGGGATTCGTTGGGTGGTTTATTTTTTCTTTTAGAAAGAAGGGGAAAGTTGGACGAGGACGCAGAATTTTTGTTTGGAAACATTTACATGAATGCAGTGGAACTAGAGCCTTCAACGAATAATAGAAGGAAATCAGTTAACAAAATGTACAAAACGCGGGGGAGACTCGGTGAATTTCACCACCTATATCATGAGCTGCGGAGTGAAGAGGACGATATTAATATACTGTTTTACTTGCTTGGTTTTTTTAAATTTCTCCGCTAAAGTCTCCCACGCTTAGTCCGTTTTTATCCGATTTTTGTACCCTTCGGATCTCTTGTCCCACAATGTACGATTTAAATTTAACCTCACTTCATTGATGAGTTCCTCTTCGAAATTCATTGTGAAAATTAAAAAAAATAAAATTGTAAATTAACAGAATCGCTAAAACGAACGCAAGGTCGTACGACCAAAATCAAGTGGATCTGTGGATCGTGCGAACAAGTGGAGTTCCACGACCGATTCGGACACATCCCTTCTGGGAAAAGGCTTGTTTACATGCGTCCGTACGGTGTTCGCACGATCTACACGATCCGATCACGAATCAAACCAATCCGTCCCTTCCCACCCATCGCACGACCATCTTTCGGGTTCAATCCGAATCCGGACACCTTCATAATGTTTGCTAGTTTATTCCACGATAGTACGAGCACCCGACCATCGCACATCGTACGGTCGTACGATGACGTCCCAATTAGGACATAGTGTTATACAGAAGTTCGTTTTCATTACTATAAGTACCTACTCGTAATATAATAACAAAATAACTGAAGCAAAGCCAAAAGAACGCAATGGTTCTGAGATATGAGAGGGGTCTGAACCAAGAAGCTATTACAGCGTTGCCAAATCTTGCGCCATTTCCCATCTGCTGCCACCAGCAAGCCAATCAGAACCCATATCCGAACAACGCCACAGACAACAGCAAGCTCCGTTCCCGCGCCTCTTTTATTCTGTGAATAATACCCCTATGTATTCGCTCAGAAAATTTTTTTATAACACCTCCTCAAAACTTTTTCGTTTCAAGGTGCGTAGATTCCCAAAATGTAATGCCCGTCCGCCGTATCACGCATAACTACTTCATTTTCGGTCTAAAAAAAAGCGTTGCCGTAGGGGGCGTCTAGCCGCCAGTGGTTTGTGTTCATGACGGTCCGGTTATTGCCGAATGAAATCTGGGGGACACCCCCAGACCCCCGGATTATAACAGTTTAGATCAAGGATCAAAGAGAAGAAACATGGAACATGTTTTTCGAATAGGTACACGATAACAGAGGATATGGAGATATGTAGAAAAACGTCTGCCAATTCGAGTAGGCACTATAGCTTCCTCACTTGAATCACACGAACGTACTAGTTGGGTAGGTTCGTTATGATACGGGACCATCTGCGATCCAACCCGCGTGTACCCTCAAAATTTCAGCTCTGTACGAATATTTTTCGCGTAGTTTAGAAGCGTTATAAGGAAACAGTCAACATTTCATGTTTGCGCATGCGCAGAGGGAAATTACAGTAAGATTCCAATGAAGTTCATAATGGAACCATCAAAGTATTATACTGATCTACCCTCCAAATGTAAACTTATTTCAACGATAATTAAGGTAGTTATGGGCACTCCAAGTATTTCACTTTTGCGCATGCGCAGACAAAACTATTTTCATGATTTTGAAACGGGACCATCTGCGATCCAACCCGCGTATAACCTCAGAATTTCAGCTCTCTGCGACTATTTATCGCGTAGTTAGAAGCGTTACAAGGAAATGGTCAACATTTCATGTTCGCGCATGTGTGGATCAAAAAGGGTGTTGTGGGTGAAAACCCAGGGGTGTTGTGGGTGAAAATGGGTGTAAAAATTTGGCGTTTTAGTGAAATGAGCTTTTGAGGTATCTTTTTCTATGTTTTTCAGGGCGGGAAGACCGAATGTGACCAGAGTGAAGAACTGAGGTTGTAACGAAGGTTCAGCTCCCAAAATTCATTTTTTATTAGTCAAAAACCTGGGAAATTGTCTGAAATCACCATCAACTTGTACAATAACATTAGAAACAGTGTCAACAAATGAATCAAGACAATTAAATGGCACTATCAATGATCAAAGATAATTTGAAGAAAACGGAGCGTAATTCGAGTTTTTGGGGGGGTTAAAATTTGTGGAAATATCTATTTCAATTATTTCACATTAAAGATACAAATGAACAGCCAACATCTCTGTAGGTATGTCCAACAGAATAATAAACCCATGTGACAAGGACTTTGCAGCGTTTTTAAATCTCAATGTTTGAAAGTCATAATGTGAAAGGCGTATTTTTCCGATCTATCGTCTATCTCACATAATAAACTATTGAGAAAACATGCAAAAAGAATTCATGGGCCACTTGCCCATTTTCAGCTCAACACTTTCTAGACCGGACATGGTGTAAGTGGAAGGTAAACATGTGACTTCAGGGTGGTTATGGGGCAGAGTGAATGGGTGGCTTCAAGGCCCATTTTAGTTTGTTTACAAACAATGGATACTAATCATATCAGACTTATTTGGAAAGAGCGCAGTAAGGCTCCCCAATAACTTTAGTACGTAGATACTTATCTAAAAATGGAAAGTCACAGTTCATTTCTTGAAGGTAATTTTATCACCTCTTAATGGCAGATCACACCCACAGGGAGGAGAAAGGGTTGGAAAAAAAACCTAGGAAAAGGCCACTCAAGAGTAAATCAACTGTATTGGCAAGACAAGGCAGTAGTAAAAGGAAAAGATGGGGTGCTGCTCAGGGAATAAGGGGAAACAGACGAGAAGGGCCAGAGGGTTCAAAGAATGGGGCATAAAACAGTTGTGGGCAGTTTTATTCTCTTCATGGGGGTGACTTTTCATTACCCTGCTCCTCCCTTCCAGCAGCCATCACCAAGAGAAAGCGGAAGGAGAAGAAGGTCGAAAGACAACATGGCGAGGAAGGAGAGAGGTAGAACGGGCAACTCCTTGGCATTACGACCACTAAACTCTTTGACATCATTTACTGTAGAACCATCTTCTGAACTACTTTACGTTGATTTAACACCTATCTTCCTTTTCCCCCTAGTAGAGTTTTTACAGTCATCATCATCTTACTTATTATAACCTCCTTACACCTTTTCCTCCGCAAAGGGGGAGGGAGACAGGGCCATCAAATGAAAACTACTCGCCCTACTCACAACCATCTTTTCTCCTTTGTTGACTATAAAGAGTCAGTGTTACTACTGGTTTTTTTGCGGAGCATTTAATACGAATATCAAGCTCATTCTGAAACGAATAAAACTCGTTCTTTATGACAATAATTTTAAAAAACCTTACTTTTTTTAAAACCTAACCTAGGCATCCAGAGATAGCAAACTCAAAATATCAAAATAACAAACAGATGGGCGGAAAATTGTGGGATATATACAATATCAAATCAAGGGCTAAAATAGGTTGTTCAGAGTCCACAGTAGGTAAAAGGTTAGGTTATGAGGACATATTGCAGGAATGGCCCCATTCCGTCAATAAACATGCAATCCAAGTCATGAACTATCAAGGAACATGCCACACAAAAATCAAAATATGAGTGTGGAGGTAAGGTATTAGAATGTTGGTGTCACCTGTGATCAGTCGCTCACCTGATGCATGCCCTCGTAGCCCAAACTACCGTCAGAGTAAGGTGTCTGAAACAAGAAGTGTGACACAATTGTAACGAGATGTGACAGAAATTTTTTTAGGTGATACAGGAAGGTGCACCTGGCTGTGCAACATAGCTTAAAGCTGACAACATACAGAACCATATTTTTTTTTAAATCAAGGTCAAATAGGTGCAGCTGGCCACCAAGGCCTACAGCTTGCATAATTATTATGCAGAAGCAAACCTGTGCGATTGAAAATCATCTGAATATGAAACAGTGCACATCGAAGTTGGTAAGTATTTAGGAAAAACCCATCTGCCACTTTAATCAGAAAGGTGGTTGACTATGTAGTGGATCAACCTCGAGCCTACGATACTCAACCATACTGTTTTTCGATCCCTGACCTCACCTGTGAAATAACATTAGGTAGTTCCTACCTAAGGTAATAAAATTATTTTCTATAGGTTCTGAGAACTTGAATAATCTCACAAGAATGGCCGCCATAGATCAAACAGAGTACAGCACTACTGAACGATGCTGCCTCACTCACCTACACTCTGATGATGGGCCTAGCAAATTCTGTAAAATGATGAGCAGCTCGGAAATTATTGTTTCAGTTATACAAACTTATGAGCTGAAACATCTGAGCAGGTGGAGAATGCAGACTGAGTGCATCATAGTTTAGGAACGGCTGTTCAAGCTGGTATGGGTGGTTTGTGAGAAGGGATTTATAATTAACTTAAGTGAGTCAATTAGGTATCCAACTTAGTACTTGAACTGTACACGTACCTGGGCAGCGGACATAGGTGAACTGTAGTCACCCCCATTGACGCCTATCGAGTAACCCATAGAGTCCTGAGGAACGCCTGGGGGTGCTGGTGACATCATTGGCGTGGCCGTGCCCTGACTTCCCGGCCCCATACTATAAGGTGACTGTCCTGCTACTAACAGAAATTACACATCAAGAGACTCTAAGAGTGAACATAACCAGTAAGAGACTAGTTATAGCTGTCAGTTTATTTTGAAGCTACACAAGGAATAACACTAAGTACCTATTTACTACCCATTTAAAAAGATCAAAGTGGTGATTAAATTAATTCACGCTCTACTTACAGATTATGAGAAGGTATGTAGGTACGAGTACCTAATTGATTGTAAAATATGAAGAAAAAACCAATCCAAATTAAAATCAAAATAATAATGAACGAGTAGATTAGTGTACTACTGAAATGATGGGACAGAAGGAACAATACCAGCCAAAAGGGTCACTAGTTTTTACCTACACAAGATCCACCCATTTCACTGAGAAAGAAGCTACTCGTATGCCAAATACCATACTCATGTTCAACGAACTTCAGCCACTTTGACATGAATATGTAAAAAAAAACAAATAAAAAAGCTCAAATAGGAATTGGACGTCATAGGGTTGTTCGCACTGGCTTTTTCTGACTGTTAGCTGACTCCTAGAAAACCATAAGAAACCATCCATGATGCAATAACATCTTGATAAGCGTTTGAGAAGGATTTGAGTTTGATAATGGTTGCGAATCGAGAAGGTAGTGGCATGAAGGTAGTATCAGATTCTCGTCCGCCCTATTTTCTGTGTGCTGGAATAACAATAAGAAAACTGGCTTTGGATAGGAAAACACTGCAAACAGCCGGTCATGGATACTGCACAATCAGAAAATAGTCCGAGAATCGCTGCGAACGGCCAAACGCCTTCTGACGTCAGATAACCGTCAGATGACCACTGCGAACAAATCTCATAGCGTGCCACTTCGAAAAGAAGGCCTTGGTGGAATTCGGCCATGGATAACTTTTAGTTCAGTATCCATAGTAAGAGAGCTGGTTCATCCCTTTACTGACACATAATCTCTATTCGTAGTGTCTACCTAAATTATGATTTTTCCCACAAGGTGAATACTCTGTTAATGACTGACACTGATTACCAATCAAACTATGTATGACTTAATATATAACTGACTAATTACAGGTATTTTAGTTAGATTGGAAAATCGAACACAGGAGTTTATCTGCTACTATCTGCATCCCATTACATGCCGGCTTCAGGATTCGTTCATTATACTCCCTTGCGTCTCACCGGCATCAACAAGCTTATAGGTACCACAAAAATTGTGTTCTTCGTCTTAGAAATTGTAACAGGAATCAACTCAAAGCTAATAACTTCAGCCCAAATTCTATGAAGACTGTCAACCAAGCAAAAAAACCCTTTACGAAGAACTAACAGCACCCCCGTCACACATTAAAATTCGAGTTTGGCATCGGTTAGGTAATCAGGCACAGGGTGTATTGGATGGGAACGGACTCACAGGAATATAGGAAGGACAACTTCAGCATTATCAAAACAAACAAAAGTTTTTCAACGAGTAAAAGCATTAATTTTATGACGAGAAAAGAAAAAGCTTCTGAAGTATATTTTTGTATACTAATATAATTATTCGTGAATTACTTCAATAAGATTAACGTGAATTATGTACCTATATCGACGACACGCTTGAGCTTACTTAGAGGGCGACCTGATTGGACAAAGAACAACAGATAGTGACAGGGAAAATCATAAGGGAAATAAGCAAAGGAAGTCTGAAGCCAAAAATTGATATTTTATGACAGGTAGGCAAACATTCCATTTTTATATGATTCGATTATCTATTCCTAATGCGACTCTTTTGTTGGGAGTAAGGGAGTTCGGGTAATACCTGGCCATTTCAATGTGAAGATAAACCGACTTCACATGGTTTGAACAAGTTTAGTGGATAGGTACCAAAGGATGACTGAACCATTAATAAGCATTAGAAAGATGTCGTTTGGAATATTGGTACACAATTATTCCTTTGTTCATAAAGCTGACTGAAACGAACAAAAAAATTCTGTACCTACCTCGAATGTATATACTTAATGAATACACTTACAGGTTCGATATTTTATTCGACGGTGACTATTTTTGAAAATACTAGCCTATGTTACAGAAAGGTTACCTAAATAAAATCTACCGTTTTGTGTACATAAGTAGGCCTTGCGTTTCCAAAAACAAAAATTATAACACTAATAATCAATGCGATATGAATGCCTTCGTAGAAAGACACCTCATAGGATAAAAGGGTATAGCGATGGCATGATTCGAGGACAGTTTAAATACATGCGTGACTAAGATAAAATACTCGTAGTTCAAAAAACGGGACTGCAATTCCCCTATCAGAATAGTTAGTTGTCATAGGTAATACATTTCTTTTAAAATCTCTGAAATAATGGATCGAACGCCAACATTATGATAGAATTCAAGGGTTGTTAGTTACTACTATGTAGGTATATGAATTCAAGAAAATATCGTATAGATCCTTTCCTGTTGGTAGTTCGATGTCACCACAGTACAGTGTGGGAAATGGCTTCAACTTATTTCTATTAACAATGGAAATACTTCCAAAGGAAAAGTTCAAAAAATTGTTGATGCCTTGAAACTAACTAACCCATGGAAAATAAGGGTAAGCATAGCATTCAACGAGTTCTTCACTCCAAAAATAAGATGGTCAATGAATTAAAACTAATAAGGAAAATTAAGGGGGTAGTACAAATTAAGATGTAAGAAACGCCCTAAGGAAGGCGGAAAATAGTCCCGTAACCAGAGGGTAACTAGAGGGAAACCCGAGGGAGAGTGATTATAATTCATAAATGCAAACTCGGGAACATTATGTTAATAACCGTATAAGGTGTCCAAGGTTGGTGAGGAGCAGAACAGGGGAGGGGGTAAATGTAAGAAATGGGAGAAAGTGAGAGGAGGGGGATCGGGTGCTTGGCCATTGAGGGTGTCACCAGCACGGGCCCTGATATATTAACTCCATTTCCAGACCCCCTCCACTGCTACTACCAGTCTCTCTCTATAGAGGCAGAAAGGGAGATCCCGTCAACGCAAAAAGTCACATTTTATTCTCAAGGTCCAGAGTTTCATTTTGCATTTTATAATTATATTGGATTTAAGCTCTGAAAATGAAATTTAGTAAGCCAGAACCTATTTCAGTAAAATTGCTGAGAATGTGTATAAGTTTCAAAGACATCTACTAAAGCATTACGAACACATTTTAATTTCGTTTATGTACCACACATGGTACATACCTACACACCTACTCCAGTAAGCCAATAAATCACTCGTGTCAAATGAAAACCTTGTTGGTCACAATGAAATGCCAATTACAAAACTGTGTATTTCCAAAAACCCTAGCAACTCCTTCGTCCTTAGTACTGAATATGAAACTACGAACCAAATTCCGCTAGGCATTTGACACAGTAGGATCAGAAAAGAGCATTTGACAGCAAATAGCATGATTTATTGTGTCCTGAACTCATCAAGAAAATATTTCATGAGGTATTATGAGCATTGCGCATAGGTATCGAGTCACTCCTACCACTAAAGTTCATTAGCCACAATCGAGCGGAATGTCTCCCAAAATCAAAATAACAAACGTGACAAAGCCACTGACATTCCACTGAATAAAAGTAGCTCTCCTAAGAAGCTTAGGGTTTAAAGGTCATCCCTACTGTCAAAGCTAGTACCTATGTCATTATAATCTGGAAACGAAAAGGAAAAGGAAACATTTTTCGAGAAAGCGGAAATTAAAGAAAAAATGAAATGCATACTCCTACAGAGAAATACAGTGCAGAGTATGAAGGGATAAAGGTAAGGGAGGTGGAAGCAGAGGAAGATCGCAGGAACCGATGAGTTATTCGTACAGTGCTAAACATTTCAAATGAAGTTTTCTCATTGTATTCAATCCAAATACAAGTCACCCAAACTATCGAATAATACAACCCTACGCTGAGTTTCGAGCGATGACACATTTTGACGGAATCAGAGCCATTTCTATTGATATTTCCGAACGGGGGCCTATCATGAACTACCTAACATTAATTGTTGAAACAAAACTTAGGAATCACGACGTATGTACCCACCGGCTGCTTTTTTGGCAGCGTAGAGGTTGGCTTCTTCTTGTGCTTTGCCGATGTTCTTCTTGTATCTAATTCTCTTGTTGCCAAACCAATTAGATACCTGGAAAAGAAACATTTTCGTAAGAATCACACAAAATGTCTGAAAGGTCATCAATCAGGAGTTACGCTATCATCCCTATCATTAGATACATTACAAAAGGAATACTAAAAGGAAAAGTAATAATCGGTTGAAGGTAACGTACAATGGATCAATCTTGAGGAAAATTGTGGGTACACGGGTGAATAATAGTCCTACCCAAGGAATTTAAGTATTTTACATAATATTCTGCCGTTCTGTTTTGAGCGTCTCATCACCATATTTGCACTTTTTGAGGCAAGTCTTGCAGAACTAGATACAGGCTTTTGAGCTTGGTTAGAACGTACAATTTGCATGGGAAGGTTTCAAAAATCACTTTTTACTATCTACTTTATCTATTTATTGCAAAGTTTTCCACTCATCCAACGCTCAGGTCATAAATAGGTCGTATACTAGGTAAAAACAACATTTTAGTACAACTCGTTGTAGTTCTATACCCAAAATAACCATTTAGTTGGTACCTACCAATCCAGTCAAGGATAAAGTATCCTAACTGCGATTAACTAACTAAGATTGTTAATTACCAACTGGGTTTTTGTTTTACATGTAAAGAGAACATACTGACAGCGTCATAATGAAATTTATAAATTGAAAGGAATGGACTAGGGAAGATAATCTCACTTAATCCTGCTTTCCCCAAAACTCCAAATAGGTACATACCTACATAATAAACATAATTATGCTCATAGGGCGTTCTTTTTTATAACTGTATTAAAATACAAGAAGACCCGAATCGAAATATCGAAATCTACCTCCATGAAAAAACCTAAAATGATTGAAATAGGCAGGTAAACTCACTTGGGAGACGGTGATGCTGCACTTTCTAGCCAGTTCTTCTTTGGCTTCTTCCGAAGGGTAGGGGTTACTAAGGTGCGAATAGAAATACTCGTTGAGGATCTCGGAAGCTTGTTTACTGAAATTGCGCCTTTTTCTCCTGCAATGACCAAAAATGAATTAATTAATGAGAAAATCGCGCCAAATTTCGCACTTACGTTTCAAGTGTTACAGATCAAACATAATGGATCTTTGATGACGTGAAACACCATTATTATTAAATGAGCCGATCGAAGCTTTCAAGTTCGATTTTGGGCCAATAAATACACCTTTTCTTTATTTGTTGAATACAAATCCTACTAGGTAAGTACCTGTTTTTATTGTAAACTGCAAACCATTCATGACTACACCTCACCAACTCGAATAATGAAAAGTATGTTGGGCAGAGTTCCAGGATGACAGGGAGTACCAACCTCGTTCTTACAACAATATTGCAGATTTTCGGTTGGGACTGGATCACACTAACGTGCAATGCGGGATGACGCCTAAAAATGGGGGGGAAACAGGTATAGCAGCCTTACGACTTGAAATTTCATCAATGAGGTACCAGAATCTTTTGGTTGTCCGAGTGTTGCAAGAGCGACATTTTATAAGTTCGGAGATGAAACATTTCATCATCGTCAACTACAAATAGGATCCAGGTCAATTTAGCTGATTTAGCACCTGATACAAGGACTGCAGTATGTATAAACTACTACTATCACCACACACGCACTCACCCAAGGGCACCAAAGACCAAAAATATAAAGTACTTTTTTTGGGCAGGATAGGTTGTCTATATATTAGTCAGTGGATAGGGCAAAGAAGTGTCAGGGATGGGACGAAGAAAAAGAATAAAAACGGAGTTACTGAAAGGTTGTCTATTTTCACTAATACACGAAAAATACACTGTTATACCGGTTTCGGTGATCAACCATCGCCAGTAAAAAACAATAACTTAACAAACAATAACGTTATTGTTTGTTACTGACGATGGTTTACCACCGAAATCGGTATAACAGTTTATTTTTCGTGTATTAGCGGGGATAGACAACCTTTCGATAAATCCGTTTTTATTCTCTGAAATGGGTTTCCACGATTTCCGTTTCGAATGGGATGAGGGGTGCTGAAGAGAGATTTATTTAGGCAGGTACCAATGCTTTAATTTCCTGCTTTAATGGTTTAATTTCGTTGAATTTGTAATCAACTACTCCCAATACCTAATCAACATTCACTAATTAGAGCTGTAGAATACATTAATTCACAGTTTATTTGTGTCCTCGAGAGAAAATGAGGCTGACACGGAGTTCACCAAGTACCGATGTACCGGGTCAACCCCGCACGTCAAACCGAACAACAAGTGCTTGTTCTACACCGCATAATACTTCAGCGGGAGCACTTAAAAAAATTTAATATTGAATGGAGCCCTCTGTAACATGCGCGACAAGTTGGGAGGGAAGCGAGCAGGGAAACCGAGTTCAACCCTCGCCCAGTGGTCTGGTTGCATTATACATCGCGTTCCCTCGCAACTAGAACAAGAGAGAGCAAACTTCTCAACTGTCCACAAACATCAGAAAATGACTGCATCACTCGCCTTCTTCAGGGGGTTCCCTCCTATTCTCTCAGTGTTTTCTTGACGGTAGCTATACACTGTAATGTAGGTACAGAGGAGCCGCCCGTAGCAGGTCCGCATTTTTACTGGTTGATAGGACGACCCCAACAAAATCTAATAATTTATTGCTATTTACGAAATCTAATAAATTATGCCGCGTTCAATTTGAATTAAAGAACACCAACTCCGAATTACCAAATACAAACAAATTCAATATTCTAACTTTTATTCTCACCACTTTCTTCTCTCACCTTGTTTCTTCTCCACTTTCTTTTTCCACTTATTCTCACCACCATTGTTTCTTCACCACTTTCTTTCTATTTTAAATTTCTCGCCCCCTCTCCTAAATTGTTTTATTCATTTATTTAATCCCCCCCCTTCTTCTTTGTCATCCCACCTTCTATATATAATTTTTTTTTTCTACTGCGTTCGGCTTTTTGCTTCTTTCTAATTATATATGTACCTATAATATATATCTACATATACATAAATTTCGTGTCTTTTTAGTTAAATTCTGTGAGTATTCTGTACCATCATTTAGGTAACTACGTTTCTCTTCTACCCACCAATCGATATTGTAAATAACTGTACAATTAAGGGCCTAAAGGCCTAATGTGCAAATAAATATTCTTATTCTTATTCTTATTCTCATGTTACACCAAATCATCGCCTAAATGACCTCACGGGTAAATCATCTCTGATAGCTAGGCCATGAAGAGATTTGCAAGGTGATCATGGTTACATATCAGAACGAGCTTTCAAAGATGAAATGCCGAATCGTGAGGATCGGCGTGACCACGCGTTGCCCTACACTGCCACCTTCTATACTCATTTTGAAGCCTGGATGATATACCAACCATTTAAACAGCCGATGTATGTACCACCCGATGCTGAGTTACCACATTAGTCCCACCAGGAAGAAAATCCTGGAGAAAAGGGATTAGCTGATTCGGGAACTCCACAGTAGGTTCTAACGATTCCGCGGAGTATTTACGTCTGCCAAGACGCCCGAAACATAACTTCCAATCCTGGTTTCTGCGACTTTTTCTTCAACCAACTTTTTTTCAACTACATATTTTTCATTGACATCTACCTTGCAACAACTTTACAAAACTGACTATCTTTGATAGTGAACTTTTCTTTTTCATTATTAAATTTCCGTTACAATAATCTAAATAATACAAATTATATACAGCTGATTGTAAATTAAATACTTCTTGTACAAGGTGAAAGCTATGGAAATATACTTCCTCTGTATGGAAAACCGTTCGAAGGAGTCAACCTACGGGTTAATAAGTGAAATGAGATATCTAAGATGGATTGGATACCTATTTATTTTAAAAAAGAGAAAAAATATAAAGGAATGTGAAAAATCACTACAACACCCGCTTTCAACCAAAAACCCAGAAGCAACAGCGTTGACATTTTTTTTGGTTTTTTGCGATTTTAATCTTAACAAAAAAAATATTGTGTCTGTGTCGTGGAAAATGTACAGCGAGGAGTAGGCGAGGAATACGCGAGCGCTTAGGAATGTCACGCGTTATAATTTGGATTCCTTATTCATCTGAGTTATTGAGGATTTAATGCACAGCTGGCGAAGGTTGTATATTTTTAATTTTTTTAATAGAGGTAATGTATGCTCCCGATAAGGAGAGCAACCTTGTTGTTTCTAGTTTTCTGAGCTTTAAAAATCGGGGATACCTTTTGAGAAGCAGCACCCCAAACTACAATCCCATACTGGAGCAGCGATTGTACTAGTCCATGATACACAGATAACATTGCTGCTTGGAACAAAATTTTAAGCCTTGCGAAAATATGAATGAGCTGATCATGTTGGTTCAATAACTTGAACCAACATCGTGTATTCTGCCTTAACCCGACCATGGATTATAAGTGCCCTTTCAAATAAAAAGTTCAAGAAAATACGTGGGTACTTCTCACTGAAGAGGGAAACCTTCACAGTGCCGCAGATAAGCTCAATAATACATCTGCGCCATGAGGGGTTATGGGCTGTGGAAGCCACCAACACGGTCAAAACAGAATCGTTTTTATACAGTGATATTAAGTACATGTGTGTAACGCTGGTTAAACACGGTCAAATCTTGCGGTAGTAAATCAAACTACAGGGAGCAAAGAGCTGCTGCTTTGAGACTGCCATAATAATGGAAGGCGGTTAATTGAAGAGGGAACCGAGCTGAGAGCGACTGTTGAAAAGAGATAAGCCCCTGGTAAAGGGAGATGGTAGTGGCCGCTGGAGGTGTTAAGTTCGGGGGGAGGTTCAAGAAGGGCGAGGACCAAGAGAGAGAGGATGATGATAGCAATTTATCAAAAAAAAAGCCTTAATAAAACCTTCCCCAAGGAAGTTGCGGGAGGCAAAGCCCCCTCCGGCGAGGCCCTGGCTTGTGCCGTGTAACAAACCGCCCCATAAACGTGGCGGCTCTCATTTAGTCAGAGCTGTCTCCGTCCCAGACCAGCCGTATCCATCTCGGCCCAGACAATGGAAGTGTTGTGGCCGAGGGTTTTTCCACCCAACTTGTGGACGGTATCGTAGCAGATACAGCTATGATAGTGGAAAAAAGCGAAAACTAAGCTCACAAGTAAACGCAAACTATAACACACCGAACGCAACTAGGGGGAAGCGGCGTAAAGACTTCAAATTCGTGCTGCTCTTTATTCATGTCATCTGTGAAACTCCAAAACACCACCCGTTCAAACGACATTTGGTGTGGCAAGTCTCGAGTCACCTCACATGCACAGAGAGCGTGCAGCAGATGTAGAAAATAGAAAACTGACAGGCATAGGCTGTCCATCAGAACAGGCGCTCGAGCTAGTGATTTTGCAGCAAGAGACCTCCCTCCAGGACAACAAACTTCATATAGGAAATGGGACTTCAGTTAATAGGCCTACCAACTATTAAAAACAAGAGTCAAACCACAAAAATAAATGCTCATAACCCTGGTCCGACTCCGGTTTTCAACAGTACCTACTAAATACCTAATTTTGTTGTTGAAGAAATCAGTAGAATTTAACTTTAGACTTTTAAACAAAACTATAACTCTGCAGTAGGCCTATGTCAAAATTACCATTAAATTTCAACCAGCAGTATTCATCCCTCGGAAAGCATTCAAAGCCTCTACCTAGAGTTCTGAAGAAGCTGACGGGGTGCACCAAACACATCTTCTGAACTCTGAACATCTGTTGAAAAATTTCCCTGTGATCAAAAAATGGTTGCGAATGTGTTAGGTATGCGTGCCATCTCGTACATCGCTAGCGACCTGACTTTTATTTCACATAACAAGGAGATGGAGGAGATTCGTGGAGGCCCTATGCTCCCGTAGGAGCCACACGAATTATATAAGTACATTATAAAGAGGTGTTAGGTAAGTAAAATTAATTTTTATCCATTAGTAGGTACACTCACACTCCCAAACATTCATCGAAACCAAAAAACTGATTTTTTACAAAGCACACCACAAATCCAAAGCCTTCTACTGAGCTGAACTGCACAACCGCAAATATATTTATTAAGGTTGGCAGGACCTTTTAAGCTATAAATAACATGGAGTCGTCACGAACAATAACCATTTGATACCGAGAAAATTACAAAGCCGAGCTGGGAAACGATACTCCGGTATTGAGCCCGGAGGAACCCCATTTCATTATTTTCCCTGAATCCACCTTGCCATCCCAAATCCCATTGCTATACCTCAAGATCACCTTATCCGACCCCAATCTACTGCCTCTACTGAGGGTAAGCAATCTTGCACTCTTCTTTATCCATTACTCATGGAGGATTCTCGTAAGTCGAGTTCCCACACGTGCATAGGTGGCAGGCGAACAGCTGTGTTAATTCACTCGTCACATTGCATTCTATGTCAAATTAGGTGCACATTATGATGGTTCGGAACAAGATAACTTGACGCCAACGGCATTATCAATGTTTCTAGAAGAAGGTAGGCAGTGTAAAACATCTGCACTATCAATGCTGCATAAGAAAACACAATAGTTATCGGTCATACCTAGTTATTTCGTCATCGTGATTAGTGGTCACTCTTGATCTTCAGCCGACAAGGCGAAGATCTCGAGTAGGTTTTTGACCATTTAAACAAACGAAATTGTACTATTATGATGAAAAATATTAGAAAATCATAACCCGTAACGAATCTCCGTATCTCCAGCACTCGGCTTTCAGCTACGTTTTCTCGAAGTTAATACCTACCAATTTTTTCAAAGATAACGAACAAACAGAAAACGTTAAAAATAGTTTTAAAAAGTCAATTTTGTCAAATCTTGAATACTGCCTGTTTTTCAAACGCTCATAAGTCCCCCATAATTCTGGTGATAAGTTACAACCTGTAGGTAAGCCTAAAAAATGCGCAAAAGCCTCAGCTTTCCAATGGTATAGCCAGTTTTTATTTTTTAGAGGGAACTTTTTTGAGAAAATTGAGTCTGTATGAGAAAAAAATCAAACGCTTGCATACGCGTCTGCAACACATTGGGACATTTTATGTCCCAATGGGAATTTAGGGATAATTGACGGTATCATTTACGGGTTGCAAGATTACCACGATCCGGGTTACATGGTGGTGCAAGGTTACCACATTCGATTCTAGTAAGTAATGACTTTCTTCACTAGTCTGTTGCTGACTACCTTGTTTACCAGCCTTTTTTTCATCATGCTCAGCTCAGCTATCGCGCCAGGTACGGGGGTACGGTTAACAAGAAAATGTTCAATAAAATCACACGATTCCAACGAGTGGTGAACGGTTTTTGTACGATGAAAAATGGAAAACATGAAGTTCCGTAGAAACGAATCGGTTGTAAGCGAAAATCATCAGAATATCAACTGTAACGCTTGTTTACCGGTATTGCATAACGGTTTCGTATAATAACGCTTTTCGGGTCCATGTGCCAAAGTAAAGACATAAAATGTCAAAAAATTGGGTGAATTTATAGCCAGAGAGCCACCAAACATATGAATTTTCCAGGCTAATTTAACGTTTTGGAGACCAACGAGTTATTCAGAAACACCGCAAATGAGCGGGGTGCACCGCGCGACATCTTCATACGTAACAATACTAAACGAAACAACAGGAAACAGCAGGTGTAACCGATAAAAATGGTTGGGGATCGATTATGGAACGACTGGGAGGCAACGGACAGCGAAACTGTCAAAGTCACAAAGGATGACAAATGATAAAAAGGCGTAGCCCATGCGGAACAACTCGGACAAGTCGAACGGTTAAGCAAATCATAAGGGTACAAATCCCAGTCGGTATACATTTTGATTCCAGAGCAAGTATTGACTCCGATCCTGCGCAAATATTTGTAAAAGCCGACAGGGGCAAACATTTATGAGCGATCATTCGTCACGGTAGGTAAGTCTTTTGGAGCCTCTTTTATTCGTTTGGCTTCGAGAATCATCACTGTATCATAAATCTACACACGACTTGTGCAGGTGAAGCGTGTTATGTAGGATAAGTGAGCGGTTGAAGATAAGGTACTGTACATTGACCGGGATGACAGGACGAAAAATATTTTGGAGTAGGTACTTATTGAGAGGGAGGGCAGCATCACCATATGGTGCAAGATCAACCGGGACTCAGTAATCTTTATTTTACATCCAGTACTGTTTTTTGAAGTACACCAAACCGAATCTCGCTTACTCGGGGATGTCCATAATTTTAAGCGCCATTAAATTTGACCTGGATCCACTATTTCGAAACCCATTCCATATTTGCTTGATACAGGGTTTATTTGACTGGAGAGTGGAATTCGCAGTCGTGAATCAGGCTCCTACCGCGAAAATGGTATCAAGTGAACCACATGACAAGTAGCAATGAGATCAACATCCAAGTTTCCAAGACGGTGTGCAGTTATCAATGAGACCATACAACATTATTATTTCTCAATAATGAATCATTGGAACTGAGCATAGAAGAAACAATTTTAATCTCCCCTCAAAATCTGGCGATTTGTTTCAAGGTACGGTGAACCTGAAAATGGTATACAATTCTGCACATGCTGTAAGCGGTACTTAGCCGCACCAGAACTAGTGAAATTTGGTTTATAGATCCCATTTGGGACTGTCAATCATCTCTAAAGGGGTGAAAAAAGGGGTTGAATTTTTCAAAATGCCGTAGCTCGAATACTTTCAATAAAAGGGTATGGTTGTATGGCGTTTTCGAACTGATTTCGAAGTGAAGGATTTTTCGAGATCACCCGGAGCATTTTTCATTCACCCGACCGTTCACAGTAAGGCCTCGAAGTTTGAACGGAAAAGCTTCATCGACGTGGATTCGCACCTAATTCCCAAAAGAAAATGGTTACCATCTCCAGACACTAATATCTACCTACCTCAGCCTGTCGCTTCGGGGAGAGGGGAGGCTAGTGATATACAATCGCAAACTTTGCATCGATTCGTGAGATACCAGATAGGCATCAACCTTTTCACAGGTTCCTGATCCTCATTCCACGTGAGATGACTCTGACGAAGATACAAACTCTCGGCATCGAGGGATCGAACATCGTTGGAATACCGGTTGGAGTTAATAAAAGTATGACTAAATGTTCAATAAAACTTAATACAAATCACATAACAGAGAAAACAACATCTAAAGCACCTGTAGTAGAAGAAAAAGAGAAATAAAACTGAACCTGAGTTGGCATAAAGGCTCTCAACCCTCTGCCTGGGCGGCACCCCCTGCCTACTGTGAGGTCAGAGGTTCTGGTGACTTTAAAAATTATAGAAAAAGAATTACTTATCGCAGGACAGTGCGGTTTGTGTCAAAATTCTCCGGATCATATCTACCTTCATTTAAAATAATAATATATGGGTCTTTTGTGACCCATGCAAACAGCCGATTGCAATAAGGCGTAGGCAAATGGATAATGGCACTGGATCTGTTAGATCGACGCACCAAATTTCAACATTTTCTCTAGTAATTATGATCATTTACGAACTTGGAAAGGTTTTTCTGAGCGACCTATTGAACTCGGACAAGTCGGATCAATATAGGTAGTTTATATTGCTCACCAGCACATGGCTGATTTTAAGTATAGGTAGTTTACCACCACGTACATTTATATATCACGACTCGACTCATATTTTCGATCAAAATTTCCATTTTCTAGTGATTCCAGACCTCTTACAAATGCAAAAGGGTGGTCCATTTTACCCACTAATATATTATTATCTATACTCTCCAGTAGATGATGAGGGAATATTTTTTAATATTTTGAGATGCGAGTGCTAGCGAGCATTCAGACCAATCTTACACACAGTAGGGTTGTCTCAAAACATCAGTTCTCACCTACCAGAACAACACTATCTCCTCCATAGAATCCCACCAAAAATACTTACCTCGATTCCACCGAAAAATAAAAACTACTCGTAAATGAATAATAACTGCAATTAAACAAATAATTTTTGACAACTTTTTTGTGGTGTTTCGTCAGTTTTACTTGAAAAATACCTTTGCAGGCAGAGTCACAGTTCTCGCAAAGTTGTATTCAGACCCACAGACTTGCAAGTTTATGATCGGACTTTCCCCACAATTGAAATATATATATATTGGTGGATGACATTCAATTCTGTGTAGATACTTCTGTCTCCTAACAGAATTGGACCCCAAAGTAGCGAAAAACCACCTCACGCGTTAAAAAAATCACGTTGTTACAGCGGAGTGATCTCGCCTTTGCAATGGAGCAGTCCTAAAGAACACTCGGCACAGATAACTAGAGATCTAAATGAGATGTAGATAATATAAATAATAATCACCTCGCGTCGAGAAACCTCGACCGAAGGATCATGACGGCTTCGCAGGTACTTTGTTTCAGCTGCATTTGGATGCTGGAGAACTTCTTGTGAATGATCTGGACCATTCGCTCGATCTCTTTAGGCGTGATCGGCCGCGTCCGGCTCTGCTCTCGGAGGAGGTTCATCACGTGGGTCGTGAACTCGTTGCAGGCCTGGAGGCACACAAATAAACAAACACAATGAGAAATATATATTTATAGGATTGGACATAAATTTAATAACGAAACAATCCTTCACAAATGGGTTTCTTTCGCATGAATAAATCATAACAACTGAAAGCTTTTTAAAGGGGGTTGTGAGGGGTTGAGCGAACAGGTAGAGCGCTTTCTTTAATCACTCTCCGGACAGAAGGGTAATTGACATCGAAACCCTGTCCAAATGTCTGAAAATTAATTACGAAAAAAGCATATATATATGATTTGCCTATGAATATCAAGTATAATTTTGATGAAATAATAAAATGAAATGATTCAAAATCAACAGCAGTTGCATACAAATTCCGTACGTGGATCAGAAAGGTAGGAAAGTCCCAGGAATCAGCTTGTGGTTGGTATAATGATAATATTTCAACGAAACTGAAACAACTTGCATGATTCTCCTATATTTCAATATCATTATAAAAACGTATATATTATGTCCTCGTCTATTTGAGAAATCCGCCTTATTCCAATAAGAAGGTTCTCAAATCGCCAGCAGTTTGCAATATGTCGTCTATATGAGAAATCCGTCTTCTTATTGCAATATGTCGTCTATTTGAGAAATCCGTCTTCTTATTGCAATAAGGCGGATTTCTCAAACAGACGAGGACATAATATATAATGATATTGATATATATGAGAACGTATGTATGTATATATATAAGTTTAGGCCACTTTTTGGAGGAAGGGGACAACTAGATGTTATTTTTAGCGAATTTTCAAAGAAAATGAAGCTATTGCAATGGCTTCGAAATTTAAATAATATAAATTTTTGGAAATTTTCTTCATAGAAATCCGTTTCAGACCATTCTAAAACGATTCCTGAAATTTAACACTTTTTTATATGTATATATATATATATGTGTCACTCCAGACGATAACTCTCGATAGAATTGAGATAAACAGCTCAAATTTGCACAAAAAATCTATCTTGGCAATCGAAAGGCTAAGTTCGAAGATGGGCGAAATTGGCCTACTCTAAGGAGGGTTTTGGCGCATTTAAAGTGCGCAAAAATTACCCAAAAATCCCCAAAATGTTATTTTCCAACAAGTGACCCCTCATTTTAAAGGTTTTTGCACGCTGAACACGATGGTGGAATCGGATTTTAGATATCTTGATCCGTTCTCAAATTAGAGCATTTAAAGTGCGCAAAAATTACCCAAAAATCCCCAAAATGTTATTTTCTAACAAGTGACCCCTCATTTTAAAGGTTTTTGCACGCTGAACACGATGGTGAAATCGGATTTTAGATATCTAAATCCGTTCTTAAATTAGAGCATTTAAAGTGCGCAAAACCTACCCAAAACCCAAAACGGTAGAATCAGGATGGACAAAACGTACAAATTAAAATAAATACGAAGAGAATATACATAGAAAACCAAATTTTAGACCGAAGTTTTCCTTTATTCAAAACCATAGCCATTAATTCGAATATTTCTTTGAAAATTCGCTCATTAAGTCATGCTGCATGACTGGTTTTTACTAGGAAGGAGGAGGATCGAAAAATTTACTACTTCAAAAATGAGGTTTCTTAGATTCCAGTTATAATGCCTTGAGGTAAAATCTTTTTTTTTTTTTTTGTTTCGTATTACAGATGAAGACTTCTGCGGTTGTTAACAGAGGGGAGAGGGAGATAACAGATGCCCAGGTCGCGATTGCTATTAAGTTTTTATATTTCTTTTTGCAATTGACTCATTCTTGGGTCCAGTTGTGCAAAAAACTTCGGTAACGTCGAAATTTAGTTTACAAAGCCGAATTATAATAAAATTAATATTATCCTGAGCAAAGCTCGGTATCTAGCTAGTCCTGACCAATTTAGAAATACCATAACCCGTCAACCGTTTTAACGTAACCGGGATATCGTTTCAACGTAAAAACTAGATACGTAAGAGTAGGTAAGTAGTATACATTAGTGGCAATTAAAGTCTCAATCACCTTTCAAGTATTGTACCCAGTTCAGAGATTCATTCCCTCATCGCTGTCACATGGCTGTTTGAGATTCCATCGCTATGATAGGCTCTTCCTTTATAAATGAAGGATTTCTCAAGCCTCGATTTCAATGATAACGTCGGTTTACCAGGTTTTAGAAACGAACGAGGAAGAAAGTAAGCTAATCACGAACTCGCGGTCAGTAACCTTTCTACCTGCGCCAGATCTATTCACCTACACGAAAATGTCAACGCTAAAGTGAATTTGAGCTCATTTACTATTTATAGCCATTTAGTGCAGAGAAAATGGATAAACGAGGAGAAGGGGAACGGAAGGTTACTTCAAAACCGACAATTCTAGGCGATCAATCCTTGTCAATATAATATAATATCTACAGATACCTCATCCATCGCTGAGGCATAATCATTTATTTTGTCAATCACCTGTATTGTCAATTCCTTTCTTCTTCTTCTTCTTCTTCTCTTCTTTCTTAAGTTCTTATTGTCAAAGCAAGTTCTATCATACTATTACATAGTTCCATTTCAACATACACCTGCTGCAATTGGACTGGATCATCGTTACTGCGGCAGTTCTAAATAATAATATAAACCTAATGAAACTTTAACAGCCAGTTGAACGAATCCATGGAATTAGTTTCAACATAACTTCAATATTTTAAATAACTTCATGTCTACGACTTGTAACAGTGTGGCTGTTCTCGATACATTTTTTCTTCCGGTGGAGACGGGGTCGTTTGGGGAAGCCTAATCGATATCCCTTCTTAACCGGTGATAATATCGCTGGTCTAGGAAGGGGACTCTCGAGGTCCACCCCCACTGTCACACTCTGTCACAGATTCAATGGACTATTACACACCACGCTGTTTCTAACAGCGCTCAGTTCTCCCAGTTTTCTATACCTACTGTTGAAGTAGGTACTTAGGTTTTTTTTTTGTCATTTTCCAGTTCTTTCAAAACCGTACGTTTATAATGTTCATGCTTCTATGAGTAAACCATCCGGGCGTTTCAGCAACCACATCATGCGAACCCTGTTGTCTTGGAGTCCTAGACAAGTTCATTTCTGCTGAACTCCAAACCCATGTGACGTAAAAAGCCAAATATTTTCTTAGTTTTGAATGTCTTATCCAGTTTTCGTCGAGAAGAACAGCTAGTTTCTGAGTAAAGGAGGGACAATATGATTATGGCGTTATAATCGAAGACTACTGAACCTGCCCTCGTTGTTTCAGAGGCAAGTAGGAAGAATTGCATGAACAATTTATTCTATCGATGTAACCAGAGCGGAACAGACAAGATACAGACATGGAGCAATTGCTACATAGATAGATTCGGTACCATTACTATTTATAAGATCATATTCACTGTAGGTTCTCATTGGTTTGAACGTTTAGCCGTCAAGCGGTACGAGCAGATGAAAAGTATGTTTCTGTACTTATGAAGTAAAAGCTTGAGCTTGAAATTGAAGAAGAATGTTGATAGGTAAAGATATGCAATGTCCTGTGGTTCACACATCACTCTAATAAGCACGTAGAAGTAGGTACACAGCAAAGGGCTTCAAAAGAATAGGTTCCAGAGAAAAACATAAAACCATAACTCCTTTTGACAGATTTAATTGAAGGTTTCGGGTGGAGGTCTAGGGTTAAGTAAAAGAGTGCACATGGAAATTACAGGGTGGTGGGTAGTGGAAGGTGGACCTTTCCCGCCTCCTTAATAGAGTAATAGGTACAGGCCCCTTCCAAATTACTGTTGTTAGTGGAGTAAACCACGGTTACCAACCGCGGACGCCCAGTTTAATCCTGGACATCCGACGGAACACAGGAAACTATCTCTTCCTTACTAATTTTTCTTCAATTCTACTTCTGATGGGCAACATCAATCACGGCATTCGTCAATTCGGAACACTGTACATATACAACGTGCTCATACCAACTATCACCTTCTGTCCTTAAGAAGAGATTTGGAAGCGGAATAACAAAATGTGCATGAATTGATCAGAGCACGATTAAATTGATATAATTTATGTCCCTACCATATTTCCCTAATATAGGATTTGACTTGTCGAGTGAAGTAATGAAAATGAGGCTACGATGCTGATATCTGACATGTAGCCTCTTCGGGAATACTGCACATCATAATTATGAATATATATATGATACGAATGAAAATGTAGGGTCAAGCTGTTATCGTTCTAGTTTTTTGTGTGAAGTGAATGGGCCGAGTACGACTTCCGGCACAGAAATGAAATTTTCTCGAGGAGAGGGTTAAGGAAGCTGTGAATCAGCAAGTGGAATGACCAGTCTAAATGCATTTTGTGACAGCTGAAACTGTTTAACACAGATAAAACTTAATTTTTTACGAGATGGCCTGATCAGCAAAGTGAGCCCTAGGACAAATTTCTCTCAATTCAAACTATGATGCTGATATCTGACTGGAGACATTAGGTGAGATTGATGAGGCCCAACTTCGATCAGCTGGCTGTTACCTAGTTGATGGGAAACATTTCTACAGTGCTGTCCAGAATAAGTGTGACGAAAGAAATAGGATTGAACTACACAGAAAATGGACAAAAATGATTACTGCACCGCTCCCCAAACCACTACTTTCAACCGAATTTTCAATTGCCATCTAAATAATGGACGAAAGAGTGGATTTCGTAGGTGTCCGCCCCCAGGCAGATACGGGATCGAAAGAAGATTCCCATCTGACTGTCAAGATAATCGCTAGGCAAAGCTGATTAAGTACTATCGCCCAATCGCAACTTTCAGCTCCTTTGCGTTTCAAAGAAAGAGAAAGAAGATATTTTAAAGAAAATGAACAAAAAAGATGGGGAAAACCTCCCTTCACCGCTCTACGGCCCTTTTTTCATTTGGGATAATGGCTAGCTGCTCATCTTTAATTCAGTTTAACCCTCTAATGATGATGATTTTAATCTATTTCCAATTAAACTTTCCTACTTCCTCCAGTCTCCTGAGCAATCTTCTTTCCTTTCAAGCTTTCGCTAGTCTTTCACACTCAATTTAAATCGACCATTTCCCCCCATTTTCTTTCAATGGAAACCGACGGAAAGAAGTGTCGAGCCGTTCTGTGACCGGAAATCCCTATTTGTTGCTACCTATGCTGAACAAGTACTAAGCTCAAAATTCTTGTAACATTTCATTTAATTTTAATAAACCGTTGTAACTGAATATTTGTTGTGTTGTGCCCAAAATGGCGAGCCTCAATTTGAAAGCTCCTCAACAGTGGTATCTACGATATAAAATCTCTATTCCAAGTTGACTGGAGAGAAATTAGCCTCAAGGCTCATTTTGCTGATATGGACGCCGCCTTATCATAACAGTATGGGCTCCATATCAGCATCGTAGGTTGAAGAGGATAGAAATCAGCCTCAAGGTTGATTCTACTGGTCGAAGTAAAATCCAGTAATGCCTAATGCCTAATCCAGTAAAATTCACTAATGCCTAATCCAGTAAAATCCAGTAATGCCTGAAATCCAGTAAATGCCCCATGGTAAATTACAGCATGTCGAATACGCAAGGAATTTGCTTCAAGCTGATTCAGCCTTAGGTCCACTCTTCTCCATCCAAAAGGTTCAGCTAATAGCTTAACTAAGCAGCAATTTTCAGTTACTGAACCATACATACTGAGGCTCTGCTACTCTATGTTCTACCAGTCCCAGATTAGGTAGGTACCACCACCAAGTAGTAAACCCCACCTTGAAAATTCATATTCATTACTTTCTGTTAAAATTCAGTTCAATATTAAAAGTGTTATATAAACGTGACATAGTCAATCGCCATCTAGATTCAATCTGATCTAGAAGCGACTTCATAGGCACTTGCAATCCCTTCTCCTCACATGTTTGGCAAGTTGGCCTTGACGAGTTCCCAAGGCATTTGGCTCGTTTTCCGTTGCAACCTGATACATAATGCAACAAACGCAACCGGGGACGATGTCCTGAAATTCTCACAGGTTACCGACGTCCCAAGGGTAGTAAAAACAGCCGTAAAACGTGACATGAAATTAATTTTGTTTACATCTAACTCCCGCGGAAGTGTTATGGCTCGAAATGAACGCATGAAATCCCAATTCACTGCATAACAGATGAAGTATCTTCTAGATCCTAGCGAACGAGGACATCAATTTTTTCTTGAAAAAGATAACACGGTACATAATTAGAAAATACTACCGAATGTAGTAAATGATCAAAGCGAGTTATAAACTTACATTAAATGGCACAGGCTGGTGATAAAGTAATGTAACTCCAAGAGCCAAAAAATTGCAAGAAAAACGTGTGATAAAAATTGGAATAAAATGAACAAGAGCAGAATTTGATACAATTAATCACTGTTTGAATTCCAAAAACGGTGAAATGAAACGGTGTTCAATGTGGTAGGTTGACGAGTAGTACGCAGTACGTGTCCTACTTCGAAAATTCGTTCATTAGGTAGGTTATGTAGACTAGAACTTCTTTGCTGATTTAAACATGAACGTTTTTGCTTTTTTATGATTTAAAAAATCCAAATTACTTAATTGACCTTCTTGTAAGGACATAACTATATCGATCTTTGTGATTTTGGTTGTATTGCCTACGTACCTACATACTAATAAAGAGCACCACGGATTTATCGTTCGTGACATTAATAAACTGGAAAGATGTAACAGGTTAAAATGCGATGAATGCATAGTGGCGATGGTGCCACTGTCGATTTATGTAATTTTGCTTTTGACCCAGCATTACCTATTCGTAAAATGAATGCCTAACAGGTCTGTTCATAAATCCATAATAAAAAATTGTGAAATAGGTACCTACGGATATGTTGATAGGTGCATCATAATTAGTCATGAAGAAAAACTAGGTACCTACTCAATGAAAATAATAAAATCCCTTGGTCCCCTAACGCTCGGGAAATGTATGTGGTGACGTGTTTTATTGCGGGAAAGTACGAGTTTCTGACGGGTCGAGAGCCAGATATAATAACTTTGGAGAGGCCATATATTTCGACAATGGAGCAGATGAAATGGATCGGAAGAATATGACTGTCACCCCAAACGCAAAGTTTCCGTTTTATTGTTCCATCACCCGGAGTGCTATTCTGTTTCGATTGATTATTATTTAACGAACGAACAACCAGAAATATCGAAAACGCGGGTTGAATCGTCGAAAGCGTTACTTCCTACCAGATGATTGAATTTCGTGTATTGACAGAAAATGTGTCTCGTTGAGATAATTTTTAAACTGTTTGGCCTTGGGCGGTCAAACAATCGTCAAATCTGGTTGCCTCTTGAGATCTTTGTATACCAATCGAGGCTTATGGTTCATTATCATCATCTCGCATTTTGCGTTATCCGACACTTGACTCTGTCAAGCCCTTTCCGGCTGGGTGGATTCCTAATCCACGAGATAACGCGTTTTGTGGGAGATAAGCCAGGGAAAATCGTACCTCCGATCCCCCACTTTCAGATAATAGCCTTTCAATCAACTTAATAGCGACGATGAAAGAATAGTTTCCTGAATTGCAGCAAATGAAATAAATGTCAAGTAAAACCTCGCTTTTTTTTAAATAATGAAAACTTTTAGTTAACCTTTAATAGTATTATGAAAGACAAAGTGTTGAACTGTTGGAATAGAAAAGATAATGAAGATTTAATGTAAATACAGAATACAACTCTAGAAAGGCTTTACGTTGGTACATAGGCGTTCTGATCAATGCACTATCCCTCGTCAGAACCAACCATCCGAGTTTTATCAGCTAACAAAAAATAATAATTATTCAGTGAAAACTATGGTGATACCTTGGTATGACGGTCATGTTGCTGATGAAAATTGATACATTCGATACACATCGATAACATCATTGACTACCTTCCCAGAAAACTTGGAATGCAGTTGGGAAATTAAGCCTAAGAGAGCCATTCGTATTTTGGACCCCTCGCAATAGCCAATTTTCTTGAAAAAATCGCCAAATTGCCAGGTAATATTCACAGAGATAACAAGCGCTCGTTTATCCAACGCGTTACTTAACATATCATAGGAATATCATGTTTTTTTCCCCCACTCTCCCGAGAAGTGAATCACGCTCGCAATAGAGACCTTTTGTTTGGCAAATAATAGGGGAAAAAACTGTTTGACGGACCACATTACGAAGTCAAGCGAGCCGTGGAGACGTCAGTTTTGACGAATGGACTGCGCCTATTGTTGAATCTTGGACGGTTTTCTGTGAGCATTTTCCCTGTTTAATAAGGGCTGTTTAGACACGGCTACTTGAGCTGGGGCACAATGAGAAGGTTCGGTCATCCTGATGGGTGCTTTCTTTTATTTTTTCTCAGACTCGCGTCCCGCTCTAATTTTCTTGGCTCGGTAACAAGATGGAGCACTGGGTGGCACTTGGGCATTGTCAGGTGGAACTGGTCGCGGAACCTGTTCCACGTTACAGTTACCTACAGGTGGATCCGTGAGACGATAAAGTCGCTACACACTGCAGCAGATAATTCAGTGCGTTGCGTTGATAGCTGCACCTATACAGGACAAACCTATTAATACATAAATCTATGATATCGCGTAAGGGCTGGTTCCCTTGAATTGAGGAGCCGCAGTGACAGGTTGGATCCGGTCACACTACTGAGGTGGCCAGCCAGGGATTGCGCGGGCCTGCCGGCGAATCACAGCAGTCACCCATTCTGTACCATTTTCCTGACAATATGGCACATAGCTAGGGACTAGTAAAAAAAATCGAATCTACCTCCTAGAATGCATGTTTTGCGGGAATGGGCAATGGGGCTCCGCACTTGAGATGCTCCAGACACAGCGCAGCACAGAGCTTCGTACCGTGCCCCGCTGATCCATCGATGGACCCGTTATGAAAATGTAAGGCTACTTTGTCTTTGTGCCTGGTGTTTTGGTTTATTATTCTGTGAATAATACACCTATGTATTCGCTTAGCAAACAATTTTTATAACACCTCCTCAAAATTTTTTCTTTTCCGTTTCAAGGTGCGTAGATTCCAAAAATGCGATGTCCGTCCGCCGTACGCCGTCCGCCGTATCACGAGTACAGGCTTCATTTTCGGTCTAAAAAAGTCGTTCTTTCGCACACATGCTCCATTTGGGCCCTAGTCGTGTCCCGAAACTTTTCAGCCCGATCGGAATATACCCAGGGGTGTTATGAGTGAAAATGTGTGTAAAAATAGGTACTTTTTGCGTTTAGCGACATGTTAGTAACATGAGCGTTTGAGGTGTCGTTTTCCATGTTTTTGGGGACGAGAAGACCGAATATGAAGTCGATTTTGACCAAGGAGTGGAAAATTGAGGTTGTACCAGATGTTCAGCTCCCAAAATTGATTTTTTATGAGTCAAAAACCTGCGAAATCATCTGGAATCACAATCAATTTGTAGAATAACACTAGGAAAAGTGTCAACACGTGGATCATGACGATTAAATGACACTACCAGTGATCAAAGATCATTTGAAAAAAAAAAAAAAAAAAAAAAAAGGAGCGTACCTAATTCAAGTTTTGGGGGCCAAAATTGGTGGAAACCATCAGAAATAGCTATTTCAATTATTTTACATGAAACGCTGCAAATCCCTGCACAACGGTTTATTATTTTGTACAGAATACCCTTCTGTTACAGATCACAGCTCTCTGTATAGATAACCCTTCATATAATATATGTACTATTCTATACATATTATGTAGATCGCAGACCCTCCGTAGTTTAGTACCTAACCCCGTACTCGTTACTGGGTACCTACCTAAATCACGAGTTAAATGTTACTAAAATAATTCTGTCGATGACAAAAAGTAACTAAAACGGCAAAAAGAAACGCAATAATGAAGTTCTAAAGGAAAATTGTTGATATAGAGTGAATTGATGCCCCTTCTGCGTAGATCACTGTTTTCTGTGGTCAATACCTACCCTCGTGGTCAAGTATAATGAGCAATAACTTGCGTGTAATAACTTGCCCATCAATAATACTTTTACGGTTGGTCAAGTTGCAAAAGTACCGATCAACAAAATCCAGCCCCTTCTCAGTAGATGAACCGTTGTGTAATAATTTGCCGTTGTGTATTAATTTACCCATCAATAATACTTCAACGTTTGTTCAAGTTTCACAAGTACCTACCAACAAAATCCAATAGTCCATCACTTATCAAATGAAATAATATCGCAGAACAACCAACTCGACTTCATACAGCCATCCTTGATTATAATCATGTGCTCCCTAGTGATGATATCCCGGCCGGATTTATACCGTTTGATTCACGATCGTGTTGACGAAGCTTTTTGGTGCACACGAACGGCTGGACGAACAATGCTCCGGGTGGTCTCAAGAAATGGTTTAGCTCAAGACAAATTTAATAACGTAAAAAAACCATACACTTCTATCAAAAGTTTTCGAGCTACGGCGTTCTGAAAACTTCAACCCCTATTTTGAACCCCTTAGAGGTGACTGACAGTAACGTCGAGCTTCGAGGACCAACTAGGCCTTGAACGGAACCTATAACCCGAATTTCATCAATTTCGTTTCATGGTAACTAAGAAAAGTGGCCAGTACGGCGTACGGCGGACAGACAGAAATATTTTGGTTTATTATTTTCAATAATGAACCATTGGAATCGAGCATGAAAAAAAAAAAAAAAAAAAAATTCTTACCCCCCCCTCAAAATTTGATGGTTTACGTTTCAAGGTAAGTAGAATCCAAAACTGCAATAAAAATATTTCTGTCTGTCCGCCGTACGCCGTACTGGCCACTTTTCTTAGTTACCATTTAAAAAAAATTGATGAAATTCGGGTTATAGGTTCCGTTCGGGGTCTAGTTGGTCCTCGAAGCTCGACGTTACTGTCAGTCATCTCTAAGGGGTTCAAAATAGGGGTTGAAATTTTCAAAACGCCTATACCTTTTTTTTACGTGAATCTTTTTACGGTTTTAAATAGTTCTTGAACTTACGAGTTTTTTAAGACCACCCGGAGCAACGTTCGTCCAGCCGTTGCATTTGCACCGACAGGCATTTTCGACTCCAGTGTGAATGAAATTGTATACAACAGACGAAATCTCGTCACCAGGGACGCGCCGATTTTATTGGTGGGGTACCTAATTCGCCTAAGTCGAGTTGGTTGTTTTGTGATACATGTTATTTCATTTGAATAATGATGGCTCTATTGGAGTTTGTTGATAGGTAGTGAAACCAATTTTATTGGTGGGGTACCTATGAAGTCGAGTTGGTTGTTCTGTGATATTATTTCATTTGAAAAATGATGTGCGTTTCTTTTTGTTAGGTACTGTTTGCAATCGACAGAATTATTTTAGCAACATTTACCTCGTCATTTAGGTAAGTGCCTAGTAACGAGTACGGGGTTAGGTATTAACCTACGGAGGGTGTGCGATCCGGCTGGATTTTGTTGATAGGCACTTTTGCAACTTGAACAACCGATGAAGTATTATTGATGGGTAAATTATTACATAATGGCAAATTATTACACAACGAAAAATTATTACACAACGGTAAATTATTACACAACGGTAAATTATTACACAACGGCTAATCTACCAAGAAGGGGCTGGATTTTTTTGATAGGTACTTTTGCAACTTGAACAACCGTTGAAGTATGATTGATGGGCAAATTATTACACAACGGTCCATTATTCTATCTCCGTAGAAGTGGAACCTATACAGGTAAATTATTACACAACGGTTTATGGAGGTACCTAGTAACGAGTACGGGGTTAGGTACTAACCTACGGAGGTCCGCGATCTACATAATATGTGTAGAACAGTACATATGTTATAAAGAAGGGTTATCTATGCGGAGACCTGTGATCTGTAACAGGAGGGTATTCTGTACAAAATAATAAACCGTTGTGCAGGGATTTGCAGCGTTTTTATTGCATTTTCGGATTCTACGTAGGTACCTTGAAACGTAAACCATCAAATTTTGAGGGGGGGTTGGAATTTTTTTTTTTCATGCTCGATTCCAATGGTTCATTATTGAAAATAATAAACCAAAAACTTAAAAAAACTACCCGGTAAAAGTGTAATGATATTTTTGTGATGTAGATTAGTTCAATCTCCTTAATCTCAAGTACAAACCTAGTTTTTTATTGGTGAAGTATACAGGTATGGGAATATGCCGAATTTCTCTCTTCATGGGCTCAGAAAGGGTTTGAGTTTCGGCAAGGACGGGCAGATAGGACTTGGGTTTGGGTTCTAGAAAGGGCATGTACGAAATATGACTCCAGTCCGACAATTAGGGCGCGGTGGAGGGAAAAAATACCGTAACTGGCCACTAAGCGATGAGCATAAGAAGACGTCAACTCGACACATATTACAATAAAAATAATCGAAAATATTACAATAAAACCGAATAACATAGTACGGAGCTTTAGCGGTGGTAGAATCTTGAATGAAGGTGGTACAAAACCAAATCACAACACACAACCATTGAATGAGTTGGTAGGCAGGAACGAAATTTTCCGTTTCATTTGACCTGCCATAGTATTTTCCTGTTCATTTTCGTACCATTTCCAAATAATCATGAAAATGCACAGTTTGGAACTGCTTGTGCCACCAAAGTCGGATCTCCTGACTTGGATTCTCCAGTTTCACCTCCACATCCCACCATTTGCTATGCTCCACATTAGTTTGCAACAAGATAATTAATAGCTATTTAATTTTTAAAAAATGCACCTACCCCTGCGTTGCTATAAGTAGTTTTGCTACCTAAAATGCTTCATAATTACCTGTATGTTTAATGATGATTACCCTCGACTTTGTAGTTATTTAAAGAAATATTACTTACAATAAATCAAAATAACAAAGTCGCACGTACCTTTAGTAGTGTGTACAATCCGAGAATGAAGGTAGAATCCAGTTCGTAGCACTAACCGCATACACAACCACTGATCAACGAGAAAACACAATAATCTAGTCCAGGAATTATTGTTTAAAGATGAATTTTGACGAAAAACTACCACAAACCTACCATCCGTCGCGGGTGATCGAGGGACTGACTAATAGAGAGGGGCGGCAAGGTGGTGGGGAGGGGAAAGTAGGCACTTAGGTACTTGTAACTTTAATTATTTTTCCCTTCATTTTACCCGACTTATTGTCTTCACCTGTTTTTACCCTTTTCCAAAAAAATCCACGAAATGATTGAAGTTACCAATCTACGTGGCACTGTGCCTGCCCGCCAGAGCTTAAACTCTCCAGATGTAGGTTAATACTTGGAATTTTCCATCTATTTTATTGAATTGATCATTAATGCGATCTTGAATTTCAATAAACCACCAATAGTTGTATAGTTGGTGTTTTAATCGTTCCAAGTAACTAAATCATGTTGTGAACTGATGCCCTCGTGGCACACCCAGTGCCACATAGATTAGTAACTTGTATATTATTTCTTCGATTGTTTGAAGCAGTTGGGAAAAGAAAAACACAATGAAAATTCAGGTAAAAAAATAAATGAATAAATAAATAAAAATCGAGTGAATACCTACCTACCCCACCACGCCCAGCCACATCACCTTCCCCACGCTGCCACCCCTCACTATTAGTCAGTCTGGCCCTATCACCCGCGACGGATGGTAGGTAAGTGGTAGTTTTTATTCCAAATTCATCATAGAAGAATAATTCCTGGACTAAATTTTACTGTGTTATTGTGAGTTTTCCCCTCGAATCGCTTCGGTATCCGCCGATTTAATCGGGAGAAGTGATATGGGCAATTCGAAAACCAACGTGGGTGCATTGTCGGCCCGCGCCGATGATGATTGTGTTCAGTGCTGCGATTTGGATTCCACCACCTTCATTCTCCGACCGTCCAATACTAAAGGTACCGTAAAATTATGTTATTTAGGTTTATTCTAAGTAATATTTTCTTTATAATTTATCATGTCGAGGATAGTAATTATGAATTTAGGTACCTATCTACCTACTTGGAAGTTTTGACCTATTTGATTTGAATTTCCAAAAACCATCTATAAGAGTTTTTAGTGTTCTCATCGTTCCGAGTACCTGTGTGAATCAGGAGAATCGTCGCTCTGGTGGCACACCCCATGCCACGTAGACATACCTACCTACCTTACCTAGACATTTCTTCAACTGTTTTGAGCAGTTCCGAACCGAAAAATACAATGAGTATTCAGATAAATGAAAGGAGAAAATATTAAGTAAATATACCTACCAAGGCCCACCCTGCTGATACTTTCTGAAGTCAGTCCGTTGATCACCCGCTACTGGTTGGTATGCGGTCGTCAAAATGCGTCTTTATTCCTGGATTACATTATATATAAATTATTTTTGGTGTGCTTTCTCCTGGAATCGTCTCGGTATTATCCGCCGAATAACCGCGAGAAGTTATATGGACACTCCGATACCTCACGTGAGTGCAGGTTGGCCCGTATTGACCAGTGTTTTTGATTATTAGTGATGCGATTTGGGTTCTACCACCTTCATTCACGGATCATCCGCTACTAAAGGTAAGTACAAGTCTGTTATTTCCCTTGATTTAAGTAATATTTCCCTATAACTATAAACGCGAGTGTAACAAAATCACGAATTGAGGTATCTACTTGGGAGGTTCTACATATTTGATTGAACTTCGTGGTTAACACGATCTTGAATTTCCAAAAACTACTGATAAGGGACCTATACGGTGTTCTCATCGTTCCAAGTACCTGTCTGAATCAGGAGAATCGATCCTCTGGTGGCACAGCCCATGCCACGTAGACATACCTACCTACCTTACCTAGACATTTCTCTAATTGTCTGGATAAGTTACGAAACGAAAAATAGATTGAGAATTCAGATAAATGAAAGGGGAAAATATGAAGTAAAAACCTACCAAGGCCCACCATGCTGATACTTTCTGAAGTCAGTCCCTAGATCGCTCGCAACTGGTTGGTATGCGGTAGTTTTTCGTCAAAATTCATCTTTAAACAATGATTCCTGAACTAGATTATAAATTTTGGTGTGTTTTCTCCTGGAATAGCCTCAGTATTATCCGCCGAATAACCGCGAGAAGTGACATGGACACTCCGATACCTTACGTGAGTGCAGGTTGGCCCGTATTGATCAGTGTTTTTGATTATTAGTGATGCGATTTGGGTTCTACCACCTTCATTCACGGATCATCCGCTACTAAAGTTAAGTACAACTCTGTTATTTCCCTTTATTTTAAGTCGTATTACCCTGTAACTATGAACAGGAGAGTAGTCAAATCACGAATTTAGGTATCTACTTGGGAGGTTCTACATATTTGATTGAACTTCGTGGTTAACACGATCTTGAATTTCCAAAAACTACTGATAAGGGATCTAGACGGTGTTCTCATCGTTCCAAGTACCTGTGTGAATCAGGAGAATCGATGCTCTGGTGGCACACCCCATGCCACGTAGACATACCTACCTACCTTACCTACACATTTCTCTAATTGTCTGGATAAGTTACGAACCGAAAAATAAATTGAGAATTCAGATAAATGAAAGGGGAAAATATGAAGTAAAAACCTACCAAGGCCCACCATGCTGATACTTTCTGAAGTCAGTCCCTAGATCGCTCGCAACTGGTTGGTATGCGGAAGTTTTTCATCAAAATTCATCTTTAAACAATAATTCCTGGACTAGATTATAAATTTTGGTGTGTTTCCTCCTGGAATTGCCTCAGTATTATCCGCCGAATAACCGCGAGAAGAGATACCTGGGGGCCTATTCACTAAAATAGATAGTGGAAAGAGATTATCTATTTTGAAAATCTCCCGCGAGAGATAGTCTCCCCCGGGAAGACAGTCTCTTCCAATGTCTCCGGGTTCGTCTATTTTACAGAATAGCTCCAGAGACCTTGAGAAAGAGATATGGATCCTAAAACACGAAAATGCCATAGTATCCATGAAGTGCGAGATGTTCGTGCCCCCGGGAGTTCAATTCCTTAATAATGAACGCATTTCTTAATAATACCTATTCAATGGGTACCTACCTACCTCAATCCATACTTGGACGTTTTTACTCACGAATCGGATAAAAGTTTAAATGAAATTGAAAAAAGTCTCAATTATAAACAGAAAAAGTCGAATTAGGGGGCTTAATGCTTGTATATCTACACCTAATGAATGGCCACTCTTAGGTAGGTAGGTACCTACCTCAACCCGTACTTGGACGTTTTTACTCATGAATCGATAATTATGTATATATTTTTAATCAAAATTGAAATGAAAAATTTAATCTTTATGAAATGAAAAACTTTATGAAATGAAAAAATACACGATCAAAATTACCGATGTGGTTGCAGATGAACGAGGATATTACAGGATCACTGTGAAGCAAACGAGAAATAGACTCTCTCTTTTGAGGAAAGACACCTAATTAGCTGTCTCTCTGAAAGAGATCGAGAATGCCAAGATGGCCGCCAACTCTCTCTTTTAAAAGTTACTGAATAACCCTGTCATGGATACTATAAAATCTATTTTGCCAAAAGAGAGAGTCGGACCTGAAAGAGATGTCTCTTTGGCTTAGTGAATAGGCCCCCCTATATACACTCCGATACCTACGTGAGTGCAGGGGGCCTATTCACTAAGCCAAAGAGACATCTCTTTCAGGTCCAACTCTCTCTTTTGGCAAAATGGATTTTTATAGTATCCATGACAGGGTTATGCAGTAACTTTTAAAAGAGAGACTTGGCGGCCATCTTGGCATTCTCGATCTCTTTAAGAGAGACAGCTAATTAGGTGTATTTCCTCGAAAGAGCGAGTCTATTTCTCGTTTGTTTCACAGTGTTCATGTAATATCCTCGTTCATCCGCAACCACATCGGTAATTTTGATCGTGTACTTTTTTCATTTCTTAAAATTTTTCATTTCATAAAGATTAAATTTTTCATTTCAATTTTAATTAAAAATATATACATAATTATTGAGGCATGAGTAAAAACGTCCAAGTACGGGTTGAGGTAGGTACCTACCTTCCTAAGAGTGGCCGTTCATTAGGTGTAGATATAATACAAGCATTAAGCCCCCTAATTCGACTTTTACTGTTTATAATTGTACTTTTTTTTTCAATTTCATTTAAACTTTTATCCGATTCGTGAGTAAAAACGTCCAAGTATGGATTAAGGTAGGTAGGTACCCATTGAATAGGTATTACTAAGAAAGGCGTTCATTATTAAGGAATTGAACTCCCGGGGGCACAAACATCTCGCACTTCATGGATACTATGGCATTTTCGTGTATTAGGATCCATATTTCTTTCTCAAGGTCTCTGGAGCTATTCAGTAAAATAGACGAACCCGGGAGACATTGGAAGAGACTATCTCCCAGGGGAGACTATCTCTCGCGTGAGATTTTCAAAATAGATAATCTCTTTCCACTATCTATTTTAGTGAATAGGCCCCCAGGTTGGCCCGTATTGATCAGTGTTTTTGATTATTAGTGATGCGATTTGGTTCTACAACCTTCATTCACGGATCATCCGCTACTAAAGGTGAGTACAACTCTGTTATTTCCCTTTATTTTAAGTCGTATTTCCTTGTAACTATGAACAGGAGAGTAGTAAAATCACGAATTTAGGTATCTACTTGGGAGTTTCTACATATTTGATTGAATTTCGTGGTTAACACGATCGTGAATTTCCAAAAACTACTGATAAGGGATCTAGACGGTGTTCTCATCGTTCCGAGTACCTGTGTGAATCAGGAGAATCGTCGCTCTGATACTTTCTGAAGTCAGTCCCTAGATCGCCCGCTATTGGTTGGTATGCGGTAGTTTTTCGTCAAAATTGATCTTTTAAACAATAATTCCTGGACTAGATTATAAATTTTGGTGTGTTTTCTCCTGGAATCGCCTCAGTATTATCCGCCGAATAACCGCGAGAAGTGATATGGACACTCCGATACCTCACGTGAGTGCAGGTTGGCCCGTATTGACCAGTGATTGTGGTTTTGATTATTAGTGCTGCGATTTCGATTCTACCACCTTCATTCACGGATCATCCGCTACTAAAGGTAAGTACAACTTTGTTACTTCCCTTTATTGTAAGTAATATTTCCTTATAACTATAAACGTGAGCGTAGTAAAATCACGAATTTAGGTATCTGCTTGGCAGTTTCTACCTATTTGATTGAACTTCGTCTATACGGTGTTCTCATCGTTCCAAGTACCTGTCTGAATCAGGAGAATCGATCCTCTGGTGGCACAGCCCATGCCACGTAGACATACCTACCTACACATTTCTCTAATTGTCTGGATAAGTTACGAACCGAAAACATGGAAAATGATATCTCAGAAGCTCATGTTACTAACATGTTACTAAAACGCAAAAAGTACCTATTTTTACACACATTTTCACTCATAGCACCCCTGGGTATATTCGGATCGGGCTGAAAAGTTTCGGGACACAAATAGGGCCCAAATGGAGCATGTGTGCGAAAGAACGATTTTTTTAGACCGAAAATGAAGCCTGTAGACGTGATACGGCGTACGGTGGACGGACATTGCATTTTGGTTTATTATTCTGTGAATAATACACCTATGTATTCGCTCAGCAAAAAATTTTTATAACACCCCCTCAAAATTTTTTCTTTTCCGTTTCAAGGTGCGTAGATTCCAAAAATGCAATGTCCGTCCGCCGTCCGCCGTATCACGTGTACAGGCTTCATTTTCGGTCTAAAAAAGTCGTTCTTTCGCACACATGCTCCATTTGGGCTCTAGTTGTGTCCCGAAACTTTTCAGCCCGATCGGAATATACCCAGGGGAGTTATGAGTGAAAATGTGTGTAAAAATAGGTACTTTTTGCGTTTTAGCAACATGTTGGTAACATGAGCTTTTAAAGTATAGTTTTTCATGTTTTTGGGGACGAGAAGACCGAATATGAAGTCGATTTTGACCAAAGAATAGAAAATTGAGGTTCTACCAGATGTTCAGCTCCCGAAATTGATTTTTTATGAGTCAAAAACCTGGGAAATCGTCTGAAATCACCGTCAATTTGTAGAATAACACTGGAAAAAGAGTCAACAGGTGGATCAAGACGATTAAATGGTACTATCAATGATCAGAGATAATTTATTAAAAAAAAAAAGTATACCTTATTCGTATCTCTGTAGAATGATGACCAGTAGAATAATAATAAACCCATGTGACAAGGACTTTGCAGCGTTTATGTTTTAGTAACATGTCAGTAACATGAGCTTTTGAGGTATTGCTTTCCATGTTTTTGGGACGAGAAGACCGAATATGAAGTCGATTTTGACCGAAGAGTGGAAAATTGAGGTTCTTAGGAAGTTTAAGCCTTAAATTTACGTTAAATTTTGGTCTAAAATCGTCGTTTTTCCGCACACAGTTCGGGTCCCTATTTGGGAACACATTTGGCTCCTAGTTGTCCTCCGAAACACGGCAGCCCGATCGGCATACATCCAGGGGTGTTATGGGAGAAAAATGAGTGTAAAAATAGGGATTTTTGAGGTTTTAGTGAACATGAGCTTGTGAGGTATCGTTTTCCATGTTTGTTAGGGCGAGAAGACCGAATATTAGGTTAATTTTGACCCGAAGAGTGAAGAATTGAGGTTGTACCGAAGCTTGAGCTCCCGAAATTCATTTTTTATGAGTCTGAAATCACCACAAATTTGTATAATAACACTAGAACTTGTATGAACAGGTGAATCAAGACAATTAAATGGTACTATCGATGATCAAAAATAATCTATTGAAAGGAAAAGCAGAGCCTAATGCGTGTTTTTGGGGGCCAAAACTGGTGGAAACGATCAAAAATAGCCATTTCAATAATTGTGCATGAAAGAAACAATAAATGAACAGCTAAAATTTCTGTAGGTATGTCCAGTAGAATAATAAACCCATGTGACAAGGACTTTGCAGCGTTTTTGAATCTACGCACCTTGAAACGGAAAAGAAAAAAGTTTGAGGGGGTGTATTAAATTTTTTTGCTGAGCGAATACATAGGTGTATTATTCACAGAATAATAAACCAAAAGCAACAATATGAACAGCCAGCATTTCTATAGAAATGTAGAAATGTGTCCAGTAGAATAATACACCTATGTATTCGCTTAGCAAAAAATTTTTATAACACCCCCTCAAAGTTTTTTCTTTTCCGTTTCAAGGTGAGTAGATTCCAAAAACGCTGCAAAATCCTTGTCACATGGGTTTATTATTCTATTGGACATACCTACAGAAACGTTGGCTGTTTATTTATTGTTTCTTTCATATAAAATAATTTAAATAGCTATTTCTGGTGGTTTCCACCAATTTTGGCCCCCAAAACACGAATTAGGTACGCTCCTTTTTTTTTTTTCAAATTATCTTTGATCATTGATAGTACCATTTAATTGTCTTGATCCACCTCTTGATACTTTTTCTAGTGTTATTCTACAAATTGATGGTGATTTCAGACGATTTTCCAGGTTTTTGACTTATAAAAAATCAATTTTGGGAGCTGAACATCTGGTACAACCTCAATTTTCCACTCTTTGGTCAAAATCGACTTCATATTCGATCTTATCGTCCCCAAAAACATGAAAAACGATACCTCAAAAGCTCATTTTACCAACATTTGCTAAAACGCAAAAAGTACCTATTTTTACACACATTTTCACTCATAACACCCCTGGGTATATTCCGATCGGGCTGAAAAGTTTCGGGACACAAATAGGGCCCAAATGGAGCATGTGTGCGAAAGAGCGAATTTTTTAGACCAAAAATGAAGCCTGTACACGTGATACGGCGGACGGCGGACGGCGTACGGCGGACGGACATTGCATTTTTTGAATCTACGCACCTTGAAACGGAAAAGAAAAAATTTTGAGGGGGTGTTATAAAAATTTTTTGCTGAGCGAATACATAGGTGTATTATTCACAGAATAATAAACCAAAATGCAATGTCCGTCCGCCGTATCACGTGTACAGGCTTCATTTTCGGTCTAAAAAAATCGTTCTTTCGCACACATGCTTCAGTTGGGCCCTAGTTGTGTCCCGAAACTTTTCAGCCCGATCAGAATATACCCAGGGGTGTTATGAGTGAAAATGTGTGTAAAAATAGGTACTTTTTGCGTTTTAGCGACATGTTGGTAACATGAGCTTTTAAGGTATCGTTTTTCATGTTTTTGGGGACGAGAAGACCGAATATGAAGTCGATTTTGACCAAAGAATAGAAAACTGAGGTTCTACCAGATGTTCAGCTCCCGAAATTGATTTTTTATGAGTCAAAAACCAGGGAAATCGTCTGAAATCACCATCAATTTGTAGAATAACACTGGAAAAAGCGTCAACAGGTGGATCAAGACGATTAAATGGTACTATCAATGATCAGAGATAATTTATATTTTAAAAAAAAGGGAGCGTACCTTATTCGTGTTTTGGTGGCCAAAATTGATGGAAACCACCAGAGATAGCTATTTCAATTATTTTATATGAATGAAACAATAAATAACAGCCAAAATCTCTGTAGGTATGTCCAATAGAATAATAAACCCATGTGACAAGGACTTTGCAGCGTTTTTTCTCATGTTTTATGCGAGTGCCTTTTTATTTGTTTCCTTTAAATACATCATTTCATTCTAGCAGTACGAGTAGAGCTGTCAGTGAGAGAGCTGCCATGGGCCCATCCATGGCAAAAGGCGGAGCTGTCGGAAAGGTACGTAAGTTTTATTTTGTTCCAACGCCAAGACCTAGCGTACCTATGTTTTCTTCATCTTTACCTGTCCTTTTTATTGATAACCTTCCTGCGAAGCAGAAACTTTGTTTATATCCCGAGCAGTGACTTCCTACATATACGCGACAAAAAACCTACTAGCCTACTTACATCACCTCTTGTTCTTGGAGGTGGAAAAAAAAACCAATAGGTCGTTAGGATAGGTCTTTGGCAAGCCTTGGAATTCAATAACATGAATTAAGAAGTAGATAAGAAATTTTACTAGAACTGTACATGATTCTCCTGCAGAAAGTCGTCTGGGCGGAAATGGCTCCAACAAACATTGGTCCATGATTTCAATACGAACCGCCAAAATCCATTTTTGGTTTGTTATTCTCTGAATAATACGCCTACGTATTCGGTTCGGATTTTTTTTTTTTGGAACGCCTCCTCAGAAGTTTTTCTTTTACGTTTCAAAGTGTGTAGATTCCAAAAATGCAATGTCCGTCCGCGCCGTGTCATCGATTCTACCTTAATTTTTGGTCTAAAAAACCGTACTCGCCTCTATTCGGCCGATCGGAAAACGCCCTCGGGGGTGTTATGGGTGAAAAATTAGGTATTTTTGACGTTTCAGTGAACCTGGGCTAGTATCATTTTCCATGTTTTTTAGGGTGAGGAGACCAAACATGAAATTTATTTGACCACTGAGTGAAGGACTGAGGTTCTAACGAAGTTCTAACTCTCAACATTCAATATTTATGGATCAACAACCTGTTAAAATGGCTGAAATCACCAGTAATTTGTATAACAACACAGGAGGTAGTATTAACAGGTGAATCAAGACAGTTCAATGATAATTTCACTGACCGAAAATGATTTGTCAGAAATAGCAACCTAATATTCGAGTATAAAACCGTCAAATTCACTGAGGTCCCAACCGTGGCGTATTCAGTGGAGAGTAACAAACCCACGTGACAAGGACTCCGAAGCGTTTTTCCTTCTCTTCATCCCGTGGGAACTGGGATCCGTTTCTATTGTTGCATTTTTTATAAACACAACGAATAGGCATGATTGCAAATTGCGAGGCGAGATAACAGTGGCTTGAGCTCGGTACTGACCTCCATGGCGCCACTCGCGGCCAAACTTGTTAGTTCGGAGCCCCATTATCCTGTGTGAGGAACTTCGATTTTTCGGTCTCTATATTGTTATTTAGAATAAAATAACACGGCTAAAACGAAGAAAAACATTACATAGTTTTGCGTTTGGATGGTTGGCCTCACTATGATAGGCGACATCCTTCTGCTTGTCACTTTCCCACCATAGGACAAATTGCAATACATTTTCTAAAATTACAGATACACAGTTTTCGCCCTACGACTTCGTTATTTTTTCTTTTAAGCAGTTACCTACCTTTCAGAAAAACTAAAAAAATCCATGCAAACTCCCCCTTGATGGACACCCAAACGCTGAGCGGTTAGTGGTTAAATATGACTGCGGTCAAACTATCCGCCAGGTCAACTTGGCACATGTGATTCGTTGGTGGCAATGAAAATATTGTTTGGCCTACCTGCTCGTATTTCTCGAGTTCCTGGTGGTAAATTTGCCTAATTTGGGCGAGTTTCGCCCGGTAGTCGGAGTGTTCGATGGCGTTGTCTTGGACCTGACCCGCCGCTGCCGACGCCGCCGCTGCCGCACTGACGCCGCCGCCCTTCTCAGGCCCCGCGACGCCTTCCGCGATCAACATGTTGTCTAACCTCATGAGCTGGGGATCCGGCGGCTCTTCTTCTTGTGTGTTCCTTAGGCTAAGTACTGCAACAGACAAAAAACGAGGCCAAAGACGTTAGAAATCTAAGAACAGAAACAAGAAGTAACAGAAAGATCCTCAGAAGCTGGTCTAGTGAAGAGTACCCATGAACTTTATAAATAAAAATAGGTTCCATTACAAGAATTTTGAGACCAACCTTACTCTCCTACGATGAATAGTTCTTCTCTATGAGCTTTCAAAATTTCGGCAACGAGTGACGACATTGCCCCCTCCCGCCTGGTCGGGACCTCCCTTCCCCAGTGTGACGTCACTTGTCAAAAATTTGAAAGCTCATCGAAAAAGAACTATTCATTGCAGGAGTGTGGTTGGTCTCAAAATTCTTAGAATGGAATCTAACTCCATTCAAAAATATAAACGGAAGTCATACGAGGGGAATCACCCACCGCGCTTCGTTCCGCCATATCATAACAATAAGATGAACGTGTTTCGGTCATCTTATTGTGGGAATACAGTCGACAAAATGAGACCAACAATGAGCTCCAGACATCGGAAGTATTCGAAAATATAGTCACGTTTCCTTTTAAAACGCTAGAATTTTCCATGATCATTAGTTCATAACGCAAAAAATGAAAATACCTACGGGGGATTTTCCCCTTGCTTTGAGCCGTTTTTGCTTCTGAACCGGTCCTTTTCGTACGACATTATTCCCCTCAATGCTTTCCACTATAGCATTGCGAATAATCATGATTTAATAATAATGGTATTATTATTCCATATAAAGTTTACAGTAAATAAGAAGTAAGAGCCCAAAATGGTGGAAACTGACAGTATAAATAGCACGGCTTCTTTTGGGGGTATTAGTGGAAGCGTCGAATGGCGATCGTTGCCTTGTTGCCATTGCTCGATTCTAAATTAGCGGTTTTTGAGATATTGCAGCTAATGAGCAATTTCAGATAAATCCACACGGTCCCAGATCCACATCCAGATGATCTCTATTAGGTGGTTAGGTACCTACTTATAAATCGAAGAAATTAAAATCTGCGGTAAAAAAATGCTCTCTATTTTTAATTTCAAGCGTGAAATCCCACAAAAACAACCTAGTGGCCCCACCCCAGTCCCCACCTTTAACCATTAAACCCTTATCAATTGCCTCGGGACCTCATCCCCTCTCCCCAGGGCTCAACCCCCCCCCCCCTCCATGGAACTCTTCCCCCGGCCCACCATACCCCTCTCAATCACCACAATTCATTTACCTCCTAAGGTAATTAATGCGCCCAAGGAATTCCAATTTAAAGTCTTTCCCTCCTCCGGTACTGGAGTAAAGGCGAAACCCTCGGGTTTTAGACCCCCGTGCTCAATCAATTTAAGCTCAATGCGATTTACATCCGCCCCTAACTTTGTTGGCTGGCCTTTAACTCCTTTGCAGAATCTCTCTCTTTCTCTGCCCTTATTCCCCTTCAACTTCGCGTTTCCTTCTTCGACTTCAACCTTCCTTCCGCCTTCTTATTCCGACTTTGTTCAAACCTATTCAAGTCACAGTTTCATTCCCTTTTTCACTCCTTTCCTTTATAATTAAAACCATCATTTACACTTCACCTAATGGAGATTTTACCTTCTGCATTTTCTTTCCTGGTGAAGGCTCTTTAACTGAATTATTGATCATGAATTAATCGTCCATTCCTTCCTGTTCCACCTCCTTACAACTCTTACGACTAATTTCAATACACAAAATGCGTTTTTGGTCATTTCCATAGCAATTATCGTAAACGTTTCTCTGGCTCGTGGCCCCTCTTAGCCTTTTCTTCAATGGATTTGATACCTCTTTTCCGGGATCATATGATTTGGTGCTGGGAAATCTCAGCGATTATCGCTTTGTGAGACAATCCTCTGGAACGATAAACCAAATCCTTCACGAGTGGAATTCAAACAAACTCTTTCGAAAGCAGAGATGTTTTTCTACATACAATTCCTAATGGATTCTTCATGATCACTTTCACAAAGAATTCGATAATCGGACATTCTGCGCTCAATTTGAATGCTAGTTGAGCATAATTGCGATTTAAAAAAAAGGATTTCCTAAGTTTCACAACTCTTAAGTGGAACTACAAAAATATTGATAACGATATTTACAGTAGGTAACTAGTTTTAGCGAATTTTCAAAGAAAATGAAGCTATTGCAATGGCTTCGAAATTTAAATAATATAAATTTTTGGAAATTTTCTTCATAGAAATCCGTTTCAGACCATTCTAAAACGATTCCTGAAATTTAACACTTTTTTATATGTATATATATATATGTGTCACTCCAGACGATAACTCTCGATAGAATTGAGATAAACAGCTCAAATTTGCACAAAAAATCTATCTTGGCAATCGAAAGGCTAAGTTCGAAGATGGGCGAAATTGGCCTACTCTAAGGAGGGTTTTGGCGCATTTAAAGTGCGCAAAAATTACCCAAAAATCCCCAAAATGTTATTTTCCAACAAGTGACCCCTCATTTTAAAGGTTTTTGCACGCTGAACACGATGGTGGAATCGGATTTTAGATATCTTGATCCGTTCTCAAATTAGAGCATTTAAAGTGCGCAAAAATTACCCAAAAATCCCGAAAATGTTATTTTCTAACAAGTGACCCCTCATTTTAAAGGTTTTTGTACGCTGAACACGATGGTGAAATCAGAATTGCGATATCTCATTCCGTTCTCAAACTGGAGCACTTTAAAGATTAAGGAACGTGGTTATTTCTTCGAAAATTCGCTCTTATAGCCATGCTGCATGACTGTGGTTTTTTTATTTAAATTGATGTATACACAATTTAGCTACCCATCTATGCCCACAGCTAATCTTTACATTCGCTGACAGACTTCCATCCACCTACAAGCACATTGTCGTCTGTTATTCACAAAACGGATGTTTCAAAATGAGAAAAATTCATTTTTAGGTGAAAACTGGATTAATATGTTTCATAGCTTCAAGGATTTAATGTTCCATTGCAATGGAATGTTTCGTTGCAATGCATTTCGAGAAACACGATATCCATCTACTAAAATAAATTATGATACCTAGTTACATTATAAAAATGTCCAAAATATCGGATATACAATTTTTTGGGATTGGAAATATGCTAATTTAAATGAAAAATCCAATGATTTTTGGAAAGTTGGCACACACACACACACACAAAGTATAGGTTTGCCTACAATGCCAACTATTCTTATCCAAAACTGTCGTCAGATTAGGTTCCCTTTCCCTCCAAATGAATAGAAATGGGTGGTCTACAAATTTTCAAAACCCTGGGTAACTACTTAATGAAGTACTACCATCTTTTTAAGAACATGTAAGTGTGGCATATCTATCATGGTAAATACTTACAAAATATATATGCAAGTACAGCGAATTAGAAGGAAGTGCATAGGGAGGGAGCTAAGTCCAGATCCAACTACACAGGGAACTAAGATACAAGTTAAATGAACAAACTGAAGCGGTACATGAAGGATGCGTTAGTTGGCATGTAGTTTGGCACGTAAATATAATATATGCACTACTGCCGGAAGTTTTCAAAATATCTAGTGTGAAGCTTCGAGGTTCTACGACTCCCTCGATCCAGCCTGATAATACAGAATGCTCAAGAACAACACTCATCTCCGACTCTTCCTCTGCCTGTGCGCTGCTCAGCGTTACCTTGGAAGAAGAATAATCGGAAAGGAGCGTGTGGGGGGGGGGGGGGCTGTTGGAACAGACCCAATGTTTGGAGCGCATCCGTCCATCCGAGGAAGGCGCCTAAGATAAGTAAACATTTGGCAAAGGAGAGTCGAGACCGCAGTTCCCCTTTGGAAACATCAGCAGTCGTTTCATGCCAACTGTTTGTGCCACAGGAGTTCTTAGTTTTTGTGCAATTTTCATTTGCCACCAACGGGCACTTCAAGAAGTTCAACACAGTGAAACCGTTCTTTTAGAACTGAATAGCTGGCTGCCACCGTGTGTAATGAAACAGTAAAACCAGAGACGGGTCAAAAAGGTGGAGCTAACTACTTTGTCCCTTGTCACTGATACCTACGCCTACCAACGGCGAGCCAAAAGTAATAACTTTCTGCAGCATCTATTACTCCCAATGACAGAGTACGAACAAGGTCCCAGGTAACAGCCAATCCAACGGTCGATCCAGTTCTAACCACGCAAACTCATCACGTTCCTACTGTAGCTATCCGTTTGTTATAGCAGTATGCGATACTACTTCGTGGGCTAACATTACTCCTCAACTCCTTGATAGGTTAACTCATAGGATCGGTAAAGTACCTACAGAAAGTACTTCTTAACAAACTTAACGAATATATTCCAATAATAATTGGTAAGCAGGTCTAAAAATATTAAAAATGAGTTATAAATCAAACTTAATATTATTAATCAGTTACAGTCAACAAGTATCAGGTATTCCTGTACAGAACATATGATTGAAACTTTGCAGCGTTTGATATTAAATGAAAATGCTGTTATTAAATTGAATGCCTAACGATGTTTAATCAGCACTGATTGTGAAATTTCTATTTCGAGTCTTAGAGTAGATAGAATTCTGACTTATGCGTTTTTTCTAGAACACTAAGCTGGTCATCAGCACTGATTTGGACATTTCTATCAGATAGGGCTATTTCGAGTCTTACGTAGAAGATAGAATTCTGACTTTATGCGCTGTTTCTAGAACACCAGGCTGGTCAAAAAATTTAGCGTGACACTATTATTTTTGAATTTTATCGGTGTGTATTTCGCAAGAAGGCTCAATCAATGGCCTACACCTCGGGCGTGGGGGGGGGGGGCTGTCATTCTCTTGGATAATTAAATTACATCAATTTGATCGACAGTCCCATCATTCGATCATTCGTAGCTTACAGATAATGACAAGAAAAATAAATTGAGTGTAGGACCGAACTAGTACGTTAAAAATTTAAAGTTTAAATGGAACCGACTAGTACGTTTCAATTATTATGTCTCCCCCACATTTAGATGTGGAGTCCTTATTTGACTGGACTGATAAGTACCAATAAGGTGAAAAACTTACAATAGTCGCAGTTGTTCCACATATCGGCGAAAACTACTCATTCCGCGGCGGGCTGAGATTCGAATGACCAAACTCATTGATTTCTCAACCAAAATACCCCTTGCTGATATGACGCAACTCGAATATAGTTCAGAAAGCAGCCGTAATCCAACAGTAATAATGAGCGCAAGAAACGACAGCTCCGATAAAAGATCATGTTTCAATCATTAAAGCCGAATTGACGAGCATTAAAAAACGGAAGCGATAAATATTTACCAGGAGAATCGTATTGATTTCATTAGAACTCCTCCCCTGAGTTATTGGAGCGCACAGAAACTTCCTGAATTGCTTTCCTAACGACACCGACCTTTCTACAATTTGCACAGTTTTATAATCAACCATCAGTTTTATTTCCGTCAACTGACCAGCGATTGGTCGCGAGTAGTTTTACGACTGAAGCGAAAAACTGCGAGCCAATGAGAACAACCGGAAGTTGGAAATCGAGCAGATTTCGATATTTTGTCCGCCATGATGATCTCCCTTGATTCATTCGGTTGTCAAACATTTTCACGACTTTATCGAAGTACCGCGCTGAAAGGCAACCGTTAAAACAGTATCACTAAGAAAAACCAAAAAGTTTTTTTACAATTTTGAATCACTAATCTCTGCCAAAGACAGAGGCACAACAATTTGTTAAAGGTAGGTACTTAAATGCGTTTTTTGGAAATGAAAAGTCAAAACAGAACTCCGATGATGGCAAATGACAGCTACACCATAACCTTTAGTTCCACTTTTTAAGGCTGAACAAAAACTGAAGAGCTTCATGGCCAGCTGACAAGTCAAACAGTTTCTTGATAGCAACGGATTTGAGTTATCGGTATGCTTCATTCTACATTTTTGACAAGTGAGCGCAAGTTAGCAAGTTACTGATATCTACCGAGAGAGACCCAAACGAGTGGAAACACAAAAGTAAACACCACTAATGACAACATATATCCTCAACCTTCCTTATACAACTAGTGGGTCCGCTGACCAGGTGCCTCACGCAATATTGAAAATAGGCTAACCTATGTACCACGCACAATAATAGCTATTTTTCGTAACGATTTATGGCTAATATTTATCAATCGCTGTAAGGATGATTGATAGAGCGCTGAAAGATTCCATTCGATTCAGTGTGTTGGAAAACACGAAAAACTATACCGAACACACATTTTCTGACAGAGGTGCCCGCGTGGCGCCGTCCACTGGTATCATGGTGGCACCAAAAACTATACAGCAATAGCATAATGCATAAACACATTTCTATGACAGATGGCACCACTGGTACCAGCGTTGCACCGTTCCCTGACACCAAAAACTATACAATAAATTCAGAAGGCCCAACGAGTCTAATATCAAAAAGAAAAAAATACCCAAAATTGCTGTTTGTAGCGCGGCACATACATACCCACACATGTTGCTGCAAATTCCTAATACGCCATCTATTTCTTTCTGAGTAGGTGCTAAAGTATGAAGATTTTTATCGTGCGATTAGTAGACTACAAGCTCGAATTAAAACACCCGAAGTATACCACCTGCAATTTAAGGCCACCCCACAGAATTAAACTTCTGAGGGCACGCATTGTTTTCAATGGGCAATTTTCATGAATTCTGAGAGCATTTTTTAGGACGTCCCTCCCCCAGTAGTAAGAGATGTCCTTATGTATTTGATCTGGTAAGAAGAGGACAACACTCAGCAGAGAATGAAAAGAACCACATTCAAAATCGTTTCAGAACATCCTGAATCCAAATCCGTGGAAAAAACCCATAGGTGTATGGCTGTGGCTGTGTGTGTGACAGAATTTTGTGCGCTGCCCAGGCCGCAATTCTCAACAGATTTGTGTGATCCTTTTTTAGTTCGATTCAGAAAACTGTCTAGTTGTGCCCTACGTCGCCTGAACTTCGAAATTTACTAGAAGGGGGTCGGCGGAGTCGAAAAAACGTGGGTTTTCGACAAAATCTTATGTGAGCTGCTCAGGGCACATGTAATTCACAACCGATTTACGCGTTTTTTTTCGTTTTTGTTCGTCGCAGAATTCAGTCTGGTTGTGTACTACGTCACCGGAATTTCGAAATTTATTTGTATGGGGGGGGGGGGGGGGGGCAGAGAGAGAGAGAATGCGGGATTTCCTGCAAATCTTGTGTCCGCTGCCTGTATTCTCAACTTCTGAAGCTGCCATACGACACAGGTACATAAGAAAAAACAGGTACATAGGTAGCAGCCTTATCTTAGATCAATCAATCAATTTATTCACAATATTCTCTGGGCAATGTTATCATCATAACATCACCTACTCTAATATAGGTAGTCGAACATGTACGTAAGTTGCTCATATCGCGTCACTAGTCACGAAATTAGGTAATTAATCATCATCATCACAGATAAGTTACTCATACATTATATTTCCAGACGATCTACAATGAGACTGATCTACGCACCACCATGGGACGTCCACTGTATAATGCATTACTCTACGGGAAGTTTCTCAATAGTTTATGATGTGAGACAGACGATAATGCGGCTGAATCGGGAAAATGTGCCTCCTTAATTTTTTGAGACACTTTCTAACTCTGAGATATCAAAAAAGAGGCGGGGAATGGGCGCCCTGCTGTTGCCTGTGACGTTGCACGGATATGGGTTCTTACTGGCTGCCCGGTGGCAGCAGGTGGAAAATAATTTTCTCGCCGCCACCACCGCCGCATTCATCAGAGTAAGGTTACTTACGGGTAAGGTTTTGTTGTAGTTTTTCCGGGTTCATTACTTCTGTTTCTTTCTTCATTGGTTTGACGCGAAATTAGCGTTTGTAATGTGAGAGACACCCGTCAGTGCTGCCTATATGCACGGATTCAACCTGAAATTCCACGATCTCAGCGCTTCAAGTGGCCTGTCTACGCGTTATAACCGTGTGACGTAGGCAAGCGGCTTCGTCAAATGGCCTTCTTCAGTCGCATGTTTTTCTACGTCCATAAAGCAACTGTTCCTTCAGCTTTCAACTTTTTCAAATGCTTAGAGGAAGATTATTACAAAATCAGTATCAAATGTGCTCTTTGTGGATGCATGATAATTCCCATTCTTAGAGCAAAATGACAACTTACATTTCAGTTTCAGATTATTCTACGACTATAAGTGTGAACAAAATTTGTGTGCGACGCTCACGCTTACATCAGATGTTTCAATGTTGTTTTGCAATCTAATCAGTGTTAGTTCCAGGTGGACAGCAAACTTGGGGAATGTCCGATTCAGTATATAAGGGTAGGGGTAAATGAGAGGAGGCACATATACACTCCGTGATTTTTTTATCAGACTTTGATGGTTCCTTTATCGATTGTGTCTACACACCGGCATATGAATCCAGTATGCTCAACAAAACCTTTTCGAATTGTGAGACGGGCATGTTCCTTAATTGCTCGTTCAAAAGCTCGTTCAACACCTTCCTCACCTTAGAACAAAAGAAAAAAGCTTTATTTTTAGAGAAAAATCACTGAACTGTCGAAATCCCAGACTCCACGTGAATTTAATAGGTTAAACAAGCAAACAGCAATACAATAAGGACTACGATGGCACCACTCAGGCGGAATTGCGAATATAACACAATACTCAAACAATAAAACACTGCCATATAACCGCGGGGTTGCATTATTTATCGCCCCCTTCTACGCGACGTTTGGTATCTAAAATAAATTATACATCCGAACGGAGAGGATGTATAAAGTCGGAAGACGTCTTCCGGGGTCAAAAATTCAACCAGGAGGCTTCAAACTGAGATGAGAGTAGGAAAAGAGCCGTGGGACCGGCGAAAGAGAGTGGGAGAGAAATGAAAAATTCAAAAGATTTTTTTTTCTTGTTCAAGAAGAAGTGGAGAGAGGGCATAAAAAAAACTAAGTGAATATTTCAGGGGAAGATGTGGTAAAGGAGGAAAATTTCTATGTTGGGCTGCACGAATGGGTTTTCTACAGTACCTATCTGGGGGGGGGGGGGGGGGGCTTGCGCCAAATCCTGCATCCCCATCCAGTATTGAACACGGGTATGTGTTAGTACAAAAAAGTACCACCGTTCGAAGTCCCATAGTGAAGTTCTTGTTTAGCCATTCAAATTAGTATGCGAGTTCTGGAACGGTTTCGGGAAAAGCCATTAACACTACTGAACACCACAACTAATATAAGGTGATCATAATTTAAGGTCCACCCAATTACATCCTTTAAGGGGGGGGGGGGGGGGTACCATTTCAAGTGATCCCCTAGGGCTAATTTAAATGGTAACCCCATTTTATGTAAAACTCAAGAGCTATAATTGTGATTGAGTAGCGTTCGTATAAAAACATCAAATAGCTGAAAAACAGAGGCGTTTGCAATTAAAACCAGCTCATCCCATTTTTTTGCGAAATGCAATTTTTCTGCACCTATTATATCCTGCAAGCGGGCTCAAATCAAGCTAATGCAAACCCAAATTGAGAAAATAAGTTCTGCCCTCTGGATCAAATCCAACTCATTCCAGGATCGCCAGGAGGGTGCCTCGGGATCCTATGTAGCTGCTGCCTTCCCCATTTTTAATTTAACATTGGTGTTTTGATCTCCTACTCGTTTGTTCATTATCGCATGTGTTTTGCTGAAGTTCCTCACCGACCACTGCTTCAAGAGTATAGATTAGAAATAATACAAGTAAGCCTTTATTACTGTAACTTTCTTTTTGGTATTTTTTTACAGTACGTTCTATTGAAATTACTTTTTTGTTTAAATACATGAAATACGTTTGGTTTCATTTCTGATTTAAAGTTTAGGTCCTTTTTACAAATTTTACCTCATTTTATGCCTCAAAGTTTGAATTTTTAGTTTATTTGGAGGAATATACTTCCTACAGGAATATACTAGATTGTAGGAATATACTAGTTCTCATCCTTTTAAAATTCATAAAAAACGTAAAGTTTATTGGTTTACTGTTAAAACGCGTTCAACACCAACTTATTACGAAGAACGTGAAAGAAGGGTTTTAAGAAAATCCTACGTGGCCATGCCTACATCAAAAAAGAAAAAATCTCCTCAAAATTGTGGACACAAGTTTTTGTCTCTCCTCTTAAATTTACAAAACGCTGCAAATTATTACACAAGGGTACGTCTAAATCGAGTAAAGAGCCGGCGGGGGGATGACAGTATCATAAAAATATTCGGTGGATTCAAGAAGAATGTCATTAATTATTTGTTGTTATTCATGAAGTGTAACGTTTGCTCAAGTTACAAAACAAAACAAACAAAATCCAAAACAACCACCATTCTTCAAATGAAATAATATCACTGAACAACCAACTCGATTTCATACAGCCATACGTGACTATAATCAGCTGTGCCCTAGCAACGATGTCTGGGCTGGATATACCGTTTCATTCTCGATCATGTATGTACCTATATACAATGCTCCGGGTGGTCTCAAAAAATTCCCAAGTTCGAGATCAATTTAAAAACGTAACAATTCGACATAACGGCGTCCTGGAAATGTCAAGCCCTATTTTTCAACCCTCGGTGATGATCGACAGTAACTATGAGCCCATATAATACAAAATTTCATTAATTTAATATTTATGGAATGTGTGATATACGGCGTACGGACAGAATTTTTTTAAATTCCATTTTTGTATTCTACGTAGTACACTGAAACCGAAAACATTCAATGGAGGGGGGGGGGGGGGGGGGTAAAAATGTCATGCTCGGTTCCAAAGGTTCAATTATTGGAAATAATAAACCAAAATGGAATCTGTTGGTTTTGATAGCAAACGCCTCAATTTCATGCTGTCCCTCTCTCGATGGAGATTGGTGCCCTTGAAAAGGTCGTCAGTTTGGGTTGGTGCATGTTCGGAAATTGGCTCAGCACAGGCAGCGATAGAATCTGACCGAGGACTCGCTTGCCGTTTAGTTACATTTGTATAACAACTATGACACTTTCTCAAGGAGTACGGGGCACAGATCAACTCGCGCGTCAAATAATAACGAGGCGGTTGGACGGTATCGGAAGGCTCCGGACACGTACTCAGGCCTCACATGCGCCTCACACAGCCTCACGGCAACTCAGTGGGCTCGAGGAGCCTCGCGCACACAGACGCACGCCCTTAAAAGACAAGAAAAGGCTATAGATTACGGCGCTATCTCGATCTGAGGAGCAGCCTCTCGGCCTCCATCCGATGATGGATTTAAAAGGTAGCCGACTCCTTATTGAAAGCTTTATGCTCGCATTGTGTTCCCACAACACATAGTCACTTCATTCGTCAGACCTTTCTCTCTCGATACCGAATAAAAACCGAAATAAAATAGGAGAAAAACTCCCCTCTTAACCCTCTCAAGACGGGAGTTTGCATACACTCGAGCGATCGCCACCATTGTCCCCTTCCTTTGTTCCTTACACCAAGTCGGACGCGACATAAATTTCTCTCCGGCGTCTTGGCGACTTTATTTCATTGTTGGGCTCTGAGACTTCACCCAGGTTGAAGGATGGCCTTCTCCGTTGTCCCTTGACAACGCTCAACGCACATGTTGCAGATGTTTGCTGCCAATGATGATTCTTGCTATTATTCTAAATTAAACCTCAATGAAATTCCTGCTTTCAGCAAATTTTAAGACACAAAAAAATTAACGAAATTAATAATAATAATAATAATAATAATAATAAACTCTTTAATTGTGCGTTGGACATGGTTGTCCATTAATAAACAAGGAATTACAACAACAACAAAAAACGCTGCAAATCCCTGCACAACGGTTCATTATTTTGTACAGAATACCCTTCTGTTACAGATCACAGCTCTCTGTATAGATAACCGGTCTATATAACATAATATGTACTATTCTATACATATATGTAGATCGCAGACCCTCCGTAGGTTAGTACCTAACCCCGTACTCGTTACTAGGTACCTACCTAAATCACGAGTGAAATGTTGCTAAAATAATTCTGTCGATGACAAAAAGTAACTAAAATGGCAAAAAGAATCGCAAATAATGAAGTTCTGAAGGAAAAATGTTGATGTGGAGTGAAATAGATGCCCTTTCTGCGTAGATCACTGTTTTCTGTGGTCAATACCTCCCCTCGTGGTCAAGTATAATGAACCGTTCTGTAATAACTTGCCCATCAATAATACTTCAACGGTTGCTCAAGTTGCAAAAGTACCGATCAAAAAATCCAGCCCCTTCTTGGTAGATGAACCGTTGTGCAATAATTACCGTTGTGCAATAATTTGCCGTTGTGTAGTAATTTACCACTGTGTAATAATTTACCCTTCAATAATACTTCAACGTTTGTTCAAGTTTCAGAAGTACCTACCAACAAAATCTAATTTTGAGGGAGGGTTAGAATTTTTTTTTCATGCTCGATTCCAAAGGTTCATTATTGAAAATAATAAACCCAAATGTATAAAAAATATCAATGACAACGTTGGAGATTAAGAAATGCAGAAGGTTACATAATTATTTTCAATACGAGATAGGGAAAAACAAATTGAATATTCTTAAAACTATGAATTAATTGAGAAGAAAAATTAAAATTATGAAAAAAAATGGAAAAGAAAATGCGCTCAATCGTTCCTCAACAAATGCTCAAAAACGAGGGGCTTGAATCTCCGAAAAGTGGGGAGAGATCTAAGGGGGATGGGGAGGGAATTCCACAATCTGGCCCAACCACGCAAATGAGTTGGAAAATATTTTTGTAGAATGGCGCACAATCATTAGGGCATTACAGTGTTGCGATGAAGACTTAGAAAGAAGAGAGCAGAGATAGGGTGGAGAAAGGGAGTGGATCTTATAGATGAAAGAAAGACGGCGAAATTTGTAGTAGTTCGCAAGAGGGAGGTTGAAAAGAGTATTATCCTGAACTGAGTGACGGGGTTTAATAATGCAAATATATCTGATGCAAGCATTACGGGCAGTATTTAATTTATTGAAACAGCGTGAACTAAGAGCATAGGAAAATATTGTATCGCAGTATAGGAAATATGGGCCACCGCCATAAACACGCTTGCAGATGAGATTGATGTGCTGCTCCCAGGAAAGTGTACTATTGATAATAAGACCAAGATTACGTAC